>CM035841.1:104559821-105159821 GCA_020510985.1 Pholidichthys leucotaenia | reverse complement strand
AGGACCATTGTGTAAGTCTATTGCATCTTTTGCATTCAAAAAAAACTATTAGTTTGTTACGTCTTTTTGCTATCTCTGCGAGCAGCCCTGCTTAGGTTGTACAGTCTGACAGCCGTTGGTAGGAAGGACCTACGAAACCTCTCGGTTGTGCACCTGGGATGATGTAGTCTGCTGCTAAATGAGCTCCTCAGTGCATCCAGTATGTCCTGCATAGGGTGGAACTCGGACTCCAGCAGAGATGACAGTTTAGCCACCGTCCTTCTCTCTCCTATCTCCTCCATCGGATCAAGGCGTTGCCCCAGGACAGAGCTAGCTTTCTTAATCAGTTTGTTCAGTCTCTTCCTATCGGCTGCAGTAATGCCACTTCCCCAGCAGACCACTCCAAAAGTGATGGCTGATGCCACCACCGTGTCATAGAATGACTTCAGCAGCGCCCCTTGTACACCAAAAGACCTGAGTCTCCTCAGCAGGAACAGCCTGCGCTGTCCCTTCTTGTAGAGTGCGTCAGTATTGTGTGACCAGTCTAGTTTATTGTTCAGATGAATACCCAGGTACTTGTAGGATGTCACCATCTCGATGTCTGTTCCCTGTATATTTACTGGTGCTGTGAGGGGCTGCCCATGCCTGCGGCAGTCCACCACCAGCTCCTTAGTTTTCCTCGCGTTGATCTGGAGGCAGTTCCGATGGCACCAGTCCACAAAGTCCTGGATAAGCCCTCTGTACTCAGCTTCATCTCCGCTGGAGATGAGACCAACGATCGCAGAGTCATCAGAGAACTTCTGTAGATGGCAATGTGTTGTGTTGTGTGAGAAGTCCGCAGTATAAAGAGTGAACAGGAAGGGAGCCAGCACCGTTCCCTGGGGGGCCCCCGTGCTACTGATGATCGTGTCGGAAACACAGTCCCGGGTTCTCACAAACTGAGGCCGGTTCGTGAGGTAGTCCAGGATCCATGATGACAGGTGCTGGTCCACCCCTGCGCGCAGCAGCTTGTCCTTCAGGATCATCGGTTGGATGGTGTTGAAAGCACTGGAGAAGTCAAAGAACATGATCCTCACCATATTCCCGGGCTTCTCCAGGTGGGACAGAGAACGGTGAAGGAGGAAGATCACCGCATCCTCCACCCCAATGCCATGCTGGTAGGCGAACTGGAGTGGATCCATCGCTGGTTCCACCAGGGGGCGGAGATGAGCAAGGAGCAGTCTCTCCAGGGTCTTCATCAAGTGGGACGTCAAGGCCACCGGTCTGAAGCTGTTCAGGTCTTTGGGGTGGGAAGTTTTTGGTACAGGTACCACACAAGATGTTTTCCACAGCTGTGGTACCCTCCCCAGTTTCAGGCTCATGTTGAAGATATACGTCACAATCCCACACAGCTGGTCTGCACAGGACTTGAGGAGCTTTGCGCTGATGCCGTCCGGTCCCGACGCCTTCCTCGCCTTGATCTTCCTCAGCTCCGTCCTCACCTGGGTCTTGGTCAGGGTCAGGATGGGGGGCTGTGTGTTGGGAGTGGGGGGGGTGTCGGTGGAGTGGGGAGTGGGTAGCAGGACTTGATTTCTTAGAGGCAGCAGTGGTTGTTGTGCAGACAGGGGGGAGGGCGGTTGGTCAAATCTATTGAAAAACAGATTCAGGTTGTTCGCCCACTCCCTGCCCCCCGTGGCCTGGGGGGAGGTATTCTGGAGCCCCGAGATGGTTTTGAGGTTTCTCCAGACCCCGCTGATGTCGCTCTGTTGCAGCTTGTCCTCCATCTTCTTCCTGAAGCTGTCCTTGCCTTCTCTGATCTTTCTCCTCAGCTCCCTCTGTACGGACTTCAGCATCTCCCTGTTCCCCGACCTGAAGATCCTCTTCTTCTCTCTCAGAAGTGTTTTTATCTCAGGGTTGATCCAGGGTTTGTTGTTTGAGTGACGCCGTATGGTCTTGGTGGGAACGGATTTGTCCACACAGAAGCTGAGGTAGCCCGTGAAGGTGTGAATGAGGCCATCGATGTCCTCACCATGTGGATCGCAGAGCTGCTTCCAGGCAGTGGCTTCAAAACACTCCTTTAGAGTGTCCATTGTCTCCTCAGACCATAACTCCACAGTGTGCATGGCCGGAGGTTGTCTGTGCACTAGGGGTTTGTACACCGGTCGGAGATGAACCAAGTTGTGATCCGATCTCCCAAGTGGGGGGAGTTGTGATGAGGTGTACGCCTCCTTAGTGTTTGCGTAGAACAAATCCAGTGTTTGATTGTCTCTAGTGTGGCATGTGACATACTGGGTGAAAGTGGGCAGAATGGGAGACAGTGAAACGTGGTTGAAATCGCCTGAGATGAGGAGAAGAGCATCTGGGTGTTCTGTCTGCAGCCTGCTGGTTACTGAATGGATGACGTCACGCGCTGTCCCAGCGTTCGCCGTCGGATTTGCATAAACAACAATGCAGATCACGTGTGAGTGTTCTCTCGGGAGATATGTAGGCCTCATGCTAACAGCTAGCAACTCAATGTCTTTGCTGCAGTGTCGTTGTTTAACAGTGATATGTCCCGGTCTACACCAGTTGTTGTTAACATACATTATCACTCCACCGCCCCTAGTTTTGCCACTCTCTGGTGTTCGGTCAGCTCGTATCATGTGAAAACCCTCCAGCTCAATGTTAGCATCTGCTGCTAGTTCAGTTAGCCACGTCTCAGTAAACAAAAGGAGAGAGCACTCCCGGTAAGTGCTATCATAACGGGAGATAGCCGCTAGCTCATCTAACTTTCCCAGTATCGACCGTACATTTCCCATGACAACAGATGGAAGGGAGGGTCTGTACCTTATATTTTTTGTCCTCCGCCTTACTCCAGCCCGGCAGCCGCGGCGTTTTCGCCTCAGTTCTCTCGGTATGTCGAGTTTTTCCAGTGGGACCGGGTGGCGGTTAAATGCTAGCAGCTCTTCCCTGTTGTATCGAATCCTGCTATAAACAGTGGCTCCGTCCACCGGCTCAGGAGACATTTGGGACGATCTGTGTGTCCGTGATATAAGTGGGGTGAAAAAAAAAGTGATCAAAAGAGAGAGGAAGGGAAAAAAAAAACTCGGAATCGAGCCGCTGTTGCAAAAGGCAGCCGACTGGTGTGGCGCCGAGAGATATGCCAACGTTTCCAAGAGCGCCGCGGTACCAATTGGGTCAGTGGCTGGAAAACCCCCCTGGCCATGTTGTGACATCAGCGGGAGAACACAGCAGTTGGCTGACCATTCTACACGCATGATGGAAGCGGTTGAAAACATCGATGATGGTTCCAGCACATCTAGTCTGGAATTGGTTTGTGTTGTCCAATCTTCAGACGATTATAGTTCAGAAGAATGTGGTGATAATGAAGAATCTGGGGGCATCAGACCTTATAGGTTTGAGCCATACCAAGCGGACATCGTGCCTAGTGAGTCAGACTCAGAAAGTGACGGTGGTGAGGCAAACATGCCCGCCGCAGAAGCAGCGGCAAACACAAGGCAGGGGAACACAGAGTGGTATTCTTTTGTTACAGATATTGCAACAAATTATTTGTTCATAAATATAATTTATTTAAACCCAATTTTTCAATAAAATCATAGCAGTGTATTTATAATAAAATGAAAACATCTACCTGATACTGTCAATGCCCCCCCCAAAATAAACAAATAAAAGATACTATTTTTGCAGGTGCCAGTGTGGTCTGTGTGTGAGCATGACAACAGAGGAAGAGAGTATTTGCTGTCAGGAACAGGACAAGGTGAAGCAGAAAATTCCGGACGGTGCTATAAAGTGTATCCCTGGTCATCACAACTTCCTCGCAGTGTGTTTGAATGAAGATGTGCTGGAAGTGGCCTACTTGACCTATAAACATTATGTGAATGTGGATTATGGAAACAATTGGAAGCGATATAAAGCTTACAGACAGTTCATCAAATGGTGCTACCACTACCTTGGTGAGGAAGTCCGAGTGCCAATACCTGCCTGTGTTGTTCACCAGATCAGACAGACCTTTCCAATAAGCAACTTTCGCATCTCGGCTCACGCAAAGCATCATGGGAACGTGACTACCAAACATGCTGTATTGATACATTTAATTTATGGAAAGTTCCTGATCTACGAGCATATTGTATGCGTAGGGGTCTTCCCGGTGGTACCCACAAATGCAAGGATGAAATAGTTGTGCTTGCATTCGTGGCCACGTTGCAGAAATTGGCCAAAATGGCCCCCCGTATGTACGTTGAGATAGCAGATTTTTTGTTGTCAAAGGACCAAGCACCCTTACTTGCGAGACTCTGAAACGACTACAAAGTAGGTAAGCGAGTGGTTTGACAGCTCAACTTTGATTTTGTCATTTTGAGTAAATTTTACTACAAGGCATAGCCTGCTTACTTAGATCTATAGGTCGATACTACGACACGGTGGTGGCATCAGCCATCACTTTTGGAGTGGTCTGCTGGAGCAGTGGCATTACAGCAGCCGATAGGAAGAGACTGAACAAACTGATCAAGAAAGCTAGCTCTGTCCTGGGGCAGCTCCTTGACCCAGTGGAGGAGATGGGAGAGAGAAGGATGGTGGCTAAACTGTCATCCCTGCTGGAGTCCGAGTTCCACCCTATGCAGGACACACTGAATGCACTAAGGAGCTCATTTAGCAGCAGATTACGTCCTCCTAGGTGCACAACCGAGAGGTTTCGCAGGTCCTTTCTACCTACGGCTGTCAGACTGTACAACCTAAGGAGGGCTGCTCGCAGAGACAGCAAAAAGACGTGACAACCTAATAGTATTGAATGCAAAAGACACAATAGACTTACACAATGGTCTCCTCTGGTATACAACTAGGAAAACACCAAAATTGGGCTGCACGGTGGCGCAGTGGTTTAGCACTGTGGCAGCACAGTTTTACCCTCGGCCGGGGGATCGCGGGGATCATGAGATCGTGGGTTCGATCCCAGCCCCCGACCAACAGTGAGCTGTGTGGAGTTTGCATGTTCTCCCCGTGTTGCGTGGGTTTACTCCGGGATTTCTCCGGTTTCCTCCCGCATACCAAAAACATGTAGGTTTAGGGCGCTCACGCACGCAGCGACCAGCAGCCGGTGGCTTGTCACCAGACTGCAAACCAAATCTACCTACGGGTACAAATAAGTAACAAAAAAAAAAAAAAAATACCGGTAGCTACGGAGGGTGACAATATGTACGGGTACATAATCATACCATGTAGGATAACTAAGTAGACGGTTATGCTGTTTCATTCCATATAGCTACAATGCTCCACACTGTGTGTGTTTATATATTTATATATTTATTCCATCTAGCGACAATGCTCCACACTGTGTTTATATATTTACATATCTATTCCATCTAGCTACAATGCTCCGCACTGTGTGTTTATACATTTACATATTTATTCCATCTAGCTACAATGCTCCGCACTGTTTATATATTCATATATTTATTCCATCTAGCTACAACGCTCACACTGTGTGTGTGTTTATATATTCACATATTTATTCCATCTAGCTACAATGCTCTGCACTGTGTGTTTATATATTCATATATTTATTCCATCTAGCTACAATGCTCTGCACTGTTTATATATTTATTCCATCTAGCTACAATGCTCCGCACTGTGTGTCTATATATTTATGTTTATATGTACATATGTATACTCGCTGCTCTTGTTTTGTTTTTTTTTTCTTGCCTTCTGATTGTTGCTCTGAGTGTTGCTATCCCTGTGCTGTTGCAATCCTGGAATTTCCCCATTGTGGGACTAATAAAGGCTTATCTTATCTTATACTACTATAGTTTAAGTACCACATGTTTTCAGTGATTTGCAACTGTATTTTATACCAGCCTACTTATCAATGGCCTTAATTACATGTGTGTGTATGTTGGAAAATTGTATATATGTATGTAAATGGTTATCATTTTATTAATAACTCATGAAATGAAGATTGATATTCTTATATGTATGATGCTTTTTCTTATTAGTCATAAATACAACTTGTGCCTCTTCTTATAATCACTGTTAGTGACTAAGCTGCACCACCCTTCTGTTTGTTCATATGATGTGTGATAAAAGAGTGTTGACATATGCAAGTCTTTATGCTGTATCAAGACTTGTCCCCTGTACACCCTGTGCTTCTTATTTTTTCTGCAAAAGACTGTTGTATGTTATCATTTAACCATTCCATCTGTTAACTATGTTCTTTTTGACTGGAAGCACTGGTTTGTTGCAGGCCCATATATGGAGTTGTTTCCCCCTCTCTGTCTTTGCTGAGTGGAGAAGCAGATGTTCTCCCCGCGATAAGAGTGTTCATGCGATTTATCTCCTACACACACTTGTAGACGTACAGAGCGTACTTTTGCTTATGTGGTAATTCCGTTGTTCTGCTTTTGCTGAGTTTGTCACATACACCAAGTACTATCATTGTACATAAAGAAGGCGCTACGGGATTGCCCCCCAGCATTTCACCTTCACACTGCCTGTGTGTGTGATTGCTCCTTGCATTGCTCCTTGCAAGTAAAACTTCTAATTTCTAAAAGGCTCTACGTGTCTCAAGTCTGATCTTTAATTCAGTCTAATACCTTTTTGTACTCTGTATTTGTGAGGTTTATATTTCAGACTTCTGACATAGGTGGTGCCGAAACCCGGGACAGCTGAGATCCAGGTGGAGCGGGAAGGGACGTGTGTCCTGCAGGTTGAAAACTGTGCACGGTCTGATGGTATCCATCAGTATTGGAAACCCGACTTGAGGGAACGCTGCCAGAGACTCTCCTTCTCCCGGCTCTATCTGGTGACGGCTGTCCTTACTGATAGAGCCTAAAAAGTAAGTTACAAATTTTTCCCTTTTCAGACTGACTGTAGTAGACGTATATGAAGAATAACCGAGCCTCACAATTCACAATTTCCCATTTTTAAAGAACCACGGGTCAGCTGACGAGCGAGTAATGGTAGTATAAGGCGGCGTCCTGTACTTTTCCTTGTGGTTAAAAACCGCTGCAGGAATGCAGTGGTCTTAGGAAGTAACGTGACGGCGATTCACGGTTACTGACCGGTCAGGTTTTAAAATAAAGAGGGGTGCAGGAGACAGTGTGACGGCGAGTCACGACTGTTTGGTGGTCAGGTTTTAAAATAAGTAGGGTGAAGGAATTCACCCCAAATTGGGCGGTAATAGTGTTACGGTCGGCGTACTGATAACGTCCCTGACCAAGGAATCCACCCCAAAAATTGGGCGGTAATAGTGTTACGGTGGGCGTACTGATAACGTTCCTGACCATCTAAAAATGGGGAATTGTGTTAGAAGACAAGATAGGCAGACGAATAAACAGAAGAAAAAACAGGACATAGCGCGCGCAGCTGTAAAAATTACAATAACAGACAAAATAAAAAGGGAAAAATAAAGGATCCAGAAAAATACTTAAATAAATGGAAAAAAGGATTTCTCATTCAAGCCCACGTTGAACGTGGATGAATGCCAGGCATTGTTAACAACCATTGAAAGGACGTCTAATAAACCTGTTAAAACAGGCAAACCCAGTGCGGAGCTCCAATGTGCCACCTTGGGGTCACAAGTGGCAGAGGCTTCCCAACGGAAAGCTGATGAAGCCAGAGAAAAGCAGAAACAAATGAAAACTCAAACTAGTACTGTTAGTACGGCCCCACTATTGGAAAATCCACCCGTATTCCACTCTTTCACAAGAAGCCCAAGAGGTTGGGAAAAGGAGGAAGCAAATAAAATCATAATAATTAGACCATAATATTTAAAGACGGACGGATTAAATGGCAGCAAAACTGGATAATGTTAAAATGGACAATGAGAACGTTGTTTTATCTATTATCTATTCTTTGTGTGTGTGTGTGTGTGTGTGTGTGTGTGTGTGTGTGTGTGTGTGGTTGATCTGTGAAGAAAGTGGTCAAAATATGGGTACTTTTACAAAGTTTTGGGTTTTTATTTTTTCAATTTAACCCTGTGGGGTCTTGATTAATGTTGCGTACGTGATAAACTGTTTATATGATTTTATACTGATATTACTCACCACATAATGGTGCGGTAACAATATATTTCAGAAATGTGACAGCAATGAGGGATGTGCTTCTGATTCAGCGGTGGCCAAGCTGGGTCAGGGTGAACTACATTGCACTCCATAATTTACCAAGGAATGTATGAAATAGGGACATTCCTTGTAAAACATTAAATCAAATTCTAAATTAGGCAAAACGTCCGCCTTTCCTTTGACTGAAAGAATGTGACACAATATTTCAAATTCAACCCATCTGTGTTCAACTGGACAAACTGATCTTATTTATCAATGCTGAAGCATATCAAAAATGCACAGATAGTTATTTTGTTTTTCTTAAATGAAATTTGTAAACCATTTCAAGAGCTGTCACAAAAAGAAGCTATAATTATTGAGATCTCATCTTTGAAGGAACTGGGCTACCTGCAAATTTTATTTAAAACTAAAAATGGTAACACACTTCCTTTCAGTAAAAGAATCAAACAAATACCCTGTAACTTTGCTGCATGTGAGCCTCCATGTATCAAAGAAATTAATTAGCAAATAATTAGCAATCCTCAGAAAAATAGATAATGCATAAAAATTATCAATAAATGCAATTTTATTTACATAAGTGCTTTTCATTTCATTTTCTGTAGTGCCCAGGATAAACATATGGCTGCAGTTATAACTCAAATACAGGCTGGGCAATACAGACCACCTTTTTATTATTTATGGGATAATACAAATAATAAGATCATGCCCTCTATTATCCTACACATTTCCCAGTAGTGAAGGAGGGGGCGAACAGCAGCTCTCTCTATATATATACTTAGCAAAGGAAGAAGCGAGCGACAGGCTTGCGCTGTAAAAAATAGAAGTGTGCTTATGCTGTAACGGTGTTGTCTGGGGTCCTGATTGTGTAAAAATTCCACAACCTGCATCACCTCCAACAGCTGAATGAGCTACTAACCTGAATGTAACTTATCTGTATTCTGTACAGATAGTAAATATGCTTATAGCACATGCCACCTGCATACTGTTACTTTGAATCTGCGGGGGTTTGTCACCTCTTTGTTCGCTGCTCAAGAATAAGAGCAGACAGTGGAATGATTTCTTGAATAAACTGGAATGGAAGACAACCTACAGCGATCGGATATACCTCCGGTGGATTACCCCTTTGATCGCTTTTATCCGGCCACTGTGAGTAAACTGACCAGCGATTCCAGCGCTTCCTTGTGATTCACTGATGTGCCCTACCTGAAGCGATTGCTAAGCTAACGCTAGTTAGCTTAATGCTGGCGCCAGCCATTCCACCTAACACCAGCCTGAATCAAAGCCCAGCTGCGAGGCCCAGCGGAGATACTACCAGGCAGGCGGCTATTTGTTGACGGGGCTCAGCAGAGATTTCACCCAGGCAGACGGCGGTAGGCGGCGGTGCCCAGCGGAGGACTTACCGTGACTGCAGCGGCGGTGTGCGACGAGACTACCCGAAGCGATTGCTAAGCTAACGCTAGTTAGCTTAATGCTGGCGCCAGTCATTCCACCTTACACCAGCCTGAATCGAAGCCCAGCTGTGAGGCCCAGCGGAGATACTACCAGGCAAGCGGCTATTTGTTGACGGGGCTCAGCAGAGATTTCACCCAGGCAGACGACGGTAGGTGGCGGTGCCTAGCGGAGGACTTACCGTGACCTCAGCGGAGCTCGGTGGCAGCGGCGGTGTGTGACGAGACTCTGTTGGAGGAGCGGGACGGGAGACCAGTTACGGCGACTATGAGCAACGAGACCAGCAACGGAAGGGGCTAGTTGGCTAGCTGAGGCCCAGCTGGATTCGAGGACGATCGGATCAGATTCTGGCGATATAAGCAGAATTTATTTTACTATCCACAGATTTTCTTTTTCCTTCTTTCCAAGAAAGACTGAAGATGGCTGCCACCGGATTAAAAAGTGGGCTGATGGGCACCACTAATAAGCCTTCTCTACTTCTCTACTTCCTCTTCGTTTTGTCTTTGTGTGTCTGGACCTGCAACAAGAAGGATTTTCCGACAAACTCAACCAAAGGTGAAGTTAAAAAGTTTTATCTGTATGGATTTGGGCTTGGACATCTCACCCTACACTCTATGTGGTCTTTAAAAGCCCTGAGCAAAAACTTCCAAATTAAGGTAAACATGGCTGTTAAGCAAAAATCACAATATGGCAGAGGATATACAATTAAAGTTCTGTTAGTTCTGCTACTTCTGGCAGGAGATATTCACCTTAACCCTGGACCTGCCACTATTAAACAGCAGACCACTGGGTTAGCACAAAACCGAGCTGTACAAAAGCAAAAACAACATTTATTTTTCCAAACTGTTAATCATGCACGAGTTCTTTGGGACACCAAGGCTAAACCAAAGGGGATCCTCGGCGGTCATTTAAACATACGGAGCATAATCCCCAAAAGAGATGAGATTTCGGTGTTGCTGTTGGACTCAAATCTGGACTACCTTTGTCTCTCAGAAAGCTGGCTACACAGGAACATAGACACTAATATGATCGATATTGTGGGCTACCAGTGTTTTAGAAAAGACAGGCAGGTAGGGAAGGGAGGAGGTGTTTTAATTTACATCAAAGAGAAATATAAATGTCAACTGGTTGATTTGAACACTTCACTTGAATGTTTAGCTGTTAATGTATGTCTCTCTCCGGTAATGAATTTCAACATTGCAGTAGTGTACAACCCACCGTCACACAACTCTTCCTTTTATAATGAATTAAGTGATCTGGTTAAACAACTTGAGAAGAACAGAGAAACGATAATTCATGGTGACTTTAATATCAACTGGTCTGATAAAAAAGACAAACAAAAACTGAAAAGCCTCATGACTAAATTTAATTACCAGCAAATCATCAAAGGACCCACCAGGATAACCAAACAATCCAGAACACTTATTGACATGGTATTTACTAATAAACCAGAACGAATAACCAGAACCTATAATCTTGTAACTGGTCTCTCAGATCATAACATGGTTCTTGCTGTCAGGAAACTTACTAAAAAGCGACTACAGTATTTTGGGGGAGTCGATATTGACAAATCAAATTTTATTATCCCCAAATCAAAAAATGAGGAGTTTGAACATTACTTAGAGAATCAAAATTGGGAGCAGCTCATGTCAACATGTGAAGTAGATGATTGTTGTAATTTTATAACTGCAACAATCACAAAGTCTATAAAAAAATTTTCAAAGCAAATTAAAAGTAGACAACAGAAGATTAGCCTACCATGGTTAAATAATGAAATAAGAAAACTTATGAAGAGGCGAGACTATGCACTGAAAACATCACTAACCTCCAAACTACAAAATGATCACCTTGTGTACAAAAGTTTAAGAAATAAAGTGGTACATGAGCTGCGAAAATCAAAAATATCTTATTACAATAAACTGATAGATCATGCAAAGGGTAACAACAGTTCCCTATGGAGGCATTTAAATAACTTAACTAATAAAAAAAACGATCAGAAGGGGGTAAAGGAACTTAGAATCAATGGCAAGACCGTCAGTGACAAGGCTACTTTGGCAAATGAATTTAATTCACACTTTGTGGGCTCTGTGGAAGACTTAACAAAAAATTTTGTGCTGCCAAATGTGCTCAACAACACAAATTCCATACTTCCAACAGATACTTTTCACATCGATGAGGTAAATGAGAAGTTAATTGCTGGTATTGTTAAAACACTGTCAAACTCAAAAACTAATGATATCTACAATATGAGCACCTCCTTTCTCAAAATGCACAGCAAAATATTAATCAAACCACTGACTCATCTCATTAATCTCTCCATTAGGTCTAGTACATTTCCATCTGGCTGGAAAAAAGCTGTCGTCATACCAGTTCATAAATCAGGCAGTAAAGACGATATATGCAATTACCGCCCAATCTCTATTTTACCAGTCCTATCTAAGGTTCTTGAAAAGGTTGTAGCTACACAGCTGATAGACTACTTACAAGACAGTCAACTTCTTCATCCACATCAATTTGGTTTTAGACCAGGATACTCAACAGAAACAGCAAATTGTTGCCTTATTGAAAACGTCAAACAGTCCTTGGACAGGGGTAATGTGGTAGGAGCTGTTTTTCTAGATCTCAAAAAGGCTTTCGATACTGTAAACCACAGTTTGCTTTTATCCAAAATGGTATCTTTTAACTTCTCCCCAAATACATTAGAATGGTTTGCATCTTATCTCCAGAATAGAGAACAGTGTGTAAAAGTTCACCAGGATAAATCCTCATTTTTAAACAACCGCATGGGTATCCCACAAGGGTCCATTCTTGGTCCTTTACTTTTCAGCATTTTTATTAATGACTTGCCGTTACACTGCTCAGCTGCAACATGCCAACTTTATGCAGATGATGCAGTTATTTACACAGCTGCCAAGACTCCAGCACAGGCTGCAGATGTACTGTCTACAAGTATGGTTGATGTCCAAGAGTGGCTCCTCAAGAACCATCTATTGCTGAACCTTCAGAAAACAGTCTCAATGTGCTTTTCAATCAAAAAATGTAACCTGCAACATTTTAAAGTTAATATACATGATCATGACATCAGTTTAGCTACAGAATTCAAATACCTTGGCATTGTACTAGATCCTCAACTCAAATTTAATCTTCATATAAAGAAAATTTCAAAAACAGTAAAAAAAAATCTGAACTGCTTTAAATTAATTAGATATTACATACCTTACGAAGCAGCTGCACTGTATATGCATTCTATGGTTTTTTCTCATATATCATACTGTTTGACAGTCTGGGCTCAAGCAGCCCCTTCCACAATAAGACATATAGGTTCATTATATAATCAAACCCTAAAAATCTTGGACAAAAAGCCCATTAGGTGGCATCACTGTAATGTTTTAAAAAAATACAACCTATTGAGTTTTGAGAGCTTCATTGACCTCTGTCTTCTGAAATTAACGTTCAAATGTTTCCATAAATCAGCACCCGAGCCACTTGCTGGTTTCGTCCAAAGACAGGACAGCAGCAGAGCCACCAGGAGTTCTGTTAACAATAACTGTAAAATATTCCACCGCAGAACCACATTTGGACAAACAGCTTTCTCTATAAAGGGCAGTCACATCTGGAACACAATGCCAAATGAAATTAAAATAATAACGGACTTTAAAACATTCACTAAAAATGTTAAAAACTGGCTGAAAAATAAACAAGAATGTACTCATGTATGAATTATTTGTCTGCAAAGTGAGAGTGAATGAAGGGAAGGAATAAATGTGTTTGTTTATAGTGAGTGACGGAGGGAGGAAGGCCTGAAATAGGCAAATGTGAGTTATGTTATATGTGTTAAATGTGAGTCAGGCTGTTATATTTGTGTATTTATAATATTTATAATATTTATGTTAAATGTGAGTCAGGCTGTTATATTTGTGTATTTATAATATTTATAATATTTATAATTGTGTATTTATAATTTTTCTGCATTGATGTATGTGGTTATTGTGTATATTTTTTATCTTGATTCTTTTTTCTAAAGCCCATCCAGGGACAAGAGTTGCAAATTAGCTAATAGCTATACACTCTATGTGCAACACATCAGATTGTCTTTGATTAATTGTCTGTTTATTGCACTGTCCCTGTCAAATAAACTAATCTACTACTACTACTCCACAGAAAAACCAGCAAAACATCGACAGCAATTGTTGCAACTATGTAATGTTCTGATGCTACCATGTTCTGTGGCAGTTATTCACTGCCCTGCCCACACTAATGGCACTGACTTGTCTAGCTGCGATAATCACTTGGCTGATAACGCTACTCACTGTGCTGCTATTGGTCTTTTAGGAACCGTCTGTCTTATTAATAATGTTGATGTTTTAAAAGACTGTCAAAATAATATGGACCTTCCTCCTGTTTCATGTGTAAATAATTAGATATACATTTGGCTTGTCTGATGAAAATTTGCTCTGCCACCCACATTATACAGATGAGCTGTCCTGGTGGCACATGGCCAATTATGTGCCAACAGGAGGGAAATCAATGATGAGGATGTTGGAAAAAACTGTCCTAATATTTTGAAAGAAGTAACAAAAACATGCCAAAAGTGCATCATTTGTTTATAAAATAATGCTCAAGGAGCAATGGAAAGCTACAATATTGCTTGGTGTTGATTGACACCTTCACAAAGTGGACAGGAATTCATCACACATCCTCAGCAAATGCCGCATCTGTGTGTGTGAAACTCTATTGAATGATGCTCTTTCCGTTTTTTGGGGTTCCAGAACTGATTTATGCAGATAATGGAACTCATTTTACAGCACAAACAGTTCAAGACTTAATCCAAGCTGTAAGAAGTAAGATCAAATTTCATAGTATCGGTACAATCAAACAAATGCTGGCAAAAACCACACATGGAAAGGGTATTACTTGGCCAGAAGCTCTGAAATTAGTCAGACTAACCATTAACTCTATACTAGACCCAAAGACAGGATTATCACCTTTTGAATGTGTTTTTTCACCATCCTTATGTATTACCTGACCTCTCACCACTAACCACACCTAACAAATACACAGATCTTGGTGAACATCTCAGGGAATGTTTTGATTCTGTCAGAAGCTCTCTCTGCTCCACAGAAAAGGATAACCTGGAGACTATGTCTTCATAAAGAACCACCACCGACAACGCTAGACACTCCCACTCCCACTGCAGTACGTATTGCTGAATGACCATCTCGGATTCACCTTTCACACGCTAAAAGACTATGGGTGCCTGTAAGTGAACTAACTAACTTGTTTCCCTGAGTAAGTCCAGTACAAAGGGGGCATGTCCTTTTAAGGACAAGGCCGTCTCAACCCTGGTGAAGAAAGAGGCCCGAAGGGGTACTCTCTCAGGTGGAAGCATGGCACCAAAATTATTGATGGCTCTGTGTTCAGCACTTCTCCTGACAGTGGGGTGGTAATCTCTTTCTGATTCAAGGACAAGGAACCCACGAAGCACGGACAATGAACAATACGCATAACCTATGGTACCAGACAATGGTGGTTTCGGTGAGAGGACTGGGAATCGATACTTCTTGCTATGTGTGTTCATTGCTACCCCATTTACACAAGACTGCAATACCCATGATTGACTACAATACCCATGATCCCTGTTCCACTGAGTGAAGAGAAAACGCCCAATTTCTAAAAGGCTCTACGTGTCTCAAGTCTGATCTTTGATTCAGTCTAATACCTTTTTGTACTCTGTATTTGTGAGGTTTATATTTCAGACTTCTGACAGTGTAGATCAAGCTTCATTTCCAATATACAAAGAACTATATCCTAGATCCAGGCCTGCCTGTCCGTATCTACACTACCGTTCAAAAGTTTGGGGTCACTTAGAAATTTCCTTATTTTTGAAAGAAAAGCACTTTTTTTCAATGAAGATAACTTTAAACTAATCAGAAATACACTCTATACATTGCTAATGTGGTAAATGACTATTCTAGCTGCAAATGTCTGGTTTTTGGTGCAATATCTAGATAGGTGTATAGAGGCCCATTTCCAGCAACTATCACTCCAGTGTTCTAATGGTACAATGTGTTTGCTCATTGCGTCAGAAGGCTAATGGATGATTAGAAAACCCTTGTGCAATCATGTTAGGTCTGCAATGCTGTAATTGCTGCAAATGAAGGATTCTTTGACGAAAGCAAAATTTGAAGGAAAAAAATTATTTCAAATACAAATCATTATTTCTAACCTTGTCAATGTCTTGACAATATTTTCTATTCATTTTACAACTCATGGTGGTAAATAAGTGTGACTTTCATGGAAAACACAAAATAATTGTCTGGGTGACCCCAAACTTTTGAACGGTAGTGTACTACTTCAGGGTTTAGACTCGTGTCAATTAGGCTAGAACTTGAACAATACACAACACTATTTAATTATAATATAGACTTACTGCTTTAATCCAACAATTACATCCGTCCGGATCCTTCACCTCCATGGGGAATGTATAGTGGGGCAAAAAAGTATTTAGTCAGCCAGCAATTGTGCAAGTTCTCCCACTTAAAAGATGAGAGAGGTCTCCAATTTTCATCATAGGTATACCTCAACTATGAGAGACAAAATGAGAAAAAAAAAAAAAATCCAGAAAATCACACTGAAGGATTTTTAAAGAATTCATTTGTAAGTTATGGTGGAAAATAAGTATTTGGTCACCTACAAACAAGCAAGATTTCTGGCTCTCACAGACCTGTAACAACTTCTTTAAGAGGCTCCTCTGTCCTCCACTCATTACCTGTATTAATGGCACCTGTTTGAACTCGTTATCAGTATAAAAGACACCTGTCCACAACCTCAAACAGACAGACTCCAAACTCCACTATGGCCAAGACCAAAGAGCTGTCAAAGAACACCAGAAACAAAATCGTTGAACTGCACCAGGCTGGGAAGACTGAATCTGCAATAGGTAAGCAGCTTGGTGTGAAGAAATCAACTGTGGGAGCAATTATTAGAAAATGGAAGACATACAAGACCACTGATAATCTCCCTCGATCTGGGGCTCCACACAAGATCTCACCCTGTGGGGTCAAAATGATCACGAGAACGATGAGCAAAAATACCAGACCTAAACGGGGGGACCTAGTGAATGACCTGCAGAGAGCTGGGACCAAAGTAACAAAGGCTACCATCAGTAACACACTACGCCGCCAGGGACTCAAATCCTGCAATGCCAGACGTGTCCCCCTGCTTAAGCCAGTACATGTCCAGGCCTGTCTGAAGTTTGCTAGAGAGTATCTGGATGATCCAGAAGAGGACTGGGAGAATGTCATATGGTCAGATGAAACCAAAATAGAACTTTTTGGTAAAAACTCAACTTGTCGTGTTTGGAGGAGAAAGAATGCTGAGATGCATCCAAAGAACACCATACCTACTGTGACACATGGGGGTGGAAACATCATGCTTTGGGGCTGTTTTTCTGCAAAGGGACCAGGACGACTGATCCGTGTAAAGGAAAAAATGAATGGGGCAATGTATTGTGAGATTTTGAGTGAAAACCTCCTTTCATCAGCAAGGGCATTGAAGATGAAACGTGGCTGGGTCTTTCAGCATGATAATGATCCCAAACACACCGCCCGGGGAATGAAGGAGTGACTTCATAAGAAGCATTTCAAGGTCCTGGAGTGGCCTAGCCAGTCTCCAGATCTCAACCCCATAGAAAATCTTTGGAGGGAGTTGAAAGTCCGTGTTGCCCAGCGACAGCCCCAAAACATCACTGCTCTAGAGGAGATCTGCATGGAGGAATGGGCCAAAATACCAGCAACAGTGTGTGAAAACCTTGTGAAGACTTACAGAAAACGTTTGACCTCTGCCATTGCCAACAAAGGGTATATAACAAAGTATTGAGATGAACTTTTGTTACTGACCAAATACTTATTTTCCACCATAATTTGCAAATAAATTCTTTAAAAATCAGACAATGTGATTTTCTGGATTTTTTTTCCCCTCATTTTGTCTCTCATAGTTGAGGTATACCTATGATGAAAATTGGAGACCTCTCTCATCTTTTAAGTGGGAGAACTTGCACAATTGGTGGCTGACTAAATACTTTTTTACCCCACTGTATATAACGTTAATGTTGGCGGACATGTGCACATGCTGGTCCCAAAGTTACACGCATGTATGCTGCAAGTTTGCTTTTTCCACCACTCTAGATGATACATGCCGTTCCCACACTTCATTACGGCACAATGTGTACCTGGAATAACGGAGATTTAAAGCTTAAAGCAGACTTTAAGCGGCAGTTGTTCAGGTGTGACAGTACTGTTTGTATACAAAAGCAAGCCGGCTACCGAAATGTTTGGTAGTCGTGAACTTTGAACTCACATAGTCCACACATGCACACTTGTAATGCGAAAGTCGCTTATACAAGAGGGACAGTATGTTGGTTTTACTTATGCTGACTCACTATCTTTATGTTTTCATGGTATTGTTTTTCATTCAATAAATGTTTATCTGACCACAACTATTGTCAGTTTTTACAAGAAAATAAAATTACAAAATATTTAAAGTGTGATACTTGAAAATCTCATAACTGTTGTCATCACTGGGACGTTGCATGCAATCCTGTATCAATCCTGGGTATTTGAACAAGAGAATTTTTTTTATTTTGCAAATATAGTATAAATTATTTTTTTTTTTTAGTAAATTAGAGCATACTCGTGGTCATAACTTATTTTAAAGTTCAATTATCTGTAAAACCCCTTTAAAAATTAAAATTATTCTCTGTGTTACTGATGGCAATATCCTTAAAAATAATGTATTCCCTATTATTTATGTCTCATTAAAAATGCAATTTTGTTTATCATTGTTTATTAACTGCTTTTGTCTTGTATCAACTGGCATGTGATTTTCAACAATAACAATTAAAGCAATAGAAGCAACTGATTGTCTGTCATCACCCGCAGCTCACGGGCTTCCACCTCAGCTGCGCGCACACCTGCGCCTCATTAAGCTCTGCTATTTATTCCATCCTGCCCTGAGCTGCGGCCTGGAGCGGTCTGTCTCCCTGCGTTTCTCCACAGCTACTTCCCTGTCGTTCGGGCCAGCTGTTCTCCTCATCGGACACGTAAGCTGTCACTCACCTTACCTCCTCCATCCAGTCTTCCCCTGTGCACAGGTGGATCCCCTCGGCGGCGGACTCTCTCCCCCTCGTCACGCTGCTCCTCCACTTGTCACATCTTCACGAACGTACAGCAGAGCGCTGTCTCCCAGGCTTGGGACTTGCCACGCCAGCCACCGCGTCGCTACAAGTAAGCACAATAACATCATTGCTTTCCCGTGTGGTTGCCCAGCTAATCCCTGCTCTCCTCTCTCTTAGGGTTGCCTGGCTGAACGGCGAACTGCTCTGTCCTGGTCTCATCCTCCACCCTCACTACATTCACATCTTGCATACATGCATCCACACACACACATTATTGTTGAATAAAGCTGTCAAATCTGTCCGAGCTTGCGTGCGTGTTTTCCTGGGCCGATTAATATGTCAGTACGGCTCCAGCAAAGTGGCCCAGCGGATAGCGGGCTCGCGCGCCGTCTTACCACCCTCGTGGCTCGGGTGGATTTGATTGCTTATCAACAACAGGTCATTCTAAATCAACTCACCTCAATTACCAATCGGTTGGACCGCCTGGACCCCCCGCGGCCTTTCCCTTCAGGTCCTCCTGGCGGCGCGGCTACGGGTGCTTCCACAGCCGGCCAGTCTAGCTCGGGAGCGCCAGCCCGTCTCACACCCATCCCAACTCCTGCTCGCTTCAGCGGGAAACTCGGTGGAGCGAAGGGGTTTATACTTCAGTGTGAGTCGGTGTTCCTGCGCGTTCCCGGGGACTTCCCCTCAGACCATAGCCGAATCGGGTACATGGCTAACCTCCTCGAGGGGCGAGCGTTAGCTTGGGCTTACGCTGTAATGACGAAGCCAAGTTATGCAAACCTTTCGTATGTCCGGTTCGTGCGAGACTTTCTAGAGGTCTTTGATCATACCCGTCTCGATAGCGTCCTCGCGGACCGGCTTCTTGGTCTCCAACAGGGAGTCCGGTCTGCGGCAGAGTACGCGGTCGACTTCCGGGTGGCTGCGGACGAGGTGGGCTGGGGAGAGGCTTCTCTCTGCAGCATTTTCCTCCGTAGCCTTAATTCTGGTCTGAGGGATGATCTAGCTGGTCGGGATCTCCCAGAGCGACGCTGCGTGAGCGGGCCGCAGAGCGGAAGTCTGCCAGCTGCTCGCGCGGAGCTTCCCTCCATTCAGCTCAGTCGCGCCCTCTGGCGTTACCAGCCCCGGAGTCTGCCGATGAACCAGAGGACATGGCTAGCGGGCGCACTAGGCTCCCTCTAGCGGAGAGACGCCGGCGGGAATTGGGTCTCTGCATGTACTGCGGAGACGACTGGCATCCCGTGGAGCTGTGTCCGGTGAAGCCAAAAAGGGGAGGTCCGCGAGTCACAATAGGGGGCCTCGCGGATTCCAACCGATCTAATCCCCTATTATCTTGTACATTGCCAATTTGTTTCTGCCACAATTCCACTGGACACTCCACTCACGCACTGGTGGATTCTGGGGCAGAGCAGAACTTTATTTCTAAGAGCTTGGCAACCCGTTTGGGCATACCCAGTCAACAGCTGCCCAATCCCCTGAACTTGATAACGCTCTCCCGTTCTCCTCTGGGTACAGTAACTCATCGCTCCAAGCCAGTTCCCATCATCGTCTCCAGCAACCACCGGGAGGATCTGACCTTCTACATCCTGCCCTCTTTGTCGGACCATGTCATTCTGGGTTACCCCTGGCTGTGGCTGCATAATCCGGTCCTGGATTGGAGAACCGGCAGTGTTCTGTCCTGGAGCACCTTCTGCCTGGGTACCTGTCTCCAGTCGGCAGCCTGCGCTCCATCTGCCCCTCTGCCAGCTCCTGTCTCTGAGCCCCCGGACCTGACCCTGGTGCCGCAGGAGTTCCATGACTTGGGGGCAGCTTTCAGCAAGTCCAAAGCCTTATCCCTTCCACCGCATCGACCCTATGACTGTGCTATCAACATCCGCCCGGGGGCGCCCCTGCCATCGGGCCGCCTCTACAATCTCTCTGCACCGGAACGCGAGGCGATGGACAAGTATATTAAGGAGTCACTCAGCGCTGGGATCATCCGCCCCGCCTCGTCCCCGCTTGGCGCGGGCTTCTTCTTCGTGGGCAAGAAGGATGGGTCCCTACGTCCTTGTATTGACTTCAGAGCCCTGAATGACATCATGATCAAGGACTGCTACACCCTGCTGCTCATGGACACCGCTTTCCACTCCCTCCAGGGGGCGACCTGGTTCACCAAGCTCGACCTCCGCAGTGCTTACCATCTCGTTAGAATCTGGGAGGTAGATGAGTGGAAGACGGCCTTTAGGACACCCAGCGGCCACTTTGAGTATCTTGTGATGCCTTTCGGGCTCACCAACGCGCCTGCCGTCTTCCAGCACCTTATAAATGACGTTCTGCGGGACTTCATGGGGGTGTTCGTCTTTGTATATCTTGACGATATACTCATCTCCTCTAGATCACGGGAGGAGCACCAGGCCCATGTGAGGCGGATCCTGCAACGTCTGCTGGAGAATCACCTGTTCATTAAGGCAGAAAAATGCGAGTTCTACGCTCAAACCACCTCCTTCCTGGGGTTCGTGATCTCCCACAACCAGATCCTCCCCGACCCCGCTAAGGTCAAAGCGGTGGTCGAGTGGCCCACACTGACCTCAAGGAAGCAGGTGCAGCAGTTTATTGGATTCGCTAATTTCTACCGGCGTTTCGTTCCCAACTACAGTGCCATCGTCACCCCCCTGACTCGCCTCACGTCGTCGAAGGTGCCTTTTCGGTGGTCTGAGGAGGCTGCTGCCGCCTTCAAGACTCTCCAGGCGGAGTTCTCGTCCTCCCGGGTCTTGACCCAGGTTGATCCCGCTCTTCAGTGTCTGGTGGAGGTCGACGCGTCCGACACAGGGGTGGGAGCGGTGTTGTCCCAGCGGTCACCGGTGGATGGAGTTAAACGGCCCTGCGCCTTCTTCTCCAGGAAGCTATCAGCGGCAGAGCGGAACTACGACGTCGGCGACAAGGAGCTCCTCGCTGTCAAGCTCGCACTACAGGAGTGACGTCACTGGTTAGAGGGGGCAGCCCAGCCTTTTGTGGTCTGGACGGACCATAAGAACCTCGAGTACCTGAGATCGGCGAAGCGCCTGAATGCCCGCCAGGCGCGCTGGTCTCTGTTCTTCACTCGTTTCAATTTTACCATCACGTACCGTCCAGGCTCGAAGAATGGGTTGCCCGACGCCCTTTCCAGGCAGTTCGCCCCAGAGGAGCCCAAGCATACCATCCTGCCCGAGTCGTGCGTCATAGGAGCGATTTCATGGGATATCAAGGACAAGATTAAGAGAGCTCAGGAGGCGGAGCCAGATCCCGGTGGGGGGCCTGAGAGGAGACAGTATGTTCCATCGGCCGTTCGGGGTGAGGTTATCCACTGGGCCCACACCTCCAAACTCGCCTGTCACCCTGGCATCACCCGCCTGGTGAGTTTTCTGCAACGCTCGTTTTGGTGGCCGGGCCTTCAGAAGGACGTTACCAACTATGTCCGGGCCTGTCCCCAGTGCGCCACCGGCAAGTCTCCAAACTCTCCACCTGCGGGTCTCCTTCAGCCCCTGCCAGTTCCGGGTAGGCCCTGGTCACACGTTGCACTGGACTTCGTCACCGGTCTCCCGGTCTCCAACACCTATGACACGGTCCTGACCATTGTGGACAGGTTCTCCAAGGCCGCTCATTTTGTGCCCCTTCAGGGTCTTCCTTCGGCACTTGAGATGGCCGATCTCCTAGTCCAACATGTCGTCAGGCTGCATGGGATTCCGCAGGACGTTGTCTCGGACCGTGGTCCACAGTTTGTCTCCCAGGTTTGGAGGAGCTTCTGCAGCGCCTTGGGGGCCACAGTCAGTCTCTCTTCTGGTTATCACCCCCAGTCCAACGGGCAGGGTGAGCGCACAAACCAGGAGTTAGAGGCTGCTCTGCGCTGCGTGACATCATCCAACCCTTCGTCCTGGAGCTCCTACCTGACTTGGGTGGAGTACGCTCACAACTCGGCCCGGTCCACTGCTACGGGGTTGTCTCCCTTTCAAGCATCCTTGGGGTATGACCCTCCTGTTTTCCCGGAGCAGGAGGTTGAACTGGCTGTACCTTCTGTTCAGGCACACATCAGGTGCTGCCGGAGCATGTGGAAGAAGACCAAGGACGCGCTATTACGCACGGCGGCGCGCAACAGCTCCATCGCCAACCGCCACAGAAGGCTGGCTCCTGCCTACCGGATGGGTCAACAGGTGTGGCTCTCCTCTCAGGACATCTGCCTCAAGGGTGAGAAGAAGAAGCTGGCACCAAGATTTCTCGGTCCCTTCACCATATCTAGGATCATTAACCCGGTGGCTGTGCGCTTGGCCCTCCCCCCCTCCCTTCGTGTGTGTCCCACCTTCCACGTCTCCAAAATTAAACCCGTGCTTTCAAATCCACTCTGCCCTCCTCCTAGGTCTCCTCCTGCACCCAGGATGGTCGACGGTGACCCGGCGTGGGGTGTTAATGCCATCTTGGACTCCCGGCGTCGGGGTCGTGGGCTGCAATACCTGGTGGATTGGGAAGGTTATGGTCCGGAGTGGAGATCCTGGGTGCGCTCTTCGTGGGTGTTGGATCCTGACCTCATCGCGGAGTTCCATCGGACACACCCAGGTAAGCCAGTGCCAGGAGGCGCTGGTGGGGGGGGGAGTACTGTCATCACCCGCAGCTCACGGGCTTCCACCTCAGCTGCGCGCACACCTGCGCCTCATTAAGCTCTGCTATTTATTCCATCCTGCCCTGAGCTGCGGCCTGGAGCCGTCTGTCTCCCTGCGTTTCTCCACAGCTACTTCCCTGTCGTTCGGGCCAGCTGTTCTCCTCATCGGACACATAAGCTGTCACTCACCTTACCTTCTCCATCCAGTCTTCCCCTGTGCATAGGTGGATCCCCTAGGCGGCGGACTCTCTCCCCCTCGTCACGCTGCTCCTCCACTTGTCACATCTTCACGGACGTACAGCAGAGCGCTGTCTCCCAGGCTTGGGACTTGCCACGCCAGCCACCGTGTCGCTACAAGTAAGCAC
The DNA here is from genome assembly GCA_020510985.1 of Pholidichthys leucotaenia. Taxonomy (NCBI): domain Eukaryota; kingdom Metazoa; phylum Chordata; class Actinopteri; order Cichliformes; family Pholidichthyidae; genus Pholidichthys; species Pholidichthys leucotaenia. The sequence continues at coordinate 105,136,211 of CM035841.1, read as the reverse complement.
AATAACATCATTGCTTTCCCGTGTGGTTGCCCAGCTAATCCCTGCTCTCCTCTCTCTTAGGGTTGCCTGGCTGAACGGCGAACTGCTCTGTCCTGGTCTCATCCTCCACCCTCACTACATTCACATCTCGCATCCACACACACACATTATTGTTGAATAAAGCTGTCAAATCTGTCCGAGCCTGCGTGCGTGTTTTTCCTGGGCTGATTAATATGTCATTGTCCTCATTTTTTCTAGAGTTTGGTCACAAGAAAAACAATACTCATAACTGGTATAGAACACATGTACTATAACTATCAAAAATATTAATTATTATAACAGGAAAAAGTCCAAATTAGTGGCAATGAATACAATATAGTCAGTTGGAGCTGAAGCGTGTGATGTGGTCTTTCATGGCCTGCTGTTTATCTGGTCTTTCACATGCTGAGCTCAGTGGTAACCTTATCTGTTGACCTGCTTCACCCACTTTGAATGTAACTCAGGATCTTTAGGAAACTTAAATAAACTAACACCATCCTTACGAGTTTTTGAACAAAAGCCTGCGACACAACACAAAGGCGTAGGCCTAAAACTAAAACAAGAAATCAGAGAAACTGTCTGCTACAAAGCTGCTGGTATTCCTGTCAACAAAACCAGCATCCATTCTCACGCTGACATCATTTCCGCCTCCTTCCTCATTCGGTGAGCAGCGCCACAGTCCAGTCAAATTTGCCCGAATTTTCTGATGATAATGTTATGCAGGCATGGTTGTAAATATTATATTGATCATTGACAATGACTTTTGAGTTTATATAACATGCAAAAAAATGTCAAAATTGTGTCATAAGCACTTTAAAACTAATGCTTTGTTACAATACCTTTGGCTTTTATTACAGCACTCAGTCTTTTTGGGTAGGAGTCCATCAGCGTGGCACATCTTGATGTGGCAATATTTGCCCACTGTTCTTTGCAAAAATGCTCCAAATCTGTCAGATTATGAGGGTATCTCCTGTGCACAGCCCTCTTCAGATCACCCCACAGATGTTCGATTGGATTCAGTTCTGGACTGTGGTTGGGCCATTCCAAAACCTTAATCTTCTTCTGGTGAAGCCATTCTTTTGTTGATTTGGATGTGTGCTTTTATTATCATGCTGAAAGATGAAATTTCTCTTCATCTTCAGCTTTCTAGCAGAAGCCTGAAGGTTTTGTGCCAACGCTGACTAGTGTTGGCATCATGGCACCATGCTTCACTGTTGGTATGGTGTTCTTCTGGTAATGAGCAGTGTTGTGTTTGCGCCAAATATACCTTTTAGAATTATGGCCAAAAAGTTCAACCTTGGCTTCATCAGACCATAACACATTTTTGCACATGCGTTTGGAAGATTTCAAATGTGTTTTTGCAAAATGTAACCAGGCTTGGATTTATTTATTTTTTTGTAAGATAAGGCTTCCATCTTGCCACCCTAGACGGGAGATTATTGTCACATGTACTAAACAGCCAGTACTTGCCATAAATTCCTGCAGCTCCTTCAATGTTGCTGTCAGCCTCTTGGTAGCTGCCCTGACTAGTTTTCTTCTAGTCTTTTCATCAATTTTGGAGGGATGTCCAGTTCTTGGTAATATCACTGATGTGCCATAGTTTCTCCACTTGATGATGACTGTCTTCACTGTGTTCCATAGTATATTTAATGCCTTGGAAATTCTTTTGTACCCTTCTCCTAACTGATACCTTTGAACAATGAGATCTCTCTGATGCTTTGGAAGCTCTCTGTGGACCATGGCTTATGCTGTAAGATGTGACTACAAACATGTCAGGAAAAGCCTACTAGAACAGCTGAACTTCATTTGGGGTTAATCAGAGGTGCTTTAAATGGTGGCAGGTGTGTGTTGATTCTCATTTAACATAAGTTTGAATGTGGATGGTTAATTCTGAACACAGCCACATCCCCAGTTATAAGAGGGTGTGCATATTTATGCAAACAGGTTATTGTAAGCTTTTTATTTTTCCCCTTAAAAGATTTCAGCTTGTTTTTTCAGTTGGGTTGTATAGGTTATAGGTCACATTAATGGTGGAAAAAGTTTTGAAATTATCCATCTTGGTCTCATTTTTTTACATCACAAAAACCTGGCATTTGAACAGGGGCGTGTAGACTTATTATATCCACTGTGTATTTTTTGGTGGACAAGAACCCCCCAGACCCCTCACCATAAACCCCCCATATTAAAATGCTTATGATGTCCATGCATGCAGCACATTAAACATTAGAGGTCTGAGGGCCCAAAGCAGAGTGAACATGCAGATGATCTGATGATAGATGTTCTTACCAAACTGACAGCTTTGATAATTTGAAAGAACATTTTTATTTACACAAAAGAGATAAACCTGAAAAAAAATGTACAGACATTAATAGACTCCAACTGCTCATCTGTGAGTTCTCATGTGGCAACTCAAACTAGAAAACTGAGTGAACATTTCACAAATATTTCACAAGACTATGGCTTCTCACAAGTGAATTCTTATTAGTTTTCAAATAGAAAATGGACACTGATGTCATGCCGCGCTGCATTCTGGGCCGTTGTCGCCATCGTCATGGTCTGGCTTTTTTGTTTACCTGTAGTCTAGGCAACTGCTAACATGAACAGACATACGTGCAATGGAATGGAGCAAACAGAAAATTCAAATTCCTTGTTCAGAGAAGCTGAATAAGGAAACAAAGGAGTGCTACCTCTAAAAAATTAAAGAAATAAACGGGATAGATCGATATGAGCACAAGAAATGGACCACGGATCTCGACCAACTGCCTCGAATCACACTGTCAGATGTGTTTGCCTACCTGGTTTGTGGGGTGAGCGCATAAACCCAAGAGCAATTTAAAAATTATAAATCATGAGAGGCTCATGTTTAATTAACCAATGGATGGGTCCAGCTGCCTCACATATTCCAGGTAAACAACCAGAAAACCGTCGTTTAACACAAAGGTAGTCTGCAGAGTCCAAAGGAGAGCTGCCTCCATCCTCCAGGACCCCACCCACCCCCAACACAGAATGTTCACTGTAGCTGTCGCAGTAAAGAATGTTTTTCTTTTACTGTTTGTTTGTTTATATATATTGTAATACCCATCTAAGAGTTGATTTACACCTGTGTTACGTTACTGCTGCCATCTAGTGGACGGCAAATGACATGCAACCCAGTGGTAGAAGAGAGCGTGTAAACTAGCATACAGTGCTCACGTGCTCAGTTAGCAGAGAGAGAAGCTCAGAAGCTGCAGACTCGGGCACAGAGAGAAGAAGCTCCAAAAGCCCTGAGTAAAACTAAAGAAAATGGACTCTAACCACTCCTAAATGTTTGGACAGAAGGCGCACATGGTATGTAATGTGTATTTGTGAGAATGTGGAGGTATTATTTTTGGTTGTGATAAATTTCAAAATGTATTTTTTGTTTTGTTCTTTCACCGTAGTTTTTCACGGTGGTTGGTCGGAGGTCCAGCTAAGAAAATGTGCTTGCTGTGACAAAATAAATCCTGGCTAAACATCAGTTGGAGCGTGGCTTTATCTGTTTCAAACAAAAAACCTTTGGGAGCAGTTATAGTGAAAAACGTGTCCCGTTGGTGCCATGTGGTCTGCATGCTGCCGGTGAAGGAGCACGTGTCTAATGCTGCTAACAACAAGGGAACAACGCGGAGGCCAGTCAGCGACAGAGCGGCGACATAACAACGAGAGAGCGGGGTGGCTTCGGTGAGACCATGCTCTGAGGGAACAAGACCCACATGGAAGTCAGCCTCTGGGATCCTGCAGAAGCTGGACACCCAAACTTCTACAGCCTTTCCAGTTGAATATGGAAGAAGGCCTAAAGCTTAAGCTCAACACCACGCAAGTTTTCAGTAAACTACAGTGTCTCTGGGATACCAGGTCAGACTGTATCTACAGAGTTTAATATATCAACCATAATACCAAGAAAACAAACATTGAAGAGAAGAGTTAAAGTAAAAGGTTGTGAATATGTTTTAAGTTCATTCTGTGCTGTGACACTGATTGTTTATTTTCATTGTGAAATATTTCAGATTTACTGTAAAATAATACTTCGATATGATAAGATAAGATAAGATAAGATAAGCCTTTATTAGTCCCACAACGGGGAAATTCCAGGATTGCAACAGCACAGGGATAGCAACACTCAGAGCAACAATCAGAAGGCAAAAAAAGCAAGCAAGAGCAGCTAATATACATATGTACATATTACTATAAAATATATATATACACACACACACACACAGACACACAGTGCAGAGCATTGTAGCTGGATGGAATAAATATATGAATATATGAACACACAGTGCAGAGCATTGTAGCTAGATGGAATAAATATGTAAATATATAAACACCCACAGTATGGAGCATTGCAGCTAGGTGGAATAAATATGCAAGTATATAAACACACACAGTGCGGAGCAATGTAGCTAGATGGAATAATATGTAGATATATAAAAACACAGTGCGGAGCATTGTAGCTAGATGGAATAAAAATATAGATATATAAATATAAACACACCCAGTGCAGAGCATTGTAGCTAGATGGAATAAGTATGTAAATATATAAACACACACAGTGCAGAGCATTGTTGCTAGGTGGGATGTGGGGGGGGATCCAATGGATCCAAGTATTCCAGACACTCGTGTTTTGGAGGAAGTTATTGAAGCTTTAGAAAGGGAAAAGGCTCAGTTAGAAGCTACACTACAGACTGATCTTGAAGATGCACAAAGAGAACAACTTGAAACACGTTTAGGGGAGATCTGTGCAGATCTTGAAATACACAAAATAGGTCAACCCCAACCCGTATCAGAAGTTGAAACAGAATTGAGGCGTTCAGAAAGAGATAGACACCTAACTGAGAAAATGTTAGAGCTTAAAAGGGATGACATAATGAGTAAAGAAAGAAAGTTTATGTCAACATATTTGCACTTTAAAGCAGAGGTTCAACTCGTAAGGTCCAAACTGAAAGTACACTGCGCTAAAGCTGAGTTGGGCAACATGATTCAAAAGGTTGAAAATTGTGAGTCAGAGTTAAAACAAGACTATTTAGCATTGCGTGCACTGACCACACCATCTCAGGATCTAAGGAGAAAAATGGACAACTGCAGTTCTGTCTCCACTGAGATCATTGTACTTTTGAAAAGGCGTTATGCAGATGTGGATAAGGAGTTTGATGCACAAGCTGTAAAAGAATCACTCTGTCTACTATTGCAACGAGAGGACGCAAAGTCAATATACGGATCAACAGTATCAAGAGCTGAAAAGAGCCAATATAACAATATCAGTGAACAAGGGACTCTTGTATCTGCAAAACGAGCAGAAGCAGCGGCGCGCTTAGCGTCAAAACGAGCTGAAATAAATAGAGAAAGGGAAATCTCAGCCCAGAGACAAAAGATTGTAGCTCAGCAGGAAAAGCTAAAAATGTTGGAAAGTCAAAGAGATCTGGAGGCAATAGAGGCAGAATACAATGTATATGCTGAAGAGGAATCAAAGGTGAATGCTGAAATAAGAGAAAGTGAAATGAAGGTCACTTCAAGTCATCTTCCTATACAGCAATACAGCTTCCCACGCCCACAAGTTTTCCAAAATTCTGCTCCAGTTACTTTCCCTGTGATTAGTAAAAGGACTTCTCAAAACATGTCAGTCCCGCAGAGCATAGACAACAAGATACTGCCAAATGATAGTGAAGTTTCTCTAGTTCAAGCGTTGAAAGAGTCGTTAACTATGACTAGACTTCCAGCACCTGAACCATTTGTGTTTAGTGGGGACCCGCTCAAGTTCCTGGAGTGGAGCACTTGCTTCAAGGCTCTCATAGAGACAAGTTGTGTAGATCCAGCACATAGACTCTTCTATTTAAAAAGGTATATAAGTGGAGATGCACTTAGTGTATTAGAAGGGACGTTTTACAGAAGTGATGAGGAAGCCTATACACAGGCTTGGGAAGCTTTGAGCAAACGTTATGGCCATCCCTTTGTAGTTCAGAGAGCTTTCAGGGGAAAACTAAGCAGTTGGCCGAAGATTGGGTCAAAGGATTCGTTGAAATTGAGAGAGTTTAGCGATTTCCTCATTTCATGTAAAAACGCTATGCCCCATGTACAAGGACTCAGGGTCTTAGATGATTGTGAGGAAAATCAAAAAATACTCCTCAAACTTCCAGACTGGGCAACAACTCGATGGAATAGACATGTGACCAAACTACTGGATGAAGGAAACGAATATCCAGGTTTTGCTGAATTTGCTGAGTTTGTGGCTGAAGAAGCACGCATAGCATGCAACCCAGTCTCATCCCTGTTTGCATTACGTACATTTGACAAACCAGACAAAGAACAAAGACGTCTAAAGGCTAGTATCCTAACTACTACAACAGAAGTGACCAAAAATACAAAGACTGCAAACACAACTCCGAGTCACAAGAGATTCAAACCTAATCCTGCAGCTCAGAGTAAAAGGCAAATCGAGTGCATTTGTTGTAAGCAAAGTCACTTTATTTACAAATGTGATAAATTTTCTGAGATGCCTCTAGAGGAGAAGAAAAGGTTCATTACTGAAAATAACATGTGTTTTAGTTGCCTTAGAGTTGGCCACTTCTCAAAAAATTGTCGTCAAAAGGCTACTTGTAATGTTTGCAGGAAAGGTCATCCTACACCACTTCATGAGGATCGTCCACGAGTAGACAAACTGGAAACGCCACTAACAGAGGAAAACGCTTCTGCGGTGTCAAACAATGTGACAGTGGACAGTAGCGATCGGACTTCGATGATTGTACCAGTGTGGCTATCTTGCACAGAAGGTAATGGACTTGAAATCCTGGTTTACGCACTGCTAGACACTCAAAGCAGCAACACGTTTATTGTCCATGATGTTTGTGAAAAGATTCAAGTGTTCACAGAACCAGTCAAGTTGAAACTGACAACAATGACAAACAGAGGAACACTCGTACAGAGTCACAGAGTGGATGGACTGAAAGTAAGAGGGTATTATTCACAAGACTACATTGAGTTACCCCCTGCTTACACTCGTGAGTACATTCCTCTTGAACGAGACAGTATTCCCACTCATGAAACTGCCAAAGCTTGGACACATCTCCAAAGTATCACAGGAGAGATGCCAGAGTTGCTAGATTGTCCTGCAGCACTTCTGATTGGTTACAATTGTGCGAGAGCTCTGAAACCAAGAAAGGTAATACCAGGCAATGACTATGATCCCTATGCAGTTAAAACAGACTTAGGTTGGAGTATTGTGGGATCTATTAAGCCTTGGACAAGTTCAGCAGAGGTGGCGGGAGCGTGCCATCGTGTTTCTCTCAAAGAGTTGCCATCTATCACACCTTCCTCGGTGATTAAAGTACTGGAAACAGATTTTAAGGACACAAATCCTACAGAAGGAAACATATCACAAGAGGACATTCAGTTTTTGCAGATGTTGCACAAAACCATACATTTTAATGAAGAAGGCCATTTGGAAATGCCTTTACCTTTCAGAGAACGTCCACAGCTTCCAAATAATAAACAGCTTGCAATAACACGGCTGAGACATCTGATAGCAAAGATGGAAAGAATTCCAAAGTACAAAGAAGACTATGTGAGATTCATGAACAGTGTCTTTGAGGATGGTGATGCGGAAGAAGCAGTTGGCACACCTGCAAATGGTTACACATGGTATATACCTCACCATGGGGTATATCATCCGAGAAAGTCAGAGAAAATAAGAGTCGTGTTTGACTGCTCTGCAAAATTTGAGAACACCTCTTTAAATGACCACCTCCTCACTGGCCCAGACTTGACCAATGCTCTCACAAGCGTACTCTGCAGATTTAGAGAACACCAGATCGCCATTACATGTGATGTAGAGAAAATGTTCCACCGCTTCCACGTCACTCCTGAAGATAGGGATTTCCTAAGGTTCTTGTGGTGGCAGGACGGGGACACTAGTACAGAGCCCAAAGAGTATCGCATGCGTGTTCACATTTTTGGAGCAGCATCTTCGCCAGGATGTGCGAACTATGGCATGAAATATCTTGCTCATGAACATGAAAGGGACTATCCATTGGCAGCCAGCTTCATTTACAAAAACTTTTACGTGGATGACGGGTTAATCAGTGTCGACTCAGTCCAAAGGGCAAAACAGTTGGTCGTTCAGGCACAAGAGCTCTGCGCAAAAGGCAAGCTGCGGCTTCACAAATTTGTGTGCAACAAAAGGGAGGTCTTGGAAGTTGTACCAGAGTCGGAGCGTGCTAGTAATGGCAAAGATGTGAGCCTAAACTACTCTGACATTCCAATGCAAAATGTTTTGGGGGTGAAATGGGATGTTGAGGCAGACATGCTCTCTTTCAATGTCATTCTCAAAGAAAGGTCAGCTACACGACGAGGAATCCTGGCAATGGTTGCAAGCGTTTATGATCCATTGGGATTTCTCTCTCCGTACATTTTAACTGGAAAACAAGTGCTACAGGAAATGTGCAAACGTGGCATAGGATGGGATGAACCTATTCCCCCTGCATTGGAGGCCAAATGGAAAGCATGGCTAAATGATTTTGAAAATCTACCAAATATTCAAATACAAAGATGCTTCATTCCTAAGAACACAGGCACGTTGCAAAAGATCGAGCTGCATCATTTCTCAGATGCAAGCAGCAGTGGCTATGGACAATGTTCATACATAAGGATTGTTGCAGAAGACAAAGTACACTGTGCTCTGGTTATGGGAAAGGCTAGAGTGGCCCCCACTAGAGTTGTCACAATACCGCGCCTTGAGCTTACTGCAGCAGCAGTTTCTGCCGGAGTAAGTAACTTTCTAAGAGCAGAGCTTGAGCTGAAGATAGATGAAGAGTTTTTCTGGACTGATTCCCAAGTAGTGCTTGGGTACTTTAAAAACGATGCTCGGCGCTTTCATGTCTTCGTCGCCAACAGAGTTCAGAAAATCAGAGACTTTACAGATCCAAAACAATGGTTCTACATAGAAACTGATCAGAATCCAGCAGATCATGCTTCTAGAGGTCTCAAGGTGGCAGAACTCATAGATTCAAACTGGCTCAAAGGACCGAGATTTCTGTGGGAACGAGAGCTTGTCACACAACCACATTCCCCAGAGCTTTTAGTAGGAGACCCTGAAGTTAAAGTTTTAGCAACTACTGCCTTAGAGAGTGAGGTTTTTCTTGAGAGGTTCTCTAGGTTCTCAGACTGGGACACAGCAGTTAATGTTGTTGCAAAGATAAAGAGACTTACTAAAAGAGACAAATCAAAGCCCATTAGTGTTGAGGAGAGACAAGCAGCTTCTTCAGCGCTTATTCGGACAACACAGAGACAAGCTTTTGAACAAGAGATTAAACAGTTGTGTACTAGAGCAAACAAATTGCCCAAGAGTCATAAGCTGTACCAACTTGATCCTTTTGTTGAAAATGACTTACTTAGAGTAGGAGGCAGGTTGAGAAAATCCTCAGCGTCATTTGAACTGAGACACCCAGTCATTCTTCCTAAGGAAGGCATTGTCACACATCTGATTCTTGATCATTGTCACAAGAAAACACAACATCAAGGTCGAGGCCAAACACTGAATGCACTCAGAGCCAGTGGTTATTGGATTGTAGGTGCCAGTAAGGTAGTGGCCAGACACATCAAAGGTTGTGTTGTATGCAGAAAGGTACGAGGGCCAACAGAAGAACAGCGTATGGCTGACCTGCCGGCTGACAGAGTAGATCCCTCGCCCCCTTTCACACATACAGGGTTAGATTGTTTTGGTCCATTTTACACGAAACAAGGTCGAAAAGAATGCAAGCGTTATGGTCTTTTATTTACGTGTTTAAGCTCCAGAGCTATTCACATCGAGATGTTGGAAGATCTCACCACTGATGCGTTTATAAATGGATTGAGATGTTTTATAGCGATCAGAGGAGCAGTGAGACAAATTAGATCTGATCAAGGTACAAACTTTGTCGGAGCTAAGAACGAGTTTGAGAAAGGTCTCCTTGAGCTTGACAAAGACAGGATAGGGGTTTATCTTGCTAACAACCAATGTGATTTTCAAATGAACGTTCCTGAAGCGAGTCACAGAGGCGGTGTTTGGGAACGCCAAATCAGAACTGTCAGAAATGTTTTGAGTTCTGTTCTTACCCAAGCCGCAGGAAGACTTGATGACACCTCCTTAAGAACCTTCTTTTACGAGGCCATGTCTATCATTAACAGTCGTCCGCTTACTACCAACACTATAAATGACCCAAAAAGTGCAGAACCTCTGACGCCCAATCATTTACTCACAATGAAAGAGTCAGTGCCACTACCACCTCCAGGCAATTTTGTTAGAGAGGATTTGTACGCCAGAAAGAGATGGCGGAGGGTACAGTTCTTATCGGAACAATTCTGGCACAGATGGCGCAAAGAGTACTTAACCAACATAAGCCTAAGACAGCAGTGGCATTTGCCCAAAAGAAATGTACAAGTTGGAGATGTAGTGATAGTTAAAGAAGAGAATATTCCCAGAAATGAATGGAAACTGGCAAGGGTTGTAAAAGCGAAAGAAGATGATGACGGATTGGTTCGAAAGGTTAAGATTCAAATGGGACAAAGAGATTTAGGGAAGAAAGGTGAACGTGTGAACCAGTTATCTTTTCTTGAGCGTCCGGTTCAGAAGCTAGTGGTACTAGTGCAAAATGAGTCCACTTAAGTAAAAGGTTTCTGAGATGTGAAACAAGGATATGGTTCCAAGGTTAATGTTTTTGGAAAATTACAAGTTTTATTTTGTGTGTAAAATTAACCTTTGTAATTTTGGTGGCAGTGTAGCTGTCGCAGTAAAGAATGTTTTTCTTTTACTGTTTGTTTGTTTATATATATTGTAATACCCATCTAAGAGTTGATTTACACCTGTGTTACGTTACTGCTGCCATCTAGTGGACGGCAAATGACATGCAACCCAGTGGTAGAAGAGAGCGTGTAAACTAGCATACAGTGCTCACGTGCTCAGTTAGCAGAGAGAGAAGCTCAGAAGCTGCAGACTCGGGCACAGAGAGAAGAAGCTCCAAAAGCCCTGAGTAAAACTAAAGAAAATGGACTCTAACCACTCCTAAATGTTTGGACAGAAGGCGCACACGGTATGTAATGTGTATTTGTGAGAATGTGGAGGTATTATTTTTGGTTGTGATAAATTTCAAAATGTATTTTTTGTTTTGTTCTTTCACCGTAGTTTTTCACGGTGGTTGGTCGGAGGTCCAGCTAAGAAAATGTGCTTGCTGTGACAAAATAAATCCTGGCTAAACATCAGTTGGAGCGTGGCTTTATCTGTTTCAAACAAAAAACCTTTGGGAGCAGTTATATTCACAATTCTACTCTCAGGCTGGAGGTACAGAAGTGTGAAATGCAGGACATCCAGACTAAAAAAACTTCTTCTTTCCCACTGCCATCAGACTCCTGAACAAATTACACAATTCCAAACACAGCTTTGCAAATCGGAATTCACACACTGGATGCTAAATCTGCACATTGCTCATTTGCACACTGTACATAGTCTCACCCCGTCTCACGCCCAAATCATCTCTGCTGCTAAATTATCATTGTACAGTCTACTGGGTATTATCAGGGCACACAGCTTTACACAGAGGAATTCTCACACTGGATGCTAATTTGTACATTGCTCATTCGCACACTGTACATAGTCTCATGCCATTTCACGTTCATATCATCTCTGATATAAAATTACCATTGTACAGTCAATTGGGTATTATCAGAGACAAGTCATACTCACTCAGTGAATTTTTATTTCACTCAGGGACAAGTTAAAGTCACCCAGTGAATTCTTGTTTCCTCTAGTCCAGGGGTGTCCAACCATGTGCCATGGAGAGCCAAGACCCTGCAGGTTTTCTCTTCTACCCAGTCTCTTCAGCAGGTGTTTTCACTTATCAGCAATCAGTGGGAAGAAGTTCACAGAAATTGCTGTTGAAGACACTGGTTGGAGGTAAAACCTGCAGGGTCTTGGCTCTCCATGGCACATGGTTGGACACCCCTGCTCTAGTCTTAACTGCTTTAATTGTCCTAATTGCCTTTAATGTGTGTAGCATCATCGTCCTCAAAACCAAGACAGAAGATCACTTCTCTCCAGTTTACAGGAATTTCATTTTATTCATTACACAGGAATATCACCTTTCTGCCTTCTCAGGAATATCACTGGCTTTTTGCTGACTCATGCAGGCTTCTCCCAGGCCTGACCAAAGATGCTTGCTTTCCCAGGACCCCAATGTAAACAGTCGCCGCTTTCAGAGATTGTAAGGATCAGAGCTTGCTTTTAAAGGCTCAAAGTAACATAAAACTCAGGAGACCAGACCTCTCAACATGAACACTGCATTTGATAACGTACCTTTTCACAGGAAACCAATGTTTTTAAAAGAGTCATAAACCACTTAATCTGACGGTTTTATAGGCTATGCTGTCCAGGTACTTTCGCCAGATAATAAAGGAAATCATCTACAGCTCAACAGTACCTCCTAGCGGATACCTACGGAATGTGTTTTCAGTACGTAGGATGACTTTTAACTTGTTCTAAATATTAAGTTTCTTTCAGCTCATCCCCTGGATCCTAAGGACACTGAAAATCATCCCTCTTATCACCAACCATGGTTTGCTGCATGTTCTGCTGTTCTAATCTTGATCTAAATGTGAATGCATGTATTATAATTATGTATAAGAAATGTTATATTCATGAGTGTTATTGGAGTAATGGTATAAATGCATGATCACCATATATTAGCCAAGTCATTTAATTTAGTTAGATTTTATATTGAGCATTTATCTTATAAGAACTGACTGAGTGTTGATTTTTCCCTCTGAAATTTCATGGGATGGTTTCTTCATTTGATTGGCTGCTCTCAAACAAAGAAGTGTTCTCACATTGGACAGCAGCCATTTCAAACTGCTTCTGAAAAAGCCGATTGGTCAGTCTGACGACTGACCTCATCAGTTTTACGACCCGGCGAGGTAACTTTAAAAGAGAGGAGTTAGATTTGAGTTCAACACAGTTGAGTTAAGAGAAAAGAGAAAAGAAAGTCAGCAGGATCAGCAGAATTAGAAACAACAGGCAGGAAGATTAGAACAAGATTAGCTAGAAATAGAATTAAGAATTAGAAACACAGAAAGAAGAAAGAAAGAGATTTCGAGAAAGATTAGGAACTAAATTAAGATTAAAGAAGCAGAATAGTAATCTAGATCTCAGAAGAAGATTTTATTCCACCGTTTCAAGGCCCTGTGAAGTTTTATTTTATTCTCTGTGTGTTTGTCAAGTCTTTTCTTATATTCTGGAAACTGAGGAGAAACCATTTTTCTTTAGAGCTCGTCCCTTTTTAGAGAATCAAATTCTCAAACTTTTTCCTTCACCTCAGAAGCCATTCTTATCCTAGTAAATGTTTTTCTAACACTTTTTTTTTATGACTTTTCACGCCATTAAAGTGGACCTTTAAGTTGCCTAGTTTAAAGTGAACAGAGACTGAGAAGATTTTCCTTCAGTTTTTTTGGTCTATCCCGCTACAAGAGACCCCAAATTTGGATTCTTTTCCCAAGGACTTTTCACGCCGCCCTGAGACAAACCACCCACGGCTGCAAATGTCTCTTTGAAGGGCCCCCCAGCTGAGTTATCACCCCACAGCTGTGAGTGAGGACAGCAGCCGCTTCCTCCCTACGTCCGAACTTCAAAAACCCAGCGGTACCAACCCGCGGAACTTGGACCTACGGCCGTGTGTGAGTGAGACTTATTTCTCCTATTTCTGGGTTAAAAGGTGATGTCCTAACGATTAAATTACAATTGAATATGGCCCGTATTTCAGGGCTCAATTAGTCTCAGCCACAGGATAGGACTGTAAACTGAACGAAAACTTTCAGTCATTTTTAAGTAACTGCCCTTAAATTTTGTAGATTAATTCAGGAGTCATTTTTAGATAATTAGCTTATGAATCTTCCCCATAAAATTGCGATGTTTTGTTAAAACATTCCAGCCTCATTTACTGTTGAAACTTAAGTCTAGTTTCTCCTTGGTTCTGCAGAGGTGTAATGCTGGATTTTATGTTCAGGAACCCAATATCAGTTGATGTGATATTTTACGCTGTCATTATCTGAATCTGTTTATTCATCATTTGAACGCCATGTCATGTAACCTGAATGATTTTAATAAACGAGTGAATAAGAGCAGTTGAAGCATTTTCCTTTCGCATATACAGATTTCCTAATCACGGCAGGACAAAAACTCACTGAAACTTTGAGACTGATTCATGAAGTAATTTAAGGTACAAAATTAATTAAAACTAAAGTTAATTATATTGTCCGTTAGGACTGGTGCCCCTTTTACGAGTGTTTTTATTTAATTTAGCGGGTGTAGAAGTGAAGGTTCAACTCCGCCCCCTTTCACACCCACTATTAAATAAAATAAATAATTCCTGTACCTTATGACAAATAATTTTATAGGCTCTTCATCCTACATGTGTATTTATTAGTAATAGTATTAAGGTGTGCTATTACCTTTATTAGTATTAGTATTGCTGTGTATTTATTACCTTGGCATTCGTTGCGGACAGCAGAGTAAGAATTTCATTGCTCAGGAAATACTGCATTTCTTAACTGTGCACATGATAATAAAGCCTTTGAATCCTTTGTTTCTACAAAGTCAAGATATGTCGAGATTAATGTCTAGCATACCAAGAAATTATTTCTAACATATGAGTAATGCTCTTTGAACCCATGTGTAACTTACTGACCAGGTTTCTAACTTACAGCTACCATATAATGGCGTATTTGCAGCATTGGTTCACAGGGAAAAACCCCATACAGAGCTCTGCTGTTGCCGGCAGTGTACGCACACACACACACACACACACACACACTTGTTTGTATAATGGGAACTGTCGGGGATGTGTCTGAGCACTTTCGAGCTACAGGATCAAGGTTTTTATCTTTGTGTGACGATGGAGTGTCACCACTGTATGGTCTGTGTATTGAATGTTATATGTGTAAAGGATTTATATTTGTAAATGTCAACTTGTATTTGATGGGAAAATGCACGTATAATTGTATAATGTGTTCTGACTAAATTGAATCCCATTTGTGAGATAACTGTGGATTAATTATGTTAATTGGGTGAGGCAATTAATTAATCTTAAAACCACGTACCAGCATGCTTCCTGGAGGTATCCGGGAAAAAGATTCCTCAGGGGTTTGAGGGCCTTTTAAAGGATGCCAGCAGGAAGAAATTATATGATGGTTGAGTAGAGGGGAATTTAATATGTAAATAGGAGATTGAAGTATTTACTGTATTATTTACGGTGTATTTATGGTTCTATTTATTCTGTAAATATTCTGGGGAAAGTATTTATGTATTTATGATCTTTTTAGATATTATTGGGTATGTGGAAAAATATAAAAATGCTTATTGTCTTACCTAGGGTTTTGGTATGCACCAATTAAGCGAATTATCTCACTGTGTATATTAACAGGTGTTTTCATTTGGTTAGTGTGGGGTGTCGGACGTGCAATGGAGTGATTGCCTGTGAAGATTATTTGGAATAAACGGAAAAATTGCTGATTGCAAACTGTTCGGAAGCCTCCACTTTTCCTCTGGTGCCTCATCTGCTCGGTTATGTGACGGTGTCAGAAGTGGTCCGTTTCTCGACATTTGGTGTCAGGAATGGTTTGTACCTGCTAATTGGTGACAGAGAAGTGGTCTGGTTTCACGGCTGTGGTGAAGAGGAAAGCGCAGCCGGATGGATGGTGTCAGGAATTTTCCACTGTCACCGTGGCTACGAAGAAAGTCAGCAGAAGGTAAGATGATGTCAAATTAAGCGGACTGTGTGACGTTTGGTCAAAAAAGTGTTGTCAAAAGAAGGAGTGATAACACAGGACAAGAGGAGCGATGGCCAAAAGGAACATGAAGAAACAACAGGAGCAGTTAGAGGATTTGGACACTAGCATGGCAATCAAGGAGCAGGGGACCAGTGGACTAGACAAGCTGGGAGAATTGACAAGCTTGGTGAAGTCCCTGGTGCGTTCACTGACAGTCAGAGATGGTCAGATGGAGGAAGAAGCCGCCCTGCAAGAACAAAGGTGGCAGACTGTGCTACATCAATTTAGCCAGATGCAGTCACAAATGACGGAGCTAAGAAAGGAGTACGGGAGCCGGGCTGAATGTAGCGGTGACGACGGCGCTTCGGGGGGAGACCCCAGGGTGGCGGCCAGTAGGGTCGGCCCGCAGGAGGAGGAGCTACCGTTGCAGGTGCAGCTGAGGACAGCGCAGATACACCGTGAGCCCAGGCTGAATCCGCTCTCTCCCAATGACGACATCGAGCACTATCTGGTGACATTCGAGAGGATTGCTTCGGTCTGCCGCTGGTGTAAGGAGGAGTGGGCTATCTAGTTGGTTCCTTTGCTCACTGGTAAAGCACGTAGTGCGTATGTGCTCATGGACATCGCTGACACAGACAATTATGATAAAGTGAAGGAAGCAACTTTAAATAAGTATGAAATAACACCTGACACCTATAGGAGAAGGTTTTGTGCCCTGGACGTTCATCAGGACAAAACCCCTTGTGAACTGTATGTTCGCTTAAAAGACCGGTTTAATAAATGGATTAAACCAGAGACCTCAACAGTGAAAGACATCGCGGAGCTGTTGATTTTGGAGCAGTTTCTGCGGATGGTGGACCCAGAACTGGGAGTCTGGATACGAGAGCGGGACCCAAAGATGGCGGAGGACGCAGCTCGTCTGGTGGAAGTCTTCCTGTCAACCAGGTCTGGGAGCAGGAGACCTACTCTCAGCCGTGACGGCTCTTTCACCTCACGGAGTAAGTTTGATGAGGGTGAAAGGGGTGGTCAAGAGCAGAAAAGACTATTCCAGCTCCAGTCAGGTCACTGTTAGCAAACATAAGGGTAGTAGAAAGTCACGTTTTGTTTTAAGTCAGGATATACGCTGTTATCAGTGGAATAAAATTGGCCACAGTATTCATGTCCTGCCACAAAGAACAGTAAACTGTCATTGTTATGTTCAGTTCCTAGACCCACTTTTTCAGCCCCAGTGCACAGTGAAATGTATAAAACGACGGTGTTGCTTAATGGTCAATGTGAAGAGGCCCTTTTAGACTCAGGTTGTTTTCAAACTATTGTGCTGCCCAGTTTGGTCCCTAGGGATTTGTGGAATGAGTCTGGAATAAATATCAGTTGTGTCCATGAGGATAAAAAGCTGTACCCGACCGCTGAGGTTTATTTAACAGTGGGGGGTCTGACTTATCTCCTTACTGTAGCTCTTGTGCCTGATTTGCCATACTCAGTGATTCTTGGTAATGATGCTCCAACTTTGTTGGACATCATACAACAGGTTAGGGACGAATACCAAACTGAGGAGAGACAGGCAGGTGGCGCTGTTGAGCAGAGAGTAAAGGCACCAGTGGTGAAAAACTGTAATATGGTTACAACTAGAGCTCAGAGGGCTGCCAATGTTCTTCAGGAGCTGCCTTTTTATGATTCTGGGATAGAGGCAGGTCCAGTTAAGCAACTAAAATCCAAGGCTCAGAGGAGAAGGGACAAGGTTTTAGCTTCAGTTAAGAACTTGGGGGAGGAAACGTCACAGTTAAACCAGTCAGAAGATTTTAACATTCCTTCTGACATTGCTGCGCTGCAGGAAGCTGACCCATTGCTAAAACCTTGGTTTGAGAAAGTCTCTGAGATTGACAGTATGAAACAGGGCAGAGTGTACCAACAGCAAGGTAAAGTTAGGGCCACAGCTTTGCCACAAGGCCTCACACAGAAAGTGATGGAACTGGGACATGTTATCCTCTGGTCAGGTCATCTAGCGCTCCAGAAAACATTACAGAGAATTGCTAGAAGGTTTGTGTGGCCAGGAATGTATACCCAGGTCAAGGTGTTTTGTGCAACATGTGAAACATGTCAAATTACATCATCTAGGGGAGTAGCCCGGGCCCATCTTCATCCATTACTAATCATTGGAACACCATTTGATAGGATAGGGATGGATGTAGTTGGCCCCCTAGAAAGAAGCTCCTCGGGTAATAAATACATTCTTGTCATATGTGACTATGCTACTCGGTACCCAGAAGCCTTCCCGCGGAAATCTATTCAATTCAATTCAGCTTTATTTATAATGCGCCACATCACAACAAAAGCCGTCTCGTGGCGCCACAGTGCAGATAAAAAAAAAAATGACACAGTCACAGAAAGACCCAGCAATCAGACGATCCCCTATGAGCAAGCACTAGGTGACAGTGGAGAGGAAAAACTACCATTTGGAAGGAAGAAACCTCTAGCAGAACCAGGCTCAGGGAGGGGCAGTCGTCTGCTGCGACTGGCTGGGGATGAGGGGATAGGGAGGATGGAAAGGACAGACATAAAGAACATAGCAGTAAGATGCCAGGTACAATATTGGAGGTCAACCAGCAGTATGGATCAGATAACAATAGAACAAGAGTGGGGTTAAAAGACACAAATACCCTCCTTAAACGAAAGCTATATTAAAAAGGAAAGATTTTACCCTGTTCTTAAAGACAGAGACCGAGTCTGACTCCCGGACCCAGAGTAGTAACTGGTTCCAGAGAGAAGGGGCTTGGTAGCAGAAGGCTCTGCCTCCCACCGTACTTTTACTACCTATTAAGGCTAGGTAGGTGGCTAACTACCTTATTCAGTTATTTTCAAGTGTAGGCGTACCCAAAGAGGTCCTGACAGACTGTGGGACAAATTTCCTGTCAAAACTTCTGCAGCAGGTTTACAAACTGTTGGGTATTAAGGGAATTAAGACCACCCCATATCACCCTCAGACTGATGGACTGGTGGAACGGTTTAACCAGACTTTAAAGAACATGCTGCAGAAATTTGTTTCTAATACGGGCTCGGATTGTGACCAATGGGTACCGTATTTGCTGTTTGCTTATTGGGAGGTGCCCCAGGCTTCAACAGGGTTCTCACCTTTTGAACTACTTTATGGTCATCAGGTGAGGGGTCCACTGGATTTATTAAAGGAGCACTGGGAGAGGCCTCCGAGTGATCAGGACAATGTGTTCTCTTATGTTATTAAAATGAGAGAAAAACTGGATCAGATGACTGCTTTGGCTCAGGAGCACATGAGGATGGCGCAGAATAAACAAAAGACACAGTATGACAAGAAGGCCAGGAAGAGGGTTTTTCACCCAGGTCAGCAAGTGTTGTTACTGCTGCCCTCTTGTGACAGTAAGCTGTTGGCTCGATGGCAGGGGCCTTATGAAATTTCTAAGAAATTAAGCTCAGTGACATGAACTATACATGCCTGACAGAAAGACAAAATATCAGTGCTTTCACATTAACTTGTTAACCTCTTGCACTCCGGTGTACCGTGGGCGGGCACGTCTCTGCGTCCTAGAGCGCACGAGGGTGCCCTAGGACGCACAGTGCACACTGAAAAAAACCAAAACCCTGCATTTCCGTTCTTCCACTACAGACACAGCCGCAAACAGAAAGCCAAAGGAGTGCTTTGATTGGTTTAGATGTGACTGACCTCTCATTCAACTAATAAGAGCCTTGAATTGGGTTTCTAAAACCTTGAAGAACCAATGACTGAAAACCTAGCAAGAAGGACCCGCCTACCAACGGCTGCGAATACAGCGAGCCAATTGAAGCACAGAAGTTCGAAAGCGTGCGTCCCATGCATAAAATCTGTTTTGTGTAATCCACTGGGTGGCACACAAGCGTTCGCCAGTCTTTTTTTCTTACTACTGTTCTTATTTGTTTTGAAAAATCGTTCGCCAAAACCGCAATCATGGAAGCACAAAACCGCAATAATGGAATTATGGTTTGACCGGGTCGCGTGACCAGAACCACGAGTCCGTAACAAGCGGACCAGCGTCATGTTCGTCTGACAATGAGGGAAAGAAGTTCGTCAGCAACACTGCTGTTGTGGACAGGTAAGTGTTATAAGCTAAATTATTCTTTATCCCTGAAAATTGTAATCAAAATGACTTTTGACCGATCGGTAAATTACAACTGTGCGTTATCGCAACATGAAGGTCTGGACCGTGAACCCCCCCCCCCCCCCGCTACTCTTCTGTAGTGGATTGCAGATATTATTGCAGATATTTTAGTACAACTGTGTGTAGTAGACCGCGGCACATGCCGCGGCGCGTCATGGAGTGATGGGCGATGTCCGTCCTCTGTAGCGGGGGGGGGGGAGGGGGGAGTTGTTATCTTCTACATTACAGATATTTTAGTATAATTTTTAGTGCACTGTAGGTTATTTTTTCTTGTAAAAAAAAAAAAAAGCCACATTTTTTACGTGGCATGCTTCTTTGTGTGTGGGGGCTTGTTTGTTCATTCATTCATTCATGAATGAATAAACAACCCCTCCCCCACATACACACACACACACAGCCCTTCACCTTTCATTAGAGCCCAAGATGAAGCTTCTATATTGAATCATTCAAAAGTTACAGACGTTTTTCCAAACTGTGCCATTTGGCACAATTTGGCACAGTTCAAAAACGCCTGGGAACAACCTAAGAAAAAAGCTGTGTAATATATTCATTTTTTGTGGTATTGTTACAAAATTTTGACCTCAGCTGGATAACACTTGGTTCTACATTTCTGTTGCATTTTCCAGCCCGGATCTGACAGCTGTGTGTTATTTGCAAGCATTTGTATCCAAAAAAACGCCCAGGCCAAATTTATTTTCTTCAAATTCAGTATGTTTAGATGACTGTTACTCAGTAGCAGGAGCACTTAGAGAGATTATGACTGTTTTGCCAAAAAAATTCAAAGTGTTTTCTTTTAAATGAGACCAACCCCATGAAGATGCTGCAAAGGGTTGAAGAACAGCTTTTGATTTACTTTGGGTACGTTATTTTTTGGCGTTTTTAGGGAAATTGACCAAAGTGCAAGGGGTTAAAGGAGTTTCAGCAGCCTGTGCATCAGCAGCAGCAGCCTGGTCATCAGGAGATGCATCATCAGCTCCTTATCTGTTCAACAGAAGTGGATGAGGAGAGAGAACAGTTCTTTCCCACAAACGTGACAGAGCTTTGTTCATTTCAGGTGTCTCATTTGCGGGATAATCAGCAGAGACAATTAGAGGCACTAATAGATCCAGATTTGTTTCAGGAGAGACCTGGTTTCACCACATTAGTTCACCACAGAGTTCATTTAAAGAAAGAGGATGTTCCCCATCAGAAGTCTTATAGGATTCCCGAATGGTTGGTCCCAAAACTGAGGCAGGAGATTAACTTGATGTTGCAGCTGGGAGTGATCGAGGAGTCGGTTAGCGAATGGTGCAGTCCAATTGTGTTGGTCCCCAAAAAGGATGGTCCCTTGAGGTTCTGCATTGACTTCAGATAGATAGATAGATAGATAGATACTTTAATTGCAGTTTCCAAGTTCGAGTCATACCCCATGACCCAAATTGACGAGTTGGTAGAGAAAGTGGCCAGGGCTAGGTTTATTTCCACATTAGACCTAAGCAAGGGGTATTGGCAGGTGGCCTTGACACCGGAGACAAAGGGACTGACAGCCTTTAAAACACCTTATGGCTCTTTCCAGTTTAAGGTCATGCCATTTGGCCTCCAGGGGGCACCGGCAACGTTTCAGCGACTCATGGACCAGGGGTTAGTCTTAATGAAAGCGCTTTGAGTGGTCTTTGTGACTAGAAAAGCGCTATATAAGTGCAGGTTAGTTAGTTAGTTAGTTAGTATTAGGAGGAGTGTCAGATTTTGCAGCTGCCTATCTAGATGATGTAGTCATCTATATTCAGACCTGGAAGGATCACGTATTACATCTTCGGCAGGTCATGCATTTAATTAAGGAGGCAGGTCTGACTATTACTCCACGCAAGGGTGCATTTGGGCAGCAGCAGGTGGAATACCTGGGTCATGTGGTTGGTCAGGGGGTTATTAGACCACGAGTGGGGAAAGTAGACGCTATTCAGGCCTATCCTGTCCCTACCACCAAAGAGAAGGTGCGATCATTTTTGGGTCTGGTAGGGTGGTATAGTAAATTCATTCCCCATTTTGCTGAAAGAGCAGCAATCCTGACTGACCTCACGAAGGTGTCAGCACCAAATAGGGTAAAATGGACAGAGGAGTGTGAGAGAGCTTTTGAGGATTTGAAGGGTGCGATTTCTGGGGATAAGGTTCTCTACATCTGGATTTCGCCCGTCCATTTATCTTGCAGACAGATGCTTCAGGAGTTGGCATCGGAGCAGTACTTCTCCAGGAGGTGAGGGGAGAGACACCCAGAACTGTTTCTGAGCCGTAAATTGTTGGACCGAGAGACCAGATACTCTACGGTGGAAAAGGAATGTCTGGCCATGAAATGGGCTATAGGGTCCCTTAGATATTATCTACTTGGACGTCAGTTCACATTAGAGACGGATCATCGGGCCTTACAATGGCTTAATAGAATGAAAGACACTAATAATCGTCTGACAGGGTGGTATCTGTCCCTACAGCCCTATAACTTTACAGTTCAGTATGTGGCAGGGAAGACCAACCTTGTGGCAGACAGCCTCTCCAGAGTACATGACTCATAGAGTACTGTACTCTCGGGAGGTGTGGGGGAGGAAATGTGATGACGGAGTGTCGCCACTGTATGGTCTGTGTATTGAATGTTATATTATATGTGTAAAGGATTTATATTTGTAAATGTCAACTTGTATTTGATGGGAAAAATGCACATATAATTGTATAATGTGTTCTAACTAAGTTGAATCCCGTTTGTGAGATAATTGTGGATTAATTATGTTAATTGGGTGAGGCAATTAATCTTAAAACCACGTACCTTTGCCGGCATGCTTCCTGGAGGTATCCAGGAAAAAGTTTCCTCAGGGGTTTGAGGGCCTAAAGGATGCCAGCAGGAAGAAATTATATGATGGTTGAGTAGAGGGGAATTTAATATGTAAATAGGGGACTGAAGTATTTATTGTATTATTTATTGTATTATTTATGGTGTATTTATGGTTCTATTTATTCTGTAAATATTCTGGGGAAAGTATTTATGATCTTTTTAGATATTATTGGGTGTGTGGAAAAATATGAAAATGCTTATTGTCTTACCTAGGGTTTTGGTATGCGCCAACTAGGCGAATTATCTCACTGTGTATATTAACAGGTGTTTTCATTTGGTTAGTGTGGGGTGTTGGATGTGCAATGGAGTGATTGCCTGTGAAGATTATTTGAAATAAATGGAAAAATTGCTGACTGCAAACTGTTCGGAAGCCTCCGCTTTTTCTTTGGTGCCTCGTCCGCTCGGTCATGTGACACTTTGATTGCAGTCTGTAACATCAGCTGTCCAGTGTTGTTCTGATAAATATGCCAAAATGTCAGAACACCGGAGGAAGTGGATCCAATCAGCTGATCGCACTGGCGCACTGAAAAAATTACTGGTATAATTAGCTGCTATAAAAACAGCCTAAATCAGGACAGTGACTTTTTATAGTCACCTGAAAGAGGAGAATCTGCTTAATTTAACGACACCAAACATTCTGTGGACTTCAGTCACCACCTGATATTTAATCCACGCATAATGAAGGCAACAAGTAATCACAACTTCACGAAAAATCAAAGGAAATCAAAGCTCCCATTAAAAAAAAACTGCTCCAGATTAACAAGAGAAATTGGGAATAGCAGAGATGATGTGGGGAAATTATTTGATTTTGCCCTGTGCATTTTCACACATTATTCAGAGATGACAGAGAGCCGTAGCTGAGTTGCAGCCAAAGGCACGGCGCGTAAGACAGCCGCTCTGGGGGGGAACGTCTTTCTGCACTACCAAACATTTTTTAAATCACAACTTACCTTTGTGAAAATGCCGTGAACACACGACCATGTGTGCAGGAATATTGTGGAAGCTGACGTTTTTCCTTCTGACCACTGCAACCCATTCCATCCCACACCTCTTTTTTTAGCTTAGAGACCTGATTCTCTCCACGTCATTCTCTCTTTCGTCCAAGTCAGGAAGTTAAAAAAAAAAAATCATACGCCTTTATCAATCTTTTCCCACGCCAATCTTGAGAGCAGTTGTTGTAATTGATAACGCAGCAAAAATTCCCCATTCTAACGTTGCATTGTATTTGGAGGAATAATAATGTGATTGAAAGGACCACATTGAAAATAAGTGTTTTCACTTTCTTGTGTCATCCTGGATTTTTTTTATGACATTTTGTAAGTATATTTACATTTCCTGTGTTTGACTAACATATTCAGTGTCATTTTAATAAGGCTGCGTGTCCACAGGGAAAGTAAAAATGCTCTCAACCCATTTTCCTGAGCGGTTTTCATCTGCTTATTAAAAAAAGCACTCTGCCCAGTATCCTGGCAACCGCTTGACCTGTCACTCAAAGCATGCCGGGGATTTCACGGATTTTGCTCCGAAATGCTCCACTCACCGGAATAAATCACATCAAACTGGTAAGAAAATACACGTCCATCCAAACTTTGGCTGTTAAATACTGATCATGGTGTACTTTTAGGCTGATTCTGATCAGCTGGTGAGAGAGATGTGCAGGTGACGAGCGCTGCAGCGGTCCGAAAGTTGAACTTTTTTCAGCTTTCAGCGCCATGACTGCTGAGGGCGTTTTTGCGCCGAGGGCACTGAGCGCATTAAACACCAGACTACATAGAAAATGAACAGAAAATAGTCTCCCACAGCAGAAAAAAGCTGCATGTGGTCGACACGCAGCCTAACCGCATTCATTGCTCATGACTGAGCACAGATAGGCAGAACACTTTTCCGACAATTCATTGCGTTTTTTCCGTCAGGTGACGTCATGCGCCCATTTTTAATTACCATGCTGATTAAAACTCTCACCAGTGTGAATTCTCATGTGAGTTTTCCAATTCCCATGATGATTAAAAACTTTGCCCACATGATGCATAAGAAAATGGCTTCTCACATGTGTGAATTCTCATGTGAGTTTAGAAAGAACCGTGACGGCAGTGTGGAAGGATCGCGCTATGCGTAAATTAGGATAAACTATGCATAACTTCGACTATCGTTGGGCATACAGTAAGTTGTGAACACCAGCAACACTCTAAGTATTTGTTGGTATAAAATATCCATAAGTAATTGAAACATTCTATGTTACAACTAAGTTCTATGTATGTCCAACCCGTTGTGGATATGTGATGCATACGACCAAAATTGAAAATTTTGGCTGTGTGCTAGCGTTTTAGAGAAATTTTCATATGTTAACAAACGCTACCTAAATCGTTCAGGTGTGACAGGGCCGTAACAGACTACAGTTGCTCATCTGAGTTCTCGTGGCAACTCAAACTAGAAAACTGAGTTAACATTTCCTACATATTTTACAAGTCTATGGCTTCTTACTAGTGTGAATTTTCATATGAGTTTTCAAATGACCATGTTGATTAAAACTTTGCCCACATGTTTTACAAGAAAATGGCTTCTCACCTGTATGAATTCTCATGTGAGTTTTCAAATTACCATGTTGATTAAAACTTTGGCCACATGTTTCACAACAAAATGGCTTCTCACCAGTATGAATTCTCACGTGAGTTTTCAAAGCACTGTGGTGTTTAAATTGTTTTTTACATATTTCACAAGAAAATGGCTTCTCAGATGTATGAACTCTGATGTGAGTTTTCCAGTTCCCACGTCGATAAAAACTTTGCCCACATGTTTCACAAGAAAATGGCTTTTCACCTGTGTGAATTCTCATGTGAGTTTTCAAATTACAATACTGATTAAAACTTTGCCCACATGTTTCACAAGAAAATGGCTTCTCACCAGTGTGAATTCTCATGTGAGTTTTCAAAGCACAATGGTGGTTAAATATTTTTCCACACGTTTCACAGAAAAATGGCTTCTCACCGGTGTGAATTCTCATGTGAGTTTTCAAAGCGCTGTGGTATTTAAATCTTTTTCTACATGTTTCACAAGAAAATGGCTTCTCACATGTATGAGCTCTCATGTGAGTTTTCCAATCACCATATCGATAAAAATTTTGCCCGCATGTTTCACAAGAAAATGGCTTCTGACTAGTGTGAATTCTCATGTGAATTTTCAAACCGCTATGGTGAATAAATCTTTTCCCGCATGTTTCACAAGAAAATGGCTTCTCACCTGTGTGAATTCTCCTATGAACTGATAGAGCATTCTTCCATCTGAATCTTTTCCCGCAGGTGTTGCAAACATGTGGCTTATCCACTGTGTGAGGTTTCTTGTTCTGGGACTCTATTTTACAGTCTTGGTCATTAACAGAATAATTTACAGACTTTTCACTTGTGTCAGTATCACAATGATTCTCTGACATGGAGGAGTTGTCTACATTGTTACCGTCACTTCTTTTTCTATGAAGTCTCTTCTTTAGCTTTGATGCTTCATGTTTACTTGATCCTGGGTTTACATTCTTACCTGCTCCCTGGTCTTGGCTCTCCATGTCAGGAGAGTTGAGGGAGAGGAGCTCTTCAGTGTTTTGTTCAGTTTCACTGTCGTCATTGTCCTCATCAGCAGGAGTCACCATGAAGGTATCAGTCTCTTGTTTCAGTCTAAAGTGTTCTTTATCCTGACTGGAACAGAGTTCTTCTTCTTCCTCTTTAACCTGTGCAGCATCTTGTTCCTCCTGGTCCAGACTGGAGTTCCTCACGTGGTCACGAACCTGCTGGACAGTGAGAACCTCGTCCTCCTTACAGTCATGTAGCTGTGGAGCATCTGGAAGGATAATGAGGCACAGCAACAATGAAAAAACAGCACTCAGAGTCAATGTGTTGTAGTTTTAAATTCTGAACAAGGCTCTGCTGTGTGTGAACATGTCAATGACATGTTTAAGTGAAATTTTAACTGTACAAATGTATTTGAATGCAGCAGTGTAACAGACTTTTTAGTTTGAACCAGGGATGAAATTTTTACCAGTTTCTACTGGTACCCCAGGTCAACCCTCAACATTTAGTGTTGACTGCACATGTAACTACAAAAGCAAGAAAGCTGTATGTGTGTGGGTCTGTCACATTCATAGGACATCATAGGACGTCCTATGATCTCTGCCTGAATATCATAGGACGTCCTATAAACAGACATCATAGGACACATAGACAAATGTGTCTTTATGATGTCATATAGACCATGTGTCTTTGAACTCAGGCATCACAGGACACAGACAAATGTGTCTTTATGATGTCATATAGACCATGAACTCAGGCATCATAGGACGACTCGTGATGCCTATATGATGGCACACAGACAAATGTGTCTTTATGATGTGTTATACATCAAGCCCACGGCACATAGACAAATGTGTCTTAAAAAGACAAATGTCTTTATGATGTCATATACATCAAGGCTGCCTTCATGTCTTTATGATGTCATATACAGTGAGTCCATGCCGGAAAGCCTGTTTTTGCTTGATCTATTTTCATGATCTTGACCATGAAGCACCTATCACTCAACAGGAGGAGGAGGAGGAGGAGGAAGAGGAAGAGGAAGAGGAAGAGGAAGAGGAAGAGGAAGAAGAAGAAGAAGAAGAAGAAGAAGAAGAAGAAGAAGAAGAAGAAGAAGAAGAAGAAGAAGAAGAAGAAGAAGAAGAAGAAGAAGAAGAAGAAGAAGAAGAAGAAGAAGAAGAAGAAGAAGAAGAAGAAGAAGAAGAAGAAGAAGAAGAAGTAGTAGTAGTAGTAGTAGTAGTAGTAGTAGTAGTAGTAGTAGTATTGGGCATTTTAGGCTAAACCCAATTTTATTTGCCATAGTTTACCGTCCTCCATCAACCTACTCAGAGTTTGTATCCGAATTTGCTGAACTGTTAGCTGATTTAGTGGTCAAATCAGATAGAATAATTATAGTAGGGGACTTCAATATACATGTAGATGTAGATAGTGACTGCCTTAATTTGGCATTTAATTCAATATTAGACTCAATGGGGTTTTCTCAGAATGTAGGAAATTCTACCCATTATCTCCACCATATGTTGGATCTTGTTCTGACATATAGCATAGAAATAGAAAATCTGGTAGTGTCTCCTCATAACCCTGTACTGTCAGACCATTGTCTGTTAACGTTTGATTTTACTATTTCTGACTATTTGGCTCCTAAGGAAAAATATTATTACAGTAGATGCCTCTCAGATGATGCTGTTACCAAATTTATGCAGATTGTTTCTTCTATGCCATGTGTCAACACAACGGAAATGAGCTATACACAGCTTGCTCCTTCTGTAATTGATAGCATGGTAGATAGTGTTACAGCTTCTCTGCATCAGACTCTAGACATGGTGGCCCCTTT
The DNA here is from genome assembly GCA_020510985.1 of Pholidichthys leucotaenia. Lineage (NCBI taxonomy): Eukaryota > Metazoa > Chordata > Actinopteri > Cichliformes > Pholidichthyidae > Pholidichthys > Pholidichthys leucotaenia. The sequence continues at coordinate 105,107,987 of CM035841.1, read as the reverse complement.
AAAAAAAGAAAAAGTCTAATCATAGATTTCTAACTCCTTGGTTCAACAGACAAACTCGAAGCTTAAAACAGAAGACTCATCAATTAGAAAGAAAATGGCGCTCCACTAATTTAGATGAAATCTTTTGAGCTTGGAGAAATCATCTTTTAATTTATAAAAAATCTCTGAGAAAAGCTAGAACAAGTTATTATTCTGCATTAACAGAAGAGAACAAGAATAATCCTAGGTTTCTTTTCAGCACTGTGGCCAGGCTGACAAAGAGTCAGGACTCTGTCAATCCTAGCATTCCCTTAGAGCTTACTAGTCAGGACTTTATGAATTTTTTCAATTATAAAATTTCATCTATCAGAAATAAAATCAGTCAGATTCTTCCCACCGTTAACTTAAATACAGTAACTAGTACAACTCCTTCAATTGATATCTGTTTGGATGAGTTTACTCCAACTGACCTTTTAGAGTTAGGCAAAATAGTTTCCTCATCCCCGCCTTCAACTTGTCTTTTAGACTCTATTCCTACCAGGTTATTTTAAAGAAATCTTCCCATTTATTGGTAGCTTTATTCTTCAAATAATCAATTCTTCATTAACTTTAGGCCATGTACCACAGGCTTTTAAAACTGCTGTAATTAAACCCTTACTCAAAAAGCCAACACTGGATCCAGGAATTTTAGCTAACTATAGGCCAATCTCTAATCTCCCTTTCATTTCAAAAATCTTACAAAGAGTTGTTGCTACGCAATTATTTGACCACTTGCAGGGAAATGGTTTATTTGAAGAGTTTCAATCTGGGTGTAGAATCCATCATAGTTCTGAAACAGCCTTAGTGAAGGTCACTAATGACCTCCTGATCGCATCTGATAATGGACTTGTTTCTGTACTTGTGCTTTTAGACCTTAGTGCAGCTTTTGATACTATCAATCATAATATTCTACTTGATAGTTTAGAACACTATGTTGGACTTAATGGAACTTCCTTGCAGTGGTTTAGATCTTATCTGATAGGCTCCAGTTTGTTCATGTCAGTAATGAGTTTTCTTTCAACTCAAAGCTCAGTCATGGAGTTCCACAGGGATCTGTGCTAGGCCCTACTCTTTTTAGTTTATATATGCTTCCGTTAGGCAATATTATTAGAAAGCACTGTATACATTTTCATTGTTCTGCAGATGACACACAATTATACTGGTCAATGAAGCCAGATGATAGTAATCAATTAGCCAAGTTAGAAGCCTGTCTTAAGGAAATCAAAGCTTGGATGACTTGTAATTTCCTGCTATTAAATTCAGATACGACTGAAGTCATTCTTGTTTGTCCAAAAAACCTCAGAAATACCTTTCCAAATCAAACTTTTAGTTTGGATGCAGTTACTCTTTCTCTTAATAGCTCTGTGAGGAACCTTGAAGTTATTTTTGATCAAGATCTGTTTTTCAATTCACATATTAAATTTGTTTTTAAGACTGCTTTCTATCATTTGTATAATATTGCCAAGATTAGGAGCATCTTGTCTCAGAGTGATGCTAAGAAACTGATCCACCCTTTTGATTTTTGATTTTGTATACTTTATTGATCCCCAGAGGGGAAATTGAGGGCATCCACCTGGATGGATGAAGCAGCCACGGTATGGCGCTATCCCTTTACCATTCACACACACATTCACACCTAGGGCCACTTTTAAAGTCTCCAATTAACCTAACTTGCATGTTTTTGGCCTGTGGGAGGAAAGCGGAGAACTCCCGAAGTAAACCCACGCAGACACGGGGAGAACATGCAAACTCCACACAGATCACTGTTGGTCAGGTGCTGGGATCGAACCAGGGATCCCATGGCCAAGGGTGAGTTGCTGTGCTGCCGCAGTGCTAACCACTGCTCCACCGCACTGTTAGCTCTAGATTAGATTATTGTAACTCTTTATTATCAGGTTGTCCTAAAACATCTTTAAAAAGTCTTCAGGTGATCCAAAATGCTGCAGCAAGAGTTTTAACAGATACTAGAAAGACAGATCATATCTCTCCAATTCTGGCCTCCCTTCATTGGCTTCCCATAAAGTTTAGAATTAAGTTTAAAATCCTTCTTCTCACTTTCAAAGCTCTAAACAATCAGACCCCTTTTTATTTAAAAGATCTGAAATTATCCTATTATCCTAAAAGAGCACTACACTCCCAAAATGCTGGATTACTTATAATACCTAGAATCTCCAAAAATATAATGGGGGGCAGAGCCTTCAGTTACCAAGCTCCTCTCTTGTGGAACCAGCTGCCAATCTGGATTCGGGAGTCAGACTCGATCTCTGTTTTTAAGAATAGGATTAAAACCTTCCTTTTTGATATAGCCTACAATTAGGGAGGGGCCATGTGTTTCTGAACCCTCCCTTAGTTATGCTGGTAATAGGTTTAGACAGCTGGGGGACCTCCAATAATTGCACTGGGCTTTACTCCTTTCTTCACTCTCAATGAAATATTTTTTTTTGCTGGTCATTAACATCTGTTTGTTCTCTCCCATAGATTGAGTCCCTGTCGTGCTGTTTGCTCTCTACATGTCTGTTCTTTTCATCTTCTCTAACCCCTCACCCCCCAATTAGTCACAGCAGATGACTGCCCCTCCCCGAGCCTGGTTCTGCTGGAGGTTTCTTCCTGTTAAAAAGGAGTTTTTCCTCTCCACCGTTGCCAGGTGCTTGCTCACAGGGGATCGCCTGATTGCTGGGGTCTTTCTGCAATTGTGGGGGTTTCAACTACAGTTGAAAGTGCTATGAGATGACTGTTGTTGTGAAATGGCGCTATATACAGTGGGGCAAAAAAGTATTTAGTCAGCCACCAATTGAGCAAGTTCTCCCACTTAAAAGATGAGAGAGGTCTCCAATTTTCATCATAGGTATACCTTAACTATGAGAGACAAAATGAGGAAAAAAAAAATCCAGAAAATCACATTGTCTGATTTTTTAAAGAATTTATTTGCAAATTATGGTGGAAAATAAGTATTTGGTCAATAACAAAAGTTCACCTCAATACTTTGTTATATACCCTTTGTTGGCAATGACAGAGGTCAAACGTTTTCTGTAAGTCTTCACAAGGTTTTCACACACTGTTGCTGGTATTTTGGCCCACTCCTCCATGCAGATCTCCTCTAGAGCAGTGATGTTTTGGGGCTGTCGCTGGGCAACACGGACTTTCAACTCCCTCCAAAGATTTTCTATGGGGTTGAGATCTGGAGACTGGCTAGGCCACTCCAGGACCTTGAAATGCTTCTTACAAAGCCACTCCTTGACAGCTCTTTGTTCTTGGCCATAGTGGAGTTGGAGTCTGACTGTTTGAGGTTGTGGACAGGTGTCTTTTATATTGATAACGAGTTCAAACAGGTGTCATTAATACAGGTAACGAGTGGAGGACAGAGGAGCCTGTTAAAGAAGAAGTTACAGGTCTGTGAGAGCCAGAAATCTTGCTTGTTTGTAGGTGACCAAATACTTATTTTCCACCATAATTTGCAAATAAATTCTTTAAAAATCCTTCAATGTGATTTTCTGGATTTTTTTTTCCTCATTTTGTCTCTCATAGTTGAGGTATACCTATGATGAAAATTGGAGACCTCTCTCATCTTTTAAGTGGGAGAACTTGCACAATTGCTGGCTGACTAAATACTTTTTTGCCCCACTGTAAATAAAGTTGAATTGAACTGAACTGAAAGTAACAAGCAGGGGCAAACAGCCCCAGATGACAGGGCATATTTTGTGTGATTTTTATGTTTTGCTTCATACAAAAGCCATCACATGTGATTGCCACTTAGTGCTGTGTTGCTATACCAGCTGTCCTGTAACTGGCAAGAATTCTGTTCATTGCATCCCCTCTATGGGCATGTACAGGTATGCACTAGTTAAATGTAACAAATCTCTGATTAGGATCCTACATGAGTCACAGTATTGTGTTCAGTCAGACAGTTTTACGTATCTATTCTGTGTAACTATCACAGGTTTCCTGATGAGATCAAGCAGTCTGTGCTGACAGTCCATCATTCTTTGAACCTCTTTAAAAAAAGTCAGACATTAATAACCCTTCTCAACCAAACAGAACTCATGTTGACCATCTTGATCTGAATGTGAGTAATTGGTCATTGATAGTTTAAAAGAAAACTCAATGATGGTCTGATGTGGTAGTCTGGGAGCCAGATGTCGTCCCCCTTTTTTCACCCATCAACATGAAGTTGCATTCTAAAACAGAAATTCACCAATCAAATGGGTATAGTCCCGAAGCCAGACGGTGTCTCCATGTACCTCCACATATACACAGTAAAGCAACCATTTTCCCCTGAAGCCTTAGGGTGGCCACTGTGTGAAATGAGCAGGTAATATTGTATAATTTCATTTGCACTATACTTTTTCAGTCCATTTTAACGCCACCTACAAATATGCATTTTGGCACTGATTATTGGTTCAAATAGTTCACTATGTTTGTTCCATCAGTTTTTCAAATTACTTTCATCCATTAAAAAATAAATTATACCTTTAATTAAAAATAAACTACTTTAGAATTCAACTATAATTTAGTAATGTAATAGAAAGAAATAATATAGAAATAGAAGAACATGAGCGTGTCCGATAATGGACGCACAGGAGATGCTAGCTTGCTAGTCACTAATTGCACAGAGCGCGACTTTCAAAACAGGACAGGACGCTTACAGGAGGTTTTTATCTGAAATGTAATCAATTTTGTGTGACTAGACAAAACTAAAATTGATGCAGGTCTATTGAAGTTATTCTACCTTAAGACGGTAAGCGACTAAAGTGGTCTAAAGTGGTCACCGTGGCTGCACGGTGGCGCAGTGGTTAGCACTGCGGCAGCACAGTTTACCCTTGGCCGGGGGATTGTGGGGATCGTGGGATCGTGGGTTTGATCCCAGCCCCCGACCAACAGTGATCTGTGTGGAGTTTGCACGTTCTCCCCGTGTTGCGTGGGTTTTCTCCGGGATTTCTCCGGTTTCCTCCCACATGCCAAAAACATGCATGTTAGGTTAATTGGCTGTTCTAAATTGTCCCTAGATATCTGTTTCCTATAGGCCCTTAGAATAGAGGGTTAGTATTAATGAAAGCGCTTTGAGTGGTCTTTGTGACTAGAAAAGCGCTATATAAGTGCAGGTTAGTTAGTTAGTTAGTTAGTTAATGTTGAAAATTTTTTACATAAAATACTTTTTCACTGTACGCTGTCCTGAAACTAAAATTCATCTAGTAAATTGGCTAATCCCTTTTTTCCAACACTAGTATCTCAAAGTATATGTGGCTGTTAGCACATATTTGTGATATGAAATGGGTAATAAAGTTTCGCAAACAGTAATTATCCAAAAGATTAAAAAAAAAATATAAGTACAATTGTCAAGATGACAGTCTTCAATAAACACTCAAAAATTCTAAAAACAGAAATACTGTGATCAATCTGTCAACATAACACAAAATATCCGTTTTGTTTTTGTTTTTTCATTTTATTTAAACTTTATTTTATCAGGAATAAACCAATTTAGGTTAGGACCTCTTTTACGACGGGGCCCTGAACAAGACACCTGCATTCATAAAAAAACAAGAGAGATGATGTAATTTTCATCTCAACAACTGCTCAAGCAGACACGCAAACTGAAGTGGAGCGTAAGCCCAGCTTTAGTTGACTTAATGTTAAACTACAGTAGTTTTAAACAGCAAATAACAAAATAAAGGGACGTATATGTAAACTTTATGAAAACGGGCTGATGGTGTTAGCAAGTAGCATATGACCAGATACAAGGGAGTCTTAGTAAACATTACGGTAGTTTTAAACTGCAAATAAACAACAACTCCCAGGCACTAAGACCAAACAACAACACTAGTGGGAAGAAATACTCTGCAAGTTGACTGCATACTTCTGCATGCCGGGAGACTCAAAATGCTGTTTTGGTTACTTTTAAACACCGCGACGCATCGATGTATTATACGCAAGTGGACACATTTATGTAACCGACAATCTATTATGCTGATATGTCAGTGCTGCCCCAGTATTATCCCAGCACGCTTTTATGTTCCAGTTAGGGCTGTCATGGTGGAGGAATTTCCCCTGCGATGACGGTGGATAGCTCAACATCACGATATGTGGTATTATTGCCAATGTTTTTAGGACCCCGTGGTCTCATAATTTAAACAGGGTTCATAACTTATGTGGCAAAGGATGGAAGCTGTGAGAAACTCGCTGCAGCTCCACACTCAACTTCGTGTGTGACAAATGTGTGCGTGTGTGACAATTGTGCCAAGCTCCGGTCTTTTCAGACATGAAGTGCTGATTCTGTAAAAATAAATTAATTAATTTAAAAAAAACAAAACTCTTTCATAAAGCAGTGTTGGTAACTGCAGTATTTCAACTACAGGGTGTGTGGACTGGTTGGAGACTGCAGCAATATTAGGCTTATTTAAGCAGGACAGCCTCCGTACAGGACCCTGCGTGATTCTTGTCTTTGTGATTTTTGCCGCTGTCCGAAAAATAACATTCAAACAAGTAACGCACTATGCAGTAGTTGTTTTGCTCTCTGAGCTCAATTGTCAAGAACATGAACACTGCGCTCAGAAGGAAATAACACACTTTGTGCCCTTTCAGTACTCACTGTCACGGCTGCATTTAGCAAGTAGTCCGTCTAGAGAGTGCCCCACACAGTGCTGGTGGCAGCAGCACCCAGTACTGTGGAAGCTTCCAAGTACCAGGTGCAAACATGCTGTTGGCAATAAAAAATACACTTAACATTTAACTATTTATTTAATAATCAATAGGGGCACATCAGTCAACCACGAGATTTAGCCACACACACACACACACACACACACACACACACACACACACACACACACACACACACACACACACACACACACACACACACACACACACACACACAGTGAACATTGCGTGTACGGATCCCTGTAATATGTGAGGGCAATTGTCTTGACTGCTGGTAAAGTTTACAGTTTTATTTTCTTATTTTAGCAAAGTACACATTAAGTAAAGCACAAATTACGACCACCGTAAGAGCTTGTGCCTCATTACGGGTCCATAAACCGATTAACATTAGCGTTCTGAGCTCGAGTGTCTCTGCTAAGCGCTGTAGCCTTACTGACAATTCCACAGGCAGGCACAGGAAGCGAAAACAAAACCACCATTATCAAAATAAAAGTCTGCTTTTTTACGTGTGCATAAAATAATAAACCTTTCAGGGGGTTACACACCGTGGTTGTTGTGGTTGCTCATTATCCTGTGCTGTAGGCTTGTCCATAGCGCGGTACTACATAATTGTGGTTATCGCGACAGCCCTAGTTCCAGTCAAACATGTCCAGATTACATATGTTTAAATCTAACTTCATTATGGATATATCTGAATGTTTTATGGTACCTATTTAAGCAATATTACATGAGAGGGAGTATAGTATCAATGAATACTGGGGCTGCACGGTGGCGCAGTGGTTAGCACTGCGGCAGCACAGTTTACCCTTGGCCGGGGGATCGTAGGTTCGATCCCAGCCCTCGACCAACAGTGATCTGTGTGGAGTTTGCATGTTCTCCCCGTGTTTGCGTGGGTTTACTCCGGGATTTCTCCGGTTTCCTCCCACAGGCCAAAAAACATGCAGGTTAGGTTAACTGGAGACTCTAAAGTGGCCCTAGGTGTGAATGTGTGTGTGAATGGTTAAGGGATAGCACCGTATCGTGGCTGCTTCATCCATCCAGGTGGTGGATGACCCTCAATTTCCCCTCTGGGGATCAATAAAGTATACTAAATCTAAAAAAAAAAAAAAAATACAGTAACTGGCGGTGTGATGAGAGTATCACACTCGCAGTTAGGATATTTATGATCCCGTAACAACCTTGAATGTAATGTTGCTGTTATAAGATAAGATAAGATAAGCCTTTATTAGTCCCACAATGGGGAAATTCCAGGATTGCAACAGCACAGGGATAGCAACACTCAGAGCAACAATCAAGAAGACAAGAAAAACAAGAGCAGCAAATATACATATGTACATATAAATATATAAACACACAGTGTGGAACATTGTAGCTAGATGGAACAAATATATAGATATATATACACACAGTGCAGAGCATTGTAGCTAGATGGAATAGACAGCATAACCGTCTGCTTAGTTATCCTACATAGTATAAATATGTACCCATACATATTGTCACCCTCCATAGCGACCAATATTGTCCTAGCTGTATACTGGAGGGGACCATTGTGTAAGTCTATTGCTTCTTTTGCATTCAATACTACTAGGTCGTCACGTTTTTTTGCTATCTCTGTGAGCAGCCCTGCTTAGGTTATACAGTCTGACAGCCGTAGGTAGGAAGGACCTGCGAAACCTCTCAGTTGCGCACCTAGGATGATGTAGTCTGCTGCTAAATGAGCTCCTCAGTGCGTTCAGTATGTCCTGCATAGGGTGGGACTCGGACTCCAGCAGAGATGACCGTTTAGCCACCATCCTTCTCTCTCCTATCTCCTCTACTGGGTCAAGGCGCTGCTCCAGGACAGAGCTAGCTTTCTTGATCAGTTTGTTCAGTCTCTTCTTATTGGCTGCTGTAATGCCACTGCCCCAGCAGACCACTCCAAAAGTGATGGCTGATGCCACCACCGTATCGTAGAATGTCTTCAGTAGTGCCCCTTGTACACCAAAAGACCTGAGTCTCCTCAGTAGGAACAGCCTGCACTGTCCCTTCTTGTAGAGTGTGTCGGTATTGTGTGACCAGTCTAGTTTATTGTTCAGATGAACACCAAGGTACTTGTAGGATGTCACCATCTCAGTGTCTGTTCTCTGGATGTTTACTGGTGCTGTGAGGGGTTGTTCTTGCCTGCGGCAGTCCACCACCAGCTCCTTAGTTTTCCTCGCGTTGATCTGGAGGCAGTTCCGATGGCACCAGTCCACAAAGTCCTGGATAAGTCCTCTGTACTCAGCCTCATCTCCGTTGGAGATGAGGCCGACAATCGCAGAGTCGTCAGAGAACTTCTGTAGATGGCAATGTGTTGTGTTGTGTGAGAAGTCCGCAGTATAAAGGGTGAACAGGAAGGGAGCCAAAACCGTTCCCTGGAGGGCCCCCGTGCTACCGATGATCGTGTCGGACACACAGTCCCGGGTTCTCACAAACTGTGGCCGGTTAGTGAGGTAGTCCAGGATCCATGATGACAGGTGCTGGTCCACCCCTGCGCACAGCAGCTTGTCCTTCAGGATCATCGGTTGGATGGTGCTGAAAGCACTGGAGAAGTCAAAGAACATGATCCTCACCGCATTCCCGGGCTTCTCCAGGTGGGACAGAAAACGGTGAAGAAGGAAGATCACTGCATCCTCCACCCCAATGCCATGCTGGTAGGCGAACTGGAGTGGATCCATCGCTGGTCCCACCAGGGAGCGGAGGTGAGCAAGGAGCAGTCTCTCCAGGGTCTTCATCATGTGGGACGTCAGGGCCACTGGTCTGTAGCTGTTCAGGTCTTTGGGGTGGGAAGTTTTTGGTACAGGTACCACACAAGATGTTTTCCACAACTGTGGTACCCTCCCCAGCTTCAGACTCAGGTTGAAGATGAGCTCCACAATCCCACACAGCTGGTCTGCACAGGACTTGAGGAGCTTTGCGCTGATGCCGTCCGGTCCCGACGCCTTCCTCGCCTTGATCTTCCTCAGCTGCGCCCTCACCTGGGTCTTAGTGAGGGTCATGTTGGGGGGCTGTGTGTTGGGAGTGGGGGGGGTGTTATACAACAGTTCTGGCAAGCATAATTTATTAAATGACAGCAATACTGGACAAAATATAAAGATTTGTTTGTTTAACCAGTTATTTTGCACAGCTGAGAAAAAAAAAGTCCCTTTTAAATGTAGCCAGTAACAGTTGCAAAACATCTCAATCAGCATCAAGATGTCTATTGTCATCTCACACACATGTAAACAAATTAAATATTGTCAAGTACAAAAGTCATTGTTTATTAATACATACCGGTCTGTTGAGTCAGTATTGAAAAGGTCCAGATCAACCTGTGGCCAATGCATTGCTAATTAGCATGCTAGCAATTAGCACACTTCAGTACACCTTGCTTGCTTTTCCTTGGCATTTTCAGATGAAACAAAGAGTCCATCACCACAAAGGTATTGTGGTTTGTTAATCAAGACGATAAATCCAACCCGAGCACTGCCTATTTTTTTTTTTTTTAAACAGACGTGAAATAGCGTAACGACATTTAAACAAGGGCCGACAAAGATTTTTAAAAAGGGTGGGACGTCCGGGTCACGAACGTACAGTTTCTTGTCAAACAGCACCTCACTGTGGAAATTAAGGTATACAAAACAGTACTGCAATTCGTAGAGACTTCATAGTCAGTTACTGTTAGTAATTTACAGTTACACGAACACTTCTGAAGCAGAGTGATACATATCCAATGAAATGGAGTGCAGTTATTGTGGATTTTTTTTTTTTCCACAATATCTTTATTGAACCTTTTTTTTTTTTTTTTTTTAACAAACATGATACAAACAATCAAACACTAACACTAAAGTACTACAAAAAAAAAAAATGCACTAAAAACACCAACAACCACCAACAAAATCAAGTCTTCAACAATGCTCCTCTGTTTAGTCTAGACAATCCAATACATAAGTATACATATTATGTTCACCAGTTTGGAATTTACAAGGTCCACACACATCATTCACCTTCTTCTTCAAGAGTTATGTTTAAATTTTTTACATAATCAATAAAAGGTCTCCATATATTCTCAAACACAATTTCCTTTGATTTTAGTATATATGTTATTCTTTCTAATGGAAGGTTTGTTAACATCTGTCTTAACCACTGAGTCACATCTGGTCTATGAGTCTTTTTCCATAATAGTGCAATACATTTTTTGGCATTAAGCAAACTGAGGTCTATGAATGTTCTTTCACTTTTATTAAAATTATGCTTTTCTGGGTACAGACCCAACAAAAACAGTTTAGGATTCAATATGATTTGTTTTGAGATTATTTTTTCAATTGTTACCCTCACCTCTTCCCAAAACATTCTTATTAATCTACATTCCCATAAACAATGAAATAGGGTTCCTTTACTTTCCATGCATTTTGTGCATGTATCTGGTATATTTTTGTTATATCTATTTAACTCTTCCGGTGTAACATACATCCGCATTAACCATTTGAAATGTATCAATTTAAGGCGTGCATTTATTGATTTGGTTTGAGCTTCTGTACAAGCCAATTCCCATTGTTCCTCTGAAATTTCAATTTGCAGATCTTCTTTCCAGTAGTTTAATCTTTTCAGTGAATTTTCACTTGAAGATAGTGTCAGTGAGTTATAAAACTCTGAAATAATACCCTTTCTTTTACTATCTTTCATCATCATTTTTTCCAAGGATGAATAAATAGGTCGAGTGAGAGCTTTATTTTGATTTGATCGAATAAAGTTTCTAAGTTGAAGATATTTAAAAAAATGTGTTCTATTGAGATTAAATTTGATCCTCAGCTCTTCAAAAGACATTATGTTGTCTGCACATGGCAAATATAAATCCTGAATCTTTTGTATCCCTTTTAAATTCCATACTTTAAATACAGCGTCCGCTCTCCCTGGTTTAAAATATTGATTACCCCATATTGGACTAAATTGTGACAATAACTGTGGTTCTTTTAAATAGTTTTTAGCTTCACACCATATTTTGATCATATGCTTTACAAATGGATTTTTAACTTGTTTTTGTAATTTTTTTGCCGAATCTGAGTATATGAATATGGGAAGAGGTAAAGGTAAATTGTATGATTCCATTTCAGTCCAGTGAGGGAGATCATTTGATGAAAAATAATATGTCATAGACCTCAGTTGTGCCGACCAATAATACAACATAAAATTTGGACATTTCAGACCTCCACGATCAAATGGTAAATATAATAAAGACAAACGTAATCTAGCCCTCCTGTTGTTCCATATAAATTCCACTAACTTTTTTTTTTATTCTTGAGAATAGATCTAAAGGTGGTGATAAGGGAATGTATTGAAATAAATAAAGTATTTTAGGTAAAATATTACTTTTAAGTATATTGATTCTCCCGATCATCGACATTGGTAGTGACATCCATCTCTGAGTTAACTCATTGATATCTGACATTAAGGCTTCATAGTTGACACTGGCGACTGATTCTAGCTTAGGCATAATTTGGATTCCTAGATATTTAAACTGATTTACAACATTGAATTGATTTACCTCAGGGGCTGGGTAATTTCTCTGGGTCTCATTTAGCATTAATATTGAAGATTTAGTTTTATTTATTTTATATCCTGATATTTCCCCAAAATTCTTTATTAAATTCAACAAGGTTGGAATTGATTTTTTTAGATTCGACATAAACAAAATTATGTCATCGGCGTACAGGGAGATTTTATGTTCTGTTGGTCCAACTTTAATTCCATATATTTGTGAATGTAAACGTATCGCTATCGCTAAAGGTTCAATTGCCATAGTAAACAGTAAAGGTGAAAGTGGACAGCCTTGTCGACATCCTCTATTGATTTTTATTGGTTTTGAAATATTATTTGTTAGGATTTCTGCTGTAGCATTATTGTATATTATTTGAACCCATTTTATGAAATTATTTCCAAGTCCAAACCTTTGTAGGACTTCAAAAAGAAAGGGCCATTCAACTCTATCAAAGGCCTTTTCGGAGTCCAATGATAGGAGAGCTGTATCCGGTGCTTCTTTATTAAAATAAATAATATTGACTTCCGGTTATGGCTGCCACGTAGGACGGACGTGTCTCGCTCTGCTCTGCTCCTGGAGAAAAAAATCGGCAAATAACTCTCTCATTTGGGACAGAACGTATCCCAGCATTTGGGCGAGGATATGTCGGCGAAGCCTAAGGCTGGAAAACCAGGAAAAGGAAAAAGCGAGCCGCCGAAACAGTCCAAATTAACGGACTTTCAGGTCTGTGACGCAGCAAACAAGGCTCCATATATGGCGGAGGAGGCTGGCGGCGGTGCGATTTCTGCGGGGAATGGCGCAGATGCGCTGATGGCTGCCATGAGTTCAATGAGAGCGGACTTTTCCTCTAGATTTGATGGGATTATGACAGCGCTGGAAGGAATAAGAAAGGAATTGGGTGACTGTGTAGAACGAACGGCGCAGATGGAGCTCCGTCTCGCTAGTGCTGAAGATGACGTCACCCGTCTTCAATTAAAGGTGCGCACTTTGGAAAAAAAAAATAAATCTCTGGAAGATAATATTTTGGATTTGGAATCTCGGTCGAGACAGAATAATTTGAGGCTGGTGGGTCTTCCAGAGGAATCAGAAGGTCGGGACGTATGTTCCTTTCTGGAAAAGTGGATTCCGGAGGTGCTGGGCAGCGAGGAGTTGCAAACAGCAGTGGTTCTGGAAAAAGCGCATCGTATTGGCCCACGGAGAGATAAGGGACCGCCGAGGACCTTAATTATGAAGTTTCTTAACAACAGAGACAGGATGAAGATCTTCAACGCTGCACGTGCTAAAGGAGAGATTAAACACCAGGACCAGCAGGTGCGGTTCTACCCAGATTTGGCCACAGGAATCCAGCAATTGAGGAAGCAGTTTGATCCCATACGTAAGGAGCTGCGCAACCTTGGGATTCGTCATGGTGTAATCTATCCTGCGAGACTGCTGACCACGTATGAGGGCAGAACCCACATCTTCAAGACCCCAGAGGAGGCGCAGGAGTTCATCAAGAAGATCAAAGAAGAAGAAGAGACTGGTGGGAGCTAAGCATGAACAAAATATAAGGTAGAATAATTAAGCATTTGCACAGGCATCTGACTGACTTGAAGTAAATAGTAAGTTTACAAAATATAGATTGTATTATATATTAAAAAACAAAACAAAAACAAAAAAAAAAACAAAAAAAAAAACTATGATGTACAAAGTTGTTAAAAATTTAGGAGTTAAGTTGGAAAACTACAGAGGAGAGTTAATGTTACGTCATTAAAAGCAGTAGAGTTAGGGTGATTGGGAGGATGAAGAAGGAGTGGCTTAGGCTGTTCCCCGTGGGTGTGGAACGGTCGATAGCTATATCGGGAGACAGAATTTTTCTTTTGATTTTGGGGGGTTTGCCACAAGTGTGGGAAGGGGAAATTTGTTTGTGTGTAGTTTGTAGGATGAATGTTCAACCACTCATGTTTTTGCTTCTCTGTATGAGCATGTTTACACTGCAAGGTAATCCCAAACTCTCTATTGATCATGGACCAAAGTGTTAACCTTAATTTAACTTCATGGAATTGCAGAGGTCTACAAAATTTAAAAAAACTTAAACAAGTTATGAATAAAATAAAGGACATGGGTTCAAGAATTGTGTTTTTACAAGAAACTCATCTGATAGAGGAGGATGTTAAAAGAATTAGGAGTAGATGGCAGGGAAGTGTATTCACCTCTTCATTTTCATCCCGAGCCAGGGGAGTTATGACTCTCATACATAAATCAGTTCCTTTTCAAGTGAAAAATGTAATTGGAGACAAATTTGGAAGATATGTAATCATTCAAGGTTCTTTGCTATTAGAAAATATAAATCTTGTGAACTTATATGGTCCCAATATAGATGATCAGAAGTTCTTTGCTAATTTATTTCTCATCTTATCATCACTTACAGGGCAACATATAATAGCAGGGGATTTTAATTGTACATTGAATCCAGGTGTGGATAGATCAACAGGACTGGATTGTACGCACATTGGATGTAGGATGACTATTAATCATTTTATGAAAGAATTGAGATTGTTAGATATATGGAGAGAAATGAAACCACAAGTTAAAGCCTATTCTTGTTATTCCAGTACCTACAAGACATTCTCACGTATTGATTATTTTTTGATTTCCACAGAATTAAGGTCCAAGATTCAAAACTGCTTTTATGATAACATCGTGATCTCTGATCATGCACCCTGTTGTCTAATATATGTAGATAAAAAATTGACAAAGGAATCAGGTAGATGGCAATTTCAGCATAAATGGCTTCAGGATGAGGAATTTGTCAAGTATATAGAAAAACAGATAGACGAGTTCTTTGACATCAATACTACACAAACATCAGCATGTGTAAAGTGGGAGGCTTTCAAAGCTTTTATTAGGGGACATATTATTAGTTATACAGGATCAAAATCTAAGAAGACTCGAGAGGAGAGAGCTAAATTGGAACATAAAATAAAAAATCTTCAGGAAAAAGTGTATGCAGGAAGTGACCCAAGGTTGGAGAATGAATTACTGATTTTGAGAGCTGAATACGACAAAAAATCAGCGAATAGAGCTGCCTCGAGTCTTCTAAGATTGAAACAATCTTTTTATGAACAAGGTGAAAAATCAGGAAAATTATTAGCATGGCAGATTAAACAATTAGAAATTAAAACACCAATTACCAGTATTATAAGTAACGGACAGGTAGTTATAGATCCTTTAGAAATTAATAGAGCCTTTAGAGATTACTATGAAAAATTATATGATACCAAAAATGAACCTGATTTAACAAAACTAAATGGGTTTTTGAACGAACTATCTATACCGTGTATTCCAAATGAAAACAGGGAGATATTGGAGTCTAAAATTAGTCAAGAAGAAGTTGGGCTAGCCATTGATAATATGAAATCAGGAAAAAGTGCAGGACCAGATGGTCTTCCAGTTGACCTTTATAAAAAATTTAAGAATAAATTAATAAAACCTTTTTTGGAAATGGTTTTAGAAGCATTTCAAAATAATAATTTACCATCATACATAAATAATGCCTTAATTATACTGCTGCCAAAACCAGGTAAGCCCTCTAATAAATGTGAAAATATGAGACCAATAAGCCTATTAAACGCCGACCTTAAGATAATCTGTAAAATTTTAGCAAGACGAATACAAGAAATTTTACCAAATATTATTAATCGAGATCAGAATGGCTTTATAAAGGGTAGACAAGGCTTCCATAATGTAAGAAGACTATTTAATATTATTTATTTTAATAAAGAAGCACCGGATACAGCTCTCCTATCATTGGACGCCGAAAAGGCCTTTGATAGAGTTGAATGGCCCTTTCTTTTTGAAGTCCTACAAAGGTTTGGACTTGGAAATAATTTCATAAAATGGGTTCAAATAATATACAATAATGCTACAGCAGAAATCCTAACAAATAACAATATTTCAAAACCAATAAAAATCAATAGAGGATGTCGACAAGGCTGTCCACTTTCACCTTTACTGTTTACTATGGCAATTGAACCTTTAGCGATAGCGATACGTTTACATTCACAAATATATGGAATTAAAGTTGGACCAACAGAACATAAAATCTCCCTGTACGCCGATGACATAATTTTGTTTATGTCAAATCTAAAAAAATCAATTCCAACCTTGTTGAATTTAATAAAGAATTTTGGGGAAATATCAGGATATAAAATAAATAAAACTAAATCTTCAATATTAATGCTAAATGAGACCCAGAGAAATTACCCAGCCCCTGAGGTAAATCAATTCAATGTTGTAAATCAGTTTAAATATTTAGGAATCCAAATTATGCCTAAGCTAGAATCAGTCGCCAGTGTCAACTATGAAGCCTTAATGTCAGATATCAATGAGTTAACTCAGAGATGGATGTCACTACCAATGTCGATGATCGGGAGAATCAATATACTTAAAAGTAATATTTTACCTAAAATACTTTATTTATTTCAATACATTCCCTTATCACCACCTTTAGATCTATTCTCAAGAATAAAAAAAAAGTTAGTGGAATTTATATGGAACAACAGGAGGGCTAGATTACGTTTGTCTTTATTATATTTACCATTTGATCGTGGAGGTCTGAAATGTCCAAATTTTATGTTGTATTATTGGTCGGCACAACTGAGGTCTATGACATATTATTTTTCATCAAATGATCTCCCTCACTGGACTGAAATGGAATCATACAATTTACCTTTACCTCTTCCCATATTCATATACTCAGATTCGGCAAAAAAATTACAAAAACAAGTTAAAAATCCATTTGTAAAGCATATGATCAAAATATGGTGTGAAGCTAAAAACTATTTAAAAGAACCACAGTTATTGTCACAATTTAGTCCAATATGGGGTAATCAATATTTTAAACCAGGGAGAGCGGACGCTGTATTTAAAGTATGGAATTTAAAAGGGATACAAAAGATTCAGGATTTATATTTGCCATGTGCAGACAACATAATGTCTTTTGAAGAGCTGAGGATCAAATTTAATCTCAATAGAACACATTTTTTTAAATATCTTCAACTTAGAAACTTTATTCGATCAAATCAAAATAAAGCTCTCATTCGACCTATTTATTCATCCTTGGAAAAAATGATGATGAAAGATAGTAAAAGAAAGGGTATTATTTCAGAGTTTTATAACTCACTGACACTATCTTCAAGTGAAAATTCACTGAAAAGATTAAACTACTGGAAAGAAGATCTGCAAATTGAAATTTCAGAGGAACAATGGGAATTGGCTTGTACAGAAGCTCAAACCAAATCAATAAATGCACGCCTTAAATTGATACATTTCAAATGGTTAATGCGGATGTATGTTACACCGGAGGAGTTAAATAGATATAACAAAAATATACCAGATACATGCACAAAATGCATGGAAAGTAAAGGAACCCTATTTCATTGTTTATGGGAATGTAGATTAATAAGAATGTTTTGGGAAGAGGTGAGGGTAACAATTGAAAAAATAATCTCAAAACAAATCATATTGAATCCTAAACTGTTTTTGTTGGGTCTGTACCCAGAAAAGCATAATTTTAATAAAAGTGAAAGAACATTCATAGACCTCAGTTTGCTTAATGCCAAAAAATGTATTGCACTATTATGGAAAAAGACTCATAGACCAGATGTGACTCAGTGGTTAAGACAGATGTTAACAAACCTTCCATTAGAAAGAATAACATATATACTAAAATCAAAGGAAATTGTGTTTGAGAATATATGGAGACCTTTTATTGATTATGTAAAAAATTTAAACATAACTCTTGAAGAAGAAGGTGAATGATGTGTGTGGACCTTGTAAATTCCAAACTGGTGAACATAATATGTATACTTATGTATTGGATTGTCTAGACTAAACAGAGGAGCATTGTTGAAGACTTGATTTTGTTGGTGGTTGTTGGTGTTTTTAGTGCATTTTTTTTTTTTGTAGTACTTTAGTGTTAGTGTTTGATTGTTTGTATCATGTTTGTTAAAAAAAAAAAAAAAAGTTCAATAAAGATATTGTGGAAAAAAAAAAATAATATTAAATAGTCTTCTTACATTATGGAAGCCTTGTCTACCCTTTATAAAGCCATTCTGATCTCGATTAATAATATTTGGTAAAATTTCTTGTATTCGTCTTGCTAAAATTTTACAGATTATCTTAAGGTCGGCGTTTAATAGGCTTATTGGTCTCATATTTTCACATTTATTAGAGGGCTTACCTGGTTTTGGCAGCAGTATAATTAAGGCATTATTTATGTATGATGGTAAATTATTATTTTGAAATGCTTCTAAAACCATTTCCAAAAAAGGTTTTATTAATTTATTCTTAAATTTTTTATAAAGGTCAACTGGAAGACCATCTGGTCCTGCACTTTTTCCTGATTTCATATTATCAATGGCTAGCCCAACTTCTTCTTGACTAATTTTAGACTCCAATATCTCCCTGTTTTCATTTGGAATACACGGTATAGATAGTTCGTTCAAAAACCCATTTAGTTTTGTTAAATCAGGTTCATTTTTGGTATCATATAATTTTTCATAGTAATCTCTAAAGGCTCTATTAATTTCTAAAGGATCTATAACTACCTGTCCATTACTTATAATACTGGTAATTGGTGTTTTAATTTCCAATTGTTTAATCTGCCATGCTAATAATTTTCCTGATTTTTCACCTTGTTCATAAAAAGATTGTTTCAATCTTAGAAGACTCGAGGCAGCTCTATTCGCTGATTTTTTGTCGTATTCAGCTCTCAAAATCAGTAATTCATTCTCCAACCTTGGGTCACTTCCTGCATACACTTTTTCCTGAAGATTTTTTATTTTATGTTCCAATTTAGCTCTCTCCTCTCGAGTCTTCTTAGATTTTGATCCTGTATAACTAATAATATGTCCCCTAATAAAAGCTTTGAAAGCCTCCCACTTTACACATGCTGATGTTTGTGTAGTATTGATGTCAAAGAACTCGTCTATCTGTTTTTCTATATACTTGACAAATTCCTCATCCTGAAGCCATTTATGCTGAAATTGCCATCTACCTGATTCCTTTGTCAATTTTTTATCTACATATATTAGACAACAGGGTGCATGATCAGAGATCACGATGTTATCATAAAAGCAGTTTTGAATCTTGGACCTTAATTCTGTGGAAATCAAAAAATAATCAATACGTGAGAATGTCTTGTAGGTACTGGAATAACAAGAATAGGCTTTAACTTGTGGTTTCATTTCTCTCCATATATCTAACAATCTCAATTCTTTCATAAAATGATTAATAGTCATCCTACATCCAATGTGCGTACAATCCAGTCCTGTTGATCTATCCACACCTGGATTCAATGTACAATTAAAATCCCCTGCTATTATATGTTGCCCTGTAAGTGATGATAAGATGAGAAATAAATTAGCAAAGAACTTCTGATCATCTATATTGGGACCATATAAGTTCACAAGATTTATATTTTCTAATAGCAAAGAACCTTGAATGATTACATATCTTCCAAATTTGTCTCCAATTACATTTTTCACTTGAAAAGGAACTGATTTATGTATGAGAGTCATAACTCCCCTGGCTCGGGATGAAAATGAAGAGGTGAATACACTTCCCTGCCATCTACTCCTAATTCTTTTAACATCCTCCTCTATCAGATGAGTTTCTTGTAAAAACACAATTCTTGAACCCATGTCCTTTATTTTATTCATAACTTGTTTAAGTTTTTTTAAATTTTGTAGACCTCTGCAATTCCATGAAGTTAAATTAAGGTTAACACTTTGGTCCATGATCAATAGAGAGTTTGGGATTACCTTGCAGTGTAAACATGCTCATACAGAGAAGCAAAAACATGAGTGGTTGAACATTCATCCTACAAACTACACACAAACAAATTTCCCCTTCCCACACTTGTGGCAAACCCCCCAAAATCAAAAGAAAAATTCTGTCTCCCGATATAGCCATTGACCGTTCCACACCCACGGGGAACAGCCTAAGCCACTCCTTCTTCATCCTCCCAATCACCCTAACTCTACTGCTTTTAATGACGTAACATTAACTCTCCTCTGTAGTTTTCCAACTTAACTCCTAAATTTTTAACAACTTTGTACATCATAGTTTTTTTTTTGTTTGTTTTGTTTTTGTTTTGTTTTTTTAATATATAATACAATCTATATTTTGTAAACTTACTATTTACTTCAAGTCAGTCAGATGCCTGTGCAAATGCTTAATTATTCTACCTTATATTTTGTTCATGCTTAGCTCCCACCAGTCTCTTCTTCTTTTTTGATCTTCTTGATGAACTCCTGCGCCTCCTCTGGGGTCTTGAAGATGTGGGTTCTGCCCTCATACGTGGTCAGCAGTCTCGCAGGATAGATTACACCATGACGAATCCCAAGGTTGCGCAGCTCCTTACGTATGGGATCAAACTGCTTCCTCAATTGCTGGATTCCTGTGGCCAAATCTGGGTAGAACCGCACCTGCTGGTCCTGGTGTTTAATCTCTCCTTTAGCACGTGCAGCGTTGAAGATCTTCATCCTGTCTCTGTTGCTAAGAAACTTCATAATTAAGGTCCTCGGCGGTCCCTTATCTCTCCGTGGGCCAATACGATGTGCTTTTTCCAGAACCACTGCTGATTGCAACTCCTCGCTGCCCAGCACCTCCGGAATCCACTTTTCCAGAAAGGAACATACGTCCCGACCTTCTGATTCCTCTGGAAGACCCACCAGCCTCAAATTATTCTGTCTCGACCGAGATTCCAAATCCAGAATATTATCTTCCAGAGATTTTTTTTTTTTTTCCAAAGTGCGCACCTTTAATTGAAGACGGGTGACGTCATCTTCAGCACTAGCGAGACGGAGCTCCATCTGCGCCGTTCGTTCTACACAGTCACCCAATTCCTTTCTTATTCCTTCCAGCGCTGTCATAATCCCATCAAATCTAGAGGAAAAGTCCGCTCTCATTGAACTCATGGCAGCCATCAGCGCATCTGCGCCATTCCCCGCAGAAATCGCGCCGCCGCCAGCCTCCTCCGCCATATATGGAGCCTTGTTTGCTGCGTCACAGACCTGAAAGTCCGTTAATTTGGACTGTTTCGGCGGCTCGCTTTTTCCTTTTCCTGGTTTTCCAGCCTTAGGCTTCGCCGACATATCCTCGCCCAAATGCTGGGATACGTTCTGTCCCAAATGAGAGAGTTATTTGCCGATTTTTTTCTCCAGGAGCAGAGCAGAGCGAGACACGTCCGTCCTACGTGGCAGCCATAACCGGAAGTCCGTTATTGTGGATTTTAGTAACTCCTGGAATCCCTATTGTACAACCAAATTGCTTGGTCGGAATCAATTGTTGTAAATGTGAGCTGAATGATTCCTCTGCTGCTGTGGATTGGTTATAAATGTAGAATATACAGTTATATACAGTATGTCCTACATACACTGTATCTTATGCCAATACATTGATTACAGTATTTCTGTATGTGGACTTTTGGAGTATTTATTAAAAACTATTATGTTGACAATTATATTTCTTTATCATTTAGATAACTATTGTTTGCAAAACATTATTACTCATTTCAGAACACAAATACGTAACAATAGCCATACATGCAGTGACATACTGGAGTTGAAACAAAGGATTAGCCACTTTACTAGATGGATTTTAGTTTCACAACGGCACACCAACTTGATGGGTGAAAAATGTATTTATAAATTCAAGGGATCTGTCTCTCTCTCTGTGTGTGTGTGTGTGTGTGTGTGTGTGTGTGTGTGTGTGTGTGTGTGTGTGTGTGTGTGTGTGTGTTCCTCGGATATCTCTCAAACCGTTCGTCACACTGACCTAAGATTTTAAACGTGCTTTGCTGAAGCTACAAAGGTGTGCATCCCCGAATATGGAGTCACTCAGTCAAAATATGTAATTTTTATCAATAAAAGTTTAGCCACCGCCGTGTGACTGCTCAATGTCTTCACCCCACTGGCTTCAAGAAGTGTGGGCGGGGTTTCGGATTGACTCTGTGCTCATTGGAGAATACGCCGCATCACGACCATGCTGATTGGATGCCACACAGCATCATGACCTGTCAGTCACCACAGTGTTCCCGGGACAAAACATGGAAATGAAAGTTAGAAAGACAGAAAAAGATAATGCTGAAGATTATACTATAAAGTTGCCCTGATTACGTACGTCTAAAGGATAATTCGCCGTATGTGAAGAATGAGGTGAGCGAGCAGACTGGGCGGAGCGTCAGTGGGGACCCAGGTCTGACAAAGAATACCGGTGTATCAACACAGAACATGCCGGGAGAAGCAGCAGCCTAACCGGGTGGACCGCGGTCCTTCGCGGGGAGGCACGCCCAGCCTGCCCAGTCAGTGGTAGACGGGAGTACCTGCTTCTGCTTCACCTGTGTGGTACTACTGTACTCTGCAGAACTGTAAGTCCCCCCTCCCGCACGAGTATCTAAAAATTAAAAACTTAATACTGCCATGATTGTGGAGCGGAATGGTCAGAATGACTTAACGACCAAATGCAGGACACAAAAACACCCAAATAATGAAATAAATCGTTTATAGCTAAATATTTACTGACAAATGGGCAACACTGATGGAACGGTTGCAGTCAAACGGGTCCTTCTGCTGTGAATTATAATAGATAGGTGTACTTTATTGATGTTGGGTGTTTTGTAGTTAATTAGGTTGATTACAGTTTTAAAAAAAACTTTTAATTACAAAATATTGCTAAAATATAAAATGATGCACTACAATGGGTCTCAAATATTTGTAAACGTGTCCCGTTATAGCACGGCATGGGTTTATTGATGATACACAGAAGAGATTCAATATTCCACTGAACTCCATCACTGAACAGTGATATAAACAAAAATAATTGTGATGACTGAACAACTCCCATTCCCCCAAGTGCAAGATACACTATTATGAATGTAAGTGATAAAAGATCAGACAAATAAGTGATCTGACAAACAAATAAACAAGGGATCTGAAACAGTCACTAATATTGGATATCTCATTAATTTTCAATAATTAGGTATTCTGTAATTAATTATCACACAGTCAAAGAAATCTTTGTGCCATTTAGTCCCTTTTATATTTGTCAAAGTCTAACATGTGATTGCCTACATATAGGTGACACCTCTGTATTCCACTTTCAAACACAGCCTACATTTGGGCCTGTAAACCCTGATTGGGATACCTGTTTCAGACAGGAATACTTGGTTATATGGGCATGCATGAGTTATATGTAGAACTTTTCAGCAATATCAATTTATAGTTGTATTCTAGAGAAATTTATATATATTTTAAGGTATAATTTCTTTGGGTTGGATGAAAATAATTTGAAAAGCTGAAGAAAGCAACATATTTGTCCCTAAAATCAGTGCCAAAATGTATATTTGAAGGTGGTGTATATGGAGTGAAAAAGTATAGTGCAAATGAGTTTGCTCTCAGTGTTTACCTTCATGGTGACTTCTTGTTTTCACTCGTCTCTTCTTTGGTTTGGGTTCTCCTTCTTCTTCTTTAATTTCTGAGTCCGCATGCCAGCTTCCTTCCTCATCATGGATCTCAGTTCCAGCAGAGTTGTGAGAAAGCAGCTGCTCACTGTTTGGTTCTGCTTCACTCTGCTGGTTTTCCTCAGACATAAGAGTCACCGTGAAGGTATCGCTCTCCAGCTTCACTACCAGCTGTTCTCCCTCCTGACTGCAGCAGAGTTCCTCCTCTTCCTCTTTAACCTGTGGAGGTTCTGGTTTCTCCTCTTCCTTTTTAACCTGTGGAGATTCTGGTTCATCTCTTTCCAAACCTGAGTTCTCCTCTTGGTTCCAGAGCTGCTGGTCAGGAGAAAACTCGTTCTCACGGACATGTTTCTCCGGAAAGTCTAGAGGGAAAACACATAAAGGAAATCATTCACTAATGGGATTAAAGCAGAATTCAGTTGTAATGAAATAAATGTCCACCTGTGTGAACTGGGCCACACCCTCAAATACGCCATGCACATCTGACATCTGAGAAGTGAACAGACTGCCAAAATATGACACCAAATATGTTTGTTGACTCCAAATAAACAGCTCTAAAATTCTAAAATCTAAAGTTAAACCCTAAAAATGTAAAGTTTTACAGGAGAACAAGCTAAATTACATGCATTTTAAAAAAATCAATATCTAAACTAGAGGGCATTCAGACCGCATACTTCCCCAAGGCTCCCTCCCTCCCTCCCTTTGTCCGTCCATATCACCATCCATTTGTATATTGCGAGATAAGGCCTTGGTGGAGGTATGCACTCACAGACCACCTCCAACATGTAAGTTCATCTTTGGGCCAAGGGCCACCTCTGGTGAAAATTTCATCCAAATCCATCTATGAGTTTTTGCGTGATCCTGCAGTAGACAGAGAAATGGCAGCAAAAACAACTAGAAAAGCACTCGGAGAGTGCAGACCTCCGGCAAGCAGCTCATTTCCCCCAAAAGACATTGTTAGAAAAACAGCAGTTTTCTAAATGCAACATTTCTGCATTTGATATTGATGAAAAATACAAATTCCCGTTTCCTTCTGTAAGATTTACTGAAATACCAAATAAACAGTATTAGGTAAGTTGGCTACAGAAATTCTGGTGTACCAGCAAAAGTAAAATTTAACCAAGTTGATACTGACTTTTTCCTAAAAATTCCGGGATCCAGGTGGTGATCCGGATCATCACCAAAATCTAATCATCTGCTCCCCATGCCATTACACACCTTCCCTGACAATTTCATCAAAATCTGTTCATAAATTTTGGAGTAATGTTGCTAAGAGACAGAAAGACAAAGCAATGCCGGTGTCATGGCAAAAAGTCATCAGCTGCCAAAAATTGATCACCAGGTGCCACATCCGTGATGTATTAATTATGATTATTATTATGATTGTGTGTGTTACACCTTTCCGGTTCCGCTGTCACCCAGGGTATAAAAGGCCTACCCAGAAGAGGCACGGTCTCTTTACGACCAACGCCTCTGCCTTGATGCCTTCGTGTTCTGTGAGTCTGTTTAATAAAGTTCTGTTCGACTGCATCTTCAGCCTCATTATTGGAGTATTAGTTATTGACATAATATCATAGTTATGGGGTTATATTAAGCATAAAATATATATTTCAACAGGTATACAGTACTGAGTTAGGTATAGTAAGATATATTTAACACTTATGATACATTTTGAACTGGAAACAAACTTGATGTAGGATTAAAAGCAATTAAAATAATGCAGTCACAAGGTTACATTCACTGATGGGATCCATTGTAGCTTTTTAGTTGATGATCTTAACATTTTAAATTATTCTCTTGACACTGGTCTTTTTCTGAGTGCTCTTAAGACAGCCATTGTCAAGCCTGTTCTGAAGAGAAATAATTTAGACAATGAAGTACTGAAGAATGACAGAACAGTGTCCAACCTGCCATTTTTAAGTAAAATTCTAGAGAAAGTAGTTTTTAATGAGTTAAAGGGGACTTGTGGTGGTCATGAAAATAAAGATATTATATTGAGCCCCTGTCTCACTTTCTAGTTCAAGTTCAAGGCAATGCGATATAAATCCACTGCCAATGTGCTGGTTCAGCTATGGCAGCAAAACATGCGCGCAGCCATACTGGAGGCTACATGGCCTGCCAGGACGCTTTCTGTGACGTAGTAGCGTTGATACCGCAATTTGGATCAATATTGGCTGAGCCTGGAGTGCCCGGCTGATCAGTGGTTTTCGGGATATGGATATCGCAACATGGCGGAATGTAAAGCCTTTGGATGTCTCAATAATAAGCGAAAAAACAAAGATAAACACTTCTTTTGTGTACCCAAACCCAGCTCACCTTGTCGGAAGATCGTCGTGGAAAAGTGGTTGCACAATCTCGGAACAGGGCACACACTGGCAGATGTTTCCTTTCGGACGAAATTCCGTGGTGTGTGAGGACCACTTCGTCACTTTCACCCTCAGAAGACTTTTCTGGCTCAAACCTGTAGCCATGTTGCCCCAATTCTTCCTCAGAGTCCGACAATTCAGCCATAATAGAACAAAAACACTGACAAAAGCACCCTAGTCGCTGGTACACGCTGAGTATTGACTTTTCAGTATCAACGTGGTGACGTTACATCCGCATGTGTCAGGGCGGCGCGCATAGTTTTCATTGGCTGGCCATGCCGGCGGCCGTATTTGCATATATCTCTGGTGGTAGATGGCTGGCAACAATTATTTACCCAAATAACGAATACTTTGCCTAATGTTTTCAAGTTGAATGCGTTTTCACGACCACCACAGGTACCCTTTAAATGATTTTATGAAAACTCGTGATTTCTATAAAACATTTCAATCTGGCCAATACCATCCCTACAATGAAGCATGGTGGTGGCAGCATCATGCTGTGGGGATGTTTTTCAGCAGCAGGAACTGGGAGACTAGTCAGGATAGAGGGAAAGATGAATGCAGCAATGTACAAAGACATCCTGGGTAAAAACCTGCTCCAGAGCGCTCTTGACCTCAGACTGGGGCGACAGTTTATCTTTCAGCAGGACAATGACCTTAAGCACACAGCCAAGATATTAAAGGAGTGGCTTCAGGACAACTGTGAATGTCCTAGATTAGCCCAGCCAGAGCCCAGACTTGAATCCAATTGAACATCTCTGGAGAGATCTGAAAATGTCAGTGCACCGATGCTTCCCATCCAGCCTCATGGAGCTTGAGAGGTGCTGTAAAGGGGAATTGGCGAAACTGCCCAAAGATAGGTGTGCCAAGCTTGTGGCAGCATATTCAAAAAGACCTGAGGCTGTTATTGCTGCCAAAGGTGGGCCAACAAAGTACTGAGCAAAGGCTGTGAATACTTCTGCACATGTGATTTTAGTTTTTTATTTTTAATAAATTTGCAAATATCTCCAAAAAAAAAAAAAGTTTTTTCACATCGTCAAGATGGGGTATTGTGTGTAGAATTTTGAGGAAAAAAATGAATTTAATCCATTTCGAAATAAGGCTGTAACATAACAAAATGTGGAAAAAGTGAAGCACTGTCAATACTTTCTGGATGCACTCTAAGTGCAGCATTTGAGAATGAGAATGAACTTTATTGCCAAGCATGCTTTTACACATACGAGGAATTTTACTTGACATTAAGATGCGCTCATGTTAAGCGCTCCCTAATGACGCGGCAGCCGACAGGCGCCTGTACAGTGGGGGTAAAGAGGGGGAGGGGAAGGAGGTGACACATTGGGCAGAGAGAAAAAAGCATAGTTATCAAAATAGAGCTCAAGTGAGCAAGATTATGATCACATAGAAAAAAACCCTCTAATTGCACACATAGCAGACAAGTTACAGTTACACACATTAACAGAGCGAGAGAGACCAGTGTGTGTGTGTCAGTCATGTGATGTTCGTGGATGCAGTGTGAAGTGTCAGTAACTGGCGAACAACAAAATTCCTCTCCTAAGCAACGACTAGATGTTATGACCATGGTATTCTAAACATAGATAACATGTCCACAAGAGTTCATCTCTCTTCAGTGCATGTCAGATAGTAAAATTCTATGCTAGTCACATGATGACCGCTGTCCATAGAGAGTTCAAATTGCTGCACATCAGAGTGTTTGGGTTAGAGAGAAGCCAAAACTCTCTTCTGCCTTATCTTTTCTCCTGGAGGAATGACTTCTCCCAAGGATGCCGAATCAAGACCTGATAGGCACAGTTCACTTAGAGCATAGAATTTTCACCTCTCATGCGATTCTGTGCATCACAATTTGCATATACATTTCCAGGCTTTAAAATCATTTCCTGGAGAGCACCCAGCGACTCCGAGATGTTTCCCATCTTCCGATTCAGTTCGCCGTTAGCCGCTATCAGTGCCCTCCCCAGCTGGTCAAATTGTTGAAGGAGCTTCGCCGGGTCCGCATTTTGATTAGCTCTTTCCAACTTCCTTAGTTTCCGATACACCAGGAAAACTCCAAAGCCAAACAGCAGAAATCCTGTGATCATGAAGCCAAACAGGTAGATGTCTTCCACATCTTCAATCGAAAGATCACACAGACACATGAGTTTCCAATTGTCCCATGAGTCTCTCATGTTGGGCTCCCCCAGGCCCGATTTTCTGTTTGAAAAAGTGGTGTCAATTGCATTTAAAGCCCAGCTCACCAATTCCATAATTTTCCGTTTGGATTGAGATGCGGCGAGAAGAAGAGCAAGACACAGACAGGACTCAGCAAGCTGGGATCAGTGAAGGGAGGAGAGGAGGGAGGAGAAGAGAAGAAATGCGTCTGCTCTCTCTGATAGCCGGAAGAAGAAGACACAGTAGACCATGATATTCTTTTAAACAGATTGTGCAATACAATCAGCCTCTCAGGCACTGTTTTTAGCTACCTCACTGGCAAAGAATTTTATGTTACCCTGGGTGAACACTCTCATGGATCGTCACCTTATCGTGGTGGGGGGTTTGCATACCCTAGCGATCCCAGGAGCCATGTTGTCCGGGGCAATTTGCCTCTGGTAGGTTCACCCAAGACAAACTGGTCCTGGGTGAAGGGCCAGACTAGGAACGATCCAACAGACTCTCATGATGAATGTTAGAACAAGGATTCAGTATAGCCCGCCCGGTATGGGGTTACCAGGGCCCCACCCTGGAGCCAGGAATGGGGGACGGTCTCGACGGCTAGTGCCTAGTGGCTGGGTTTCTGCCCATGGGACCCGGCCGGGCTCAGTCTGAAGGAGTTACATGGGTCCGCCCTCCAGTGGGCTCACCACCTGCAGGAGGGACCATGGGGGTCCGGTACTATGTAGATTAGGTGGCGGTCAAAGGCAGAGACCTTGGCGGTCTGATCCCAGGCTTCCTAAACTGGCTTTTGGGAGGTGGAATGTCACCTCTCTGGTGGGGAAAGAGACTGAGCTGGTGCATGAGGTTGAGAGATACTGGCTAGATATAGTCAGCTTCACCTCAACACAGAGCTCTGGTTCTGGAAACAGTCTCCTGGAGAGGGGCTGGAGCTTGGCCTACTTCAGAGTTGCCCCGGGCGAGAGGCGACGAGCAGGGGTGGGCATTCTTGTATCCCCCCACCTTGCTACCTCTATATTGGAGTTTTCCCCGGTGGATGAAAGGGTTGTCTCCCTGCGCCTTCAGGTTGGGAAATGGGTCTTGACCATCATTTGTGCCTATGCACCAAATGATGGTTTAGAGTGCCCACCCTTTTTGGAGTCGCTGACTAGGGTGCTGGAGGGTGGTCCTCTTGGAGACTCCATTGTCCGACTGGGGGATTTCAATGCGCACGTGGGCAACGACAGAGAAACCTGGAGGGGGTAATTGGTAGGGACAGCCTGCTCCATCTGAACCCGAGTGGTGCTTGGTTATTGGACTTCTGTGCTAACCACAGTTTGTCAATAACAAACAAAATGTTCAAGCATAACAGTGTCCAATGTACACCTTGCATCAGGACACCCTAGATCGCAGGTCGATGATTGATTTTGTTATCGTGTCATCAGACCTGCAACCGTATGTCTTGAACACTTGGGTAAAGAGAGGTGCAGAGCTGTCAACTGATCACCAGCTGGTGGTGAGCTGGATCCAATGGCAGGGGAGGATGCCATTCAGATCTGGTAGACCCAAACATACAGTGAGGGTGTGCTGGGAACGTCTGGCTGAGGTCTCTGTCTGGGAGGTCTTCAACTCCCACCTCTGGAAGAACTTCGACCACATTCCGAGGGAGTCTGGAGACATGGAGTCTGAATGGACCATGATCTCCACCTCCATTGCTGAAGCGGCTGCCTAGAGCTGCGGCTGCAAGGTCGTTGGTGCATTGGACACCAGTGGTGAGGGGGGCCATTACGCTGAAGGACTCCTGTCAAGATTGGTTGGGTTTTGGGACTCCCAAAGCAGCTGAGGTGTACCAGCAGGCCAAGCGGAGTGCAGCTCGGGTGGTTGCTGAAGCAAAAACTCGGGGGTGGGAGGAATTCGGTGAGGCTATGGAACAAGATTTTCGGTCGGCCTTGAACAGATTCTGGCAAACTGTCCGGCAGCTCAGGAGGGAGAAGCAGCTCCCTGTCCACAGTGTGTATGGTGCGGATGGGGCACTGCTGACTTCGATTGGAGATATCGTCAGACGGTGGAAGGAATACTTCGAGGAGCTCCTCAATCCCACCGACATACCTTCCACAGAGGAAGCAGGGCTTATGGACGAGGGGGACGACTCACCCATCAGGGGGGCTGAGGTTGGCCCCGGGGGTGGACGAGATTCGCCCTGAGTATCCCAAGGCCCTGGATGTTGTAGGGCCATCATGGTTGATACGCCTCTGCAACATTGTGTGGAGGTTGGCGATGGTGCCTTTGGCATGGCAAACCGGGGTGGTGGTTCCTCTCTTCAAAAAAGGGGACTGGAGGGTGTGCTCCAACTTTAGAGGGGTCACACTCCTCAGTCTCCCTGGGAAGGTCTATGCCAAGGTACTGGAGAGGAGAGTCCAGCCGTTGGTTGAACCTCGGATTCAGGAGGACCAATGTGGTTTTCGTTCTGGCCGTGGTACATCGGACCAACTCTTTACCCTCTCAAGAACCCTTGAGGGTTCGTGGGAGTTTGCCCAACCAGTTTACATGTGTTTTGTGGACTTGGAGAAGGCATTCAATTGTCATTTTTTGTGGGGGGTGCTTTGGGAGTATGGGGTATCGGGCTTGTTGTTCCAAGCTATCCAGTCTCTATACAACCGTTGTGAGAGTTTGGTTCGTATTGCCAACACTCGGTCGGACTCATTCCCAGTGAGAGTTGGACTCCACCAGGGCTGCCCTTTGTCACCGATCCTGTTCATAATTTTTATGGACAGGATTTCTAGGTGAATTTCATGAGTGAGGGGAAAATGGAGCGAGAGATCGACAGACGGATTGGAGCAGCATCTGCAGTGATGCGGACGTTGTACCGGTCTGTTGTGGTGAAGAGGGAGCTTAGTTCTAAGGCAAAGCTGTCGATTTACCAGTCAATCTACGTTCCTACTCTCACCTATGGTCACGAGCTTTGGGTAATGACCGAAAGAACGAGATCGCGGATACAAGCGGCTGAAATGAGCTTTCTCCGTAGGATTGCTGGACTCACCCTCAGAGATAGGGTGAGGAGCTCAGTCATCCGGGAGAGGCTCAGAGTAGAACCGCTGCTCCTCCACATTGAAAGGAATCAGTTGAGGTGGTATGGGCATCCGATTAGGATGCCTCCCACTTTAGGTGTTTCAGGCACGTCCCACTGGGAGGAGACCCCGGGGCAGACCCAGGACTCGGTGGAGAGACTATGTCTCCCAGCTGGTCTGGGAATGCCTTGGTATCCCCTCTGAAGAGCTGGAGCAGGTGGCTGGGGAGAGGGAAGTCTGGGCTTCTCTGCTTGAACTGCTGCCTCCGCGACCCAGACCTCCGGAAAAGCGGTAGAAGATGGATGGATGGATGGATTTCTAGGTGCAGCCAGGGTGGATGGTGTCATGCTTGGTGACCACAGGATCTCATCTCTTTTGTTTGCAGATGATGTTGTCCTGTTAGCTTCATCCAGCAATGACCTACAAGTCTTAGTGGGACAGTTTGCTGCCAAGTGTGAAGTGGCTGGGATGAGAATCAGCACATCCGAGTCCATGGCCCTCAGCCGGAAAAAGGTGGATTGTCCTCACCAGGTTGGGGACAAGCCCCTAGCCCAAGTGGAGGAGTTTAAGTATCTCAAGGTCTTATTCACAAGTGGGGGGTGAATGGAGCGAGACTTTGACAGATGGATCGGAGCAGCATCTGCAGTGATGTGGACATTGTTCTAGTCCGTTGTGGTGAAGAGGGAGCTAAGCTCTAAGGCAAAGCTGTCCATTTATCGGTCAATCTATGTTCCTACCCTCACCTATGGTCACAAGCTTTGGGTAACAACCAAAGGAATGAGATCACAGATACAAGCGGCTGAAATGAGCTTTCTTCGTAGGATTGCTGGACTCACCCTTAGAGATTAAGCTCCTCACCCTGTCATCCGGGAGAGGCTCAGAGTAGAACCGCTGCTCCTCCACATTGAAATGAGCCAGTTGAGATGGTCTGGACATCTGATCAGGATGCCTCCGATTTGAGGTGTTTTGGGCACACCCCACTGGGAGGAGGCCCTGGGGCAGACCCAGGACTCGCGAGAGAGACTACATCTCCCAGTTGGTCTGAGAATGCCTTGGTATCCCCTCTGAAGAGCTGGAGCAGGTGGCTGGGGAGAGTGAAGTTTGGGCTTCTCTGCTGGACCTGCTGCCTCCGTGACCCAGACCTCTAGAAAAGCAGTAGTGGATGGATGGATACTCCTCATCCAAGAGATACAACATGGATTGTGTTGTTCCCCAAGGTTCGATTTTGGGTCCAATTCTTTTTAATTTGCACATGCTGCCACTAGGCAGTGTCATCAGGAGACATGGAACTAGTTTCCACTGTTATAAGATAAGATAAGATAAGATAAGCCTTTATTAGTCCCACAACGGGGAAATTCCAGGATTGCAACAGCACAGGGATAGCAACACTCAGAGCAACAATCAGAAGGCAAGAAAAAAAACAAGCAAGCAAGAGCAGCTAATATACATATGTACATATTACTATAAAATATATATATATACACACACACAGACACACAGTCCAGAGCATTGTAGCTGGATGGAATAAATATATGAATATGTAAACACACAGTGCGGAGCAATGTAGCTAGATGGAATAATATGTAGATATATAAACACACAGTGCGGAGCATTGTAGCTAGATGGAATAAATATATAGATATATAAACATAAACACACCCAGTGCGGAGCATTGTAGCTAGATGGAATAAATATGTAAATATATAAACACACACAGTGCAGAGCATTGTTGCTAGATGGGATGAAACAGCACAACCATCTACTTAGTTATCCTACATGGTATGATTATGTGCCCATACATATTCTCACTCTCCATAGCGACCGGTATTTTCCTAGTTGTATGCCGGAGGGGACCATTGTGTAAGTCTATTGCATCTTTTGCATTCAAAAAACTATTAGTTTGTTACGTCTTTTTGCTATCTCTGCGAGCAGCCCTGCTTAGGTTGTACAGTCTGACAGCCGTTGGTAGGAAGGACCTGCGAAACCTCTCGGTTGTGCACCTGGGATGATGTAGTCTGCTGCTAAATGAGCTCCTCAGTGCATTCAGTATGTCCTGCATAGGGTGGAACTCGGACTCCAGCAGAGATGACAGTTTAGCCACCGTCCTTCTCCCTCCTATCTCCTCCACCGGATCAAGGCGCTGCCCCAGGACAGAGCTAGCTTTCTTGATCAGTTTGTTCAGTCTCTTCCTATCGGCTGCAGTAATGCCACTGCCCCAGCAGACCACTCCAAAAGTGATGGCTGATGCCACCACCGTGTCATAGAATGTCTTCAGCAGCGCGCCTTGTACACCAAAAGACCTGAGTCTCCTCAGAAGGAACAGCCTGTGCTGTCCCTTCTTGTAGAGTGCATCAGTATTGTGTGACCAGTCTAGTTTATTGTTCAGATGAACACCCAGGTACTTATAGGCTGTCACCATCTCGATGTCTGTTCCCTGTATATTTACTGGTGCTGTGAGGGGTTGTCCTTGCCTGCGGCAGTCCACCACCAGCTCCTTAGTTTTTCTCGCGTTGATCTGGAGGCAGTTCCGATGGCACCAGTCCACGAAGTCCTGGATAAGCCCTCTGTACTCAGCTTCATCTCCATTGGAGATGAGGCCAACGATCGCAGAGTCATCAGAGAACTTCTGTAGATGGCAGTGTGTTGTGTTGTGTGAGAAGTCCGCAGTATAAAGAGTGAACAGGAAGGGAGCCAGCACCGTTCCCTGGGGGGCCCCCGTGCTACTGATGATCGTGTCGGACACACAGTCCCGGGTTCTCACAAACTGAGGCCGGTTCGTGAGGTAGTCCAGGATCCATGATGACAGGTGCTGGTCCACCCCTGCGCGCAGCAGCTTGTCCTTCAGGATCATCGGTTGGATGGTGTTGAAAGCATTGGAGAAGTCAAAGAACATGATCCTCACCGCATTCCCGGGCTTCTCCAGGTGGGACAGAGAACGGTGAAGGAGGAAGATCACCGCATCCTCCACCCCAATGCCATGCTGGTAGGCGAACTGGAGTGGATCCATCGCTGGTTCCACCAGGGGGCGGAGGTGAGCAAGGAGCAGTCTCTCCAGGGTCTTCATCAAGTGGGACATCAAGGCCACCGGTCTGTAGCTGTTCAGGTCTTTGGGGTGGGAAGTTTTTGGTACAGGTACCACACAGGATGTTTTCCACAGCTGTGGTACCCTCCCCAGTTTCAGGCTCAGGTTGAAGATATACGTCACAATCCCACACAGCTGGTCTGCACAGGACTTGAGGAGCTTTGCGCTGATGCCGTCCGGTCCCGACGCCTTCCTCGCCTTGATCTTCCTCAGCTCCGTCCTCACCTGGGTCCTGGTCAGGGTCAGGATGGGGGGCTGTGTGTTGGGAGTGGGGGGGTGTTGGTGGAGTGGGGAGTGGGCAGCAGGACTTGATTTCTTTAGAGGCAGCAGTGGTTGTTGTGCAGACAGTGGGGAGGGCGGTTGGTCAAACCTATTGAAAAACAGATTCAGGTTGTTCGCCCACTCCCTGCCCCCCGTGGCCTGGGGGGAGGTATTCTGGAGCCCAGAGATGGTTTTGAGGTTTCTCCAGACCCCGCTGATGTCGCTCTGTTGCAGCTTGTCCTCCATCTTCTTCCTGAAGCTGTCCTTGCCTTCTCTGATCTTTCTCCTCAGCTCCCTCTGTACGGACTTCAGCATCTCCCTGTTCCCCGACCTGAAGATCCTCTTCTTCTCTCTCAGAAGTGTTTTTATCTCAGGGTTGATCCAGGGTTTGTTGTTTGAGAGACGCCGTATGGTCTTGGTGGGAACGGATTTGTCCACACAGAAGCTGAGGTAGTCCGTGAAGGTGTGAGTGAGGCCATCGATGTCCTCACCATGTGGATCGCAGAGCTGCTTCCAGGCGGTGGCTTCAAAACAGCCCTTTAG
Organism: Pholidichthys leucotaenia; assembly: GCA_020510985.1. Classification (NCBI taxonomy): domain Eukaryota; kingdom Metazoa; phylum Chordata; class Actinopteri; order Cichliformes; family Pholidichthyidae; genus Pholidichthys; species Pholidichthys leucotaenia. The sequence goes on along the minus strand of CM035841.1, from coordinate 105,072,808 downwards.
AGTGTCCATTGTCTCCTCAGACCATAACTCCACAGTGTGCATGGCCGGAGGTTGTCTGTGCACTAGGGGTTCGTACACCGGCCGGAGATGAACCAAGTTGTGATCCGATCTCCCGAGTGGGGGGAGTTGTGATGAGGTGTACGCCTCCTTAGTGTTTGCGTAGAATAAGTCCAGTGTTTTATTGTCTCTAGTGGGGCATGTGACATACTGGGTGAACGTGGGTAGAATGGGAGATAGTGAAACATGGTTGAAATCGCCTGAGATGAGGAGAAGAGCATCTGGGTGTTCTGTCTGCAGCCTGCTGGTTACTGAATGGATGACGTCACGCGCTGTCCCAGTGTTCGCCGTCGGATTTGCATAAACAACAATGCAGATCACGTGTGAGTGTTCTCTCGGGAGATATGTAGCCCTCATGCTAACAGCTAGCAACTCAATTTCTTTGCTGCAGTGTCGTTGTTTAACAGTGATATGTCCCGGTCTGCACCAGTTGTTGTTAACATACATTATCACTCCACCGCCCCTTGCTTTGCCACTGTCTGGTGTTCGGTCTGCCCGTATCATGTGAAAACCCTCCAGCTCAATGTTAGCATCTGCTGCTAGTTCAGTTAGCCACGTCTCAGTAAACAAAAGGAGAGAGCACTCCCGGTAAGTGCTATCGTAACGGGAGATAGCCGCTAGCTCATCTACCTTTCCCAGTACCGACCGTACATTTCCCATGACAACAGATGGAAGGGAGGGCCTGTACCTTATATTTTTTGTCCTCCACCTTACTCCAGCCCGGCAGCCGCGGCGTTTTCGCCTCAGTTCTCTCGGTATGTCGAGTTTTTCCAATGGGACCGGGTGGCGGTTGAATGCTAGCAGCTCTTCCCTGCTGTATCGTATCCTGCTATAAACAGTGGCTCCGTCCTCCGGCTCAGGAGACATTTGGGACGATCTGTGTGTCCGTGATATAAGTGGAGTGAAAAAAGACGGATCAAAAAGAGAGAGGAGGGGAAAAAGACTCGGAATCAAGCCGCTGTTGCAAAGGGCAGCCTACTCGTGTGGCGCCGGGAGAGAAAAAAAAAAAAAATATATATATACTGACGATATATACTGACGTTATACTGACGATACCCTGCTGTACATGTCTGTGTCTCCTGATGACCCAGCATCAATTGATATCCTTTTTAATTACATTTTAGACATTAAGTCCTGGATGGCAGAGAATTGCCTACAGCTCAACCAGGACAAAACTGAAGTTTTAGTTATTGGTCCTGAAGCTCAAAGAGAGAAACTTTTACCAAAATTACAAACACCGTCTCTTATTCCATCAAAACAAGTTAAAAAACTGGGTGCTATTTTTAACTCTGAGCTTAGTTTTATTCCACATGTTAATATTTTAAAAACTGGATTTTATCATCTAAAGAATATAGCCAGAGCCCACGCGTTTCTCTCGAGAAAACACAGATGCTAATGCATCCTTTTATTTCCAGTCGTATTATTGCAATGCTCTCCTTTCTGGTCTTCCTAAAAAGATGATCAGTGACTTATAACTATTACAGAAATCAGCAGCCTCATACCATTCCACACCTTTCCTGAAAATGTCATCAAAATCCAATCATAAACCGCACAGGTTGCTTGCTTTTTCTTGACGTCTTCGGATGAAATAATATCAACCATCACATACTGTGTGTGGGTGTGGAGGTGAACGTAACTCTGTGGACACATCTTAAAGGGGTGGATACGTCTTAAAGGGTCTAATGAAGAGGTCCTTCCTTACTTATAGAAATTGGGTTTTAGATATTTGAGCACTTTTATATGCAGTTGCACTTTAAATAAGCATTTGCACATATACTGTATAACTTTAACACAAGAGGTCTGAATTATTAATTGATATTTTTATAAGAACATACCACAGTTGTCCCAATTATTTATTGAACATTTAAACAGTTTCAAAACATTCACTTTTCCAGGCTGTTAGGTACCTTGATTGGCAGCACCTGCAAGAAAGTAAACGTGTGGTGAAAATGGAGGGCTAATGTGTGTTGTGCAGTTGTTTTTGGTGTAGTTAAAGTGCAAAGTAATCGAAAGGCTTCACTTCTGTCTTCATCTCTTCCAGGGTGTTCAGGCAAATGAGTCCCTGGGGGACCGAGCACCACTTTTAAGGTTCACGGAGAGACCAAGGGAAGAATTGGATGGGGGGAGTGCTGTGGGTAGTTTTTCTGGTGTTCACTGAGTTTTTAGGCTTAATATTAATAAAACTTATGTATATATTGATTTAATGTGATTTACATAATACTTATTGTATTGATTATTTAAATGAAAGCACGAAGGTGCTGATGCCTCGTGCCAGAGCCTTGGCGGAGGTATGTGTTCTTGGATCATCACCAAAATGTTATGGGTTCCTCTATAGTCCGAGAACCACCTCTGCTAAAAATTTCATCCAAATCCATCAAGCAGTTTTGGAGTATTCTTTCTAACACTCTGAAAAGATAAGAGCTTTGGTGGAGGTATGCATACTGGGATCATTACCAAAACGTTATGGGTTCCTCTCTAGGCCAAGGACCACCTCTGGTAAAAATTTCATTCAAATCCAAGTAGTTTTGGAGTACACACATGCGCAGTGAAAATAATCTGCAGTTCACATGCCCATACTGTTGGCGGCAGCCAAGAGCCACCAAACTTATCTGAACAGCTGCAATCCAAACACAAAGAAGAACACGGTGGCAGATGTTTCAAATGGCGGAAGCGATGGAGGTATGTGAATACAATGACAATCAAGATGAACAGGAGCTTTTGCCATTTAGTGGCAGAGGAAGAAAACAGATGGGCAAAAGGACAGACATTTGTTCACCCAGTATTGGTGGATTGCTCAGTACTTTTCTCTGGTGGGAGTTTTCAGGCGCATGCGTAGTACCATTCCATTGACGGTAAAGGTGAGCTATTTTTGTGCTTATTTCAAAAACAAAGCGTTATTTCAAAATTCAGGTAAATTAAAAGTTGAGAAAATATGGTGGTACAATGATACAAGCCTTTAGTTCCACTTAATTTTGACCGGGCGAGCTGAAACAGAGAGGCAGACGGACAGACACACAGACGCAATAACTAATTACCGTATGCCTCCAATTCACCGAGGTATAAATATATTTTATTGATATTTTGTACTTGTATAGAGTTCCCCTCTATCTTGCTAAGTAGGTCAGGCTCATTGGGGGAAGGCTATAAAAGGTGGCCCCCCTCTTATTAGAAAAGAGAATGTTGTTGAACTCGCATGTAAGTTGGTATGATGTTTGCTATTATTGAAGAATTTGTAAATAAAATAATCTGCTGTGAGAAATGACAATCTGCCTCTCTGGTCATCAATGTGAATCTCCCATTTGACAGGTTGGGAGATCACAAAGAAGTGCATTATTATTATTTAAAAAAAAAATAATTCCTGCATGCACATTGTGATCCAGATCACCACCAGAATCTAATCATCTGCTCCCCCTACCATTACACACCTTTCCTGGAAATGTCATCAAAATCCATTCAGAACATTTTGAGTTGTGTTGCTTACAGACAAACCAACAAACCAATCAACCAGCAATGGTAAAAACATTACCTCATCGGCAGAGAACAAAATCTCATAAAAAGTCCAGCTCAATACTATATTTTTCAGTACAGAAAAAACAGTTTGAACTGTAAGATTTAAAAAAATGGACAGAAAATATAATTCAGCACAACAGAATTCCTCTGACATTTTTTTTCTTAAAGTCAACAATGTTTGTATCTTTTTAACCTCATTTCTGTCTGTTTGGGTCACACAATAGAGAAGGGAGGTGGATGTGTGCGGTACTTTTCATATTCAGTAACATGAAGGACATATTGCTTTTATGTGATGTCGGAGGGTCAGGGAAACTTCCTCTATAACCAGCATCATGAGGCCCTAACGCAGATGCAGTCCTGGGGGAAGTGACATCCTCCAACACCCTGGTGTGGTCTACTCTAGTGAGAATCACGGAGATGTGGAGGAGGCACGGGGACCTTCCATCAACAGACACGTGCCATCGGAGTCAGTCAGAGCGGTGGTAGATACAGTGGCACATCAGGGAATACTTAGGTATTTTAATCAGTTTTCTTATGCTACATATTCATTTTTATCATTTAACTATCTATGTCATTTACTTAAAGTCTACAGAGTTTCAATTCTATTTTACATCTTTTTTTGGTGAGAACTTTTGAATCTTCAATGACTTTGTCTTTCCTCATGTTGACTGTTCTCATGTCATTTTTCAGGTCACCTCTTCTGTCTCATCAATCACTGAGTAGAACCTTGACCTGCACCAACCTTCATCAAAGGTTTGGGTTTCCTGCTTCAGTCCAACCTGCTCTCCCTCTTGACTGATGCAGATGTCCTCCTGTTCCTCTTTAGTCTGGGAACAATCTGCTCCCACCTGAACAAAAACAAAGTTTCTCTCCTGGTTTAGAAGCTGTTGCTCATCCAGAACCGCCTCCTGTTTAAAGTCATTTTGCTGTGGGACACCTGGAGGGGCAAAGAGACACAAGAAAGGTGTCGGAATATGGTTATGAAACAAAGAGATAAAGTTCATCCTATGAAGCCTCTTAGATAAAAGTGTCTTCAGCAGCAGAGGCCCACTGCACCTGTAGTGGAAACACTATGTCAGTGTGCTGCGAAACACTGCTATCAGCTGGAACTGATAATGGGGGTCCATGACAGCGGGCTCAAAGTCTGATGTCTCTGACTGCCTTGTTACTCTCAACAAGAAATCTTTCGCTGTAGATCTGACTTTATTGGAAAAGTACAGAATTTGCTGCTGAATTATAATCTTTTGTTGTTTAAATTTCAATTTTTTTTCCCCCCAAGATATTTGAAATCCAAAAATTAGTAACTTTTCTTGAAAGTTGGTGAGGTTTTTTTGTCAGGAATTTTGAGACTTTTTGTAATTTTAAAACTGTGTAACTTAAATATAGACAGCTTTTTCCCACAAACTGAGTTTTTATCTTTGGTCAAAAATCACATTCTGTCTGAGGAGCAAACAAACAAGCAAAAGAAAAAAGCTTCTCAAAGCCTCGTGAGTTTGACATACCCCATCTGTGTGATTCTGTTTTGGAAACTGAAGTCATCGTCTCTCTTCGTCCTCAGACTCATGTAGCCCGAATGGGGAACTCACAGATTGGGTGGTTACCTGTAAATAAAATGAAGATAAAGGTTGGCCCAGGTACAGAAGATTTAGGGTCAACAGGAGCCCAGGGACTGAACAACCATAATGAACTCAGACATATGCTGCTAAAATATAAACTTTGTTCATTTAATTAAAAATAAACTGTTTTGTTCACAGATGTAAAATGTGTGACAAATAAAACTGCACCTCAGAAAGTAAAAATAAAAAAAATAATTGTTCAAAGAGCTCAATTTAGTTCAAACTAGGGCTGCAACAATTACTCCAATAATTCGATGACAAAAAATTCTTGATTCAAAATTCATGCGTCAATGTGTTGTTTAACCTGTTGAACTCTGTTCAACTTCCCTAAAAACGCCTAAAAATAACATGCCCAAAGTAAATCAAAAGCTGTTCTTCAACCCTTTGCAGCATCTTCATGGGGTTAGTCTCATTTAAAAGAAAACACTCTGAATTTTTTGGCAAAACAGTCATACCGTATTTTTGGGACTATAAGGCGCACTGGATTATAAGGCGCACTATCAATGAACGGTCTATTTGATGGTGTAATTTCATACATAAGGCGCACCGGATTATAAGGCGCATTAAAGTGAGGTAGTCGGAGCCGGGGAAAAAAAAAAAATTGCGTGCATGGAAAGAAAATCCTCTCTGTAGTCATTATAGACACATATAGTGCGATTGTCTGTGAGTGTGAATGACCTGCTCCATGAGCAGGCGGAACGTTTTTAGTCCAGTGGCTGTTTACATCGCCATATTGGCCAGAATATCACTCGGTACTCGATACGGCTCGCTCTCTGCCGGAGAGCGAGCCATATTTACAGCCGTAAATACGTATTTACAGCCAAACGGGAGCAGTTTCGATGCCGAAATTTCACATACAAATCCTAATATACAGTACGTGTTCTATACACCATCGGCTTTTGGGTATCGACTACCTCGCGAGGTTGAATCTGGGAATTTTTCTTTTTTTTTTTTTTGCGTGCATGGAAAGAAAATCCTATCTATAGTCATTATAGACACATATAGCGCGATTGTCTGTGAGTATGAATGACCTGCTCCATGAGCAGGCAGAATGTTTTTAGTCCGTGGCTGTTTACATCGCCATATTGGCCAGAATATCACTCAGTACTCGATACTGAGTACGATACCGATACAGCTCGCTCTCTGCCGGAGAGCGAGCCGTATTTACAGCCGTATTTACTGCTCCCGTCTACAGCTAAACGGGACCATGAGCAGGCGGAACGTTTTTAGTCTGTGGCTGTTTACATCGCCATATTGGCCAGAATATCGCTCAGTACTCGATACAGAGTACGATACCGATACGGCTCGCTCTCTGCCGGAGAGCAAGCCGTATTTACAGCCGAAAATACGTATTTATAGCCGTATTTACTGCTCCCATTTACAGCTAAACAGGAGCAGTTTCGATGCCGAAATTTCACATACAAATCCTAATATACGTGTTCTATACACCATCGGCTTCTGGGTATCGAATATCGTATATTACTCCGCGAGGCTCCTGACTACCGTAATGCTCCGAAAATCCCTCAAGCGGTTCGGCTTCGTAATTTTCCAAAGTCGTACTAAAACATTCTTGACAGATTTTTGAGCGCCGTGTACCACATAAAATCGGCTCGAGGTCAGTAAGCACAACCAGAATTAATACATAAGGCGCACCGGATTATAAAGCGCACTGTCGATTTTTGAGAAAATTAAAGGATTTTAAGTGTGCCTTATAGTCCAAAAAATACAGTAATCTCTCTAAGTGCTCCTGCCACTGAGTAACAATCATCTAAACATACTGAATTTGAAGAAAATAAAGTTCGTCTGGGTGTTTTTTTAGATACAAATGTTTGCAAATAACATACAGCTGTGTGAAACTTGCTGGAAAACAACAGAAATGTAGATCCAAGTGTTTTCAAGCTCAGGTCAAAATTTTGTAACAATACCACAAAAAATGAATATATTACACACCTTTTTTCTCAGGTTGTAACAAGGCGTTCTTGAACTGTGCCAAATGGCACAGTTTGGAAAGCTACTGTATGTTCCAGAGTTCACTATCTCAGCAGTTTGCACAGTAAAACCAAGGGGTAACAGCCCGGACATACACAGCACAGTTCCTGCTTTTTTTTTACAGGCAAAAATAGCCTACAGTGTAAGAAAAATTATGCGTAAAATTAATACATTTCACTAAAGTATACACAAAAACAACCCTCTCCCCCCTCCAATTTTTCCAGAGTTCACCATCTCACCAGTTTACACAGATACGGGTCAACTGGACCCCTGACCAAGTGCGCACCCCAAGTGGACCACAGAATCCAATCTGTACATGTACAGGTGCATTCTCCATCCAGTGATTTATAAATGCTGCCCCAGATGAAAACCAGTCTGTGGGACTATAATGTTCTGAATGAGGCTTTAGAAAATTATGAATCACTTTGTAAATCACTGGATTGAAAATGTACAGATTGAATACCAAGGTCCACCTGGGGTGCTCACAATAGTGTGCTCACATGGTCTGGGCTCCATTTCACCAGATCACGTTTACACAGTAAAACAAAGGCATAATAACCCAGACATACACAGCACAGTTCCTTTTTTTTTACAGGAAAAAATAGCCTACAGTGAAATAAAAATTATACTAAAAAATTATAAAATTTTTCTGCAATATACACAGTAACAAATAACACCCCCCCCACAAACGGTGCACACAAAAACGTCGCCATGCGGGACCCTTGTAATTACCGCGATTGGTCAAAAGTTATTTTTATTACTATTTTTATCGATAAAGAATAATTTAGATTATAAGACTTACCTGTCCACAACCACACTGTCGCTGGTATTGTCCACTGGCGTCTGGATCGTCAGCTATTCCGTTACTGAAATCTCTGCTGTTCATTGTCAACGTCACCTGACCCGGTCAAGCCATCTACGTTTTCATGCACGCCCTTTCGGTTTATTTTGTGAACCATTTTTCAAAACAAGTAAAATAATGGCTAATCTTACCCTGACCCTTCTGCACACTATCACAAAGGACTGCGCGTCACACAGCGGTGGAATCAAAAGACATTTTACGCATGAGAACGCATGGTATTTTACCGGAAATATAAACACTAAACTAGGCATGTAGGATGTCATTGAAGTCAGAAATTGATTGGCTAAACGACACGTCCATCGTCAGATTACTCGGCTTCAACTGGCTCGTTGTATTCGCGGTCGTTGATGGGCAGATACTTCTTGCTAGATTTACGATCATTGGTTATTCAAGGTTTAAAAACCCAAATCAAGGCTCTTGTTGGTCGAATGAGATGTCAATCTCATTCTAAACCAATAAAACACTCCTTTGGCTTTCTGTTTAGGGCTGCATCTGTACTGAAAGACCGGAAATACAGTTTTTTTTTTTTTTTTCAGTGCGCACTGAGACGCACTAAGACGCACAGACATGACCGCCCGCGGAATCTCCTGAGTTCAACCGGTTAATGTAGCACTTCTGGTCTATATGACCTTCTTCCGGTTATGCTACCTAAACAAAACGCATATTTGTTTAAAGCGTACCTGTGGTGGTCGTGAAGACGCATTTAACTTGAAAACATTAGGAAAAGGTATTTGTTATTTGGGTAAATAATTGTTGCCAGCCATATACCACCTGAGATATATTGAAAAAGGACCACGGGCATGGCCAGCCAATGAAAACTATGGGCGCCGCCATGACATATGCGGAAGTGACGTCATACCGTTGCTACTGAAAAGACAATACTCAGCATTTCACCGCGACTACGGTGCTGTTGTCCGTTGTTTTTTGTTCTATTATGGCTGAATTTTCTGACTCTGAGGAAGAATTCGTCCAACATGGCTACAGGTTTGAGCCAGAAAGGTTTTCTGAGGGTTAAAGTGACGAAGTGGTCCTCACACACAACGCAATTTCGTCTGAAAGGATTCGTCTGTGCCCTGTTCCTGTCACTTTAACGCTATGATCTTCTGACAACGTGAGCTGGGTTTGGGTACACAAAAGAAGTGTTTATCTTTGTTTTTTCGCTTATTATTGAGACATCCAAAGGCTTTACATTCCGCCATGTTGCGATATCCATATCGCATTGTATGTTTTTGTTTTTACAAGAGCGCTGAGTGTCTGCTGCTCTGTATATAGTTTTAGAATCATCTTCCGTGTTGCGGCAGTTACGAGCTCAGATCAGACGAGACAAGCCGCTGAATTTAAGCATTTATTTATTTATTTTCTACTAGTTTTAGTTCTGCATTTAATATGAACCCTGAGTTTGAAATAAACGTTTGAATTTGAATTTGAATATCCCGAAAGCCACTGCACATCCGGGTACTCCAGGCTCAGCCAATATTGATCCAGATCGCATAGTTTTAGAATCATCGGCCGTTACGAGCTCAGATCAGACGACACGGCCCGCTGAATTTAAGCATTTATTTATTTATTTTCTACTCGTTTTAGTTCTGCATTTAATATGAACCCTGAGTTTGAAATAAACGTTTGAATTTGAATATCCCGAAAGCCGCTGCACATCCGGGTACTCCAGGCTCAGCCAATATTGATCCAGATCGCATAGTTTTAGAATCATCGGCCATTACGAGCTCAGATCAGACGAGACGGCCCGCTGAATTTAAGCATTTATTTATTTATTTTCTACTAGTTTTAGTTCTGCATTTAATATGAACCCTGAGTTTGAAATAAACGTTTGAATTTTGGTCCTCACACACAACGCAACGCGCCGAGTGTCTGCCGCTCTGTATATAGTTTTAGAATCATCTTCCGTGTTGCGGCAGTTACGAGCTCAGATCAGACGAGACAAGCCGCTGAATTTAAACATTTATTTATTTATTTTCTACTAGTTTTAGTTCTGCATTTAATATGAACCCTGAGTTTGAAATAAACGTCTGAATTTGAATTTGAATATCCCGAAAGCCACTACTCATCCGGGCACTCCAGGCTCAGCCAATACTGATCCAGATCGCGGTGCCCACTTTATTACGTCACAGGAAGCGTCCTGGAAGGCCATGTAGCCGCTAGTATGGCTGCACCCATGTTTTGCTGACATAGCTGAACCAGCACATCAGCAATGGATTTATATCAAATTGCTTTGAACATGAATTTCAACTTAAACTTGAACTAGAACGTGAGACATGGGCTCAATATAATATCTTTTTTTTCACGACCACCACAGGTACCCTTTAATGGCGCCATGTTAGAGCGGCATAGGCGCTTTTCCACTTGGAACCCAAAGGCCCCGTTTGGCCCCAATCGGCCTCCATTGTCCGGTTTCCCACTCGGAACCCAAAGGCCTCACAGTTCCCTTTTTCGGAACAGTTCCAGTTTAACCGACACTTTTTTCGGCACCGTAAAAAGCAGGTCCGAAGGGTACCGGCCCCGTTTCGTCACGCCACTGCTGGCCATTCATTGGTCTGTGCGTAGCGTCATGAGAGTGGGCGTTACGTGGGCGTTACACTGACTTTCCAGAATCGCTTGCTGGTTGTCCTTTGCAATTTTTCGTCAGTGAGCCCGCGAACAAGTGATATTATAAACCACAACGAGAGAATGGCTTCACAGAAATCAGCAGAAATCCAACACCGCAGTCCAGCAGAGTTTCCTGTGCGTTTCGGCTGATGAGAGAATGCAGAGGGAAGCAGACTGAGCCTGCAGTGGGGCGCACAAACAGACGCACCAGAAATTAATTGAATGTGCAGCCGCGACGCACCCAACTTCAGCAGTTGCAGCCGTGATATTGTGATAGAATGGCTTAACAGAAATCAGCAGAAATCCAACACTGCAGTCCAGCAGAGTTTCCTGTGCGTTTCGGCTGATGAGAGAATGCAGAGGGAAGCAGATTGAGCTTGCAGTGGTGCGCACAAACAGACGCACCAGAAATTACACGGAGACGCACCGGGAATTAGACCCAGCCACCCGAATTGAATTGAATGTGCAGCCGCGACGCACCCAACTTCAGCAGTTGAAGCCGTGATATTGTGATAAACAGGACGGTAAGTGATCTGATATTCATGCTTTATGTTATTTTTTCCAACAGTGGAAAGTTCACTTAGGACAGACGAAAACTTAATCGTGTTTAAACGATGACCTAGCTTAATGCTATGTCCGTCCTTGTATGTTGTTTTTTGTGTTGACAATATCTGATGAAATAGTTAGTTGTAATCCTGGTTAAAAGTTTTTTATTTATTTTTTTTTACATGTTGCACTTTCGTACCGATCCATAAAGGATCATAACAGTAGAAGCGGGGCGAACCGCAGCATTGGAAGTGGTTCGATCTCATGGACCAAATTGATGGAAACCGGCCAGCGAGCAATGGACGTGAGCTGGGAGTGGACCCCTCGGCGACAATTACGTTAACCACAGACGGTGAGTGTTTTTTTCTTGACATTAATGTTTTTACCTTATCCAGCCTGTTTCATGCTAACTATAATTATGTATAACAATAAATAAATAAGTCCCACGCCGTTATCGTGACTCACAAGTGGATCGTAGCTGTCGCCGCGCTAGCTAGCTCGCCATCACGGTTTTAAAAAAAAAAAACAAAAAAAAACTTGGCGTACATGTTGCACTGTCGTGTTAACTATTACAAGTGCTTTTATTTTATTTTTTTTAGATTATGCTTCCACACCGACGGAGCCCACCTCCCGCGATACGAGCACCCCGGCTTCTCCTGCTACGGATCAAGATCATCCGGCACCAGAACCAAGTCCAGCTCGCTCACAGTTTGGCACATCTCCGTCAACACTTTCACGCACAGGTGAGTGCGTGAAAGTGTCCCAATAGTGTCCCAATAGTCAAATAATATAATTATATTATATTGTAATAATGTAATACTCACGGTACAGTTTATTGTTTCATGTAAAGCACATCAAAAAAGTCCAGCAATGCAATTGCATATTTAATCACAGGCATGGAAAAGCTAATGAGCTGTTGTAGCACAAAACTCATTATTTGAAAGTCAGCGTGCTTCATTTTCATGATTCAGTTGAGCCTACTGTATAAATGCATTCAGAATTTTTTCCATCCATCCATCTTCTACCGCTTCTCCGCATCACGGAGGCAGCAGTTCAAGCAGAGAAGCCCAGACTTCCCTCTCCCCAGCCACCTGCTCCAGCTCTTCAGAGATGATAGACCAGCTGGGTCTCTCCACCATAGAATTTGGCTCACCTCTAGAATTTTTTGACCACCATAAAAAGCTAGGCATTTGAAACATAAACCCAGCTTTTACTAAATGTATTGTACAAATACACAGTTGTGATACTCATTAAAAAAAGTAATTTTTTCAAACCCAGCACTTGCCTTTCACCAGTGTGTGTCCCTTGTACAGGTACATCTCAAAATAACTGCAATGTCATGGTACAGGTACCTTCTCTTCCTGCCCTTCAGAGAGAGCAGTCGCTTCTCTTTTCTCTCCTGCTCCCTCCTCCTTCCTCCCCAACTGACTGAATCCCAGCTTGCTATTGTCTGTGTCTGCGTCGCTCTCGCTCTACTTCTGCTGAATTGACCCGAATGGAAACTATGGAAATTGGATTGTGGCTTAATGCTATTGTCACCACTTCTCAACAAGAACCGGGCCAGGGGGGAGCCCAAGAATTGGAACTTGTGTGACTCGACTGAGGATTGGCATGAGCACAGGATTCTGTTTGGCCTTGGAGTTCCTGGTGTATCAAAATTATTTGGGAGAGCTAATCAATGCGGACCCCGGCGTAGCTCCCCCAACAACAATTTCCAGCTGGGGGGAGCATGGATAGCGGCAAATGGGATTAACATGGAATTTACCATCTGGCATGCTTTGAAGAGAGAATGGACTCTCTTGAACATGTTACCTATGTTTCGGTAGGTGGATAACATCTGGAGTCGCTGAGTGCTTTCCAGAGAATGACTTAAAGCCTGTAAATTGTGATGCACAATCGCTGAGAGATGAAATTTTTTACTCTAAGTGAACTGTGCCTTTCGACCTTGATTCGGCGCCCTTGAAGACCACTCATTCCTCCTGGGAAGATAAGGCTGAAGGGAGTTAACCCAAACATTCGACAATTGTTATTGTTTCAGCAGACCGAGCTCCCGGACAGCGTTATCATGTGTCTGGACTAAAGAACACATGACTGAATAACATCTATCCATTGCCAGAGGGTGCCCTCTGCTGTTCACCAGCAATGACACACCTACACTACACTTTGCATACAACATTACATGACTGATATATGTAAACTGACACAAATATACATACACTGACTCTCTCAACCCTCCTGTTTTGTTAATGTGTGATCTATTGTCTGCTAATTGTGCATAGAGGTTTTTTTTCTGTGTAATCAAAATTTGGCTCATTGAGCTTTATATGAGCTTATACGAGTGTTATTCTGATAACTATGTTTTTTCTCTCTGCCTATTGTGTTTTCCTCCCCCCCATTCCCCTCTTTACCCTCACTGCATGACAGGCGCCCTTATGGCTGCCGCGTCATTGGATGCGCCTAACGTGCGCGCCCAATGTCAAGTCAAATTCCTCGTATGTTTACTTGTAAATATACTTGGCAATAAAGCTGATTCTGATTCTGATTCAGTGTGTTTTTTGTGACTCACAAAAGACAGTGAAAGTCATATAAGATGGTATCTGTCATAATCTTGACAATCCATATGGGTTTTATGTCAGGAGAGTTTCCTGGCCAAATCAAACACAGTGATGCCTTGTCCATTACACCAGGTTTTGATTGTTTAGGCACTGTGGGGCGATGGTCACTCCAGCTGGAAAATGAAATCCGTTTCTCCATAAATCCTCATACTTTTGAGAACACTCCTCTTTTTTTTATATCTATTTTTAACATAACCATCGATTTTTCGAGAAAAGTAATTTTGGATATTCATGCGCTGTGAGCCAATAAATGATTAAAATGTAACAATACTTCACTGTCTGATTAATGATTCTGTATAATATATGGGTCTCACTTTCTGACATGTGTCCAAAAATATTTAACTTTTGTATTAATTTTTGGGGATGTACTGCTACATGTTTTGAGGTTGATTTTACTGACACCAGCTCACGTTTCTGTCTTGCAGGTAAGAGGAAGCAGAGCAACACAAAACAAGACCTTTCAACTATTTTTGCATCGATGCAAGAAGCAGAAAGGGAACAGCACCGTGAACAGATGGAGCTTCAGCGGGAACATCAACGTGAGCAGAGGGAGCTCCAGCGGCAACAGTTGGAACTCAATTCACTGCTTGTGGATGAGGTCCGTCAGTCCAGGGAAGCCGAAGTTGCTGTACAAAGGGAGGAAATTGCGCAGAATGCTGCCCTCAATAACACTCTCATGGCAGTCTTTGAAACCCTCGCACGGCGTGTGTGACCCGTTTTCCTAACCATTATTATGTATATACTGTACATTAATCAATGACCAGTGTTAATAACGTTGAATAAACCCGTGACTGTTGACATCATGTGTTGTCTGTTACTACTAAGTTTTACACTGTCTTAAAACCCTTAAAAAGGTTGGGAAAAATTTGTCATTGCAGTGTGTTATGGAGTCCAATAACTGCCGACACATACATTAAAAGCCAGCCACTACTGACCAAGCTTTATATCCATGTGCAACAACAGGGACACCTAATATTTTAAGTTCTGTATTTGGAAATGTTCATATTGCCAACCCAGGTAATGGTTTTATCTGCACAAAATATTCAACTTAGCCATTGTAAGGACGGGTGAGTGTGGGGTGTACAGCAACAACTGTTTTGGTGCGCCTCACCCAATTCTGTACTCAGCATTAACAAGTACACTTTAAAGAAAATGTGGACTTGTAATTTTGTAAGATATTTTTTATTAGATGGCTGTCCCAGTACTTGTAACTGTGATCCACACGTCCACATTAAATATATGAAAAAATTGCGTCATTGCAATGGCACAAGGTTACATGAGATGAGTAATGCATAATAATACACAGCAGCCTCACCACCAAAATGATATTAAATAGCTCTTGGACTACTAATTGGTCCAGGGAAAATGGCGCAGCCTCAAGGGGAGTGTAGCACCGCCTCCAACTCCCTCAAAACCCCGCCTCCAACTCCCTCCTTCTCCCACCCATACAACAGTGAGCCTTGTGCTGTGGAAAACCACCAGTACCGGAACAGGACTGTTCGGTCCAAGGCCAAACGAGGCCTTTGGGTTCCAAGTGGAAAAGTGCCTATAGTGACGGGCTGGCAAAGATGAAGAAAATTAAAAAGAAAAAATAAACAACTAAAGTATTTCAAGTCTGGAATCATTTCAACCTTGAATTGAAGGAAAACATTGTTCAGTATGTACATGCCAAAGCTGAGCAGTGAGCTACCATGCTACAACGTTGGATGTTACGGTGTCTCGGCGAAAAACATCCCACATCATGCACAGCCAGCACACCCAAGACAAGGTACGTAATTGAGACTTTAAATTAAGATGAATAAAATGTAGTCAGCTACACTAATTATGCTTGTATGACCAAAAAAAAATAACCACTGCCGTTAGCAACCGGATGCTCAAGGATGCTAATGGCGTCTGCTAGTGGATGCTAACGGCTACCGAACAGAACTTTATGGTGTAACATAGCGTTTAAAGTTATAGCCTATGCAATAAACATTGCAATAAATGTGTACTGTACCTGTGTTACTGAGTGTTTGGTACAATTACTACTGCTCTTTAGGAAATAACGTTCTGCAAATGTTGGTCAATGCAAGTTTCTTTTAAAAAAAAAAGTATGAGATTACTCAAATAATCTTTGATTAGAGTGGGCAATTACCCGAGCTGTAAAATAGTCGTGAGCTGCAGGACTAGCTCAAACCACTCCAAATTAATTCCCACCCAGGTCTTAGTGTTTTTATGATTTCTACTGTCTTGTTCAGTGCACTGGGTTCTCTCAATTCCAGTGTATGTTAAACCTTTCCGGTCCTCAATATGTTGCAGTGCAGGTTGTCCTATCACACGTCCCATCACTGCAGTTCCAGGGTTCAGTTCCAATGGGCTGGGGCTCACCGTCCATTAAATGGAATTATATTTATGGGAATTTGGAAAGCTAAGCTTGTATGTTTCCCATTTCCCTCCAGTATCCGTCCGATCTTTAGATTTTTTTTTTTAGATTTTAGTATACTTTATTGATCCCCAGAGGGGAAATTGAGGGTCATCCACCACCTGGATGGATGAAGCAGCCACGATACGGCGCTATCCCTTAACCATTCACACATACATTCACACCTAGGGCCACTTTAGAGTCTCCAATTAACCTAACCTGCATGTTTTTGGCATGTGGGAGGGAACCGGAGAAATCCTGGAGTAAACCCACGCAAACACAGGGAGAACATGCAAACTCCACACAGATCACTGTTGGTCGGGGGCTGGGATCGAACCCACGATCCCATGATCCCCACGATCCCCCGGCCAAGGGTAAACTGTGCTGCCGCAGTGCTAACCACTGCGCCACCGTGCAGCCCTCTTGCTTTAAAGGTGACAGTAGCAGGGCAATTACAATGCATTTTTGTTTTTATTCTTTTAACATCCCTTTTTCCACTGCCAGGTGGGTTGGACGAGTCACTGCGGCAGACATCGATGTATCTGCCAGAGTCTTACAGTTTTTCAAGTAGAGTTTTTATGCCAGATGCCCTTCCTGAGGCAACCCTGCCCATTTTTATCCGGGCTTGGGACCAGCACAGGGAGTACACTGGCTTGTGCACCCACTGTGGGTGTACATTGCAGGGGAGACTATGCTGAAAAATAAACCACATATGGTCAAATTTGACCACTATTAACTTTCAGCCTATGAACTTTTCAGCCCCCCTCATATGCCTTGTAGATTACACTGGTCAACACCAAATTTACTGTAAGTTTTTTTTAGCTGATTTAGGACAATTTTGATGTGCTGAATACAAAAATCCCATTGGTTTTGCTCAATCACGTCAACTTTTTGAACTATGGCCACATGTTTTTTACGTTTTTGTTTAAATATACGGGTATTTTCACTTTATATGATGCAAAATTCTTTTTTATTTCTTGAAATTCTCTGAATTTTGAAAAATGATGACGTAGCATTCAATTTACATGTACTTACCTTTAGCAATGTCTATTATTCAATTTACAGTACAACTGTACAACTGCTTACAACTTAGCATAAAAACCTGACCTGATCGAGAGAAACAGATGTCATTTTCGGATTCAGCGGTGCAAAATTGTCTTAAATCAGTTGAAAAAGCACAGACAACTTACAAAAAAATGATTTTTGTTAGGTTCTGTTATCATAAAGCACTTCAAGTCTTCAGTGGATCTGTGGACTCTCCAGTCAAGTCTCCGGGGGTATGCAGAAACTAGGATTCTCCAACATGGACTCCCCCTCAGTCTAAACAAAAACCCTGACCTACAAGCAAGGTCATAATAGAATTACACTTTTGCTATTAACTGGCTATAAACATTAATGGTTACAGCATCAAACTAAGTGTAATAACATTTCACAAGTCTCAGTTGCACAACTTTCAATCAGAACATTAATATTCTTTTCTCTGAACACAGTTGGAAACCAAGTTAATTAGTTTCTGAAGTCATGCAAGTAGTTTTCACACATTTAGTGCATGAAAAACATCTACGTTCAGTTTCAACATTCACACTGCCAGCAAGACACATACTGTAACAGTATCTTAAACACTTCACAAATTATGTGAATACTAGGAAGTGCAAGAGCGGCATGGCAGAGTTTAAACATCATGATGGGCAGAGCCTCAAAAACCTGCCACAGTCAACTGCCCAGACTTCCTTTGCAGAACAGCTTAACACCTTCTTCACCCATTTTAACACCAGCAGCACACCGACCACCTGAACCTCCCCACCTTCCATCTCCCCCATGAACCCCTTATCATTGAGGAGCAACAGGTGACATCCACCTTACATTGGGTCAACCAACACAAAGCCGCTGGCCCTGATAGGCTCAGAGGCAGGGTCCTCAAAGAACATTCCACTCAGCTAGGTGGAGTCCTCACCAGACTTTTTCAGCATGTCCTGGATTGTGGATGTGTCCCTGACCAGTGGAAGGAATCTACCATCATTCCAGTCCTCAAAAAGACTCACCCTAAGGACCTGAAAGACTACAGACCAGTGGCCCTGACCTCTGTGCTCTGTGAACGTATGGAGTGAGTGGTGTGTGACTTTTTGACCAACATGTCACACAAATTGGATCCCCTCCAGTTTGCCTATAAGGCAAAACAGGGTGTTGAGGATGCATGTCTTACACTTTCAGACACTGTCACCAAACAACTGGACTCTTCACACTCACCCACATGGATTTTGTTTATGGACTTTTGTTTTGCTTTTAACACTGTACACACAGACACCTTGCTACATCACCTGACAGACTTGCAGGTTCACCCAACATTGATTTTATGGATTCAGAGGTTTTTATATGACAGGCCATAACAGGTGTTTTTAAATGGTTTTACATCAAGTATGTCACGTCAGGCACTGGCTTGCTTGCTACCGGATAACCATGAAAACCGGTACTATTTGTCTCATGGGCCGGGCCGTCGGCGACTAAACCGGCAACCCCGCCCTTCCTTCCCTTTTTTTTTTTTTTTTTTTTAAATGGCGCCGGAGGCAGGGCGGCCGTACCAGCAGCACCTCTCTCGTGTCTTTGTGTTTCTGTTTATACCTGTATATAGTGTGTCTCTTAGTAACCAGGGCTCTGTAGGAATACTCGGACTAAGACTGGACCAACTTTTCTCTCTATTTTAGCCGGTCTTTTTTCTAGTTTTCGTTTCTTTTCTCTTCCTCGGACAATGGAGATTAACAGAGGTGGGGGCGGACGCATTGTTTACACACGCGAACAACTGATTGCGCTGAGGAGGCCGGAGCCTGGCGCGCTGCGGCCGGCAGGGAAGCCCCTCATCCCGGATGAGCTGAAGAGGAGACACCACAGGCAAAGGGCTGGAGTGAAGGTGAGGAGGAGGAGAAGGAAGCATAAGCCAGTGGTCCCGATGATCATCACCGGGAACGTGTGATCGCTGGGAAATAAAACAGACGAGCTGACAGCGCTGGTCAGGACGCAAAAGGAGTATCGCGAGTGTAGTTTCATGTGTTTTACGGAGACATGGTTACACTCACAGATCCCGGATGTAAACGTAGCGATACCTGGCTTCAGGACTATAAGGAGGGACAGGGACGTGAAAAACAGCAGGAAAAAGAGAGGAAGAGGAGTGGCACTTCTTGTTAATGAACGGTGGCGTCACCCCAGACACATTTATGTGAAGGAAAATTGCTGCAGCCCGGACACTGAACTGCTAGCTGTGAGTATGAGACCCTATTATATGCCGCGAGAAATGAAGTGCGCTTTAATTGTTATCGTCTTATTGTCCCTCCGTCAGCTGACGCAGCGGTGGCCTGTGACGTCATCAGCACCACTGCGGCCACATTACTGGAGAAGCACCCGGATGCATTCATGGCCATCACAGGTGATTTTAACCATGTCTCGAGTGGGAAAAACACTACCAAACTTTCACCAGTTTATTGACTGTCCCACCAGAGAGAACAAAACACTGGATTTACTGTATGCCAATGTCAGAGATGCTTATAGTGCCACAGCTCTAGCCCCCATTGGTAAATCAGATCACTGCATGGTCATGTTATCACCCAGGTACGCCCCCCTTGTGCAAAGGCAGCCTGCTTATACACGGACTGTGAAGAGGTGGACACAGGAGGCTGCTGATGCACTACAGGACTGCTTCAAGACGACAGACTGGAGCGTACTCTGTGAACCACATGGGGTGGACATAGACAATATGAACGACTGCATCACAGAATACATTAGATTCTGTGAAGACATGACCATGCCAGCTCAGACTGTACACTGCTTCTCCAACAACAGACCATGGGTCACCAGTGACCTGAAAGCACTACTAAACAAAAAGAAGAGAGCTTTTAGGGCTGGAGACAAGGAGAAGCTGAGGGGAGTGCAGCATGAGCTGAGAGAGATGCTGAGGAGGTGCAAGGACAATTATAGGAGGAAGTTGGAAGAGAAACTCAGGCAAAATAACAGTAAAGATGTGTGGGAGGGAATGAAACAAATAACTGGGTACAAGGGGAGAGTCAGGCAGCCATCTGGGAGCCAGGAGAGAGCTGAGGAACTGACTCTGTTTTTTAATACTGTAGGTTCAACTCACAGTCGGTCACCTGAGCAACACAACCAGACCCCCACTCACTCCTCCCCACCCACGCTCCCGTGCAGAACCTTTCTCCATCTCCCCCCTCCTCCTCCCCAAGGGGCACCAGGACCCTCCCTCACTTCACGGTGACTACAGATCAGGTGGAGAAACAGCTGGAAAGACTCCATCAGCAGAAGGCTTCGGGCCCTGACGGCATCTCCGCAAGGACCCTGAGGACCTGTGCCAACCAACTAGCTCCGGTACTGAAACACCTGTACAACCTGAGCCTGAGTCTGGAGAGAGTACCGGTGCTGTGGAAGACATCCTGCCTGGTTCCTGTCCCCAAGAAGTCATCTCCATCGGATCTGAATGACTACCGACCAGTTGCCCTCACATCTCATGTGATGAAGGTCCTGGAGAGACTGGTCTTAGCCCACCTGAGGCCGCAGGTGAAGATGTGGCTGGACCCTCTGCAGTTTGCATATCAGCCCCATTTAGGAGTTGAAGATGCTGTCATCTACCTGCTGCAACGAGCCCATCTGCACCTGGATGGTGGAGGAGATACTGTGAGAATCACTTTTTTTGATTTCTCCAGTGCCTTTAACACCATCCAGCCGCTGCTGCTGGGCAAGAAGCTGCGGGTGATGGGGGTTGACAGCTCTGTGATCTCCTGGATTACCGACTACCTGACAGGCAGACCACAGTTTGTCAGGCTGGGCGGTGTCTTGTCTGGAGTGGTGGCTAGTGATACGGGAGCGCCACAGGGGACTGTGCTCTCTCCTTTTCTCTTTACCTTATACACCACTGACTTTCAGTACAACACTGAGTCATGCCACCTGCAAAAATCCTCTGATGACTCAGCTGTTGTGGGGTGTATAAGAGGAGGAGAGGAGGGGGAGTACAGGGCACTGGTAGACAGATTTGTGGAGTGGACGGAGAAGAATCCCCTGAGGTTGAATGTCAGCAAGACCAGGGAGATGGTGATTGACTTCAGGAAGAGGAAGGCTCCTTTTCAGCCACTGCAGATTAGGGGGGAGGATGTGGGAGTGGTTGAGGACTACAAATATCTGGGTGTCAGAATCAGCAGCGGGTTGGACTGGAGATCCAACACCGATGCTGCGCACAAGAAGGGGATGAGCAGACTCTACTTCCTGAGAAAGCTGAGATCCTTCAACGTGTGCAGCAGGATGCTGGAGCTTTTCTACCTGACTGTTGTCGCCAGCGCCATCTTCTTTGCTGCTGTCTGTTGGGGTAGCAGTATCAGGGCCAGAGATACCAACAGACTTGACAAGATCATCAAGAGGGCTGGCTCTGTAATTGGTCTCAGACTAGAGACCTTTGAGACAGTGGTGGAGAGGAGAACACTAAAACTGCAATCCATCATGGACAATCCTGATCACCCCCTCCACCACACACTAGATAGACAGCGAAGCACTTTCTCCAGTAGACTACTACAGCTTCATTGTCGAACGGCCAGGTACAGGAAATCTTTCCTGCCACATGCAATTTCACTATACAATAACTCCCTATGATGTTGTATTCTGGTCATAGCTATGCTGCCACACTGCATCTTACAGACTAACTGGTACCTCACATTTCACTCTGCTCCTGATAGTCCTGCATTGTGCAATGGGATGATTCATGTGTTTATACGGGTCATCATATATTAAGCAATGATGTACACTACCGTTCAAAAGTTTGGGGTCACTTAGAAATTTCCTTATTTTTCAAAGAAAAGCACTTTTTTTCAATGAAGATAACTTTAAACTAATCAGAAATACACTCTATACATTGCTAATGTGGTAAATGACTATTCTAGCTGCAAATGTCTGGTTTTTGGTGCAATATCTAGATAGGTGTATAGAGGCCCATTTCCAGCAACTATCACTCCAGTGTTCTAATGGTACAATGTGTTTGCTCATTGCGTCAGAAGGCTAATGGATGATTAGAAAACCCTTGTGCAATCATGTTAGGTCTGCAATGCTGTAATTGCTGCAAATGGAGGATTCTTTGACGAAAGCAAAGTTTGAAGGAAAAAATTATTATTTCAAATACAAATCATTATTTCTAACCTTGTCAATGTCTTGACTATATTTTCTATTCATTTTACAACTCATGGTGGTAAATAAGTGTGACTTTTCATGGAAAACACAAAATAATTGTCTGGGTGACCCCAAACTTTTGAACGGTAGTGTATATAGGTTTTATAGTCGTGTGAGTTTTTACTTTCCATGGGTAATCCCTTTGTCTGTCATGTGTGTTTCTGTTGTTTGACTGTCAACTGTCATGCTGCTGTTACACTGCAATTTCCCAGCTTGGGATCAATAAAGTACATCTATCTATCTATCTATCTTCCGAGGGCGTGGATGGTGAAACTGGGCATCTTGGCAGAACTAAAAACACTATCTGTCACAGGTCTGTGGTGGACCACTCCCAGTTACACGGAGTGAGATTGGATATCCTGGCAGATAAGCACATCTGTCACAAGGTCTGTGTGTGGACTTTTGCCAGTCGGTGCATCACGACATGCACTACACAAAGAGCAGAGATAAACAAACCTATCATCTGGTCAGTCACTGCAACAGATACTGGAGTCCGTTTGTCTTGGCCTGTCCTTGCCACTGATAATACCTCTATCTGCCAAGAATGTGCCGCTAGTCCAGCAAAAGCTAGTGGTACTCAAATACTTTGCAAGCAGTTTCATGAAATAGTCAGTCAGAAAGCAACTCATTCCGGCTCGGACATTGCCCGGGTTGATAGGGTCTGGAGTTCCTGGCAGCGGAGGGTGGAGGACAGAGCTGCGTGGAGGAATCTGATTAGACCTAAATGAAAATCATTTTCGCCCCTGACAGACTGCTATAATGATGACATCTAGCAAGTCTATTTTAAACACAGGTCTTCCTCAAGGTTGTGTTTTATCACCAGTTTTGTTCTCTGTGTACACAAATAATATCGCCTGTGACAGTGAAGGAACGACTCTTTAAATATGCAGATGACATGGCCTTGGTGGCTCATCTGACAGACAGTACTGCACTGATCCGCTATCAGCAGACAGTCAACGATTTAGCTCAGATTTTTAACCGTTGGAGAACGCCGTGTGCCGCAAATGCCATTTCTTGACTTGTCTTATTCAGAGTACCGTAACTCTGAGCTTTCATTCTAGCACACTCATTTCAACAGATTCTGAAAGCTAAGACGTTGCACTTTCCATTGATATATGATACATTACGGTCATCCTGGAAGTGATGTTGTACAGACCACTTGGATTCCCTGGGATTCCTCATATTGTGAGATGTACTTCAGGCGGACGGACGCAACATCAACACGTGAGTTTACTGTGCATTTTTGCTGAGATTTAGGTATTTTTAGTGTGTAAATAATAGTTTAGCATAGTAAATAGTAGTTTTAGTAGTGATTGTGGGAGTTTTGGAGTGTTGTTATTTTTATTTGCTTCAAGAACGGAAGAGAAAGGAGCAAAATCAACAGCGTGAGTTTGTATTTTGGGAGATTTATGCATTGTCATCATCTAAATAATAGCTTAACATAGTAAATACTAGTTTCAGTATTGATTGTGAGAGTTTGGGAGTATTTATTGTGTTTTTATTCTTATTTGCCATTTTTTTTCTCAGAGCACGTGTCTCCGATTGTATTCCATTATTTTTTTTGTTCGTAGACTTTTCAACTGTAGCAGGATTTTTTAATAGATTATGTAAATAACAGATTAGCATAGCAAACTAGTTTTAATTTGCAAGTATTTTTTGTTGTGTTTTTATTTTTATTTGCCGTTTTTTTTTTTCCCAGACCACTTGTCTCCTGTTGTTACATTTCCTTATTCTTTTGTTCATTTGTTGATTTTTACACTGTAGCATGTGGTTTTTATAGATTTCACTGATTTTTTGTTTTTACTAATTTCTAAACAGGTAATAGATACAGTGACATCTAAGAAAATGTTCAGAAGAGCAAGCAGAAAGCGCAAAGCTCCTTGCAGACTCATGGAAGAAGAGGATTCTCACGAGGAGACAGGAGTGCTGTCCCAGCCAGACTAAGTTTTGCTCCCAGGTTTATTACAATAACTTTTTTTCCAATTTCTAGTGTATTTTCTCTCATTAGCTTTGTCTCAAATTGCTTTATCATTGCATATTACTTTTCCTGTGTTATATTTATTACTAGGTAACAATAGGTAACTATTTCTATACTGCTGAACATTTTTTTTAGAAACACACCTTTCTTTTGGATAAATCTTATGTTATATTTTACTCTATGCAAAAGGAACACCCCCTGGATGTTTAGGGAGTGCATTGTGGAGCTGTGTATTCAGGTGGATAGGAACTGCTTTTTGACATTTCACAGCACCTAAAAACACCTGGACATGATAACGAAAAATGCCTGTAAACTGGACGCTGAGCCATTGAGACAAACACAAATTTTGGACATGTATAATAGGTTTATTTTCAATTCTGATTCCCTAAATATTTTGTTCATGTACATTTCAAATGTTTATAAAGAGTAAAGCGATGAAAATTCAAATCTGTTTTTTGTTGTTATACTCTGTTTTAAGCAGTTATAACATAATAACGACAAATACTTGGCAGATTTTGAAAGTTACACTTCTAAAAAAAGGAGCAAAATATTTCACACACACAAAAAAATTGAAAACATTTATTGACAAAGATAAAAAATTACCAGGCAAACTATTATAATTACAGGTGTTGGAGGGTTTAATCAAAACTCTGTTGGAGTTAAACACCACAAAGACTAAGAAGCTGTGCTGTGGGAGCAAAGAGAAACTTTGAACTCCTCTCTTTACACCCCTCAGTATCCAGGGTCAGTCTATTGAGCAAGCTCCAGTTTTTAAATATTTGGGAACAGAGATGAACTGCAGCCTGACTTTTGCACAACATGTTGAGTCTATTAATAAAAAAGCACAACAACGCCTCCACCTGCTGAGGAAACTGAGGACTTTTAATGTCAGCACATTTTAACTTTGGTCTACACTTCACGAACTGAATCCATTCTCACTTTTAACATTTCCTGCTGGCACAGCTCCCTCTTCATCAAGCACCAAACAAAGCTTTCCCGTGTAGTTCATCAGGCTCGCAAAATCCTTGGCTCACCACATCTAGTGTCTGAAGTGCATCGGCGCTGTGGGATGAGGAAAGCCACCCTGACCAGAGGACTCATCTCACCCCCTTCATCACTCTTTCAGCTACTGCCATCAGGCAGACGATATAAAGTTCCTTTGGCCTAAAAAACGTTTACAAGAAATCACTTATTCCCTCTGCAATAACCATCCTGAACAAAATCAAATACTTATACTTTAGTTATCAGTATTTATTTATTAGCCACTATTAATTTTTAATCGTTATTAATACTTTCTGCCACATGATCTTATTCGCCGTTTCCTTTTTTAAAGTGTTTTTATCTGATGAGTTTGAACATGTCTGAGAGTGCTGAATGTGTTATATTTTTGTCACCCTGTCTAAGAACAATTTCTGTCACCGACTGGGACAGATAATAAAGTTATTTATCAAATAAACAAAAATGCACATCACCAACTTTTCTCTCAAACTAAGGACAGGTATCAATTTCAGACGCCCAAAGTGATTTTTTTTTATGAGTGCACGTTGATTTACATTGCACCAATTACCTGAATGCTACACAGTGTAACACATGCAGTTAGCATTAGCACGGCTACATCAATGGTTTTCACTGCATCAGTTAGCAAAGCCGAACGCAGTGGAACACGTGCGATTAGCATTAGCACCGCTACAAGTCGGTAAAATGATACACAGCAGTCAACTCGCACATTTCAAAGTCAACTCACCAGTGCAAAGCAGAAAAAGGCTTCAGGCCTCAGCAGACAGAAACAGCAACGTCTTCGTCGTTCTTCTTTGTGGCGGGGCCAACCAGCGTAAAGGCTCATTACCGCCATCCAGCGTTGGAGTGTGAGGCAGACTTTGCTACCCAAACAAACCCAAGGGGGGGAAATTATTGTAGAGAGTAAAAGGGAAGGATGTGGAGGCGAGGCACGAGCATAGGACGACACAGACTCTTTATTGACCCTTTAACATAAATGTACAGCATATGGGCCCCAGCGGCCATGTAGAAGAGCCTAGAAGCCGAGCAGCCTGGAAAACCTCCCCAGTCTCTCTGTGTTCTCTTTATATAACTTTATTACCTCGCATAGAGACTGGGGCTGGTGCATTATGCATGGGTATGAACAAAGGCAATGTGTGACACGATTATCAAAACACATGTTACATTCATCACATACATTCACCTCCTTGCGCTACATGCTACAGCATGGAGTGGCAGGGGGCGAAGGCGCCTCATAGTCTGGTCTAATTACCCCGCTGGGGGGCTACCCCCTTCAGTCCATTGTTCATCCCCTCTTCCTGGTTCTGGGTGTGAGAGAATGTCCACCCACAGTGTCTACTGTCACCACAATATCCTATTATCAGCCCTGTGTCTTTAGGTAAACAAATGGCTTCTTTAACCCAATCCCCAATGCCACCCGTAAATTAACTCCCACCCCTAGTTTCCAAATTTCCCTCACCAATATGTCTCACTCCTGAATGTACTTCTGGCAGTGCAGAATGACATGCTCAACAGTTTCTTCCTCTCTCTCACAGTAATCACACATACCTGCCTGGTGCTTATTTATTAAATGTGTGGGGATCATGAAATGATGAGACTGGATTATTTCTCAGTATGGTTTATTCATCTCAAGTCCCCAGCTCTCTCTCTCCCAGTCAGGAAAAAGGAGAGGGAGCTGCGGTAAACCCACATACATTTATACTCACACATCAAATACAGAATCACACAATCAAGTCAAATCCTTCTATTTACACTTAATCACTTCAAAGTCCTCTTTGCTCTTCTCTCTGACCCCAGGAGGTCAGACAGCCCTTTCAGGCTCTCGCCCCAGATCCTCTGACTTGCTTCCAAGTCCGCAGGTGGTCCAGACTCATTCTCCATCTGAGGCGTGATGTCAATACACACCGCAAGCTTAAAGTCCTTCTATACTTGAGTCTCTGCAGTGAAATATGTGAGCTACATAATGTTACCATTATGGGCGCTACATCACTCCCCCCCAAATGCCAAAGAATGGACACACCCAATAACTGTATCCCAATGGCAATACAGCATATGTCACCCCCCACCTGCGGAATCTACAGCACAGCCTACACAGTTTGATCGAAACACACATCACTCTGCCCGTAGTCTGGGCTTCAACCTCCTCCCAAACCTGCTGTACGCAGGTTTCACAGTCTGTGTTGTGCCGTCCTGCGGCGAATCTGTGGAATGAGGGGGAGAAAGGTTATTTGTCCCTTGCGGGGGCTCCAGGGGCCGTTCCCTGGGTGGTCTGCCCCGTCGAGGCGTCCTCGCCGGTCGTACAGATTCGTCATGCAACACAAAGGCAGGCTTTAACCTATCAATACTGATTGTTTCTTTCCTGCCCCCCAAATCTAGCACAAAATATTTCTCCCCGGTTTCCAGCACTCGAAATGGACCGTCGTATGGTGGGCGGAGGCTGTGTCGCTGAGCGTCGTGTCTGACAAAAACAAATTCCGCATTTTGTAAAGCCTTGGGAACAAAAACACACGGAAAAGTGTGATGAGCGGGGCCCGGGAGCATTTCTGCTCCCGTGCCAATCAGAGGTCCCCGCACCGGGGGGCGCCCTGGTGCTGCATGGGCTGGTAGGAACTCGCCGGGCAGCCTGAGAGGTTGCACAAAAACTAATTCCGCGGGTGAGGCATCTAACTCCTCTTTGGGTGCCGAACGCAACCCCAATAAAACCCATGGTAGTTTGTTTACCCAATCTGCATCCGTGAGCGACGCTCTGATGGCTGCCTTCAAAGACCTGTGAAAACGCTCGCATAAACCGTTGGCCTGGGGGTGATAAGCGGTAGTGCGGTGGACTGCCGCTCCTAAGCCGCTGGCCATTGCTGACCACAGTTCCGACACAAATTGAGGTCCCCTATCGGACGTAATATCTGACGGAACCCCGAACCGCGCTACCCAGGCTGTCAAAAAAGCACGAGCCACCTCTGCTGCTGTGGTCGATGTTAACGGGACCACTTCCGGCCAACGTGTGGTTCGGTCCACCATTGTCAAGAGATGTGTGAACCCTTGTGACAGCGGTAGGGGGCCCACTAGGTCTACGTGCACATGATCGAATCTCTTAGCCGGAATGTGGAACGGTTCTAAAGGGGCCTTCATGTGCCTGTGGACTTTGGCCCGCTGGCAAGCCATGCAGGCTTTCGCCCACTCTTTCACGTGCTTGCGCAGGCTCGGCCAAACAAACTTCTCCGCTACCATTTTCACCGAAGCACGTACTCCCGGGTGCGCTAGGGAGTGCACCGTGTCAAAAACGCGACGGCGCCACGCGGCCGGTACCACCGGGCGCGGTCGCCCGGTGGATACGTCGCAGATTAGAGGGGGCGAACCGGTTTGTAAACTTTTGCTCTCCAGCCTTAACCCTGTTGGTCCAGACAGGAGCGCGCGCACATCTGCGTCTTCGCTCTGCTCCGCTGCCATGGCTGCATAATCTATCCCCACGTGAACAGGAGCCGCGTGCGCGTCTGCGCTGTTACCCCGCCCCGCGTCTGCGGTAGTACAATCCGCTTCCGCGCGGACAGGCACTGTTACCGCGCGTGAGAGACAGTCCGCTACTACGTTGAGTTTACCGGCTACGTGCTGAATATCGGTGGTAAATTCCGAAATTGCAGCCAGCTGTCTCTGCTGCCGTCCTGACCACGGTTCTGAAATTTTGGACATTGCAAAAGTGAGCGGTTTGTGGTCGACAAACGCAGTGAAATGCCGCCCTTCCAGCCAGAACTAGAAATGGCGAATGGCCAGGTGGAGCGCTAGCAGCTCCCTGTCAAACGCGCTGTATTTCCGCTCAGCATCGTGCAAGGACCTGCTGAAAAAAGCGAGCGGCTGCCAAACTCCGGCGACCTGCTGCTCTACAACGGCCCCTATGGCCACATCTGACGCGTCGGTGGTTAGCGCTATGCGGGCTGATGGGTCTGGGTGAGCCAGCAGTGCTGCGTCTGCCAGTGCTTTTTTAACCTCTGTGAATGCGCGCTCCCGCTCCGGGGACCACTCGATCACATTGGAGGGCTTCTGTTTCTTAAGCGCGCCGTATAACAGTTGCATAAGCTGCGCTGCGTGGGGTATGAAACGGTTATAAAAATTTATCATTCCTAAAAACTCTTGCAACGCTTTGACCGTTTGTGGCTGGGGAAACTCTGCCACTGCGCGTACTTTGGCCGGCAGAGGGACTGCTCCCTCTGGGGAGACACGGTGTCCTAAAAAATCGATTTGCGCTACGCCAAAATGGCACTTGGCTGGGTTGATTATCAACCCATGCGTTCCCAACCTCTGAAAAACCGTGGTGAGGTGTTTTTCGTGTTCCTCCTCGGAGGCACTGGCTACTATAATGTCGTCCAAGTAGACAAAAACGAAAGGGAGGTCGTGCAACACGGCATCCATCATTCGTTGGAAGGTTTGCGCGGCGCCTTTAAGGCCAAAAGGCATGCGTAAAAATTCAAAAAGTCCAAACGGGGTTATTACTGCTGTTTTGGGAATGTCCTCTGGTCGGACCGGGACCTGATGATAACCGCGGACCAGGTCTATTTTAGAAAAAATGCGCGCCTTCACTAAGTGCACTGAAAAATCCTGGATATGCGGAATTGGGTAGCGGTCCTGCGCTGTGGCATTGTTTAACCTGCGGTAATCACCACAAGGTCTCCACGAGCCGTCAGCCTTAGGCACCATATGCAGGGGGGAGGCCCAAGCGCTCTTCGAGCAGCGAACTATGCCCAGCCTTTCCAGGTTGGCGAACTCCTCGCGCGCAATGGAAAGCTTAGCTGCATCCAAGCGCCGAGCTTTCGCAAAAACTGGTGGTCCACTTGTGGTGATAAAGTGCTCCACCCCGTGCTTCACAACCTTAGCTGAAAACGTGGGAACTGTGAGTGCTGGGAACTGGGTTAGAAGAGTGTGAAACTTACCGCCTGCTGTGGCGACGTTGGTCTGTACTGGCGGCGGGGACACTCGAGCTGCACAAGGGATAGAACAAAAGGAGAGTGCATTTACTAGGCGTCTATTAACCAGATCCACTAACAAGCCATGTGAGCACAAAAAATCAACGCCTAACATGTTGAAACTTACCGCCGCTACTATGAAGGTCCATTCATAGGTGCGGCCGTGCAAGGACAGGCGCAGAGTCCTTTCCCCGAAAGTTTTGATCGACGAGCCATTCGCCGCCGTTGCCCAGTCTCCGCGGGGCCCCGCCACCCGATCCGCATAGGTCGCGGTGATGAAACTCCTCTGGGCTCCGGTGTCCACGAGGAATTGCCACCCGGAGCCCGCGTCTGTTAGATAAAGCAGCTTGTTCTGTTCGCCGAGAGTCGAAGCTGCTAACGACCCCCGGCCCGGGCGTTTCCGTTTTCTTGAAACTGCACGGCGGGATGCATCTGTGCGCCTTCTCAGCGAAGCATCAATGGTAGGAACAGAGGCCGTCTCCTCCTCTGCTTCGGGACCGCGCTGCTGCCGTCGTCGCTGGGGTTGCTCCTGCTGCCTCCGGCTCCTCACTGTCCCCGGCCACCGCGCCGAGGTCTGCTGCTGCCACGGAGGTCTCCTGCTCGTCGCAGGCGTCGAGGAGCCGCTGCGCTTCCTTGGCCAGCGCGCAGAAGTCTTGCTGGTTCACACACCTCATGCCAGACAGGGTACCTCTCATGTGTGCTGGGAGGGTCCTCAAGAAGATGTGTTTGAACAGAAACGCATCGTTGTCTGGCCCGATCAGCTGCAGCATGTCCTCCATGAGGTCGGCCGCTCTGCGTCCTCCTCTGTCGCGCAGGTCCAGAAGCTGCCTGGCCCTCACCTCGGCTGATGGCACAAAACTCTCGATGAGGGCGGTTTTCAGCACGTCGTACTTGCCAGCAGCGGGTGGCTGCTGCACCAGGCTCCGCACACATCGAGCTGTGCGGCTGTCGAGTCTTGCGATGACATTATGAAACTTGGTGTCATCTGCTGATATTCCCCCAAGCACGAACCGCGATTCCGCGTGTTGGAACCATGAGTGCGGGTCGTCTTGCCAGAACTCGGGGAGCTTAATCGAGCCTGTGCTCGTGCGGTCGGTCCCCGGTGAATCCAGATCAGGGTAACGTTCTCCCGGCATTGTACGTCTTGGTCACCAATGTGGGGATCATGAAATGATGAGACTGGATTATTTCTCAGTATGGTTTATTCATCTCAAGTCCCCAGCTCTCTCTCTCTCAGTCAGGAAAAAGGAGAGGGAGCTGCGGTAAACCCACATACATTTATACTTACACATCAAATACAGAATCACACAATCAAGTCAAATCCTTCTATTTACACTTAATCACTTCAAAGTTCTCTTTGCTCTTCTGTCTGACCCCAGGAGGTCAGACAGCCCTTTCAGGCGCTCGCCCCAGATCCTCTGACTTGCTTCCAAGTCCGCAGGTGGTCCAGACTCATTGTCCATCTGAGGCGTGATGTCAATACACACCGCAAGCTTAAAGTCCTTCTATACTTGAGTCTCTGCAGTGAAATATGTGAGCTACATAATGTTACCATTATGGGCGCTACAAATGAATAGTTTTATTTAGTCCAGTATGGCCCAACCTCAGTCTGGTTAAGATATTCTCTTCTTTTGTTGTTCTCTTTCCCATCCTCCCCTTTACCCCAGCTGTATTCTGGATAGCATAAAAGTGACACCCTGTACTTTCTGTCCCCCACCTATGCTGCCATTCCTCATTACTAGATTTTTTTAATCAACACTTTTGCCTCAGACTTACTAAATGAGATATTCCAAACATTCTTGTGTCTCAGAGCCTGCTTAGCAAGTGTATCTGCAGTTTTGTTGCCCCTGATCCCCTTGTGAGCTGGTATCCACATAAATGATACAACCACATTTCTATTTCTAAGCCTATACAAAGTCTCATATTTCATAAACTACGTCCTGTCTACTGTCAGATGAAAATGATTGTAATGACATTAAAGCTCCACTGGAATCTGAACAAAGAATAACATTTTTCATCGGAAACCCCTCACTGTAATGCAGTTGCCAATGCTAACACTTCAGCTGTGTATACAGACAAATGGGATGATGTTCTTCTGCCATGTCATCTGCTGGTGTTGGTCCATTGTGTTTTATCAAGTCCAAAGTCAGTATAGCCGTCAACCAGGAAATTTTTTAGAGCACTTCATGCTTCCCTCTGCTGACAAGCTTTATGGAGATGATTTTGTTTTCCAGCAGGACTTGACACCTGCCCACACTGCCAACAGTACCAAAACCTGGTTTCATGACCATGGTACCACTGTGCTTGTTCGGCCAGCAAACTCTCCTGACCTAAACCCCATAGAGAATCTATGGAGTATTGTCAAGAGGAAGATGAGACACCAGACCCATCAATGCAGACAAGCTGAAGGCCGCGATCAAAGCAACCTGGGTCTCCATAGCACCTCAGCAGTACCACAGGCTGATCACCTCCATGCCACACCGCTTTGATGCAGTAATTCATGTAAAACAAGCCCTAACCAAGTACTGAGTGTTACACGGACATAATTTTCAGTTGGCCAACATTTCTATCAAAAATCATTTTTAAAAAATTGATATTATGTAATATTCAATTTTTTGGAGAAACTGAATTTTGGGTTTTCATTAGCTGCAAGCCATAACCATCCAAATTGGAAAAAAAAAAACCAACTTGAAATATATCACTCTGTGTGTAATGAATCTATATAATATATTGTATTAGTTTCACATTTTGAATTGAATTACTGAAATAAACTTTTTGATGATATTCTAATTTATTGCAATGCACCTGTATACTTTATTAATATCTTAATATTAAACTACTGCAACCCTTACACAGAGAATGGAGTGAGATATTGACAGACGGATTGGAGCAGCATCTGCAGTGATGTGGACGTTGCATCGGCCTGTTGTGGTGATGAGGGAGCTAAGCTCTTCTACCCAGTCTCTTCAGCAGGCGTTTTTACTTAGCAATCAGTGGGAAGAAATTCAGTGGAATCTGCTGCTGAAGACACTGCTTGCAGGTAAATCCTGCAGGGTCTTGGCCCTCCATGGCACATGGTTGGACACCTCTGCTCCAAGGCAAAGCTGTCAATTTACCTGTCAAGCTACGCTCCTACCCTCGCCTATGATCATGAGCTTTGGGTTATGACCGAAAGAAAGAGATTGCAGATACAAGCGGCTGAAATGAGCTTTCTTCGTAAGATTGCTGGACTCACCTTTAGAGATAGGGTGAGGAGCTCAGTCATCCAGGAGAGGCTCAGAGTAGAACCACTGCTCCTCCACATTGAAAGGAGCCAGTTGAGGTAGTTTGGGCATCTGATCTGGATGCCTCCTGAACGCCTCCCACTTGAAGTGTTTCGGGCATGTCCCACTGGGAGGAGACCCCGGAACAGACCCAGGACACGCTGGAGAGACTACGTCTCCCAGCTGGTCTGGGAACGCCTTGGTATCCTCTCTGAAGAGCTGGAGCAGGTGGCTGGGGAGAGGGAAGTCTGGGCTTCTCTGCTTGAACTGCTGCCTCCATGACCCGGACCAAAAGCGGTAGAAGATGGATGGATGGATCAACCCTTATACAAACAAAATGTACATACTATAATCTTACACAAGGTACCCACACTACAAGACCATGGAGTCTTACAGTGCATCCGGAAAGTATTCACAGCGCTTCACTTTTTTAAATATTTTGTTATGTTACAGCCTTATTCCAAAAGGGATTAAATTCATTTTGTTCCTCAAAATTCTACACATAATACCCCAAAATGGCAATGTGAATTTTTTTTTTGAGATTTTTGCAAATTTATTAAAAATAAAAAACTAAGAAATCACATGTACATAAGTAATCACAGCCTTTGCTCAATCCTTTGCTGATGCACCTTTGGCAGCAATTACAGCCTCAAGTCTTTTTGAATATGATGCCACAAGCTTGGCACACCTATCTTTAGACAGTTTTGCCCATTCCTCTTTGCAGCAGCTCCATCAGGTTGGATGGGAAGTGTCGGTGCACAGCCATTTTCAGATCGCTCCAGAGATGTTCAATTAGATTCAAGTCTGGGCTCTGGCTGGGCCACTCAAGGACATTCAAAGTTGTCCTGAAGACACTCCTTTGATATCCTGGCTGTGTGCTTAGGGTCGTTGTTCTGCTGAAAGATGAACCATCGCCCCAGTCTGAGGTCAAGAGCACTCTGGAGCAAGTTTTCATCCAGGATGTCTCTGTTCATTGCTGCATTCATCTTTCCCTCTATCCTGACTAGTCTCCCAGTTCCGATTGCTGAAAAACACTCCCACAGCATGATGCTGCCACCACCATTGGCGTAGTTATGAGTGGTGCCTGGTTTCCTCCAAACATGGTACCTGGCATTCACTCCAAAAGAGTTCAATCTTTGTCTCATCAGACCAGAGAACTTTGTTTCTCATGGTCTGAGAGTCCTTCAGGTGCCTTTTGTTAAACTCCAGGTGGGCTGCCATGTGCCTTTTACTAAGGAGTGGCTTCCATCTAGCCACTCTACCATACAGGCCTGATTGGTGGATTGCTGCAGAGATGGTTCTCCTTCTGGAAGATTCTCCTCTCCCAACAGAGGAATGCTGGGGCTCTGACAGTGACCATCGGGTTCTTGGTCACCTCTCAGTTTAAGGCCCTTCTCCCCCGATCACTCAGTTTAGATGGCCAGCCAGCTCTAGGAAGAGTCCTGGTGGTTCTGAACTTATTCCATTTACAGATGATGGAGGCTACTGTGCTCATTGGGACCTTCAAAGCAGCAGAAAATTTTCTGTACCCTTCCCCAGATTTGTACCTCTGAGACAATCCTGTCTCAGAGGTCTACAAACAATTCCTTTGACTTCATGTTTGGTTTGTGCTCTGACATGCACTGTCAACTGTGGGACTTTGTATTGACAGGTGTGTGCCTTTCCAAATCATGTCCAGTCAACTGAATTTACCACAGGTTGACTCCAATTAAGCTGCAGAAACATAAGGATGATCAGTGGAAACAGGATGCACCTGAGCTCAGTTTTGAGCTTCATGGCAAAGGCTGTGAATACTTATGAACATGTGATTTCTTAGTTGTTGGTTTTTTTCATAAATTTGCAAAAATTAAAAAAAAACCCACAACTTTTTTCACATTGTCATTATGGGGTCATCTAAGGACCCCCGGTTTGAAAAACATTCCATGGCAAAAAGGACAATAAGGATCCCATTTCGTGCCAGGAACTGATTCTCTTACAAGTCATAAATCCCAAAGCTTCCTCCCCTAACCAGACAGGTTTATGCTGAGAGTACTTTTTGAGACATTCCAGAAGACTTTGTGATGGCATTCCACAAGTCGCTAGGAATTATCCACAGCTCAATATTGCCACCTTCTGTCAGTTGCTGGACTGTTGTTTCTGACTGAACATTAACTCTCTCTTTTCAAGTTTCATTCCTCAGGATAATTCTAAGGACACTATTTGAGAAGATAACTGCCTTTGTGTTGGACAAGGACGGGTTTGAAATGTTTCATTAATCATTGATTTTGAATGTGTTGCATTTTGTTCGAAAATTGCTTAAATTAGCCTTATTCCAATGCATGTTAATGACAGAAGGACCAGTTTATAAACGTGCATGCTCACTTAATATTAGTCTTGAATCACTGAAGTTAGCTTAGATTTCATATTAAGTATATAATGAATTTCACAGTTAAAATGTGTACAGGCCTTCTGAAACCTGCGACAGTCATCTGACTGGTACCAGCCAATCACCAGGCTGTGTCTGTTGGATGACGCCCCCTTTCATTTTATTGGTCGGATACAGACAAAGAGCTGTTTTCTTATTGGACCAGAGTTCATTCAAACCTCCTGCGATGGAAGACAATTGGTTCTCTTTTCATCTCAGTCAAGCTTTCCCCGGGAAAACTTGCTCAGTTAAATAGGGGGAGAACCGCCCTAGTAGAGAGTTTTTTTCCTTTCAGTTCAGTTTTTGTTTTCGTCTTTGTTCAGTGAAGTTCAATTTGTTTGTTCAGTCTTCTGTAAGCCTTTTCCCTGTTTTTCTGGCATCTGAGGAGAGACCATCCTTTCCTGTGAGCTCACCCTCTTCATGGGAGTAAAACCCCAAAATGCCTTTTTCTTCCTCTCCTCAAAAGCCATGTTTATTCTG
Source organism: Pholidichthys leucotaenia (assembly GCA_020510985.1). Taxonomy (NCBI): domain Eukaryota; kingdom Metazoa; phylum Chordata; class Actinopteri; order Cichliformes; family Pholidichthyidae; genus Pholidichthys; species Pholidichthys leucotaenia. The sequence continues at coordinate 105,036,304 of CM035841.1, read as the reverse complement.
CTGAACCTTCTCCATTGATTTTACCTCAATTCACAGTTAAAGTGGACTGATAGTGAATTTTGAACTTTTTCTAGAGATTGCCTCACCCACGTCCCACGATGCCAGAAGAGCTAGGATTTCGTGGGTGGAACTGTCTAAATACAGTTTTGTTCCTTCAGCCTTTGGTTCTTATCAGCTGGTGGATATCCTAAATTTGCGGACCTGTTGCCCAGGAAACACGTCACCACCTCTGGGGCCAGCCATTTCATTCTGCCACCAGCTCTCTGGCCCGCATGCCCTGAATGCCCGCTGCTGAGTCTATGCCATTACAGCTGAACTGAAAGGGACTGCTGGCAGTCACTTTTCCTGTGTGCCACCTGCTGGCATCAAGATCACCACTGGAAGCTGAAGACACAGCTGTTTCATAAGGCAGACTTCCACTTACTATCTGCTGGGCTAAATGTGATGTCTAATTATAATTGAATATGACCAGTTCTTCATGTTACAGTTAGTCCATAAGCTACGATAGGAGCTATAAGCTGAAGGAAAATGAATATTCTCTTTTCAATAACCTCCGTTCTTTTTCTAGGGTAACTCGGAATTTCCCTTTTCAGATAATCAGCTTTTGCCATTTTGTCTATAAAATTGCGTCCAATTTTATGCATATTTTTGTTACAGTTATTCCATAGTCTCCCATTGCATTACATTTAAAATTCAAAATCTGGTTTCTCTTGGTTCCACAAAGGTTTAACTGTAGACTTTACGCTCAGGAATCCATTAACGGTTAATGTGATAATTAACACTTGCTGACCATTTCACCTGCTTGCAAATCATATGAATGTAAAATCATTTAACCTGAATCTGATGATTAAAACTTAACGGTAGAGAGAAGTTTCTGCTTGATTCCTTTTGTGTGCGCTTTTCTGGGTCACTGCAGAAGAACTCACAGATATTGAGACTGGTTACTGACAGGTTCAAGGATTAGTTATTAATAAATTGTCCCATTGGACTGGTGTCCCTTACCAGTGTTTTTCTCTCTTGTTTGTGTTTGAGGTGAGGGATAACCCTCCATCCACACACACACTTCTAATTATAAAATAGGTCATCCTTGCACATTATCACACTTATAATCAATTGTTAAGTGCTACAGAATTTAATCCCATTTGGAATAAAGCTGTAACATAAAATGTGGAAAAAGTGAAGCGCTGTGAATACTTTCCGGATGCACTGTACATCAGACTATTTCACAATATTAATTATCTAAAAATGCAACATGGACTCTAGCATCATCATATTACAGTAACTGGTATGTACTGTATGTCTATTATGTGTGTGCGTAAACACACACGCCACATGCAACTGAGGCTCAGCCTTGAGCTTTTGTAAAACTCTTCATCATAATAATTACTTTCTGCTGGCCATGTCCCGAAAAATGTCTATGACAACACTAAAAAATGCCAATGACAACACCTAAATGTTCGATGTTATCCATCTTCTCTCTCACAAAATAAATTCCAACAGACCCAAAGATGCTCAACATTTTGCACAGTAATCAGTCAGAGCCAAGGCTGGCATCATAAATCTGAACATGGATGATCTGGCTGCTGGCCCCTGCTCAGTGCCTGCTGTGGGAAGGCAGCGGTTACCACCTGCACTGCAGTGTTGCTTTCAGGTACACTCAGAAATCTGATGTTTCATGAGCATACATTAGTAAGTAATAACACAAAGTTTCATGCCAACAGCTGAATCTGGGGCTTTTGGGGGTGGGGAGGTAGGGTGGGGGGTACTGAATTCAGTATAATTACATGCACTATATACTGAATGTTAAAAATTTAAATGGCCAGTCAAAAGGGCACTTTGGACAGTAAAGTGAAAGGGGCAGGTGCTCAAGCCCCCATAGCTCTCCCCTCTGCATGCGTATGGTATTAAACTCCACTGAAGAATCAGACGGTTTACGTTTTTCTTTGGTTACCGCTTTGGATCTCAATAACAGCCACACAGAGTCATCATGTGAAGAAGTCATAGAGACAGTCTGAATAATCTGGCATCACTTTCATACATGTGCAGGTGTCCACCATGATGAAAACACATGTTCAGGATGGTGGCTACGAGCTGTTTCTGTGTAGGTTAGGCGGTCAGAACGACGTCACTTCCTCGTTTCTGACCTGGTCACTATCAATTGACACAAAACAGCACAGTAAGTGGTAATTTGCACATAAAAACACTTTAGTTAGAGCATATATATCAAATTTTATTAAATTAAAAATATATGACAATATTTGTCACACATAAACACTATCTGATATCTTTCCCGAACCGTTAAGCCTTAGGAAGCAAACTGGTCACCATTTGTGTTTCTTTATTATTTTACTTCATGCAGCTTTGCACATATGTGTGACCTATGGTGCCATATGCCACACATAAACATCAGATCTGTGACATTCATACAAGTGAAAACTGATTCTCGTGTCTCTGCCACCGATCACACAAAGTCCTTTTTAGTTTTCTGTCCATGATCTTGGTATTGCTGTTGAATCCACAAATACAGCTTTGGCTGTAAATATGGTGGTGAGGTGCCTAATTGTGATCATCAGGAAGGGGAACTTTTGACTCATCTGCATTTGTGCTGAAATGATGAGAGGAAACTGTGGTGCTTTTTTTTCTCTCAACAAACTTTATTTCTAAATAAACATGCATATTGGCTACACAAAACATCTGTAAGGCAGAGTTAAATGAAGGAAATCAATGTGGGAAGAAAATATCTGTACAAGTAATAAAATTAATTAAGGTCAGTTATTCAAATAAAATTAATCAAAAACAGTTTGTTCTCATTGCCTTCTTGTTCTCATCGTGATCCTTTTTTGTTGAAGTTTATGACAGAAATGTTCAAAGTTCAGTTTGGAGTCTGTCAGTCTTTTTTTATGATCTTTTCCCTCCAAATCAGTATCGGTTCAAAAAAGAAGTTAGTGCCTTTAGTCATGTCCTTGTTTTGAAAACTTATAACATCAAGATTTGGTGTTTGGTGCTGTTTGTTTTTGGTTTTTTGACCCACTGATATTATGGAACCATGAAGAAAAAGGAAATTTTCTCCAGTCTGGGATCGTTTTGATCTGAAAATGCCAAATAATTTAAATGTTTAGGGTTTTTTTTTTTTTTTTATCCCTGCCTGTTTCCACTTTTGCTGCATTTTATCTGAGTTAATTAGGTTCCAAGTCCTTTCTGAAGGAATCTTCATTAAAATTGTTTTCACATTAATTACTTTTATTTTTTTTCATGTAAAGTGTCTGCTCTGCTCCACAAAGCTGTCTCAACATAAACAGAATCACATCGTGATGGACTATTTTTTTATTATTATTATTGTCTGTTCAGTCCATCTCCTGTAATTATATATGAAATTACAGTCAGTTCTTTTCCCATGAGACAGCAAGGATCCAACCCAGCCTTGACCACTGGAGCAGACATTTCAATGCCAAATGCTGACTCAGCATTCTCAAAACAATGGTTATCTGTTTGATCTATTGTATTAAAACTCTGCTCTGTTCTGAGACTTTGAATCTTCTTGTAGTACTCGCTTGCGTGTGAGACATTTTCCCTTCTTGGCCAAGATATAAATACACAGAAAAGGCATCTTTGACTCTGCACTCTATATTATTCACCAGATCAACAAGGGACATTTATTTATATAAAGAAAACTGATGACAACATCATCACTCATTCAGTGTCTATGTGTCAGAATGAATGAGTCCGATTCAGTCTCCCTCCACACTCTCGATTCAGGTTGCCTGCAATGATTTATGTGACATTCCATATGCATACCATGGCTCATATGTAAACCAGTGTTTTTCAACCAGGTTGCCCTGGTACATTGAGGTTTCTTTGGGAAATTACATAAAATTCACTTGTTAACTGGTTTTAAAAATTGTAAATAATTTGCAGTTGTGCATAGGTTCTGTAGGCACTCATGCACAACAATAAAAAGCGCTATATAAGTAAAGGTCCTTATCCCTTACAATGGCAAATTATTTGCTTGCCTGCCCCCCTCAATTAGTTCCAGGTGGAAACATGGTGATGGTGGACATCTTACTACTTCAAAAAAAAAAAGAAAAAAAGAAAAAAAAAAGTGCTTTACTGTGGGGAGTGCATGGGGACCCTATCTGGCTCTTGGACTATGGACATTTGTTTGGTGAATTTTAGTTTCAGAACACTACCCTACTTTGATGGGTGAAAAGAGTCTTATAATTGAAAATTTACAGCAATATCAAGTCAGTTTTATTTTAGAGAAATGTATCTTTAATCTATCATTTGTATTCATTCATTCATCTTCTTCCGCTTAATCCTTTTCGGGACGCGGGGGGGCTGGAGCCTATCCCAGCATCTTTTGGGCGAGAGGCAGGGTACACCCTGGACAGATCGCCAATCCATTGCAGGGTCAACACAGAGAGACAGACAACCATTCACTCTCACAGTTATACCTAAGGACAATTTTAGAATCCCCAGTTTTGATGCCAATTAACCTAACTTGCATGTTTTTGGCATGTGGGAGGAAACCGGAGAAATCCCGAAGTAAACCCACGCAGACACGGGGGGAACATGCAAACTCCACACAGATCACTGTTGGTCGGGGGCTGGGATTGAACCCAGGATCCTCCGGCCAAGGGTGAGTTGCTGTGCTGCCGCAGTGCTAACCACTCCGCCACCGCGCCGCCCATTTGAAAAATTGAAGCAACCAACAGAGTGAACTATGTGTACCTAAAATCAGTGCAAAAATCCATATCTGAAGGTGGTGTTAAAAATGGAATGAAAAAGTATAGTGCAAATGAGTTTGTGCAATGTTACATACTCATTTCACACAGTGAACATCTCATGTATGTATTATATGTATACAATAACCTGCTTCCACAAATATGCACACCCTTACACTAATACTTTGTTGCAGCACCTTTGGCTTTTATTACAGCACTCAGTCTTTTTGGGTAGGAGTCTATCAGCATGACACATCTTGATGTGGCAATATTTTCCCACTCCTCTTCACAAAAATGCTCTAAATTTGCCAGATTGCGAGGGCATCTCTTGTGCACAGCCCTCTTCAGATCACCCCACAGATGTTTGATCGGATTCAGGTCTGGACTCTGACTGGGCCATTCCAAAACCCTAATCTTCTTCTGGTCAAGCCATTCCTTAATTGATTTGGATGTGTGCTTTAGGTCATTGTCGTGCTGAAAGATGAAGTTCCTCTTCATCTACAGCTTTCTAGCAGAAGCCTGAAGGTTTTGTGCCAACACTGACTGTATTTGAATTGTTTCATAATTCCGTCCACTTTCAATCAATCAAACTTTATTTTTAAATAAGAACAACTACAGTTGATACAAAGTGCTGTACATCAGGAATAGATAAAATAAAAAGGACATAAAAGACAGTAAAATGCAACTAAAAAGGTATAAAAACAAAACAAGTAAAAATGACAGTCATAATAAAAGCAATAAGTACAATCGATGTCTCATGCTGGGTTGAAGGCCAAGGAGTAAAAATGAGTTAAGATAAGTTTTAAAAGTGGACAATGAAGGAGTCTGCCTAATAGGCAAAGAAAGACTGTTCCATAGTTTAGGCGCTGCAACAGAAAAAGTTCTGTCCCCTCTGAGCTTCCTCTTTGATTTTGGTATCTCCAGGAGCAGGTGATCAGCTGACCTGAGAGACCAAGCAGGAGTGTAAAAGTGAAGAAGCTCAGAGGGGTAAGGCGGGGCAAGGCCATTCAATGATTTAAAAAACAAAAGAATTTTAAAATGAACCCTAAAGTCCACAGGCAGCCAGTGGAGGGAAGCTAAAATAGGTGTAATGTGGTCCCTCTTACGTGTTCCAGTTAAAAGACGTGCAGCAGCATTCTGAACCAACTGGAGACGTGTGAGGGAAGACTGGCTGACTCCAAAATAAAGTGCATACTTTGACAAAGGCCCCAGTTCCAGTTGAAAAAAAAAAAAAAAAAACAGCCCCAAAGTATGATGCTGCCACGACCATGCTTCACTGTAGGTATGGTGTTCTTTTGGTGATGAGCAGTGTTGCGTTTGCTCCAAATATACCTTTTGGAATGATGGCCAAAAAGTTCAACCTTGGTTTCATCGGACAACACCACATTTTCCCACATGTATTTGAGAGACTTCAAATGTGTTTTTGCAAAATGTAGCTGGGCTTGGATGTTTTTCGTCATAAGATAAGGCTTCTCTCTTGCCACCCTACCCCATAGCCCAGACATATGAAGACGGTGGGAGATTGTCACATGCACTAAACAGCCAGTACTTGCCAGAAATTCCTGCAGCTCCTTCAATGCTGTTGTCAGCCTCTTGGCAGCCTCCCTGACCAGTTTTCTTCTCTTATTTTCATCAATTTTGGAGGGACGTCCAGTTCTTGGTAATATCACTGTTGTGCCATATTTTCTCCACTTGATGAGGACTGTCTTCACTGTGCTCTTGGACACAAGAGCAGTAGCTTCTGTGTTTGGTCACAGGAAGGATCGTCACTTCCTGTTTTGCTGTCTGCCTGTGTGGTTTGCTCTCCAGCTCTCGAGCCACTAGCTATGGCTACTAGCTCTCCTTCCTCTCCTCCTCTGGTGTGCTCTCTCTGTCAGATGTTTAGCTACACCTCTGCCTCTTTTAGTGATAACGGTAAATGTAATAAATGTTGTCTTTTTGAGGCGCTCGAGGCGAGGTTGTCTGATTTGGAATCCCGGCTCCGCTGCATTGAAACACCGTCTGCGCCAGTTAATCTCGACGGACGCCCATTAGCTGCAGCGGAGCTAGCTAGCTTAGGTCCCCCTGTCACCGGTTCCCCGGCTCTCCTCTGCAGCGAGGAGACTGGGTGGGTGACGGTGAGAAGGAAGCCTAGTCGCAAAGCCCCGGTTCACCACCAACCTGTTCACGTTTCTAATCGTTTTTCCCCGCTCAGCGACACACCCGCTGAGGAAAAAACTCTGATCATTGGCGACTCTGTAGTCAGAAACGTGAACCTAGAGACTCCAGCGGCCATAGTCACATGCATTCCTGGGGCCAGAGCAGGCGACATCGAGTCAAATTTGAAAATGCTGGCTAAAAGTAACTGTAAATATTCCACAATTGTTATTCACGCCGGCATTAATGACATCCGTCTCCGGCAGTCGGAAGTCACGAAACTTAATATAGAATTGGTGTGTGACTTTGCCAAAACGATGTCTGCCACTGTAGTATTCTCTGGGCCCCTCCCCAATCTGACCAGTGATGACATGTTTAGTCGCTCGTCATCCTTGAACCGCTGGCTGTCTGTGTGGTGTCCTAAAAATGACGTGGGCTACATTGACAATTGGAGCTCATTTTGGGGAAAACCTGGTCTTATGAGACGAGACAGCATTCATCCCACTTTGGATGGTGCTTCTCATTTATCTAACAATCTGGCATCTTTTTTATCCAAATTTCCAAAACCATGACTACTCAGAGTTGGGACCAGGAAGCAGAGTCTCAGTCTTACACGCCTCTCTGCAGCTCCTCTTCATCCGCCACCCCTCAGCTTAGCCCCTGTCTTCCCCATCAGAGAATCGTTGTCTGCTCCCTCCAAAGTAAATAAAAATATAATGTATAAGCATCCCAAAGTGATAAAGCAAATTATTGGTAAAACTCAAATTAAACATAAAGCCTCTAAATTGAATGATTTGGCCTCTGTTCCTCCTCATAATTTAAAAATTAAATGTGGTTTATTAAATATTAGGTCTCTAACTCCCAAGTCTCTGTTAGTCCATGATCTGTTAATTGATCATCAGATTGATTTAATTTCCCTTACAGAGACTTGGTTAGGGCAAGAGGATTATGTTGGTTTAAATGAATCAACTCCCTCTGGTTATTTAAACTGTCAAAATCCCAGAAGTTCTGGTCGTGGAGGAGGAGTAGCATCAATTTACCATTCCAAATTACTAGTTAATGTAAAGCAAAAAACATGTTATAATTCCTTTGAGGGCCTGGTCCTCAGTGTTGGGCACTTTAGCAATTCCAGGTTAAACCCAATTTTATTTGCCATAGTTTATCGTCCCCCATCAACCTATTCAGAATTTTTATCTGAATTTCCTGATTTCTTAGCTGATTTAGTGCTGAAATCTGATAGAATAATTATAGTAGGGGACTTTAATATACATGTGGATGTAGATAGTGACTGCCTTAATGTGGCTTTTAATTCAATATTAGACTCGATTGGGTTTTCTCAGAAAGTAGGAAATTCTACTCATTACCTCCACCATACATTGGACCTTGTTCTGACATATGGCATAGAAATAGAAAATCTTGTAGTGTCTCCTCATAACCCTGTACTGTCAGACCATTGTCTGTTAACCTTTGATTTTACTATTTCTGACTATTTGGCTCCTAAAGAAAAATATTATCACAGTAGATGCCTCTCAGATGATGCTGTTTCCAAATTTATGCAGATTGTTTCCTCTATGCCATGTGTCAACACAACGGAAATAAGCTATAGACAGCTTGCTCCTTCTGTAATTGATAACATGGTGGATAGTGTTTCAGCTTCTCTGCATCAGGCTCTAGACTTGGTGGCCCCCTTAAAAAAGAAAAAGTCTAATCAGAGATTTTTAACTCCTTGGTTCAACACAGAAACTCGTAGCTTAAAACAGAAGACTCGTCAATTAGAAAGAAAATGGCGCTCTACTAATTTAGATGAAATCTATTTAGCTTGGAGAAATCATCTTTTAATTTATAAAAAATCTCTTAGAAAAGCTAGAACGAGTTATTACTCTGCATTAATAGAAGAGAACAAGAATAATCCCAGGTTTCTTTTCAGTACTGTAGCCAGGTTGACAAAGAGTCAGGACTCTGTCAATCCTAGCATCCCCTTAGAGCTTACTAGTCAGGACTTTATGAACTTTTTCAATAATAAAATTTCATCCATCAGAGATAAAATCAATCAGATTCTTCCCACAGTTAACTTAAATACTGTAACTACTACAACTCCTTCTATTGATGTCTGTCTTGATGAGTTTACTCCAATCGACCTTTGTGAGTTAGACAAAATAGTTTCCTCATCCAAACCTTCAACTTGTCTTTTAGACCCTATTCCTACCAGGTTATTTAAAGAAGTCTTCCCACTTATTGGTAGCTTTATTCTTCATATAATCAATTCTTCATTAACTTTAGGCCATGTACCGCAGGCTTTTAAAATGGCTGTAATTAAACCCTTACTCAAAAAGCCAACGCTAGATCCAGGAGCTTTAGCTAACTATAGACCAATCTCTAATCTCCCTTTCATTTCAAAAATCTTAGAAAGAGTTGTTGCTACGCAATTATTTGACCACCTGCAGGGAAATGGTTTATTTGAGGAGTTTCAATCTGGGTTTAGAATCCATCATAGCACTGAAACAGCCTTAGCGAAGGTCACTAACGACCTCCTCATTGCATCTGATAATGGACTAGTTTCTGTACTTGTCCTTTTAGATCTTAGTGCAGCTTTTGATACTATTGATCATAATATTCTACTTGATAGATTAGAACACTATGTTGGACTTAATGGAACTTCGTTGCAGTGGTTTAGATCTTATTTATCTGATAGGTTCCAGTTTGTTCATGTAAATGATGAGTTTTCTCTCAGCTCAAAGCTTAGTCATGGAGTTCCACAGGGATCAGTGCTTGGCCCTACTCTTTTTTTTTTTTCCACAATATCTTTATTGAACCTTTTTTTTTTAACAAACATGATACAAACAATCAAACACTAACACTAAAGTACTACAAAAAAAAATGCACTAAAAACACCAACAACCACCAACAAAATCAAGTCTTCAACAATGCTCCTCTGTTTAGTCTAGACAATCCATTACGTAAGTATACATATTATGTTCACCAGTTTGGAATTTACAAGGTCCACACACATCATTCCCCTTCTTCTTCAAGAGTTATGTTTAAATTTTTTACATAATCAATAAAAGGTCTCCATATATTCTCAAACACAATTTCCTTTGATTTCAGTATATATGTTATTCTTTCTAATGGAAGGTTTGTTAACATCTGTCTTAACCACTGAGTCACATCTGGTCTATGAGTCTTTTTCCATAATAGTGCAATACATTTTTTGGCATTAAGCAAACTGAGGTCTATGAATGTTCTTTCACTTTTATTAAAATTATGCTTTTCTGGGTACAGACCCAACAAAAACAGTTTAGGATTCAATATGATTTGTTTTGAGATTATTTTTTCAATTGTTACCCTCACCTCTTCCCAAAACATTCTTATTAATCTACATTCCCATAAACAATGAAATAGGGTTCCTTTACTTTCCATGCATTTTGTGCATGTATCTGGTATATTTTTGTTATATCTATTTAACTCCTCCGGTGTAACATACATCCGCATTAACCATTTGAAATGTATCAATTTAAGGCGTGCATTTATTGATTTGGTTTGAGCTTCTGTACAAGCCAATTCCCATTGTTCCTCTGAAATTTCAGTTTGCAGATCTTCTTTCCAGTAGTTTAATCTTTTCAGTGAATTTTCACTTGAAGATAGTGTCAATGAGTTATAAAACTCTGAAATAATACCCTTTCTTTTACTATCTTTCATCATCATTTTTTCCAAGGATGAGTAAATAGGTCGAGTGAGAGCTTTATTTTGATTTGATCGAATAAAGTTTCTAAGTTGAAGATATTTAAAAAAATGTGTTCTATTGAGATTAAATTTGATCCTCAGCTCTTCAAAAGACATTATGTTATCTGCACCTGGCAAATATAAATCCTGAATCTTTTGTATCCCTTTTAAATTCCATACTTTAAATACAGCGTCCGCTCTCCCTGGTTTAAAATATTGATTACCCCATATTGGACTAAATTGTGACAATAACTGTGGTTCTTTTAAATAGTTTTTAGCTTCACACCATATTTTGATCATATGCTTTACAAATGGATTTTTAACTTGTTTTTGTAATTTTTTTGCCGAATCTGAGTATATGAATATGGGAAGAGGTAAAGGTAAATTGTATGATTCCATTTCAGTCCAGTGAGGGAGATCATTTGATGAAAAATAATATGTCATAGACCTCAGTTGTGCCGACCAATAATACAACATAAAATTTGGACATTTCAGACCTCCACGATCAAATGGTAAATATAATAAAGACAGACGTAATCTAGCCCTCCTGTTGTTCCATATAAATTCCACTAACTTTTTTTTTTATTCTTGAGAATAGATCTAAAGGTGGTGATAAGGGAATGTATTGAAATAAATAAAGTATTTTAGGTAAAATATTACTTTTAAGTATATTGATTCTCCCGATCATCGACATTGGTAGTGACATCCATCTCTGAGTTAACTCATTGATATCTGACATTAAGGCTTCATAGTTGACACTGGCGACTGATTCTAGCTTAGGCATAATTTGGATTCCTAAATATTTAAACTGATTTACAACATTGAATTGATTTACCTCAGGGGCTGGGTAATTTCTCTGGGTCTCATTTAGCATTAATATTGAAGATTTAGTTTTATTTATTTTATATCCTGATATTTCCCCCAAATTCTTTATTAAATTCAACAAGGTTGGAATTGATTTTTTTAGATTCGACATAAACAAAATTATGTCATCGGCGTACAGGGAGATTTTATGTTCTGTTGGTCCAACTTTAATTCCATATATTTGTGAATGTAAACGTATCGCTATCGCTAAAGGTTCAATTGCCATAGTAAACAGTAAAGGTGAAAGTGGACAGCCTTGTCGACATCCTCTATTGATTTTTATTGGTTTTGAAATATTGTTATTTGTTAGGATTTCTGCTGTAGCATTATTGTATATTATTTGAACCCATTTTATGAAATTATTTCCAAGTCCAAACCTTTGTAGGACTTCAAAAAGAAAGGGCCATTCAACTCTATCAAAGGCCTTTTCGGCGTCCAGTGATAGGAGAGCTGTATCCGGTGCTTCTTTATTAAAATAAATAATATTAAATAGTCTTCTTACATTATGGAAGCCTTGTCTACCCTTTTCTGATCTCGATTAATAATATTTGGTAAAATTTCTTGTATTCGTCTTGCTAAAATTTTACAGATTATCTTAAGGTCGGCGTTTAATAGGCTTATTGGTCTCATATTTTCACATTTATTAGAGGGCTTACCTGGTTTTGGCAGCAGTATAATTAAGGCATTATTTATGTATGATGGTAAATTATTATTTTGAAATGCTTCTAAAACCATTTCCAAAAAAGGTTTTATTAATTTATTCTTAAATTTTTTATAAAGGTCAACTGGAAGACCATCTGGTCCTGCACTTTTTCCTGATTTCATATTATCAATGGCTAGCCCAACTTCTTCTTGACTAATTTTAGACTCCAATATCTCCCTGTTTCCCCCTCATGGACGATCCCCCTCATGGATCGTCACCTTATCGTGGTGGGGGGGTTTGCGTGCCCCAGTGATCCCAGGAGCTATGTTGTCCGGGGCAATTTGCCTCTGATAGGGTCTCCCAAGACAAACTGGTCCTGGGTGAAGGGCCAGACGAAGAACGATCCAACAGACTCTCATGATAAATTGTATATCAAGGATTCAGTGTACCCCGCCCGGTATGGGGTTACCGGGGCCCCACCCTGGAGCCAGGCCTGGGGGAGGGGCTCAAAGGCTAGCGTCTGGTGGCCGGGTTTCCACCCATGGGACCCGGCCGGGCTCAGCCCGAAGGAGTTACATGGGTCCGCCCTCCAGTAGGTTCACCACCTGCAGGAGGGATCATGGAAGTCCGGTGCTATGTGGATTAGGTGGCAGTCAAAGGCGGAGACCTTGGCGGACTGATCCCAAGCTTTCTAAACTGGCTTTTGGTACGTGGAATGTCACCTCTCTGGTGGGGAAGGAGCCTGAGCTGGTGTACGAGATTGAGCGATACCGGCTAGATATAGTCGGCCTCACCTCAACACACAGCTCCGGTTCCGGAACCAGTCTCCTGGAGAGGGGCTGGAGCTTGGCCTTTTCTGGAGTTGCCCCGGGCGAGAGGCGACGAGCAGGGGTAGGTATTCTTGTATCGCCCCACCTTGCTGCCTCTATATTGGAGTTTTCCCCGGTGGACGAAAGGGTTGCTTCCCTGCGCCTTCGGGTTGGGAAACGGGTCCTGACCATCATTTGTGCCTATGCACCAAATGATGTTTCAGAGTACCCACCCTTTTTGGAGTCTGTGACTGGGGTGCTGGAGGGTGCTCCTCCTGGAGACTCCATTGTCCTACTGGGGGACTTCAATGCGCACGTGGGCAACGACAGTGAAACCTGGAGGGGGGTGATTGGGAGGAACGGCCTGCCCGATCTGAACCCGAGTGGTGTTCAGTTATTGGACTTCTGTGCTAACCACAGTCTGTCTATAACGAACACCATGTTCAAGCATAAGGGTGTCCATATGTGCACCTGGCACCAGGACACCCTAGGCCGCAGGTCGATGATCGATTTTGTTATCGTATCATCAGACCTGCGACCGTATGTCTTGGACACCCGAGTAAAGAGAGGTGCAGAGCTGTCAACTGATCACCACCTGGTGGTGAGTTGGATCCGATGGCAGGGGAGGAAGCCATTCAGACCTGGTAGACCCAAACGTATAGTGAGGGTGTGCTGGGAGCGTCTGGCTGAGGCCCCTGTCCGGGAGGTCTTCAACTCCCACCTCCGGAAGAACTTCAACCACATTCCGAGGGAGTCTGGAGACATGGAGTCTGAATGGGCCATGTTCTCCACCTCTGTTGTTGAAGCGGCAGCCCAGAGCTGCGGCCGCAAGGTGGTCGGTGCATCTCGTGGTGGCAACCCCCGAACCAAGTGGTGGACACCAGTGGTGAGGGGGGCCATTAAGCTGAAGAAGGAGTCCTATCAAGCTTGGTTGGCTTGTGGGACTCCCGAAGCAGCTGAGGTGTACCGGCAGGCCAAGCGGAGTGCAGCTCGGGTGGTTGCTGAAGCAAAAACCCGGGTATGGGAGGAGTTCGGTGAGGCCATGGAACAAGACTTTCGGTCGGCTTCAAAGAGATTCTGGCAAACTGTTCGGCGGCTCAGGAGGGGAAAGCAGCTCCCCGTCCACACTGTGTATGGTGCGGATGGGACACTGTTGACTTCAACTGGGGATATCGTCGGGCGGTGGAAGGAATACTTCGAGGATCTCCTCAATCCCACTGATACGCCTTCCACAGAGGAAGCAGGGTTTGGGGACGAGGGGGATGACTCGCCTATCACAGGGGCTGAGGTCGCCAAGGTGGTTAAAAATCTCCTTGGTGGCCGGGCCCCGGGGGTGGACGAGATTCGCCCCGAGTACCTCAAGGCCCTGGATGTTGTTGGGTTGTCATGGTTGACACGCCTCTGCAACATTGCGTGGAGGTCGGGGGCAGTGCCTTTGGCATGGCAAACCGGGGTGGTGGTTCCTCTCTTCAAAAAAGGGGACCGGAGGGTGTGCTCCAACTTTAGAGGGATCACACTCCTCAGCCTCCCTGGGAAGGTCTATGCCAAGGTACTGGAGAGGAGAGTCCGGCCGTTGGTCGAACCTCGGATTCAGGAGGAGCAATGTGGTTTTCGTCCTGGCCGTGGCACATCGGACCAGCTCTTTACCCTCTCGAGAATTCTTGAGGGTTCGTGGGAGTTTGCCCAACCAGTTTACATGTGTTTTGTGGACTTGGAGAAGGCATTTGACCGTGTCCCTCGTGGATTTTTGTGGGGGGTGCTTCGGGAGTATGGGGTATCGGGCTTGTTGTTACGAGCTATTCGGTCTCTGTACGACCGTTGTGAGAGTTTAGTTCGCATTGCCAACACTCGGTCGGAGTCATTCCCAGTGAGAGTTGGACTCCGCCAGGGCTGCCCTTTGTCACCGGTCCTGTTCATAATTTTTATGGACAGGATTTCTAGGCGCAGCCAGGGAATGGAGGGTGTCATGCTTGGTGACCACAGGATCTCATCTCTGTTGTTTGCAGATGATGTTGTCCTGTTGGCTTCATCCAGCAATGACCTACAGCTCTTGCTGGGACGGTTTGCCGCTGAGTGTGAAGCGGCTGGGATGAGAATCAGCACCTCCAAGTCCGAGTCCATGGTCCTCAGCCGGAAAAAGGTGGATTGTCCTCTCCGGGTTGGGGACAGGCTCCTGCCCCAAGTGGAG
The DNA here is from genome assembly GCA_020510985.1 of Pholidichthys leucotaenia. Classification (NCBI taxonomy): domain Eukaryota; kingdom Metazoa; phylum Chordata; class Actinopteri; order Cichliformes; family Pholidichthyidae; genus Pholidichthys; species Pholidichthys leucotaenia. Next base: position 105,021,223 of record CM035841.1, on the reverse strand, counting down.
GAGTTTAAGTATCTTGGGGTCTTGTTCACGAGTGAGGGGAAAATGGAGCGAGAGATCGACAGACGGATTGGAGCAGCATCTGCAGTGATGCGGACGTTGTACCGGTCTGTTGTGGTGAAGAGGGAGCTTAGTTCTAAGGCAAAGCTGTCGATTTACCAGTCAATCTACGTTCCTACTCTCACCTATGGTCACGAGCTTTGGGTAATGACCGAAAGAACGAGATCGCGGATACAAGCGGCTGAAATGAGCTTTCTCCGTAGGATTGCTGGACTCACCCTCAGAGATAGGGTGAGGAGCTCAGTCATCCGGGAGAGGCTCAGAGTAGAACCGCTGCTCCTCCACATTGAAAGGAGTCAGTTGAGGTGGTATGGGCATCTGATTAGGATGCCTCCTGGACGCCTCCCACTTGAGGTGTTTCAGGCACGTCCCACTGGGAGGAGACCCCGGGGCAGACCCAGGACTCGGTGGAGAGACTATGTCTCCCAGCTAGTCTGGGAACGCCTTGGTATCCCCTCTGAAGAGCTGGAGCAGGTGGCTGGGGAGAGGAAAGTCTGGGCTTCTCTGCTTGAACTGCTGCCTCCGCGACCCGGACCTCCGGAAAAGTGGTAGAAGATGGATGGATGGATGGATCTCCCTGTTTTCATTTGGAATACACGGTATAGATAGTTCGTTCAAAAACCCATTTAGTTTTGTTAAATCAGATTCATTTTTGGTATTATATAATTTTTCATAGTAATCTCTAAAGGCTCTGTTAATTTCTAAAGGATCTATAACTTCCTGTCCGTTACTTATAATACTGGTAATTGGTGTTTTAATTTCTAATTGTTTAATCTGCCATGCTAATAATTTTCCTGATTTTTCACCTTGTTCATAAAAAGATTGTTTCAATCTTAGAAGACTCGAGGCAGCTCTATTCGCTGATTTTTTGTCGTATTCAGCTCTCAAAATCAGTAATTCATTCTCCAACCTTGGGTCACTTCCTGCATACACTTTTTCCTGAAGACTTTTTATTTTATGTTCCAATTTAGCTCTCTCCTCTCGAGTCTTCTTAGATTTTGATCCTGTATAACTAATAATATGTCCCCTAATAAAAGCTTTGAAAGCCTCCCACTTTACACATGCTGATGTTTGTGTAGTATTGATGTCAAAGAACTCGTCTATCTGTTTTTCTATATACTTGACAAATTCCTCATCCTGAAGCCATTTATGCTGAAATTGCCATCTACCTGATTCCTTTGTCAATTTTTTATCTACATATATTAGACAACAGGGTGCATGATCAGAGATCACGATGTTATCATAAAAGCAGTTTTGAATCTTGGACCTTAATTCTGTGGAAATCAAAAAATAATCAATACGTGAGAATGTCTTGTAGGTACTGGAATAACAAGAATAGGCTTTAACTTGTGGTTTCATTTCTCTCCATATATCTAACAATCTCAATTCTTTCATAAAATGATTAATAGTCATCCTACATCCAATGTGCGTGCAATCCAGTCCTGTTGATCTATCTATACCTGGGTTCAATGTACAATTAAAATCCCCTGCTATTATATGTTGCCCTGTAAGTGATGATAAGATAAGAAATAAATTAGCAAAGAACTTCTGATCATCTATATTGGGACCATATAAGTTCACAAGATTTATATTTTCTAATAGCAAAGAACCTTGAATGATTACATATCTTCCAAATTTGTCTCCAATTACATTTTTCACTTGAAAAGGAACTGATTTATGTATGAGAGTCATAACTCCCCTGGCCCGGGATGAGAATGATGAGGTGAAGACACTTCCTTGCCATCTACTCCTAATTCTTTTTATATCCGGCCCTACTCTTTTTAGTTTATATATGCTTCCGTTAGGCAATATTATTAGAAAGCACTGTATACATTTTCACTGTTATGCAGATGACACACAATTATACCTGTCAATGAAGCCAGATGATACTAATCAATTAGCCAAGTTAGAAGCCTGTCTTGAGGAAATCAAAGTTTGGATGACTTGTAATTTCCTGCTATTAAATTCAGATAAGACTGAAGTCATTCTTGTTGGTCCAAAAAACCTTAGAAATTCCTTTCCAAATCAAACTTTCAGTTTGGATGCAGTTACTCTTTCTCTTAATAGCTCTGTGAGGAACCTTGGAGTTATTTTTGATCAGGATTTGTCCTTCAATTCACATATTAAATTTGTTTCTAAGACTGCCTTCTATCATTTGCGTAATATTGCCAAGATTAGGAGCATCTCGTCTCAGAGTGATGCTGAGAAGCTGATCCACGCTTTTGTTAGCTCGAGATTAGATTATTGTAATTCTTTATTATCAGGCTGTCCTAAAACATCTTTAAAAAGTCTTCAGCTGATCCAAAATGCTGCAGCAAGAGTTTTAACAGGTACTAGAAAGAGAGATCATATCTCTCCGGTTCTGGCCTCCCTTCATTGGCTTCCCATAGAGTTTAGAATTAAGTTTAAAATCCTTCTTCTTACTTACAAAGCTCTAAACAATCAGGCTCCTTTTTATTTAAAAGATCTGATACTACCGTATCATCCTAACAGAGCACTACGCTCCCAAAATGCAGGTTTACTTGTAATACCTAGAATCTCCAAAAGTACAATGGGAGGCAGAGCCTTCAGTTATCAAGCTCCTCTCCTGTGAAATCAGCTGCCAATCTGGATTCGGGAGTCAGACTCGATCTCTGTTTTTAAGAATAGGGCTAAAACCTACCTTTTTGATATAGCCTACAATTAGGGAGGGATCATGTGTTTCTGAACCCTCTCTTAGTTATGCTGCTAATAGGTTTAGTCAGCCGGGGGACCTCCAGTAATGCACTGGGCCTCACTCCTTTCCTCACTCTCTATGAAATTTTTTTTTTTTTTGCCGGTCATTAACATTTGTTTGTTCTCTCCCATAGATTGAGTCCCCATCGTGCTGTTTGCTCTCTACATGTCTGTTCTTTTCTTCTTCTCTGTCCCCTCACCCCCCAGCCAGTCGCAGCAGATGACTGCCCCTCCCTGAGCCTGGTTCTGCTGGAGGTTTCTTCCTGTTAAAAGGGAGTTTTTCCTCTCCACCGTCGCCAAGTGCTTGCTCACAGGGGATCGCCTGATTGCTGGGGTCTTTCTGCAACTGTGGGGGTCCTCCCTACAGTTGATAGTGCTATGAGATGACTGTTGTTGTGAAATGGCGCTATATAAATAAAGTTGAATTGAAATTGAATTGAATTGCTCCATAATATATTTAATGCCTTGGAAATTCTTTTGTACCCTTCTCCTGACTGATGTCTTTGAACAGTGAGATCCCTCTGACGCTTTGGAAGCTCTCTGCAGACCATGGCTTGTGCTGTAAGATGTGACTACAAACATGTCAGGAAAAGCCTATTAGAACAGCTGAACTTTATTTGGGGTTAATCAGTGGCACTTTAAATGGTGGCAGGTGTGTGCCGACTCCCATTTAACATGAGTGTGATTGGTTAATTCTGAACACAGCCACATCCCCAGTTATAAGAGGGTGTGCATATTTATGCAACCAGGTTATTGTAAGTTTTTTATTTTTCCCCTTCAAAGATTTCAGTTTGTTTTTCAATTGGGTCGTACAGGTTATAGGTCACATTAACGGTGGAAAGTTTTGAAATGATTTATCTTGGTCTCTTTTTTACATCACAAAAATGTGGCATTTGAACAGGGGTGCGTAGACTTTTTATATCCACTGTACACATGTATGAATATTTACATTTTTTTGGTGGGCAAGAACCATCCACACCCATCACCATAAAGACCCCCCCCCCCCCATTAGAAATGCTTATGATGTTCATGCATCTAGTTCATTAAACGGAGGTCTGAGAGCCCAGAGCAGAGTGAATATGCAGATAATCTAATGATGGATGTTCTTACCAAGCTGATTTATATTTACATTACAGCTCTGATAATTTAAAGAACATTTCACTCACACAAATGAGACTTAAACCTGAAAAATAAAAATCTAAACACATTGCTTGACTACAGTTGCTCAACTGAGTTCTCATTGCAACATTTACAAGACTACTCTTGCTTCTCACTGTTTTATTTATTTGCATCTCATTTCATTACAAGTGCCATGGGCCCCAACCAAGGGTCTATGGTTACACTTTAAAACAAAAAGCTTTGTATCTGAGGGCTCTCTTCAAGATGGAGATTGTTCCTCTGATTGCTGAGATCTATATTTCACAGATGCTAGGGCAGCCGGGGATAGCCTGTAGATATTTTTTCAGGTTCTTCACCATCCCAGTTGCTCCCACCACCACAGGTATAATATCTGCTTCATGCAGTTTCCAGGTGCTCCTTAGGTCATTTTTGAGATCTTGATATTTTGTTATTTTTTCCTCTTTCTGCTCTGCTGAGGCCGTAGTCGTTTGGCATGGTTACAGCTATTAATTTGGCAGTTTTGTCCTTTTTGTCCAAGATAACAATGTCCGATTTTATTCCTCCTCCTATGTGTCTTCCAGTTGGGATTTCCTTGTCATAAAAGATGGTAATATCTCCGTTGGAGCTGACTGGCTCTGGATCGTGCTCCCATACCGGTCCTGTTACTTCTGTTTTAAATTCTTTGCATATTTTCCAGTGTATATAACGGCAGATCTTGTTGTGGCGAGCAGTGTAGTGTCTATCGGCCATGAGGACCTGGCAGCCGGAGAGTAGGTGGCTTGCACTCTCCACCGCTGCATGACAAAATTGACATTTGTCACTCTGTGACAGTCCTGCCATTTTTTTTAAAGCCCTTAGTCTAAGTCCCTGGTCTTGTGCCCCAACCACTAGTCTCTCCTCGTCGTAGCCCAGATCTCCGTTCCTGATCCAGCGCAATGTCTCTTCCCTATCAATATAATCCCTATTGAGTTCCTCCTGAAAGCGCTCTGCTCGCTTATGTTTCCATCTCTTTTCTTTCCTCCTGCATCCTTTTACTGTATTTTTCCCACGTCTTTCTAGCTATTTTTGTTGCTAGGTTTTGTTGACTGGCTTTTATGTTGTCTAATAAATCTCCAGCAAAGGCCTTGGCTTGTTTAGTTATGGATGTATAATGACTAAGGGTTTCATGGTGTCGGGTGACTTTTTCCATTGTCTCATAGTTTGAGCTTTTTAAGTATTGACCAATGCTTATTATTGTTGCCTTGTAGGCCTGGTTTATCTCAATTAGGCCCAGCCCTCCCTCTTTACGGGGTACATATATCCTATCTAAGCATTGATTTCTATATGTTACCTTGTGAAGGGTCAGGGTCTTCCTGGTCTGAACATCCAACTTGTCCAGTTCCCCTTGTGGCCAGTCTATCACCCCAAATCCATATGTGACAACTGGTACTGCCAACTAGTTTATCACAGTGATTTTATTTTTAGGTGTTAAGTTTGATTTACAGATTTTCTTTAGGCAATGTTGGTATTCTTTTTTGATTATTTCCCTCATTTTCCTGTGTTCAATAGTTGTGTTATCCTGTATGCCCAGATATCTATATGCTGATTCATCTGCCAGGTCTTTAATGTGCTTATTGTCATCTATTTGGATCTTCTCTGATGCTGTTTTCTTTCCTTTTTTTAAATTGTACATTTTGAGCATTTGTCAAGTCCAAATTCCATGCAGATGTCTTTTGAGAACATGTGAACAGTATTGACAAGTTGATTCAGTTTCTGTTCAGATTCTGCATAGAGCTTGAGGTCGTCCATGTAGAGCAGATGATTCACTCTCTTGTTCTCTTTTCTTGTTCTGCCTTTGCTTAAATCATATCCGATGTCAAGATCTGATAGAATTTTGCTTAGAGGGTCAATACACAGACAGAAGAGCAATGGCGAGAGGCTGTCCCCCTGGAATATTCCTCACTGGATCCTGATGTCTGGGATTGTAATTTGCCCTTCTTTATGGTTAAGTGTCATTGTGGTTTTCCACTTAGCCATCTGGACCTCCAGAAAAGTTTTAACCTCTGGGTTGATGTTATACATCTCCAGACAGCGTATTATCCAGGAATGGGGGACGCTGTCGAATGCCTTTTTGGAATCTATCCATGTCATGCTTAAGTTTCTCTCATGCCTCTTGCAGTCTTCCAGGATGGTTTTGTTAATGAGTTCTTTGGCGCCCAGCTTATTTCTTATGCAGCCTTTTTGCTGTGGTTGCAAGTAGTTTCCTGTATCCAAATGTTCATAGATGGCCTCAGTAATGAGTCCTGTCAGCCATTTGTATGTCGTCGGGAGGCAACAGATGGGTCTGTATTTATTAACTCGTTGGGTTTCAGGACTCTTGGGCAGGAGTATGGTATTTCCATATGTGAGCCACTCTGGTGTTTCTTCTTCTCCCCTAACAAGTCGGCTAAATGCCTCTGCATAGTGTTTGTGCAGTGCTGTCATCTTTCTGAGCCAGAAGTTTGGCATTTTATCTATTCCAGAGGATTTGAAGTTGAGATATTTCCTGATTTTTTCTTGAGCAGTTTCTCACTGTTTTATTTATTTGCATCTCATTTCCTTACAAGTGCAATGGGCCCCAGCCAGGGGTCTATGATTACACTTTAAATTAAAAGCTTTGTATCCAAGGGCTCTCTTTAAGATAGAGACTGTTCCTCTGATTGCTGAGATCTGTATTTCACAGATGCTAGGGCAGCCGGGTATTGCTTGTAGATATTTTTTCAAGTTCTTCTTAACCATCCCAGTTGCTCCCACCACCACAGGTATAATATCTGCATCCTGCAGATTCCAGGTGCTCCTTAGGTCGTTTTTGAGGTCTTGATATTTTGTTATTTTTTCTCTTTCTGCTCTGTTGAGGCCGTAGTCGTTTGGTATAGTTACATCGATTAATTGGGCAGTTTTGCCCTTTTTGTTCAAGATAACTATGTCCGGTTTTATTGCTCCTCCTTCAATGTGTCTTCCAGTTGGGATTTCCTTGTCATAAAAGATGGTAATATCTCCGTTGGAGCTAACTGGCTCTGGATCGTGCTCCCATACTGGTCCTTGTACTTCTATTTTGAATTCTTTGCATATTTTCCAGTGTATATAACGGCAGATCTTATTGTGGCGAGCAGTGTAGTGTCCATCGGCCATGAGGACCTGGCAGCCGGAGAGCAGGTGGCTTACACTCTCCACCGCTACATGACAGAATCGACATTTGTCACTCTGTGACAATCCTGCCATTTTTTTAAAACCATTCGTTAGAAGTCCCTGGTCTTGTGCTCCAGCCACTAGTCTCTCCTCGTCGTACCCCAGATCTCCATTCCTGATCCAGCGCAATGTCTCTTCCCTATCAATATAATCCCTATTGAGTTCCTCCTGGAAACGTCCTGCTCGCTTATGTTGTTTCCATCTTTCTTTTCTTTCCTCCTGTGTCCTTTTGCTGTATTTTTCTCTCGTCTTTCTAGCTATTTTTGTTGCTGGGTTTTGCTGACTGGCTTTCATGTTATCTAATAAATCTGCTGCAAAGGTCTCGGCTTGTTTAGTTATAGATGTGTTAATACTGAGGGTTTCGTGATGTTGGGTGACCTTTTCCATCGTCTCATCATTAGCGCTTTTTAGGTATTGACCAATGCTTATTATTGTTGCCCTGTAGGCCTGGTTCATTTCAATTAGGCCCAGCCCTCCCTCTTTACGTGGCATATATATCCTATCTAGGCATTGGTTTCTGTATGTTACCTTATGAAGGGTTAGGGTCTTCCTGGTCCGAACATCCAACTTATCCAGTTCCCCTTGTGGCCAGTCTATCACCCCAAATCCATATGTGGCAACTGGTACTGCCAACTGGTTTATTGCAGTGATCTTATTTTTAGGTGTTAAATTTGATTTACAGATTTTCTTTAGGCGATGTTGGTATTCTTTTTTGACCATTTCCCTCATTTTTCTGTGTTCAATAGTTGCGTTTTCTTCTATGCCCAGATATTTATATGCCGATTCCCCTGCCAGGTCTTTGATATGCTTATTGTCTTCTATTTGGATATTTTCTGATGCCGTTTTCTTTCCTTTTTTTCTCACCAGTGTGAATTCTCATGTGAGTTTTCAAATTACAACTTTGATTAAAATTTTGCCCACATGTTTCACAAGAAAATGGCTTTTCACCTGTATGGATTCTCATGTGAGTTTTCAAATTACCACATTGATTAAAACTTTGCCCACATGTTTCACAAGAAAATGGCTTCTCACCTGTGTGAATTCTCATGTGGGTTTTCAAAGCCCCAAGGTGAACAAATCTTTGCCCACATATTCCACAAGAAAATGGTTTCTCACCAGTGTGACTTCTCATGTGAGTTTTCAAAGACCCAAGTTGGATAAACTTTTGCCCACATATATCACAAGAAAATGGTTTCTCACCTGTGTGAATTCTCATGTGATTTTTCAAAGCACCATGTTGATTGAAATTTTGCCCACATGTTTCACAAGAAAATGGTTTCTCACCTGTGTGAATTCTCATGTGAGTTTTTAAAGCACTATGATGAATAAATCTTTGCCCACATATTTCACAAGAAAATGGCTTCTCACCAGTGTGAATTCTCATGTGAGTTTGCAAAGCAGCAAGTTGAATAAATCGTTGTCCACATGTTTCACAAAAAAATGGCTTCTCACTAGTGTGAATTCTCATGTGAATTTTCAAATTACCATGATGATTAAAACGTTTTTCACATGTTTCACAAGAAAATGGCCTCCCAGTGTGAATTCTCATGTGACTTTTCCAATTCCCACGTCGATTAAAACTTTGCCCGCAAGTTTCACAAAAAAATGGCTTCTCACCTGTATGAATTCTCATGTGAGTTTTCAAAGCACTTCGGTGACTAAAACTTTGTCCACATGTTTCACAAGAAAATGGCTTCTCACCAGTGTGAATTCTCATGTGAGTTTTTAAAGTACCACATCGATTAAAACTCTGTCCACATGTTTCACAAGAAAATGGCTTCTCACCAGTGTGAATTCTCATGTGAGTTTTTAAAGTACCACGTCGACTAAAACTTTGCCCACATGTTTCACAAGAAAATGGCTTCTCACTAGTGTGAATTCTCATGTCCTTTTTCAAAGCACTACAGTGTTTAAATCTTTTCCCCCATGCTTCACACGGATTCTCTGACATGGAGGAGTTGTCTACATTGTTTCTGTCACTTTTTCTGTGAAGTCCCTTCTTTAACTGAGCTTCTTCATGTTTATTTGATCCTGGGTTTACATTCTTAGCTGCTCCCTGGTCTTGGCTCTCACTGTCAGGAAGGCTGTGAGAGGGGAGCTGCTTACTGTTTAGTTCAGTTTCACTGTTGTCATTGTCATCAGCAGGAGTCACCATGAAGGTATCAGTCTCTTGTTTCAGTCCCAAGTGTTCTTCCCCCTGACTGGTACAGAGTTCTTTGTCTTCCTCTAGAACCTGTGCATCATCTTGTTCCTCCTGGTCCAGACTGGAGTTCCTCTCATTGTTACAAAGCTGCTGGACAGTGAGAACCTCTTCCTCCTTGCAGTCACGTAGCTGTGGAGCATCTGGAGGGACAAAGGGGAACAAGAATAATAAAAAAACAGCACTCAGAGTGTGTTGTAGTTTTAAATTTTGAACAGGGCTCTGCTGCTGTGTGAACAAGTCAATCACATGTTTAAGTGAAATTTTAACTCGACAAATGTAAAAAGTATTTGAAGGCAGCAGTGTGAGACTTTTGTTTGGACCAGGGATTGAACTTTTACCAGTTTGCACTGGTACCACAGGGAAATCCTCACCATTTAGTGTTGACTGCACATGTAAGTACATGATATTAACTGTGACATAAATCTCTGATAAGGATCCTGATGAGTCACACTAATGTGTTCAGTCAGACAGTTTTACATACCTATTCTGTGTAACTTTATCACAGGTTTCCTGATGAGATCAAGCAGTCTGTGTTGACAGTCCATTATTCTTTGAACCTCTTTAGAAAAAAAAAGTCAGACATTAATAACCCCGTTTAACCAAAAAGAACTCATGTTTACCATCTTGGTTAGAATGTGAGTAATTGACAGTTAAAAAAAAAAAAAAAAAAATCAGTGATGTTCAGATGTGATAGTCAAGGAACCAGATAGTATCCCCTTTTTTCACCCATCAACATGGACTTGCATTCTCAAACAAAAATAGGTGATCTACAGTGGTGTGAAAAAGTATTTGCCCCTTCCTCATTTCTCATTTTTTTGTATGTTTGTCACACGTAAATGTTTCAGATCATTAACAAATTTAAATATTAGACAAAGATAAGACAATTAAATACAAAACCCAGTTTTTCAATGAAGGGGTTTATTATTAAGAGAAAAAAAAAACTCCAAATCTAAATGGCCTTGTGTGAAAAAGTGTTTAACCCCTAAACCTAATAACTGTTCGGGCCACCCTTAGCAGCAACAACTGCAATCAAGTGTTTGCAATAACTGGCAATGAGTCTTATACAGTGCTGTGGAGGAATTTTGGCACAGTCATCTTTCCAGAATTGTTGTAATTCAGCCACACTGGAGGGTTTTTGAGCATGAACCGCCTTTTAAAGGTCATGGCACAGCATCTCAATTGGATTCAGGTCGGGACTTTGACTAGGCCACTCCAAAGTCTTCATTTCGTTTTTCTTAAGCCATTCAGAGGTGGACTTGCTGGTGTGTTTTGGATCATTGTCCTGCTGCAGAACCCAAGTGCATTTCAGCTTGAGGTCATGAACACATGGCTGGACATTTTCCTTCAGAATTTTTTGGTAGACGGCAGAATTCATGGTTCCATTTACTACAGCAAGTCTTCCAGGTCCTGAAGCAGCAAAACAACCACAGACCATCACACTATCACCAACATATGTTACTGCTGGTATGATGTTCCTTTGCTGAAAGCTGTTACTTTTACACCAGATGTAATGGGACACACACCTTCCAAAAAGTTCAACTTTCTTCTCATCAGTACACAGAGTGTTTTCCCAAAAGTCTTGGGGATCATCAAGATGTTTTCTGGCAAAGCTGAGATGAGCCTTTATGTTACTTTTGCTCAGCAGTGGTTTTCGTCTTGGAATTCTGTCATGCAGGCCATTTTTGCCCAGTCTCTTTCCCATGGTGAAGTCATGAACACTGACCTTAACTGAGGTAAGTGAGGCCTGCAGTTCTTTGGATGTTGTTGTGGGGTCTTTTGTGACCTCTTGGATGAGTCATCACTGCACTCCTGGGGTAATTTTGGTTGGCCGGCCATTCCTGGGAAGGTTCACCACTGTTCCATATTTTTGCCATTTGTGGATAATGGCACTCACTGTGGTTCACTGGAGTCACAAAGCTTAAGAAATGGCTTTATAACCTTTTCCAGACTGACAGACCTCAATTACTTTGTTTCTCATTTGTTCCTGAATTTCTTTGGATCGCAGCATGAGCGTGCCCAAATGCCAAGTCACGTTTCGTTACCTTGTATTCATACATGTGTAATGACAATAAAGTTGAATCTCAATCTCAATCTCAATGATGTCTAGCTTTTGATGATCTTTTGGTCTACTTCAATTGGTCAAGCAGGTCCTATTTAAACGATTTCTTGATTGAGAACAGGTGTTGCAGTAATCAGGCTAGGGTGTGGATAGAGAAATTGAACTCAGCTTTCCAAAGATGTGATAAACCACAGTTAATTTATGTTTTAATGGTGGGAGGGTGTCACTTTTTCACACAGGGCCATGTAGGTTTGGATTTTATTTTTTTTTTACACTTAATAATAAACACCTTCATTTAAAAACTGCATTTTGTGTTTACTTGTGTTATCTTTGTCTAATATTTAAATTTGTTTGATGATCTGAAACATTTAAGTGTGACAAACATACAAAAAAAAAAAAAAAAAAAAAAAAGAAATCATGAAGGGGGCAAACACTTTTTCACACCACTAAGTCTAAAACTAAAATGCTTAAACATCACTTGCTGGAACAAAAATGGAAACTATTGTCCATTCAGCAAGTATTTAGCCTGCACTTTGTTTTCTACTAAACATTAAGACATGTCTATACACAGCTCTTGTGATGGTGTAGATCACTTTAAAAATGTGCTTTCTCTTTCTGTGTGTGTGAAGATTTGTTCGGTGTGTCCGTATAAAAAACAAAGTGCTTTTGTGTTGCTGTCAAGTTGTTTTCAATGAATAAAAAATGAAGTATGGGGAAAAAAATGCTCAAATACTTTTAAGATGACAAAAATTTCTAATTTAAAACTCATACAATACAAAGTTCTACATAGAACTCATTACACTGGACAAAGGATGTTCAAAATGGGCCTGAGTCAACCAAATATCTGCTCCCACTGCACCAGCAATGCCCCGGATAGTTATATGCATGCTCTGTGGTCCTGTGCACCGGTCCAAAAGTTCTGGCAGAAGATATGTGGAGACCTATCGCCACGGCTTGGGTATCGTATCTCAACCTTTCCCACACTTTGCATCTTGGGTGATTTAAGTGAAATAAATATAGAGATGAAAGTGTCACACACTCTCATTCTCATTCACAGTTCTCACTGCCTGATGCATTGCCAAGAAAACTATCCTCATGAATTGCAAATCAAGAAATAATTTATGTACAATCCACTGTAAGAACCTCCAATTAGATTACATTAGTCTGGACAGAATGTCTGCCTCCTCTAAAAACCAATTGGCTGAATTCAGTTCTCTCTGGACCCCGCTTATGTGGACTTCAGAAGAGCGTACACCCAGCATGCTCCCCTGATCATCAATGGTGCTGGTGTGGAAAGGGTGAGCAGCACCAAGTTCCTGGATGTGCACATTCCAGAGGACCTCTCCTGGACCACCAACACCCTAACACTGGCCAAGAAAGCTCAGCAGTGTCTCTACTTCATCTGCAAACTGAGAAGAAACAAAGCCCTGGCCCCCATCACGTGTACCTTCTACAAAGGCACCATCAAGAGTGTCCTGACCAGCTACATCACCGTGTGGTACGATGCCTGCACCACGTCCTGCCGCAAGATCCTCCAGCGCATAGTGATAACATCCAAGAAGATCGTCGGTGCCTCGCTCCCCTCCCTTGAGGCCATCTACAGCACCTGCCTCACCCGCAAAGCCCTCTGTATTGCAGGTGATCCCACCCACCCATCACACAGCTTCTTCAGTCTGCTGCCATCAGGAAGGAGACTGCGGTGTCTTCTAGCCAGGACCAGCAGACTCAACGACAGCTTCATCCACCAGGCTGTCAGGAAGCTCAACTCTCTCCCTGCTATCCCACCTCCCGCCCCCCCCCCCCCATCCTGGACTCTGACCCCGCCCCCCCAAACAATTGAACTCTGCCATCCCCAGGTACTGTCCACTCCTGCACACGCACACACTGATTTCAGGAATTTCAAAAACTGAACTCTATCATCCAGGAACTGCTCACTCCAACACACACACTGATCTCAAGGCTGCACCAGTCACTTTATGCAGCAGTGGACTGCTCTCTTTGCATTACGTGCCACTTTAACCCTCCATGTGTCCTGATATGTGCCTTAAGTCACTACATGCTGCCTTAATTTTTATCGTATTTAGTTATTTTTGCACACTCTTAGTATTTTTAGTTAGCTTCTGGTTGGGGGTTGGTTTACTTTGCACTGATGTTTGATGTTTAATATTTAATGTTAGATGTTATACTTTATATTCATATTTCCTACTTAGTGTTTACCTTGCTGCACCGTGGGTCTCAGAGTGTCATTTCAATTCTTTGTATGTGCTGTACATATGGCAGAATTGACAATAAAGTTGACTTTGACTTTTTGATTCTATAAATTGAGGGGTGGCGGGCAGTCACTTGCTTTCCTTGGCTCCTCTGGCGGCTGGCTGTGCCCTGACCATAGGGGGTCTTCTGTGGCCCACTGGAGCTAGTGTCTTGGGCACCTGTCCCGGGGTGGCTATGCATCTGGCCTGGGGGCGGCCCTGGGCCAGCCAGCCTTGCCTCCCGGGTGGGGTTGGGTCTAGCCTTGGGCCCCTGGTGCTGGAGGCCCTCCCCCCTCTGGGCCGGGCTCTGGTGTGCACTGGTGGTGCGGGCCGGCTCGGGCTCGTCCTGACACAGCAGGGCCATGCCTGAGTCAGGGCCCTGGTGGCGCTCTGGGGGCTGGTGCCTGGGTCTGTCGAGGGGTTGTCCCTCGATCCTCCGGGGCCTACGTGTGTGTGGGTGTGTGTCTGTGTGTGCATGCGTGTGTCTGGGTGTGTGTTATTGTGTGTACGCATGCGTCTGTGTAGGTGTGTGTGAGTGTGGGTGTGTGTGGGTTCACGTGTATATGTGTGGGTATGGGTGCGTGCATGTGTGTGTGAACGTGTGGGTACATGTGTTATGTGTAAATATGCAAGGGTTTGTGTGGGTGTAGGTAGACATATGTGATGGTGTGTATGTGTGAGTGCACGTGAGGGTGGGCGTGTATATGTGTGAGTGCAAGTACCTGTGGGTGGACACGCAGGTGTGGAGGGTGTGTATGTGAGGGAAAGACCTCGTGGGGTGGGGTGGGCCGTCTAGTGGCCTGGGGGGTGGCGGTTCGGTTTCCGCTCTCCCCAGCCGTCCTGCTGTCGTGTCCCTGGGTGGGGTGCTTTCCAAGCCTTGCCTCCGGTGTTTGTGGCACTGGGTGTGGATGTGTGTGGGTGTTTGGTGGTGGGGGCGTTGGCATGGGTTGGCTGCCGCGTGACCGACGGTCTGCCCCTGGGCAGCTGTGGCTGCAGTGGTGGCTTGCCACTGTCTGGGTGGAGTATCCATTGTGGGGCGTCTTTAGGTGTCCGTGTGGGGCACTGCGTGGATCTGATGCGCCATTATTACCTCCGCCAAGGGAAGAGGTAATGTTTTTAGTGGCTTTTGTTAGCAACATAACTCAAAAAGTTATGAACGGATTTTGATAAAAATTTTCAGGAAAGGTGTGTAATGGCACGGGGAACAGATGATTAGATTTTAGTGGTAATTCGGATCACGATCTTGATGCAGAAATTTTTTAATATTATTTTGTATATATTAAACCGGGGCTTTTCATGTACTGCCCCTTTAAGACGTGTCCACTGAGTTATGCGCGTGGCCATGCACCTCGGCAACCCGAAAGAAAAACCCTGCAGAGAAAGTATTTGGGGGCGTGTCCACCAAACTCATTTTTTTCTGCAGTGGGTGACTATTTTCTATTCATTCTCAATGTAGTCCAGCATTTACAGCACTGAGCGCCCTCTGCGCTGAAATGCTTTGAGTGGTGGCTGCTTTGTCACGGTGCTCGGGGCTGAAAAATTTAAAATTTTCAGACTACTGTACAGCTACACTCGTCAATATCAGACCTTTCTAAGCAGTCAATCAGAATTAAGGAAGGGCGGGACATAGGACGCCGGTACAGGAAGACGAGAACGGTAGGTGACGGTGGAGAGGCTGAACTTTGCTGCATCAAACAACCCGGTACTCTCTGATCAAACACTAAAAGGATATCATGATCAAAATTTGAAAGCAAACGCTTGGAGGAACATGTCCACATCTGCCAGCGTGCCAGGTAAGTGTTTGTGCCTTTGTCATGGTCATATTTCTTCCAAGTTTGTTGTGGTAGATAATATGGATACTATGTGAATTTGTAGTTGATAACTGCAAAAAAAATGGAATGATACCGCACTCTTGTGTAATATTGCTTAATAATTATGAACCCTGTCAGTAAACTGTAAGGGTGAAGAAAGGAGGAAAAAAATGAAAACCGACCGGAATGATTCAATAAACCACAATGTTGATTTAAGGTGGAATTGCCCAGCCCCAATGTATGGTCAATACAATTATGACAGTTTTGTTATTATTATTACTATTATTATTGTAGTCATATTGTTTTTGCTGTCGTTTCTCTGTCTGTTAATAATAATAGTTATAATAATAATAATAATAACTAGAAAGCACTCAGAGAGCACAGACCTCTGCCAAGGCTCCTTCCATCCCTCATGGATCACCTCCAAGATGTAATGGGTTTGTGTGAAGGCTGAGAGCCACTTCTGGCGAAAATTGCATCAAAGTCTGTCCATTAGTTCTAGAGTATTGTTGCTAACACTGTGAAAGATAAGAGCCTTGGCTGAGGTATGCATTCTCAGATCACCACCAAAATGTGATGGGTTCGTCTATAGCCCAAGAACCACCTCTGGTGAAAATTTCACAATAATAATGGATGCATTTATATAGCACCTTTCATTCAAATTTTCAAGAAAGGTGTGTAATGGCACACTGAACAGATGATTAGATTTTGGCGATGATCTCAAAACGCATACCTCCGCCAAGGCTCTCAAATTCTCACAGAGTGTTAGCAACAATACTCCAAAACTACTGGATGGATTTGAATGAAATTTTCACCAGAGGTGGTTTGGCGGTTCGGGTCCCACTCTTCCCGGCCGTCCTGCCATTGTGTCCCTGGGTGGGGCGCTTTACCTGCCTTGCCCCCAGTGTCCGTGGCGCTGGGTGTGTATGGGTGTTCAGTGGTGGTTGGGGGGCCGTTGGCACAGATTAGCGGTCGTGTTTCCATCGGTCTGCCCCAGGGCCCAGGGCAGCTGTGGCTGCAGGGGTGGCTTACCGCTGTTGATGTCTGTCTGGGGTGGATGGGTGGTGGGTTTGCTGTGGGTGCTTTGGGATGTCACTTGGCATGTGCAGCACTGTATGGATCTGATCCATTATTCATTATTATTATCATCATCATCATACCTGCCAACTACTCTGGTTTTGCCGTAATGGTTACAGTTTTCAAGACCCCATTCCGGGTTACGGCTTTATTAATCAAAATTACGTTTTTTCACTAAAAATTCAGTCAAAAATTTTTAAATCGTAAAAAAAACACGAAAGCAATTCCAAACACGAGATCGCTAGGAATCGTATCTAAATTTACCTGAAGCGTTTGCTAAGCTAACCCTATCGCTATAGCTAATGCCATAGCTAGTCGTAGCACCTAACACCGATACAAAGAAGCGACTCCGTCCCCGGTGATTGGGGCTCGCCGGAGGAACCAACCGAGGCAACAGTTGGACAGGAGTCGGATCGGAGTTCAAGTACAGCGGTGGTAGGAGACGGGGACCAGTGGAGGAGCAGCCGGGGCCCCAGCTGGATAAGAGCCGGAATCGGAGCCCAGCTACAGCGGCGGGGCCCGGCGGAGGAACTACTGCGGAAGACGACGGTAGGTGACGGGGCTCAGTGGAGAATCTACCGGGACCCCAGCTGGACAGGAGCAGGATCGGAGCTCAACTACAGCGGCGGTGGGCGGCGGGACTCGGTGGAGGAGCTGCCGGTACCCCGGCTGGAAAGGAGCTCAATAACAGCAGAGGGGGCTAGCTAAGGCCCAGCTGGATTCGAGGTCGGTCGGCTCGGATATCGGCGTCACCAGCAGAGATTGTTTTACTATCAACAGGTCAGTAAAAATGCCACCAAAGAAGGAGGAAATGGAAGAGATCAAAAAATCTCTGAACTAAGTTCAGAGATTTTATCTTCTTGGAACATAAGTCAATATCATACAGTAATAAGTGACATTCAGCTGTTTGTTTTATGTCATTTAAGCACAGTTCTGGTACTTAAAAATCATAAAAACCCAGGAGCTTTGGGGGGCTTTGCCCCCCTTGCCCCCCCACCGGGGCTCTGCCCCGGACCCCGCTGGGGGACTGCATCCCCAGACCCCCTGCTAAATTTTCAGATAATTTCCCCAACCCCAAATCACATCCCTGGGTAAAGAATGACATACTGAGGCAGGCCAGAAAGTTACGGGAACAGAGGTTTACCTTAATGAACATCTAACAAAAACTAATGCTGAAATAGCACGGCAAACACGGATGCTGAAAAGACAAAATAAGATACAGGCAACATGGACAAGAAATTGTAGAGTTTGGATCAAACTAAATGGAACACCTGAGGAAGCAAAGAGTATAATAATCAGAGATCTATCCATCCATCTTCTACCGCTTAATCCTTTCGGGTCGCGGGGGGGCTGGAGCCTATCCCAGCATCTTTGGGCGAGAGGCAGGGTACACCCTGGACAGATCGCCAGTCCATCACAGGGCCAACACAGAGAGACAGACAACCATTCACTTCCACATCCATACCTAAGGACAATTTAGAATCCCCAGTTTTGATGCCAATTAACCTAACTTGCATGTTTTTGGCATGTGGGAGGAAACCGGAGTGCCCGGAGTAAACCCACGCAGACACGGGGAGAACATGCAAACTCCACACAGAAGGGTCACCGATGGTGTGGGGGTGGGATCGAACCCACGATGGTCAAGGGTGGAATCGATCCCATGACCTTCTTGCTGTGCTGCCACTGTGCTAACCACTGCGCCACCGTGCTGCCCATAATCAGAGATCTTACTGACTTAAATAAATATAGATGAAGACTGACTACGAAAATTAAGAGACTATGATTATCCATAACCACACACATGGCAAGTCTTTTCGTGAGGAATACTCCAAAGCATTTCCAGGAATTATTATTGCGGACTGTGAGCGCATATTCAGCCATGTGAACAAGAACAAAACTGAGTTCAGGTCCAGTCTGTCAACTAAAGTTCTGGGCAACCTCATGACCAGGAAAATGATGATGACAGCTTCGGGTAACAAGTGCCACAGTGTGTTCCATTCAAAAGACCAACTGAAGAAAGCTAAGAGGTGCACCATGGAAAACAACAATGCTTGAGAGTTACCATAGAGTTTGTCCTTGATCTTTTCCATCAGCATATCTGCATTGACAATTTAAGGAAAATAGAAACATGATTGTTGAAGAAATATGAGGTTGTTAGCCACATTTTAACTTGATTTAATGCTAATATTTGTTTGCCGTCGGGGGGCTTTGCCCCCCTGAACCCCCCACCAGGACTTTGTCCTGGACCTACCGGGGCCTGTGGCCCCTGGACCCCGGCTAGCTACTAGGCTTTTCAGGTTTTAAAAGTTGGCAGGTATGCATTATTATTATGTGTGTTTGTGTACGTGCATACAGGATGTGTAAAAGTGTGAGTAAATGTGGCTGCCCCATCGTGCCTGTGGGCGGTGGGGTACGACATTGGCAGGTCCTGGGCTGCATGGCCTGGTGCCCCTCGCCCTGGGATGGGATCTGGGGGCAGTGGGTGGCTTCCAGAGCCCATTTGGGAGCTGGCTTCTAGGGGAGGACAGGCTCTCTTCGGGACTACCTCCCTCCCAGTCTTACCCCCCTCCTATTCCGCCCCAATTCTGGGTGGATCATACAACTTGTTGAATACACTTCGGGTTTTGGGGTGAGGGTGTGCTGTACGGTGTCGGTGAAGAGCAGCCTTGTCTACTGCACTGCTGGGCCGGCCTCACCTCAATTTTAATTGCACTGTAGACACTGAGGGCTTGGGGGGATGGGAGCTCTGCTGCCCATAGCAATGGGTACCGGTGGGCGGCTGTGCCCTATCACACTATCGCCCAAATTTTAACTGCACTTTGGTAGTTCATACACCTGCATCCAATCACACCACACTACTAACACTCACCCATCACAATTTGTGCATGGGAGGTGGGGGTCTTCCTCCACCCCTGCTGCCCTCCTTCTGCTGGGGGCCTGAGGCCTGGCTGGTGACCTGGGACCAGTCATGCTGTTGTCATCCCTGGGCGCTACCACGAGTCAATGAGTGAGTGAGTAAGTAAGTGAATGATTGATGAGTGAGTGAGTAAGGGCACACCGTGTGCTTGGGAGCTGCTGAGGTTCCGGAGTCGTAATGGAGTTTTTTTTTGACAGCGGGTAAGTGTTACTGTCTATCAGGTATTCAGAGGTTTCTCCACTAGGCTGAATAAACACTTCCCCTTTGGGTTGTGTTCGTTTGTTGTTTTTGTAGTGCTGTGTGGAACGGTTCGTGTTCGTTGTCTCTGACAACTATCTCGGGGGCACATCCTTCAGATGGGAGGTTTCAGTGCTTAATACACCCACCGCGAACCACATGAAGACTAGGCGGCGTTTTAGCCAGCTTCTTGGTTAGGCAGTTAGGGGAAAATCCTCTGGGGCATTGGGACAGCCTTTATACGTGTGTGGCGGTGAACACATTACACTCTGTCAATTTGTAATTTGGCATTATGGTGTCATTATCCAGGCTTTTTGATGTGCCTTCGGCAGTCTTTTTGAATAGCTGTAAAAAGAATCAGCTGTTTAAAATAGCGATCCATTATGACATTATTGTCTCAGAAAAAAATGTGCAAAGCTGAGGTAAAAGAGGTGGTTTTATCAGCTTTATTGGAACAAAGGGTGTTGAGTAAAAGTGAAATTGGTGTGGATGTGCTTTGGTTTGTGTCTGTGCCGGGGGTTGCGCAGATTGTTGGTTTGACTTTTGAGCAGCAGAAGGAGTTACTGGCTATGCAGCACGGACAAGAACTGGAATCAGAGAGGGTTCATTAGAATACAGAGAAAACTAAACAACTGGAATTAGAGCGGATTTGTCAGGACACTGAGAAAATTAAGTTAGATCTGGAGTACACCAGGCTGCAGTTGATCCGTGAGGATAAAATTTCTCCGGGCGGTGAATCTGCATCTAGGAGTGTGGATGTGGAAGCGCGGTTGCATTTGGTCCCTAAATTTAATGAGCGCGATTTGGGAGACCCTATTTTTCAGGTTGTGGTGCCGAGCAAGTTTTGCAGACTGGTGTTAGAAACAGCGCATGATAGCGGTGGTCATTTGGGGGTCAGCAAGACTTATGATAGAGTTTTGCATTATTTCTTTTGGCCTCGTTTGAAGCGCGATGTAGCAGACTTTGTTAAATCGTGTCATACTTGTCAGCTGGTGGGAAAACCCAATCAAGTCATTAAGCCTGCACCTCTTTGTCCTATTCCGGCTATTAGCCAACCATTTGAACATTTAATAATTGACTGCATGGGGCGTTTGCCTCCAACCAAGTCTGGGTGTGCCCATTTGTTGACAGTAATGTGTCAGGTTAGTAGGTATCTTGCTGTGTTTCCCTTGCACTCCATTTCTGTGAAATCTGTGGTGAAAGCGTTGACACAGTTTATTTCAATCTTTGGTATTCCGCAGGTGATCCAAAGTGATTAGGGGTCAAGTTTCACTTCCCATATATTCCAACAGATTTTGACGCAAAATCGTCAAAACGTTTTCACCAGACACTGAAATCTATGTTACACGCCTATAGTGTGGAAACGGGGAAGGATTGGGAGGAAGGTCTGCCATGACTCATGCTGGCAGCCAGGGAGGCTGTCCAGGAGAGCACAGGATTTAGTCCTAATGAGTTGGTTTTTGGCGATGAAGTTTGAGGGCCTTTAACAGTTTTTCAGGATGGTTTGTGGTCAAGGAGCCACCCAAAGATTTGGCAGATTATGTTAATGGCTTTCGACCGTCGGCTTTATATGGCTGTGGAAATGGCGAGGGAGAATTTGACTGAGGAGCAAAGTTCAATGAAGAGCCATTATGATCGCCGCAGTGAATGCCGCCAGTTTAGTCCAGGGGACCAGGTGTCCTGCCACTGGGAGTATCACCATTTCAGGCAAAGTTTGCTGGCCCTTACTGTGTTGAGAAGGAGGTGTCGGATGTACACTACCGTTCAAAAGTTTGGGGTCACTTAGAAATTTCCTTATTTTTGAAAGAAAAGCACTTTTTTTCAATGAAGATAACTTTAAACTAATCAGAAATACACTCTAATATCTAATATCACGTTTCGTTACCTTGTGTCACGTTTCGTTACCTTGTATTCATACATGTGTAATGACAATAAAGTTGAATCTCATCTCATCTCATCTCAAATACACTCTATACATTGCTAATGTGGTAAATGACTATTCTAGCTGCAAATGTCTGGTTTTTGGTGCAATATCTAGATAGGTGTATAGAGGCCCATTTCCAGCAACTATCACTCCAGTGTTCTAATGGTACAATGTGTTTGCTCATTGCATCAGAAGGCTAATGGATGATTAGAAAACCCTTGTGCAATCATGTTAGGTCTGCAAATGGAGGATTCTTTGACGAAAGCAAAGTTTGAAGGAAAAAATTATTATTTCAAATACAAATCATTATTTCTAACCTTGTCATTGTCTTGACTATATTTTCTATTTTACAACTCATGGTGGTAAATAAGTGTGACTTTTCATGGAAAACACAAAATAATTGTCTGGGTGACCCCAAACTTTTGAACGGTAGTGTAAACTATCTTATTTTGACTCCTAATAGGAGGAAATCATCTCAATTGTGCCATGTGAACCTGCTTAAGCCTTACTATGATCGTGGTGCTGGTGATCATGGGGTTTCTGCATCTCCAGTGTTGAGTGTGGGGCCCGGGGGGTTCTCAGGGTCTGTGATTTTGGG
Source organism: Pholidichthys leucotaenia (assembly GCA_020510985.1). NCBI lineage: Eukaryota > Metazoa > Chordata > Actinopteri > Cichliformes > Pholidichthyidae > Pholidichthys > Pholidichthys leucotaenia. The sequence continues at coordinate 104,999,050 of CM035841.1, read as the reverse complement.
CTTGGAGATTCCTTTGGCGGAGGATATTAAAACACCGGATGTTGCAATGACAAGTGGTAGGCTTAAAAATTCAGAGTCTCTTAAGTAATTCTGATAACTTGTGAGGCCATTTGTCTGTGTCGCAGAGAGCATAAATGATTTCACTCTTAAGGGAGTTTTTGTCACCGTTTGGAGATATGTCATCATGTACGAATCTTATTCAGCATGATATAGATGTTGGCAACTCTCCTCCAATGAAAACGTTTTTATCGTTGTTCGTTGGGTAAGTGTAAAATCTTGGCAGTAGAGGTGAAGTATATGTTGGATAATCATATTGCTGTGCCATCATCTTCTAGCTGGGCATCCCCAAGTTTGATATTGACTAAATCAGATGGATCACCAAGGTTCTGTAGTGAGTACCGGAAGGTGAATAAAGTTACCAAAGCCGATTGTTTTCCATTACCACGCATGGAAGATTGTACTGATCGTGTGGGATCAGCTCGGTTTGTAAGCAAATTTGATTTGCTGAAAGGATACTGGCAGGTGCCTTTGACAGCTCGGGCACGGGATATCTGCCTTTGTGACACCCTTTGGTCTGTTTGAATATACGGTGATGAGTTTTGGTCTCTGCAATGCTCCAGCAACATTCCAGCGCCTCATGAACCTGGTGACAGCAGGTCTTGATGATTGTTCTGTATATCTGGATGATGATGTTGTTTTCAGTGACACGTGGGAGAAGCATGTTCAACGTGTCAGGGCCTTGTTCCAGGGCTTGACTGAAGCAGGTTTGTTGGTGAACTTGGCAAAATGCAAGTTTGCCAGGGCAACGGTTACGTACCTGGGTCGAGTAGTTGGGCAAGGGCAAATTTGTCCGGTGGAGGCCAAGGTTCAAGCGGTGTCGCAATATCCAGCACCAACTACAAAGAAAGAACTGATGTGGTTTTTGGGTCTGGTAGGTTATTACAGAGCTTTCTGTAAGAACTTTTCCTCTGTGGTTGCTCCCTTGACCGATCTGTTGAAGGGGAAGGCTAAGTTTGTGTGGTCAGCTGCATGTCAAGAGGCATTTCAAAATGTGAAGTCTTTGTTGAGTGTGGCTCCAGTTCTTGCTGCACCTCGGTTGGACAAAGTGTTCAAATTGGAGGTGGATACTAGTCATGTGGGGGCTGGTGCAGTGTTGCTTCAGGAAGTGCATGAGGTTGACAGGCCAGTATGCTTCTTCTCAAAGAAGTTTAATTCATATCTGCGTAACTATTCTGTCACTGAGAAGGAAACGCTGGCCTTGGTCTGGGCACGCAAGCATTTTGAAGTCTATGTTGGTTCTGGTGGCAACCCTTTGATTGTATACACTGACCACAACCCCTTAACATTTCTTTGCTCTCTGCACAGTCCCAGTCGTCGGTTGTTGAGATGGACTCTGTTCCTGCAGTCCTATACATTGGACATTAGACATATTAGGAGTAAAGATAATATTGTGGCAGATGCGCTGTCTTGTGCGCCAATTGAATAGTTTGGAATTTGTTTTTAGCCGTTTTTGGTTTGCCTTATGGGAGAGTTATTTGTTACAGTGATCCCTTTGGGGACCCCATCTTAATGGGGGGGGGGTACGGCCCCTTGGGTCCTATAGGGGGTGCTGTGCTGTAGTTTGATGTTGGTGAGTGATTGCCAAGTGGGTTCACCTGTGGCGCCCAGGTGACCCAGGGCATTTAAGCCTGGCGATGAACTCAGCAGGGAAGCCATTCCACTCGGGTTGCTCCATCCCATCACTGGGGGTTGGAGACCAGGCCTCGCACCTCTTTACCCCTCTATCCTATGTTTGTGCTTTTTCCCCTACAGGCAATCCTCCGTCCTGGCTTGGTTTGCTTATGTCTGGGTAAGTTAATTAGGTTTTGCACCACTCAACACCACTACACCATATTCTACACTCACTCACACTCTACACTACTGATGCTACTGACGAAACACATATTGTAAATACTTCAGTTATGTCTTTTTCCTTAATTTGGTCGAATTTGGTTTAATAAAGTTATGTTCAACTCCAACTCCACCTGGTGCGTCCTTTTGTTTGTTGTGGCCCTTGAGCCAGGTCATAACACTATTATGTTGACAATTATATTTCTTCATCATTTAGATAACTAGTGCATACCCTTGCAAGCCCATAGAAACAAAGTATAAGCAAGTATTTCTGCATGCCCGTAGAAAGTTACCATTACAATGACAACAGTAACCATGGTGACACCTGCCTTTGATCTTTGACATGGTACACGTGCATGCCCGTAGAAACCAAGTACAGTGGTACCTCTACTTACGAACGTCTCTACATACGGAATTTTCAGGTTACGAGACGCCTCAACGGGAAAATATTGCCTCTAGTTACGAACGAAATTTCAGGATACGAAAGGCAAAAAAGTACGCGCTCCTCGCAGCTTCCGTAGTTTACCGAACGTAAACATACCTGTAGCTGCTCTGCCATTGGCTATCGCCGAGCATCTTCCTGGTATCCCATTGGCCACGAAGTTTGTTTTTTTTTCCAAAACTTTATGCGTTTGGTTGATCTCGCCAAAGAATATGGCCGTAATACATCAACGATCAGCACGGTATTAAAACAAAACGAAGCACTTACAAGCCGACAAAAGCAAACCTCCTTGGATCAGAACATGAACCAAAGAAGGCAAACGGTGACGACGTCGACGACGATAGCAGTTAAAGGGTAAATGAACATAATTTTTATTATTCTCTTTTATTATTCTTTCTCTCATTTTAAACTCTCATTTTATGTTTATTGTGCAGTAATCTAATTGTAACATGTATTTGTTACATGTTTTGATGCGTTTTTACGATTTATAAAAAATTTATGCCCGAATTTTGGGGGCTTGGAACGGATTACGGCATTTACATGTAAAACGCGCCTCTACTTACGAATTTTTCACGTTACGAGAATTCTTCCGGAACGAATTAAATTCGTAAGTAGAGGTACCACTGTATAAGCAAGTATTTCTGCTGCATGCCTGCCTTTGATCTTTGACATGGCTACCATGGAAACAGTCACCATGATGTCACCACTCCTTCAGTGATGCCTGCCTTTGATCTTTGATGTCATAGCGAGTCCTATGATCATGACACACACAAAGTCCTATGGTTGTGACACACAGACAGAGACACTGATTTTCTTGAATTATATATAGCGTGATTATTGTTTGCAAAACATTATTACTCATTTCAGAACACAAACATGTAACAATAGCCACACATACAGTGACATAATGGAGTTATAATGGAGCAATTTTACTAGATGGATTTTAGTTTCACAACGGCACACCAGTTTGGTGGGTGAAAAATGTATTATATGTAAAACTTTTCAGCAATTTCAATTTATAGTTGTATTCTAGAGAAATTTTATCTTTATTTTAAGGTATAATTTCTTTGGGCTGGATGAAAATAATTTGAAAAGCTGAAGGAACCAACATAGCAAATTGTTTCTCCCTAAAATCAGTGCCAAAATGTATACATGAAGGTGGTGTATATGGAGCGAAAAAGTATAGTGCAAATAAGTTTGTTCTCAGAGTGTTTACCTTCATGGTGACTTCTTGTTTTCACTCGTCTCTTCTTTGGTTTGGGTTCTTCTTCTTTAGTTCTTGAGTCCACATGCCAGCTTCCTTCCTCATCTTGGATCTCAGTTCCAGCAGAGTTGGGGGAGAGCAGCTGCTCCCTGTTTGGTTCTGCTTCACTCTGCTGGTTTTCCTCAGAAATAAAAGTCACCGTGAAGGTATCTGTCTCCAGCTTCACTACCAGCTGTTCTCCATCCTGACTGCAGCAGAGTTCCTCCTCTTCCTCTTTAACCTGTGGAGGTTCTGGGTCATCCCGTTCCTCTTTCATCTGTGGAAGTTCTGGTTCCTCATGTTCCAAACCTGAGTTCTCCTCTTGGTTCCAAAGCTGCTCGTCAGGAGAAAACTTGTACTTGCAGACATGTTGCTCTGAAAAGTCAAGAGGGAAAACAGATAAAAGAAATCATTCACTAATGGGATTAAAGCAGAACTCAGTTGTAATGAAATAAATGTCCACCAGTGTGGACTGGAGCGCACCCTCAAATGTGCCATGCACATCTGACAACTGAAAAGTGAACAGAATGTCAAAATATCACCCTAAATGCATTTGTTGACTACAAATAAACAGCTCTAAAATTCTAAAATCTACAACTTAAATCCTAAAAATGTAAAGTTTTACAGGAGAACATAAACTCAATTACATGCATTTAAAAAAGATCAATATCTAAAAAAACAAAATCTCACAAAAAGTCCACCTCAATACTATACTGTTAGTATAGAAAAACATGGTTCAAAGTGTAAGCCAAAAAAAAAAAAAAAAAAAAAAAAATTGGACAAAAAATAATTCTGCACTACAGAATTCCTCAGACAGTTTTTTTGATGTCAAAAATGTTTGTATCTTTTTAACCTTGTTTCTGTTTGTTTGGGTAACACCAGGGAGGTGGAAGTGTGCGGTACTTTTCATGTTCAGTGACACATGGAGGACATATTAGTTTTATGTGATATCGGAAGGTCAGGAAAAGTTCCTCCATATCTATGGTTATCTGGGAGAATCGTGGAGATACGGAGGAGGCACGGGGACTTTCCATCAACAGGCGCCATGGTGGACGCGTACCAATGGAGGCAGCCAGAGCGGTGGTCGATAAAGTGGCACATCATTGAATATTTACAGCGGGGAAAATAAGTATTGAACACAACATTTTTAAGATAAGATAAGCCTTTATTATTCCCACAAATTATAGGATTGCAGCAGCAAAGGGACAGCAGCACTCAGAGCAATAGTAAACTAGAAAAGCACTCAGAGTGCATACCTCCACCAAGGCTCCTTCCATTCCTCATGGATCACCTCCAAAGCGTAATGAGTTTGTGTGTAGGCCTAGAGCCGCTTCTGGTGAAAATTGCATCAAAGTCTGTCCATTAGTTTTGGAGTATAAGAGCCTTGGCAGAAGTATGCATTCTCAGATCACCACCAAAATGTAATGGCTTCGTCTGTAGCCCAAGAATCACCTCTGGTGAAAATTTCATCCAAATCCGTCCAGTAGTTTTTGTGTAATCCTGCTGCACAAATACAAAGGCCTTGCACTCTCAGATCATCACCAAAATCTAATCATCTGCTCCCCGTGCCATTACACACCTTTCCTGATAGTTTCATCAAAACCTGTTCATAACTTTTTGGGTATTGTTGCAAACAGACAAACAACAAAAAACAAACCAACCAACGCCGGCAAAAACATTACCTCCTCCCTTGGTAAAGGTAATAAGATAATAAGATAAGAATTGGTTAGCCAAAGCAGTAAATAAATATACATACAGTATGTATACAGTTACATACACAGCACAGCAGCATTGCAGTTAGATGGTATCAACAGCATTACAGTTAGTTAAATTACCTGGCAAAATATAAACACAGACCCAGCCACAGGAGATGCACAAGCCAGTGTACTCCTAGTGCTGGTCCCAAGTCCAGGTAAATGAGGAGGGTTGTGTCAAGAAGGGCATCCGACGTAAAACCTTTGCCAAATCAAACATGCAAATCATGACGAATGACACTTTCATACCAGATCGGCTGAGGCCCGAGTTAATGACCGCCACCGGTCCTGTTAACCAACAGGGTGCCGGTGGAAACTGGGCTACTGTTGGTCAAAGATTGAGGAGGAGGAGAGGGGGAAGGTGTGTTTAGAGGGAGAGAGAGAAAAGGAAAGAGAAGTGTGGAGGTGAGAGTAGGGACATTAAATGTAGGGACTATGATTGGTAAAGGCAGAGTTGGCTGATATGGAGAGAAAGGTAGATACAGTCATGTGAAAAAATCTGGACACCCCATTAAATATTCAGTTCTTTATTAAGAAATGTTCACGTATCTATGTCTAACCTTGTTTTTGTTTTTATTTGCATTTTTAAAAATTTATTTTAGCCACTGTAAGTGGGAATGAATGTGAGGGTGTCCTAAAAAGATGGGGGGTGTCCTAATTTATTCCTCATGATTTGTTTAGAATTGCATTTTACAGAAAAATTGAAAAAGTCTTTAATTCATTTTTAATTGTTCAGTTGTATTAAGTGAATCTCCCAGTATTTTTAACACTGATATTAAATATCCATATGTCCAAATATGTAAAAAAAACAACAACACAGGCTTATACAGAGTGTCCTAATTTTTCACATGACTGTATACTGTGTGTTCAAGAAAACAGATGGAAAGGAAGCAAGATTAGGAGCATTGGAGGTTGATTTAAATTGTTCTACCATGGTGGAGATAGGAAGAGAAATGGAGTAGGCGTAATCTTGAAGGAAGAGTATGTGAAGAGTGTTCAGGAGGTAAAGAGGGCGTCAGAAAGAATCATGAGTTTGAAACTAGAAGTCAAAGGTGTGATGTTGAATGCTGTCAGTGCATATGCCCCACAAGTTGGATGTCAGGTAGAAGAGAAAGAGGAATTCTGGAGTAATATGAATGAAGTGGTAGAGAGTACTCCCAGGGGGGAGAGAGTGGTGATTGGAGCGGACTTTACTGGGTATGTAGGTGAAGGGAACAGAGGTGATGAGGTGGTCCTGGGTAGGAAAGGAGAGAAATGTGGAAGGACAGATGTGTAGTGAAGGGGTTAACAGCAGGGAGCAGTGTGATGATGCAGCCGGCTGGTGCCATCATCACGCTAGCCCATATATAGGAGAGTCCGCCATTTCAGGGCTCTCTTGCCCGGGTGACTCGGTACAATGACAGTGTGTGTAATGCCATGTATACAGTTCTGCAATAAAGCCAGTTCCAGTGCAGCATCCTCGTCAGTCTCTTGACTGCCCGGTTTGTAGACACAACATTTGGTGACAGAGGATAAACCATGGAGGTGTGTGTGACACCACTACGGCCTTTTCTTGAGTACCCAGGAGAACCAGCAGTCCTATGGCCATGTTGGCTGGACAGGTTTGAGACCAACGTTGCAGCATTGGCCGTGGGTAAACTCGACAAAGTAGGGAAACAAGCACTTCTTGTTTGGCGTAGAGGGTCAGAGAACTTTCCACACGTAAGGACCGATGGAGTCATATACGGATGCTGTCAAACTTCTTGCCAGCTACTTTGCTGAACACACACGTAACACAAGGCTGTGGGTTAAGATGCTAAAGGCGTCAAACGACACAACGCTAGCTAGCCTGGTGGAGCTAACGTCCCAGCTAGAAGCAATGGAGAAGTTAGCCATGGAGCTAAATGGGCACCAAACACAGAGGTTTCCCGGACAGACGGCGTTAGCTAGCACGGTGAACATGGAGGAAGAAGAGAACATGGCTGAAGAGTGCGAGCACGAGCATGCTGAGAGCTCCGAAGCACAGCGGCAGCAGCCAGGCACAAACACAATGCATGACGCGGCACAGCAGAGAGCTTCAGACGGCAGAGAGCCGGACTGCTTTAGTACCCTTGCTCGACCAACTACCGAGGTTACAACCGAGCTGAAGGGTGAAGAGTCCGCTTCAACAAGCGACACTGGAGAGGCACCGGACACCTTCCGTACCCATGACGAGCCTCAACTGACAACGGAGACAAAGGGTGAAGGGTCCAGAGCGAATACTGTGGCAATGGAACCGCTGCAGCACGATGGAGGTCCCAAGCCAAATGAGCACACACAGCCACCGGGAGTACAGCAGCATGTAAAGCCAAGCAAGGTACCGCTCCAGGTCATGGACTGGGTTCAAGTTCACACCGGCAGGAGACCAGGACGATGACTGACAGGGCCATAGCCAGCGAAACAACGGGCGCCACTGAGGATCGTGGCAAGGCTGAGAACAACGTGCTTTCGGCTGACAGACGGTTTGGCACGCAAGCCAACTACGGCGTCTCCAGGTGGCTGCTCTGGGTGACGAGTCTGCGCAGGAGTCAACGGATGCAGTGTGGGATCTGGGCCCCTACGCTATGAAGATCGGCTCTTGTTCCAGGGGTGTGGCGCCTCCAGGGGCACGTCTGCCACGGGGCCGCTGCAGCACCCCCCGCCCCCATCCCCGGTAGAACCACCCTTGCCATGGGAGATTGTAAAGGAAAAAAGGACTGTTTCGTTAGGAGCACGGCTGGGAAAAGGCAAGTGGCAGAATACTCCACTTAGCCATGCCGGGTTTCAAATCAAATCAAATCAAACTTTATTGTCATATTGCTGTACATACAACTGTAGTGCAGGCAAGATGAAATTGCGTTTCTCTCGGCATCCATATAAGAAGCAGCATGATTAAGACACACTCCCACATAGCTCCCACCTCCCCCATCCATTCACACATCCCTGAGACATACTTGGGGAAAAAGAATAACTAACTATAATATACAAAATGTCCATAGGTGCAGTAGTGTGTATGTGACATTCCAGGTCAGCTGTTCAGCATCCTGACAGCTTGTGGGAGGAAGCTGTTGATCAGTCTGGTGGTTCTGTCTCTGATGCTCCGGAATCGTTTACCAGATGGAAGAAGTTCAAAGTGTTTATGCAGAGGGTGAGAACGGTCCTTGACAATGTTCAGTGCCCTGCTCCTACAACGGTTCTGAAAAAGTTCTTGGACAGAGGGGAGGGAGACTCCAATTACCCTCTCCGCCCCCTTGACTAGCCTCTGCAGGGCTTTTTTGTCTGACATACTGCAGCTGGAGTACCATGTAGCAATGCAGTACGTCAGAACACTCTCCACCACACCTCTGTAGAAGGTCCTGAGGATGCAGATGGGGAGAGAGGCTTGTTTGAGTTTCCTCAAGAAGTGTAGTCTCTGCTGAGCTCGCTTCCTGATCTCCAAGGAATTCTTGCTCCAGGTCAGGTCCTGCGAGATCTGCACTCCGAGGAACTTGATGTTCTCTACCCTCTCCACTAAACGGCCGCCGATGCTGAGGGGGACGTGCTCAGGCTGTGACCGCCGGAAGTCGATAATCATCTCCTTTGTTTTGTACACGTTGAGCACCAGATTGTTCTCCCTGCACCAGCCCTCCAGGTCTCTCACTTCTTCCCTGTACATTGATTCCTCATCCCTCTGAATAAGTCCCACCACCGTGGTGTCATCTGCAAACTTAATAATCTGGTTCCCCTCGTGTTTGGATACACAGTCATGTGTTAGAAGTGTAAACAACAGTGGACTGAGTACACAGCCTTGAGGGGTTCCGGTACTCAGCGTGACAGAGTTGGAGATGTTGTTTCCAACCCGGACAGACTGAGGTCTCTCAGTCAGGAAATCCAGGATCCAGAGACATGTGGCGGTGTTCAGACCGAGAAGGAGTAATTTCTCTATCAGTCTCCGGGGAATAATGGTGTTGAATGCTGAACTGAAATCAATGTACAGGAGTCTGGCGTAGGTGTCTTTCTGGTCCAGGTGGGTGATGACAGAGTGTAGGGTGGTGACTATAGCATCCTCCGTGGAGCGGTTTGAACGATATGCAAACTGGAGCGGGTCGTGTGATGCAGGGAGGCAGGCTGTGATGTGTGGTTTGACAAGCCGTTCAAAACACTTCATCACAATTGGTGTAAGTGCAACAGGACGATAGTCATTCAAACATGACACCACTGGTTTCTTTGCCACCGGTACAATGATAGAGGTCTTGAAGCATCTGGGAACGATGGCCTGACTCAGGGAGATGTTATAAATGTCAGTCAGGACATCCGCCAACTCGCTCGCGCAGTCTCGGAGCACACGTCCCGGAATGTTGTCCGGACCTGCAGCTTTGCGTGGGTTGATTCTGGATAGGGTCCTCCGTGTGTCCGCTGTGTTAATGGTAAAAGCTGGTCCGACCGATGGTGGGAGTGGGCCGGCCCTCCCTCTGATTGTCGAGTTTGATGCTTCAAAACGTGCAAAGAAGTCGTTAAGCCTGTCTGGAAGTGAAGCGTCGTCATCATCGACCTCCTGCCTAGACTTAAAGCCCGTCAGTGTCCGAACTCCCTGCCACATCTGCTTGGTGTTCCTAGTGTCACAGAGGTGTCCCTGGATTTTCTCCGCATAGGCGCGCTTTGCCACCTTAATTCCCTTTGAAAGCGCAGACCTGGCTGAGCGGAGGGCAGTCCTGTCCTTCGCTCTGAACGCTGCATCTCTGGCTTTAAGCAGCGAGCGCACCTCTGCAGTCATCCAGGGCTTATGATTACCCCGCACAGTGATGGTCTTCACTGTAGTGACATCCTCTGTGCACTTCGTGATGTAGCTGGTGACCGAATCAGCATACTCCTCCACATCTGTCCTGTCTTCCTGGGAGGCTGCTATTTTGAAGATCCTCCAGTCTGTGTGATGAAAACAGTCTTGCAGTGCAGAGGTTGCACTCTCTGGCAAAATCCTGATTTGTTTCACTGCTGGCCTGCTGCGCTTCAATAAAGGTTTGTAGGCAGGAACCAGCATCACGGACATGTGATCAGAACGGCCGAGATGGGGGCGGGGTAACGCTTTATATGCATCTGTGTTTGTGTACACTAAGTCCAACATATTCTCTCCTCTGGTCTTAAAGTCTACACATTGTTTAAACTTGGGGAGCACAGTCTTTAAGCTGGTGTGGTTAAAATCCCCCGCAACCACCACAAAACTGTCCGGGTGTGACGTTTGGATTTTACTGATTGCATTGTGCAGTTCCCCGAGTGCCTTCTTAGCATTAGCTTTAGGTTTGGTGGCAGTCTACCCACAGACCCTAGTTTCAGGTTTTGTTTGATGCATTAAATAAAATGTGCTGATAATGGGATTTTAATAAACCAAATTGGGGAGGGTTTAAATTAATTAAAATGTTCTGTGTTTTGCAAGGGGGGAAGAGAATGTTGTGAAGGGGTTAACGGCAGGAAGCGGTGTGATGATGCGGCCAGCTGGTGTTGTCATCACACCAGCCCATATATGGTAGAGTCCACCATTTCAGGGCTCTCTTGCCCGGGTGACTTGGTACAATGACAGTGTGTGTAATGCTGTGTATATAGTTCTGCAATAAAGCCAGTTCCAGTGCAGCATCCGTGTCCATCTCTTTACTGCCAGGTTTGTGGACATAACAAGATGGTCATGGATTTTGTGAAAAAGATGGAAATGGCTGTGGTGAACACATACTTTAAGAAGAGAGGAACATAGGGTGGCTTGCAAGAGTGGAGGAAGGTGCACACAGGTGGACTACATCTTATGCAGAAGGAGAAACCTAAAAGAGATAGGAGACTGCAAGATGGTGGCAGGGGAGAATGTAGCTAGACAGCATCAGATGGTAGTCTGTAGGATGACTTTGCAAAGCAAAAAGAGGAAAACAGTGAAGGCAGAGCCAAAGAATAAGTGAGGGAAGTTACAGAAGGAAGAAGGTTGCATAGAGTTCAGGAAGGAGTTGATACAGGCTCTGGGTGGTAGTGAAGAATTACCAGATGACTGGGAAAGTACAGCAAAAGTTTTGAGGGAAATTGGTAGAAAGGTATGTGGTGTATCCAGTGGACAGAGGAAGGAAGACAAGGAGACTTGGTGGTAGAATGAGGTACAGGAAAGTATTCAAAGGAAGAGGTTAGCAAAGAAAAAGTGGGATAATCAGGGAGATCACGAAAGTAGACAGGAGTATTTGGAATCTAGGCATATGGCAAAGAGAGAGGTGGCAAAGGAAAAGGCATATCGTGAGCTGGAGAAAGGGACGTATCAATTGGCTAGACAGAGATCAAACTGGAAAGGATGTACAGCAGGTTAGGCTGATTAAGGACAGAAATGGTAATGTACTAACAAATGACAAGAGTGTGTTGAGAAGGTGGAAGGAGTACTTTGAAGAACTGATGAATAAAGAAAATGAGAGAGAGAGAGGATGACGGATGAAGGAAAGATGGTGAACAAGGAAGTCCCAAGGACTGGCAAGGCAGAAGTGAGGGCAGGTTTAAAGAGGATGAAGAATGGAAAGGCGGCTGGTCCAGATGACATACCTGTGGAGCTATGGAGATGTTTAGGAGAGATGGCAGTGGACTTTTTAGCCAGATTGTTTAACACAATCTTGAAGAGAGGACAGTGAGACGGTGGTGAGGTGTGCTGTAGGAGTGACAGATGGGATCAGCTGGGGATGGGGTTACATCAGGGATCGGCCCTCAGCCCCTTCTTGTTTGCCATGGTGATGGACAGGCTGACAGTTGACATCAAGCAGGAGTCTCCCTGGACCATGATGTTTGCAGACAACACTGTGACCTGTAGTGAGAGTAGGAAGCAGGTGGAAGAGAACCTGGAGACGTGAAGGTATGCTCTGGAGAGAAGAGGAATCAAAGTCAGTAGAAGCAAGACAGAATACATGAGTGTGAATGAAAGGGAGGCAGGTGTAACGGTGAAGATGCAAGAAGTAGAGGCAGTTAAAGTAGCTGAGTTTAAATACTTGGGGTCAACCATCCAAAGCAATGGAAACTACACAAGAGGTGAAGAAGAGAGTGCAGGCAGGGTGGAGTGGGAGGAGACAAGTGTCAGGAGTGATTTGCGACAGAAGTGTAGGGGCAAGAGTGAAAGGGAAGATTTACAAGACAGTTGTGAAACCTGCAGTGATGTATGGTTTGGAGACGTGGCACTGACAAAAAGACAGGAAATGGAGCTGGAGATGGCAGAGATGAAGATGCTAAGATTTTCATTGGGAGTGACTAGGAGGGACAGGATTAGAAATGAATATATCACAGGGACAGCTCAGGTTGAGCAGTTTGGAGACAAAGTAAGAAAGGCAAGGCTGAGATGGTTTGGACATGTGCAGAGGAGGGATAGTGGATATATTGGACAAAGGATGCTGAAGACGGAGTGGCCAGGCAGGAGGAAAACAGGAAGACCACAGAGAAGACTCATGATGTAGTGAAGGAGGACATGGAGAGGGTTGGTGTTACAGAGGAAGATAAAAGGGATAGGGTGAGATTGAGGCAGATGATCTGCTGTGGTGACCCCCAAAAAGGAGCAGCCGAAAGAAGAAGAAGAAGAAGACAGTATATTTTACATTTGAATGTTTGAATTTTACATGTGTTGTTGCCATCCTCATTAATAATTGTAACTGTATAAGTTGAGTATCGGAGGGGACAATCTCTATTGTCCCTCATCTATTGTCCCCTCATGGATCATCACCTTATCGTGATGGGGGGCTTGTGTGCCGTAGTGATCCTAGGAACTATGTTGTCAGGGGCAATTTGCCTCTGGTAGGGTCACCCAAGATAAACTGGTCCTATTAAGAGTCTCTGACTGGGATGCTGGAGGGTGCTCCTCTTGGAGACTCCATTGTCCTACTGGGGGACTTCAATGCCCACGTGGGCAACGACGGTGAAACCTGGAGGGGGGTGACTGGGAGGAACGGCTTGCCTGATCTGAACCCGAGTGGTGTTCAGTTATTGGACTTCTGTAACTTCTAACCACAGTTTGTCCAGAACGAACTCCATGTTCAGCATAAGGGTGTCCATATGCGCACTTGTCACCAGGACACCCTGGGTCACAGGTTGATGATCGATTTTGTTATTGTGTCATCAGACCTGTGACCGTATGTCTTGGACACTCGGGTAAAGAGAGGTGCAGAGCTGTCAACTGACTACCACCTGGTGGTGAGTTGGATCCGATGGCAGGGGAGGATGCCATTCAGACCTGGAAGACCCAAACGTATAGTGAGGGTGTGCTGTGAACGTCTGGCTGAGGCCTCTGTCCAGGAGGTCTTCAATTCTCACCTCCGGAAGAATTTCTACCACATTCCAAGGGAGTCTGGAGACATGAAGTCTGAATGGGCTATGTTCTCCACCTCCATTGTTGAAGTGGCTTCCCAGACCTGTGGCCGCAAGATCATCAGTGCCTCTCGTGGTGGCAACCCCCGAACCAAGTGGTGGACACCAGTGGTGAAGGGGGCCGCTCAGCTGATGAAGGAGCGCTATCGAGCACTGTGTGGGTGGAGTTCGGTGAGGCCATGGAACAAGACTTTCAGTTGGCCTCGAAGAGATTCTGACAAACTGCCCGGCGGTTTAGGAGGGGGAAGCAGCTCCCTGTCCACACTGTGTATGGTGTGCTGCTGACTTTGACTGACGATTCGTGGGGCGGTAGAAGGGATACTTCGAGGATCTCCTCAATCCCACTGATACGCCTTCTACAGAGGAAGCAGGGCTTGTGGACAAGGGGGACGACTCGCCCGTGACAGGGGCTGAGGTTGCCAAGGTGGTTAAAAAGCTCCTTGGTGGCCGGGCCCTGGGGGTGGACGAGATTCGCCCCGAGTACCTCAAGGCCCTGGATGTTGTAGGGCTGTCATGGTTGACACGCCTCTGCAACATTGTGTGGAGGTCAGGGACAGTGCCTTTGGCATAACAAACTGGGGTAGTGGTTCCTCTCTTCAAGAAAGGGGAACGGAGGGTGTGCTCCAACTTTAGAGGGATCACACTCCTCAGCCTCCCTGGGAAGGTCTATATCAACGTACTGGAGAGGAGAGTCCAGCCGTTGGTTGAACCTCGGATTCAGGAGGAGCAATGTGGTTTTCCTCCTGGCCGTGGCACATCGGACCAACTCTTTACCCTCTCGAGAATCCTCGAGGGTTCGTGGGAGTTTGCCCAACCAGTTTACATGTGTTTTGTGGACCTGGAGAAGGCATTCGACCACGTCCCTCGTGTTTATTTGTGGGGGGTGTTTCGGGAGTATGGGGTATCAGGCTTGTTGTTATGAGTTCTCCTGTCTCTACGCAACTGTTGTGAGAGTCTGGTTTGTATTGCCAACACTTGGTCGGACTCATTCCCAGTGAGAGTTGGACTCTGCCAGGGCTGCCCTTTGTCACCGATCCTGGTCATAATTTTTATGGACAGGATTTCTAGGTTCACATGTAGCGGACTTGAAATGGTTATCTGTGTCTACGTTGTGTTGTGTAGGGAAATAACTCCAACAGTGGGTTCACAGCTGGCACTTTATTCTATGAAAGACAAGGATTAATCAATGGGATACACACAGTAGCAGCACACTCTCATTCCGTCCGTGCAGGGTCCACGCAGTTGTTTGGGTTTTTTTTTTTTTTTTTTAAACACTAGTGCATACCCGTAGAAACCCGTGCATGCCCGTAGAGGGGATGCATTGGAACAGAATTCTTGCCAGTTACAGGACAGTATAGCAACGCAGCACTAAGTGGCAATCACATGTGAAGGCTTTTGTATGCAGCAAAACATAAAAATCACACAAAATATGTCCTGCCATCTGGGGCTGTCTGCCCCTGCTTGTTACTTCTTCTCCTGCCTGTCACTGTTCTGTGTTATGTTGCTTACCTGTGTCTATATACAGTATATACACGTATGTCTTGTAGGGAGTCATGTGCTCTGTCTATGTGCCGTCATATAGACATCATCTGGTGGGTCTTCTTCTTTGTTCAGACCACTGAAGGGTCTCCTCCTGTCTCAGACGGCTGTGTTGTTCACAGTCATGCCTGCGGCGTACTGGTGGAGCCTGAGGTGTTTCATGTTCACGGCATCCTTTCTGATGCGCAGCAGTTCTCCTCATTCTATTGCTCTCCATCTGGTGGGTCTTCTTCTTCGTTCAGACCACTGGTTGAGGGATAGGTGCATCACAATTCCAGTTCACGGGCACGATCCTGAAAAAGTGGCTTTCAACCCTGTTCAGGAAGGCCCGTGCATGCCCGTAGAAACCAAGAAACCAGAGCACCCGGAAAAAATCAGCACTTTGCTTGGCATTTTACACATTTGTAGTGTAGACTGGCATTCGTCAAGGTTACACATTTGCTGTCATGTAGGCATGGCGAGTCATCCTATGATGCCTGAGTTCAAAGGACGCGCTATGATATGAAACTATCTATCTATCTATGATGATGAGGCAGAGATCATAGGCTGTCCTATGATGTCCTAGAAACGTGCTTTAAAGTCTGTCGTACCCTATGCTGGTGAAGGGTGTCCTCCTGTCTCAGACGGGTGCGATGTACTGCTGGAACCTCAGGTGTTTCATCTTCATGGCATCTTTTCTGATGTGCAGCAGTTGTCATTCTATTGCTCTCCATCTGGTGGGTCTTCTTCGTTGAGACCACTGGTTGAGGAATAGGTGTGTCGTAATTTCAGTTCATGGACAGGATCATGAAAATAGATCTGAGCAAAAAGAGGCTTTCCGGCATGGACTCACTGTATATGACATCATAAAGACATGAAGGCAGCCTTGATGTATATGACATCATAAAAACATGTTGCAAGATGTCTGTCACTGTATATGACATCATAAAGACATGAAGGCAGGCTTGCTGCATATGACATCATAAAGACACATTTGTCTATGTGCCGTCATATAGGCATCGCGAGTTGTCCTATGAGGGCAGCACGGTGGCGCAGTGGTTAGCACAGTGGCAGCACAGCAAGAAGGTCATGGGATCGATTCCACCCTTGACCATCGTGGGTTCGATCCCACCCCCAGACCATCGGTGACCCTTCTGTGTGGAGTTTGCATGTTCTCCCCGTGTCTGCGTGGGTTTACTCCGGGCACTCCGGTTTCCTCCCACATGCCAAAAACATGCAAGTTAGGTTAATTGGGTATCAAAACTGGGGATTCTAAATTGTCCTTAGGTATGTATGCGAGAGTGAATGGTTGTCTGTCTCTCTGTGTTGGCCCTGCGATGGACTGGCAATCTGTCCAGGGTGTACCCTGCCTCTCGCCAAAGATGCTGGGATAGGCTCCAGCCCCCCCGCGACCCGAAAGGATTAAGCGGTAGAAGATGGATGGATGGATGGATGGATGGAGTTGTCCTATGACGCCTGAGTTCATGGTCTATATAACATCATAAAGACACATTTGTCTATGTGTCCCATGATGCCTGAGTTCATAGGACGTCTTATGATGTTCAGGCAGAGATCATAGGCCATCCTATGATGTCCTATAAACGTGACAGACAGACACACACAAAGACAGACACACACACACACACACACACACAGATTTCTTGCTTTTATAGAGTGATGTGCTGCATTACAAAATTATATATTAACAAAATAAATTCTAAAAATCAAAACAAAAACACAGTAAAACTGAAATTAAATAAAAATCAAATAAACACAATTGTACTCAAAAGCGTCAATAAATAAAAAGACACTCAAATTAGAGTTGCATATAAAAATAAAAACTAAAAAAACCCAAAGTGACTCAAAGTATTAACTTAAGAGACTAAGAAAGAAGATCTTTCATTATTCACCATTACCGCCATCAGTGTGTGAATGTGTGTGTGATCGTGTGGATAGCAGGATCTGTAAAGCGCTTTGGTCATCTAAAGATGAGGAAAAAGCGCTGAAAAGTGAACGCCATTTACCATTACACATTGCTTTCTGTCACACAGACCACTGCGTGGCCGGATTAGAAAAATCTAAATTTTTTTTGTAACTACAATGTCATGATTCACTGCACCCAAAGAATTTTTTTTTAGGTTCAGTTCAACTGCTCCCACAACCTGACCTTGATCGACTGACTTTTTTTGTTTTTAATATGTTCAGTCAAGTAGGAGGTAGCACTCTCAGCTGAATAATTTGGTCAGAAGCCATAGAGAGGATATAAATAATTATTAGACTTCATTATTAAGACTTCATATTGGGCATCTCTGTGGCACAGTGGTTAGCACTGTGGCAGTACAGTAAGAAGGTCGTGGGTTCGATCCCACCCCCTGACCATCAGTGGCCCTTCAGTGTGGAGTTTGCATGTTCTCCCCGTGTCTGTGTGGGTTCACCCCGGGTACTCCAGTTTCCTCCCACAGGCCAAAACACATGCAGGTTATTTCAACTGGAGACTCTAAAGTGGCCCTCGGTGTGAATGTGTGTGTGAATGGTGAAGGGATTGGCGCCGCACCGTGACTGCCTCATCCATCCACGTGGATGCCCTGAATTTCCCTCTGGGATTAATAAAGTATACAAAAATAAAATTTAAAAAAAATACTCCAATAATTGTGTAGCAACATTTTTTTTTTCTAAAACTGTGATACTAAGAGACACATACCTGATTTACAGCTTAAGATTTAAATCCCTTACCATTTAATCTCATGTGCACGACATATGCTTTTAAAAAAATGTATGGTTTGTGCAGTTTATTTATCATTCCCTTATAATAAATAAGCCATCATTGGATTTTGCTGTCCACTTGATTTGCCTATATACAGGTCTATGTATTTTGCACGGTATGCAAAAGTCACTAACATTTTTTTTTTTTGTGGGCAACATTACTTTCATTTGACATGCTAATACTAAATTGTATCCTACTGATTTAATCTTTTGCAGTTCGTCATACTGTAGATGTTAAGATGCCTAAAAATAATCGTGCACAGAGAGAGAAGAAACGTGAGGCAGTGCGCCGTGCATGTGCTGCTGAGTCAGTTGCAGCTCGAAATGCCCGCCAAGTGAGCCATGCAGCACGCAAGCTAAGGCAACAAAAAGCTGGAACAGAGGAGATGCGGAATAGTCAACTGATCACTAACGCTACACGCCAGACAAGGCACAGAGAAGCTGAGATGGAGGAGATGAGGAGCAGTAGATTGAGGGGAAACGCTGCACGACAGAAAAGATGGCGTAATGATGAAACACCTGAGGTTCGAGCAGCACGTCAGGTGCATGACTGTGAATAACACAGCTGTCTGAGAGAGGAAGAGACCCCTCAGCAGCGTAGGGTACGACAGACAAGGGATGCCTTGTGCCATCAGGAAGTGCATCGTACACGTGTGGAACAGGCGCACCAAAAAAAAAAAAAAAAAAAAAAAAAAAAATCTCACTCGGTGTGATGATAACGTCTTCCAAGAGGAACTTTATGGCGATTGCACGCGCACACACACACACACACAGAGTAAGACATCACCGTTTGAGTGTCCTCCATGCTCACATTGTGGTGCCTATACAGTGGTGTGAAAAAGTGTTTGCCCCCTTCCTGATTTCTCATTTTTTTTGCATGTTTGTCACACTTAAATGTTTCAGATCATCAAACAAATTTAAATATTAGACAAAGATTTCTAGAAACTTCCTCAGCCTCTAAGGAGGCTGAGGAAGTTTGGCATGTCCCCCAAGATCCTCAACAACTTCTACAGCTGTATCATCGAGAGCATCTTGACCAATTGCATCACTGCGTGGTACAGCAGCACTACTGCTTTGGACCGCAAACAAGATCATCAGGACTCCACTCCCCTCTCTGCAGAGCATCTATCACCGCAGAGTCCAAAAGAGAGCTGCCTCCATCCTCCAGGACCCCACATACCCCCAGCACAGACTGTTCACATGTTTACCCTCAGGCCAGAGGTACAGAAGTGTAAAATACAGGGCATCCAGACTAAAAAACTCCTTTCCCACGGCCGTCAGACTCCTGAATAAATAACAAACTCCGGACACAAGTTTGCAAATAGGAATTCACACACTGGATGCTAAATTTGCACATTGCTCATTTGCACACTGTACATAGTTTCACCCCGTCTCATTTCCATATCATCTCTGCTGCTAAATTATCATTGTACAGTCTACTGGGCATTACCAGGGCACACGGCTTTCTCATTTGCACATTGTATATAGTCTCATACCATCTCAGGTTCATATCACCTCTGATATTAAATACCATTGTTCATTATAGTCATTCAGTGAATTTTCAATTTTCATTCTTCTTGTTTCCTCTAGTTTAACTGCTTTAATTGTCATAATTGCCTAATGTGTATTTATTAGTATTTGTATTAAGGTGTGTTTATTACCTTTATTACTATTGATGTGTATCTATTACCTTGACATTAGTTCGGCGAGCAGAGTAAGAATTTCATTGCTCAGGAAATGTTGCATTTCTTAACTGTGCCCATGATAATAAAGCCTTTGAATCTTTTAGATAACACAAGTAAACACAAAATGCAGTTTTTAAATGAAGGTGTTTATTATTAAGGGGAAAAAAAATCCAACCCTACATGGCCCTGTGTGAAAAAGTGATTGCCCCCCCCAAATCTAATAACTGGGTGGGCCACCCTCAGCAGCAACAACTGCAGTCAAGCATTTGCGATAACTGACAATGAGTCTTCTACAGCACTGTGGAGGAATTTTGGCCCAGTCATCTTTCCACAATTGTTGTAATTCAGCCACATTGCACAAGAGCTTTCTTCAGCCATGGCCAATTCTATGTTGCTGAGAGCAGAGTTGGCAGATCAAGCCGACTTCGTATTCTTGCTCAAGATGAAGAAACTAAGCAAAAGCGTTGCTTTCTGAGCAATGTGGTTTATAAAAACAACAGGGGATCGCCTGATTACTGGGATCTTTCTGCACTGTGGGGGTTTCCCCTGCAGTTGAAAGTGCTATGAGATGACTGTTGTGAAATGGCACTATATAAATAAAGTTGAATTGAATTAAATTCAAATTGGTGCTGACACAGTAAAAATGTGTAACCTTGAAGAAATGGCAGTCTATACTGGTTGCCTTTGGAACAGATGGAGCTGCAGTTAACATGGGACATCGTGGAGGTGTTATTTCCCTGCTCAAGGAAGAGATTGGAAAGCATGTGATTGCCTTTCACTGCATGGCTCACGGGTACATTTAATTACTGCTTTGTTTAAAAATGTGTATTTTAATGTAAGCACATACATACTTAAAAAAAAAAAAAAAAAAAATCAAACCTCTTTTTATGTTGTCTCATTCATCTAGATTAGAATTGGGCATGTTGACTGTGCAGAAGAAGGAGCCCATGGTTGCAAAATTCTACGACCTCCTCCACCTGCTTTGGAAGACCTATTGCTTCAGTCCAAAATCTCAGCAAGAACTCCAGGAAGCTGGGAAAATGCTGGGAGTGACGATAAGTAATCCATCCAGCGTAAAAGGTATTCCTGTGAACCACCTTCAGATTTTATTGTATTTTAAAGTGTGCTGTATAAAGGACATAAAAAATAATTATTGTATTATTAAAGGGATGCGCTGGATTCCACACATTGAGCGTGCACGGCATGCACTACTCAAATCCTCTGCCCATGAAGAACAGGAAGAGAGTGGCCAGTATGCTGTAACCCTGCAATAAATAAGCCACCTGGCTGAATCCTCTCCTTCTGCAGACATTAAAGGAAGGTTAAGAAGGTAATATATTTAAAAAGAAATGCTCATTTTTGTTGCTCAATCGTAACCATGTTGGTTCAAGAAATGAAATGTGCTGGAATCTTAAATTATTTTAGATCAAGGATGACTTGGAAATTTCTGTACCTTCAGCCACTCTATGGCCAATGTCTTTGCTAAGTTCGGGACCCTAAGCTGAATCCTACAAGCAAATGATCTCATCCTACCAAAGGCACAGCTGAGCTGAAGAGGACAATGGCAGAACTGGGAAGGATGAAGCTGAGGCCTAAACCAGGAGGAACGTCAGAGAAGTTTCTAAGCATGCAGATTGAGGGAGAGAGTGTAACCTTTCAGGTGTGATAAAATAGGAAATAAGATAAACATTTTGAAAATACATAATCACAGGGCTTAAAACAAGAAAACATGGTTAGCCTGAAAAACATTCCCAAGGAAGAAATGTGTGCAACATTAATAAATATGAACAGCATAAATATTGAATAAATAGAATCTGTCCAGGGTGTACCCTACTTCTCGCCCAAAGATGCTGGGATAGGCTCCAGCCCCCTCGCGACCCCAAAAGGATTAAGCGGAAGAAGATGGATGGATGGATAGTATTTACAGTGTACCGCTCTATTTAATAAGTTAACCCATCTCAGTGAAGGAGTACTACAATTTAAAACTGCTGACAATTTAAATCCCTGTCTTTCAGTTATTTGTGTACTGATTTTGGTGTCAACTTCCAAGGTGTGGAGCTGAAAGGGCAAGTCCCCTTAAGCAATAGTGCTCTCAGCAGTCAGCATGTGTCAGCAGCTGCTGACATTGCAGTAGAAGCATGGATGGCAACAGGAAATTCTGATTTCAGCTGAAATCTAATTTGGTCGATTGACTTATGGGGCGGGGGCGGGGGGTGCAGCCCCCCTGAAGCTGAGAGGTTTTCAGTAAAACAGAAGTAATTTAGACTGAAAAAAATGATTAAAAAAATGAAATACTAGACTTAGATAAATCATTAAATATAATGAAAAGTTAACTTACTTTTTCTTCAATGTTTTCTCATTGTCTTTAGTCCAACATACTTAACAGTTCTATAAGAGTTTATTACACTATTTACACTGGTCACCAAGTCACTTCTAATGTGAAACTTTCTTCCTTTTGGCAGCAAGCTGTGTCAGTCTCTGAACTTTGAACTTCATCCCCTTTTCTGGTTTCTTCAGAAACTGTCCGAGTGTTTCTGTTACCTCGTCGAACTTTGAGCCAATTTTCACCTTTACTGTCACTTTTCTCTCAAGCCAATTCCATTGGAACTTATTTTTGACACTTTTGTCTATTTCTAGCACTGATGACTCCTGATCCTTCGATAAAAATCTCATAATTCCGCTGAAAACAATACCGAAAGCTCAGAATTTCAACACGAACCAGGGATGTAATTTGGGGTTGGAGAAATTATCTGAAAATTTAGCAGGGGGTCTGGAGGACGCAGAGCCCTGGTGGGGGTGCAAGGGGGGCGAAGCCCCCCAAAGCTCCTGGGTTTTTATGATTTTTAAGTACCAGAACAGTGCTTAAATGACATAAAACAAACAGCTGAATGCCACTTATTACTGTACAGGGATGGCAACAGGAAATTCTGATTTCAGCTGAAATCTAATTTGGTCGATTGACTTATGGGGGGGGGGGGCGCAGCCCCCCTGAAGCTGGGAGGTTTTCAGTAAAACAGAAGTAATTTAGACTGAAAAAAATGATAAAAAAAAAAAATGAAATACTAGACTTAGATAAATCATTAAATTTAATAAAAAGTTAACTTACTTTTTCTTCAATGCTGTCTCACTGTCTTTAGTCCAACATATTTAACAGTTCTATAAGAGTTTATTACACTATTTACACTGGTCACCAAGTCACTTCTAATGTGAAACTTTCTTCCTTTTGGCAGCAAGCTGTGTCAGTCTCTGAACTTTGAACTTCATCTCCTTTTCTGGTTTCTTCAGAAATTGTCCGAGTGTTTCTGTTACCTCGTCGAACTTTGAGCCAATTTTCACCTTTACCGTCACTTTTCTCTCAAGCCAATTCCATCAGAACTTATTTTTGACACTTTTGTCTATTTCTAGCACTGATGACTCCTGATCCTTCGATAAAAATCTCATAATTCCGCTGAAAACAATACCGAAAGCTCAGAATTCCAACACGAACCAGCGATGTGATTTGGGGTTGGGAAAATTATCTGAAAATTCAGCAGGGGGTGTGGGGGACGCAGTCCCCCAGCGGGGTCCGGGGCAGAGCCCCGTTGGGGGGGGGGGGGGCCAAAGCCCACCGAAGCTCCTGGGTTTTTATGATTTTTAAGTCCCAGAACTGTGTTTAAATGACGTAAAACAAACAGCTGAATGCCACTTATTACTGTATAATATTGACTTATGTTCCAAGAAGATAGCATTCCTAAAATATTCCAACAAGCATTATCCATCACATGCTTTAACACTTGATCAAATCAAAATCAGTTAATTTTATCTATTCCATAATAGAAATAAAATTCCAACATACCATTACTTTTTATAATTTCAGCATTCATTTCAGATCACCAGTTTCAATCTCCATTGAGACTTGAGCAGTTCATTTTGCACAATCACTGATGTAGCCAAGTCTTAGAAATATTCAAAAGTTATGAGTCAATGTCCACTGTGAACTGTCAATTTCAAACTGTTGGAATCATAAAAGAGGATGGTTAACTTTTATTACCGTTTCCTCCCCCGCGCAGCCCAGCTCATACAGCCGTTGTACGGCGCCAGTAACAGAGAGTTAATGGCTCTCCACCTGGCCATACGCCACTTCCAGTCCTGCCTGAAAGGGCGCAGCTTCACTGTGTTCGTGGACCACAAGCCGCTAATGTACTTAACGTACTTTATCTTCCTGGAAGATAAAATAAAGCGGAATTCGGCAAATTAGCAGAAAATCACATCCCTGAGAACACGCCGCCATGAATCTTTGAAAAGGCATACAACGAGCCATTTGATTGGACAATCGTTTGCAACTATCCAATCGCAGGGCTGTCAAGCTACTGCAATACAGCAGTAGCTTGGCCACAACACATCCGGGTTATCGCGGGAGAAGACTTCCAGGGAAGCGCCGAGCGCTTATGTAATCGTGTTGATTTTCGCTAAAATCGGTAACAATAAGGTACCTTACCCCCCCTAAAATTTTCTTAACGGATTTAGACGATTCACAGAAATGATCAATTTGAAAATAAATCGGCGGAAATCCGCGGATCAGCGGAAAATTGCCATCCCTGTAGAAGAGATGAGTTCTTGCTTCAGCTATGTGCTGGGTCAGTCAGGAGAAGGTGTAGTCGACTGCCTCAGAATATTCAACACTGATGCATGGCCAGAGTGTCTCGGTGAACTACAGGATTTTGGCAGGGCAGAAGTTCAGTCTCTTCTCCAACATTACAGTGAACTCCTCAGACTGTGAGTACACAGGGAAATGTAGTAAAATCTCATTTTTTGTATTGAGTCAATACAGAAGTATGGCAAAGATCTGATGTTTTGGATTTTACTGAATCCATAACATGTTCAATTAACGTTTTACAAATTTCTTATGAACAAATGTTTAGGGCCTTATTTCCTCCCCCAGTTTATCTCCCTGTGTCTGTGCCGACAAAAGTGGAGGATGCCAGTGTGACCAGGTCCATGGGGAGTGGTCGCAGCTGAAGTCCTTCATCAAGACCACCTTCACACATAAGTCTTACCTTCGCCTCTGCCAGACACTTCTCACAAAGGAGCCATAGTGTTCACACTTCAAGGTATGAGGGCAATATTGCAACATTCTTGATAATGTACTGTCATGTGTACTCTCCTAAATCTATAAAAGTTTTACTCATAGTTACTTTGATTTCAGAATTCCCTGCACTACAACACACAGTGAAAGCTGCCAGCAAGATCATCGGTGCCCCTCTGCCCCCCCCCCCCCCAGACATCTGCCTCACCCGCATAGCCAGCAACGCTGCAGGCGACATCTCCCACCCCTCACACTCCCTCTTCAGCCCCCTGCCCTCAAGGAAAAGGTACCGGAGCCTCCGGGCCCACTTCACAAGACTGCTAAACAGCTTTGTTCACCAGGCCATCAGGACACTGAACTCTGTCCACCCCCCCCACCCCCACCCCTTGCCCGGACTGTAACACACTCACCCGCACAATAGCTACTTCAGCTGTTTACACAGAAAGATTGCCACACCAAAAGTAATACATCTGCTGCTGTATGTCTCTGCACCTTACTGCAACCATTTGCACATATGCCATATCTGCTGCTGTCTGTTACTGCAATGCCGATCATGTGCAGTCCAATCTGTCACTGTCTGCACCTACACTACTGCATCAAACTTGCAACTGCAAGTATTACTGCTTTACCTTTTTCTGTATAAAGGATTGCTGGGTTTTATCGTTAATCTTCATTTGCACTACGGGATGTCTGGATTTTATCTTTGTCATTATTTGCACTACAGGTAGCATTACTGTACATAGACTGCTGTTGTTTTTTCTAGCCTTATTCCTTTTTTATATTGCGCACACCACTGAAGAGACAGAAATGGCGTTTCATTTCTCTTGCATGTCCTCCACATCTAGTGATATTGATAAATAAAATCTTCGAATACTGAATTGAATCTGAAGTTGGCTGAAATCCTCCTGGTTCTGCCAATCTCTTCTGCTCAACGTGAGCATGGAATCTCTGTCCAAAGTTAGTTAAGTTATTCCCATGCCAATGGCGTATGGCAACGACTATCTCTGTTTCGTGACCCTCGGCCACACAGCGACTGTAGATAGTGGAAGCTACTGTGGGGGGGGGGGGGCGGTCGGTCCTCTGTGTGTTCACTTTCCTTCCCCCGTTTTATTATGCTGAGCACCAAGCTAGAAGGTGGGAAGTACCATTTTTAACTGGTCTGTGGTATGACCCGGTCGGTATTTGAACCCCAGTCTCCCGCATATGGGGCGGATGCTCTACCAACTAGGCCACCCCTCCAATCTAGCCCAAAACAGGATTAAAAAAAAACAACTCAACCCGCAGCAGTCTTCCTGTCTGCACTACAGAGGACTTGATTCATGTAAGTACAGATCGCTGCTCTGTGGAGCACTTCAACCCCAGTGACGTAGCAGCGAGATGGATGTCCTCTTCTAAGAGGGCCAGGAGGCCACTGTTAAAGAGGCGCTCAGAAGACATGCCAGCTCTGTGACTATAGACTGCACACGCGCAGAGTATTTGCAGTGTTTATTTGTATCTTCATATGTTTGTATGTTTACGTCCCTGAAATTGCATGAATTTATAAAGAGGCTTTGAATATTTCTTTCAATTTTATATCTGTAAATTTCTGCATTATATTTGACATTTACGTTGATGTGTTTATGTTAGGCCTACCTTACTTATTCTGCAAATTCTATGAAACTGTATGGATTACAAAGTTTTTCCAAAACCTTGAAATTACTTGAATTTACAGTTTCTTAATATTTCATGTCTTTAAATCATTAAACTGCACTACTTGCAGTGTGGACCTGGTCACACTGCCATCCACCACTTTGTCGGCAGAGATACAGGGAGAAAAAATGATTGGCTGTTTAAATATGTGCCTAAGCTCCTAAAACCCAACAATTCATCTTTGTCCTCTGGAGTCGGGATTATATCTTATCTCATATCTCTCATACTATACATGACACACTGTTAAGTCCTGCTGTTCTTTACAGTACACAAGTGGAGCTTTAAAATGATACCCCATATTGGTGGGTGTGGCCTTCCCAGCCTCTCTGTCCCACTTTCAAACACAGCCTACATTTGTGCATGTGAACACCAACTACCTAACCAGTTTTCTACCAGACTACTTGCTTTCTACGGGCATTGCACTAGTTTTACCATAAACCAGCCACGACCAGGAGCCCCTTGCAAGATTTCTGACAGAGGAGTCAAAAGAATTATTACAAGAGTTATCCAAGAGCCAAAAACCACACGTGGAGAGCTCCAGAAAGACCTGGAGTTAGCAGGTACTGCTGTTTCAATAAAAACAAAAAAGTAATGCACTCAACCGACATGAGCTCTATACCCGCTCACCTCGCAAGACTCCATAGCAGAAGAAAATGCATTTTGAAGCTTGTAAGTTTGCTGCACAACATTTGAGCAAGCCAGTCAAATACTGGGAGAATATAGTCTGGTCAGATGAGACCAAAATTGAACTTTTTGGATGCCACAGCACACAGCATGTTTAGAGGAGAAATGGCACTGCACAATAGCCCAAAAACACCATACCAACAGTGAAGTATGGAGGTGGGAGCATCATGGTGAAGAGGTGTTTATCAGCACATGGTAACAGGCAGCCTTCATATAATTGAAGGAAAGATGAATGGAGAAACGTACAGAAGACATCCTTGATAAGAACCTGTTGCCATCTGCCAAGATGCTGAAGATGAAACGAGGGTGGACATTTCAGCAAGACAATGATCCCAAACACACAGCCCAGAAAGCTCTCAAACTGGCTCCAGAGAAGGAAAATCAAGCTGCTAGAATGGCCCAGTCACCCGACCTGAATCCAATTGAAAATCTATGGAACAAACTGAAGATCGGAGTTCATAAAGACACCCACGGAACCTTCAAGATTTGAAGACAGTTTGTGTGGACGAATGGGCTAAAATCACCCCTGAGCAATGCCTGCGCCTAGTTTCTCCATACAGGAGGGGTCTGGAAGCTGTTACTACCAGCAAAGGCTTTTCTACTAAATATTAAATGAATTTCACCAAGTGTGTTCAATACTCATTTCCTGTGTCATTTCACTTTATTAAATATAACTTGTTTTTGTGAACACAGTTGCCTTGATTTCTTTGTATGTATGGATTACTTGGGTTGTAACTGATATCTGGGGAAAATTTCAGGTCAATGGCTCCATCAGAAATATGTTTGAGAAAAATGTTGATGTATTCAGTACTTACTTTTCCTTGTAGATATTTTAGTCAATTTTCTTATGCTACATATTCATTTTTATAATTTAACTATCCATGTCATTTACTTTAAGTCTACGGAGTTTCAATTCTATTTTACCACTCTTTTTTGTTCGAACTTTTTGATCTAAAACTACTTTGTCTTTCCTCATGTTGACTGCTCTCACGTCATTTTTCAGGTCACTTCTTCTGTCTCATCAATCACTGAGTGGAACCTTGACCTGCACTGACCTTCAGAGGTTTGGCTCTCCTGCTTCAGTCCAAACTGCTCTCCCTCTTGACTGATGCAGATGTCTTCCCGTTCCTCTTTAATCTGGGAACATTCTGCTCCCACCTGAACAACAATGAAGTTTCTCTCCTGATTTAGAAGCTGCTGCTCATCCAGAACCTCCTCCTGTTTAAAGTCATTTTGCTGTGGGACATCTGGAGGGACAAAGAGACACAAGAAAGGTGGTGGAATATGGTTATGACACAAAGAGAAAGTTCATCCTATAAAGCCACTTAGATAAAAGTGTCTTCAGCAGCAGAGACCCACTGCACCTGTAGTGGAAACACTATATCAGTGTGCTGTGAAACACTGCAATCAGCTGGAATTGATAATGGGGGTCCATGACAGCGAGGCCAAAGTCCGATGTCCCCGACTGCCTTGTTACTCTCAACAAGAAATATTTCCCTGTAGATCTTTCATTGGAAAATTACAAACATTTGCTGCTGATTTGTAATCTTTTGTTGCTTAAATTTCACATTTTTCCAAGATATTTGAAATTCATAAATGAGTAACTTTTCTTAAAAGTTGGTAAGGTTCTTTGTCAAGAATTTGACACTTTTTTGTAAATTTACAACTGTGTACCTTAAACAGCTTTTTGTCACAAATTGTGAGGGTTTTTTTTTTAATCTTTGGTCAAAATCACATTCTGTTTGAGATGTAAACAAATAGATATAGCTATCGGTTTAGCATACTTTGTCAGAATCAGCTGCACTGCAATTATGCTGGAGCTGCAACTAAAAATTATTTTAGTAGTCAATGAATCTGACGACTATTTTTTTTTTTTCAATTAGTCAACTAATTGCATTTATTTTTCTCATGTCCATCATCTCTGCTTCCTGTTGGGGCTCTAGTCTCGTGCATATTTTACCTCACCCGCCGTTTAATACCTCTTAACGTTCCATCTCCAGTGGACGGGAGGCATTTAAATGCCATTTTGTCTCAGCTGGACACAGGGAATTGTGCTTACATGCTTACAATGGGCAGTCATGCCTTACACCATTTTGAAAGCTTAGAATTTCGTCTATTTGGTTATTGAAACAGATTTCAGACAAAATCTTAACACTGGATTTAAACAGGACTTTAAACAGGCTACCGTAGCATTAGTAACAGCATTGACTCGCCGAAAAAGCTTTCTTGGCATCCTTGAATGAATGATAGTTGAACAAATACGGTCCATTTGTATTGCAAAAGGTCCAATAGATCCATCTGAGTAAGATTTATTGTCCATCTTGATGGCAACAAGGAAAACTGCCCGTAAAACAGCAGCATTTATTTGAAAATTGGCCAGCGAGCGCTCGCTCATTGTGCTAACAACACACTTCCGGGAAGTTGAACCAGAACCGGAAACCCAAGAGTGGGGTGGGCCACCTAGGCAAACTTTTTTTTCCTTTAAATTTAGTATGCTTAGATCACTGTTACTCAGTGGCTTGTTTTGCCAAAAAATTTAGAGTGTTTTGTTTTGAATAAGACCAACCCCAATAAGATACTGCAAGGGGTTGAAGAACAGCTTTGAATTTAGTTTGGGTATGTTTTTCAGGCACTTCGAAGGGAAATTGGCTGGAATGCTCAGGAGTTAAGCCTGCACAGACACCTGTGAAAACCACTGTTGTTGTCAGTCCCTACTTTAATAACATTTTATAAGCAGTTTCCAGAGCTAAATAAAATTACCCATGAAACACACATTTGAAACTTAAGCTCAACAGCTTACTCAAATTTATTTTAAGCCAAATAATTGAAAGAAATTAAAAGAGCAGTCTTAAAAAAGCTAAAGTGCAAAAGCAAAAAACAGAAACCATTGCTGCACAGTGCACACCCAGTCTGTCTTAACATAAAAAAAGGTTAATCATGACCCATGAAACTATAATCTGAAACCGCTTAGCTGAGCTTAATCAAGTCTTTGAAGCAACACAAATAGTCTTTTAACTCAAAAAATAAAGTGCAAAAATTCAAAATAGCTTCTGCTGCAGCATGAAGGCCTGATTGTAACTGCAAGTTCACCAAGAGTGACATTCAAGTCCATAACCGCAAAAAAAAATCCTATCTGAAATTTTTCCATTGCTGGAAGTTTTAAATTTCAGTTAGGCTTTCGATTTCAAATTAAATAAAATCTTCCAGTACAAAATAAAATAACAGTTTACACACTGCTTATATTGCAGTGTAGAAACGTGAGCATATCAATGTGTTCTGGAGTGAGGCTGGCCCTCTTCTTTGAGGCAATGTTCCCGGCTGTTGAGAAGAGACGCTCAGAGGGAGTAGAGGTAGCAGGAATACACAGGAATGATTTGGCTAGAGATGCTAGAGTTGGATACTTTGCCTCATTCAGCTTCCACCAAGACGATGGATTCTCTGTCTTTGAGATGGGCTGCTCTCCAAAGTACATCAGCACCTGCCATGGGACAACAGATGAAAATTAACCTGGTGGTAAAGTCTGACATTTTATATTTGATTTTAAATGTTAATCACAGGGATGGCAACAGGAAATTCTGATTTCAGCTGAAATCTAATTTGGTCGACTGACTTATGGGAGGGCCAGCGGGGCACAGCCCCCCTGAAGCTGAGAGGTTTTCAGTAAAACAGAAGTAATTTAGACTGAAAAAAATGATTAAAAAAAAAAATGAAATACTAGACTTAGATAAATCATTAAATTTAATGAAAAGTTAACTTAATTTTTCTTCAATGTTGTCTCACTGTCTTTAGTCCAACATATTTAACAGTTCTATAAGAGTTTATTACACTATTTACACTGGTCACCAAGTCACTTCTAAGGTAGTCGGCATGTTTCTTCACTTTTGATGCGTGGTCTGACAGCACCACACATCCACGCGATCCATAGTTAATCAAGTCTTTACAATACACACAAAAAGCTTTTCCGGCCACGTCTGGTTTCTTCAGAAATTGTCCGAGTGTTTCTGTTACCTCGTCGAACTTTGAGCCAATTTTCACCTTTACCGTCACTTTTCTCTCAAGCCAGTTTCATCGGAACTTATTTTTGACACTTTTGTCTATTTCTAGCACTGATGACTCCTGATCCTTCGATAAAAATCTCATAATTCCGCTGAAAACGATACCGAAAGCTCAGAATTCCAACACGAACACGCCGCCATGAATTTTTGACAAAGCATACAACGAGCCATTTGATTGGTCCAATTGTTTGCAACTATCCAATCGCAGGGTCGTTTACAATACAGCAGTAGCTTGAGTACAAAATATCCGGGCTATCGCGGAGACTTGACCCGGGGAAGCGCCGAGCGCTTATGTAATCGTGTTGATTTTCGCTAAAATTGGTAACAATAAGGTACCTTACCCCCCCTAAAATTTTCACAATGGATTTAGATGATTCACAGAAATGATCAATTTGAAAATAAATCAGCGGAAATCCGCGGATCGGCGGAAAATTGCCATCCCTGTAATCAATATACACCATTTTTAAATACATAAATCTTACTTCATTAGTGATCATTTGGCTGTGCATATCCTGTTCATTGGTGTCACTGTCACTTGTGTCTGTTGAGTCACATGATCCAAGCAGTGAATCTAGAGGTGAAACAGACCTATTTGGGGTTCTCTCAGCTGAGGCATCCCTGTTAGCTTCCCCATTCTCATTGGTGCACTTTGTCTTCACAGTAGTATTCCCATCCATAGACTGAAGAGCAAGAGCTTGTACTTTATTCTGAACACTGAACCTCTCTGTTGTCAGAAATTTCAGTTTTCGAAATCTTGGGTCTAGTGCAGCTGGAATGATCTATTTACTTATGTTATTAGCAGTGACGGTGATCTCTCTTGACCAGCGTGCAGTGATCTCCTGTTAAGCAGCTGCCTAGAAGGCCTGTACAGGAGCTGTATCATAGGCAGTGTGGGTGGACTTCATAAGCCCTCTGACCAGAGGAGGCAGGGCAGAAACTGTCACGCAAATTTCACCACTCAAGTAGACAGTGGCACATTCAAAGGCCTGGAGAGCTTTGACGAGTTCCTCTAGCAGACTCCATTGGTCACATTTAAGGCCAAGGCATTGTTTCTCTCTCTGTGTTACTGTTGGGTCAGACAGAGTTCTTCTTCTTCTTCTTCTTTTAGATTTGATTGGCGGTTGACTACGTGCTTACAGGTGCATTACCGCTACCTACTCCATCTTCCTTTATAGTTTCCTTGTGGCATCATCAGACAGAGTTGCAGTGGGTGGCCATCTCTGTTCAAGGAGACGAGTGATCATATAATAGGTGCTGTTCCACCTGGTAGAAATGTTTTGGATAAGTTTGCGTTCTGGAGTCCCCATCTGTATTTGCTTGGCCTTGAGCTTGCTTGAAGCCAGTTTACTTCGTTTTAAGTGCTCGACAAGACACCTTGCTGCTGTTAGTGCTTTACTGATCTGAGGATGTTTGAGTGCATGATTGATCACCAACTGTAAAGTGTGGCCAGCACAGCGGACAGACACCCATCCGTGTTTTTCCTGCAGCATATTGCAGCCACCACAATACTGGAGCCATTGTCATGGACAATTGCCACAATCTTTTTGGGAGGCATCTGAAACCTTTCCACAGCCTGCTCAATCCACAAAGCAATGTTGGGTCCAGTGTGCCTTTCATCAAGTGGCATGGCTGTGAGGCAGAAGCTAGCAAGCTCCGAGTCATCACTGATAAAGTGGCAAGTGATGCCAAGATATGCTTCTGTAGCAACACTGGTCCAGGCATCAGCTGTCAGGGTAAGCCTATTTTTAGTTGATTTAAGAGCATCTTTAACCTTACTGAGAACAGTTTCATATTTTCCCTCCATGAGCTTTGTAAGGTGGGTTCTTGAAGGTAAGGTGTAACCTGGATGGAATGTGCTGATCATCTTCTTAAA
Source organism: Pholidichthys leucotaenia (assembly GCA_020510985.1). Lineage (NCBI taxonomy): Eukaryota > Metazoa > Chordata > Actinopteri > Cichliformes > Pholidichthyidae > Pholidichthys > Pholidichthys leucotaenia. Next base: position 104,966,055 of record CM035841.1, on the reverse strand, counting down.
ACCCTCATCTTCAATCATGGCTAGTGGTCTCATGTCAGTGACAATCATGTTGAGGATACTCTCCATCAAAACTTCTGCAATTTGAGGAGTGCATGTGCCTCACTTCAAGATAAACTCAGCCTCACATCTCTGATTATGACTAAAAGACAAAAAACAAAACTGTATTAACTATCATAAGTGTAAGGTTATATATCAGTTTATCACAGACAGCAAAATGCCTAATGTCAATTAAACAATTGATTAAATATCTTACAACTGAATTACTGATCTGCTCCAACCCATAAACTAACATTAGGTAGAAATTTCCTATGAGTGCATTTTTTTAACAATATAATTCAGAAAGGTAAACCTTCATATTCAGAATTCACTGCACTTAAGAGTGATATTTCAAACAGTTTGATTTAATTTAGATGATTATGGCTGTAGATTTTTATTTATAAACAATTATTTTGAATTATTATAATACAATATATTTACAAATTGGGATATTTTAATTAACCCAGATATACTAATACTCAGAATGAGGGCCAATATTAATGAAGATGAAAAAGAGAGAGTGACTGCTGTAATTCAGTCATTTACTGCATTCAGCAACACGTTAGCATGACTTAAACAGCTCAGCCCTCAGCAAACAGAGAGCTTACTGTCAAATAGGTAAGCTAACATAAACAGCACGTACTGTTTATGTTAGCAGTCCTAACAGTATAGTAACAGTCCTGTCATTTTTCTAAAGATTGAAACACAGGTGGCCATTGAAAACAAGCGGCGCTAATGTTCTTTACTTGCTACTTACCAAGCAGATGGTAATGTCATGGCTCCCAGGTGCCGTCATTTCAGATGCTCATGCATCAGTGCATGCAGCACTGTAGTGCTGCCGTGTTAAGAGAGGTCTGCCTTGCAAGTCTGCATTTTTCTTGCTTTGTTTTGTTTTTTTTTTGTTACTTATTTGTACCCGTAGGTAGATTTGGTTTGCAGTCTGGTGACAAGCCACCGGCTGCCGGTCGCTGCGTGCGCGAGCGCCCTAAACCTACATGTTTTTGGTATGCGGGAGGAAACCGGAGAAATCCCGGAGTAAAACCACGCAACACGGGGAGAACATGCAAACTCCACACAGCTCACTGTTGGTCGGGGGCTGGAATCGAACCCACGATCTCATGATCCCCGCGGTCCCCCGGCCGAGGGTAAACTGTGCTGCCACAGTGCTAAACCACTGTGCCACCGTGCAGCCCAGATTTGCTTAGTTGTTTTTTTTTTTTTTTTTTTTTTTTTTTTTTTTTTTTTTTTTTTTTTATCTTCTGTAAAATGTTCCCAAATAACAGAAAGTCGGGGTCTGCTTTTTTTTTTTTTAATCCACTTCACCTGGCTCATCCTTTCTTTTTGCCATACTGTGCTCCTCTTCTTCGCAGGAAATTGTTCGCACATGCCGGACAACAGAGGCGCTACTGCCCTCAGCAGTTCCGGTTATGCATTGCAGTTACAACTGAACATTACTACGGCATGCATATAAACTTTATAACTAAACTATTTGTCAACAATTTTTTTTTATTGTTGACATTATCGACAACGTTGACTAATCGTTTCAGCCCTACTGTACACAGAGGAATTCTCACACTGGATGCTAATTTGTACATTGCTCATTTGCATGTTGTACATAGTCTCATGCCATCTCACGTTCATATCTCTTATATTACATTACCACTGTACAGTCTATTGGGTATTATCAGAGACAAGTCATACTCGTTGAATTTTTATTTTACTTAGGGACAAGTTATAGTCACCCAGTGAATTTTCATTCTTCTTGTTTCCTCTAGTCTTAACTGCTTTAACTGTCCTAATTGCCTTTAATGTGTATTTATTAGTATTAAGGTGTGGTGACCCAACAGGAGATCACACTCCACCCAGGACTTTGGGGAATTGGGGGAAGGAGGTGAGAGATGGAAATGAGGAGAAGAAGGGAGAGGAACCAAGGATGGGTGCCAGAGTGCTAGGGGGTAATAATTCGAATGAAGATGTGCCTTCACTCCCGGTATGCCAGGCGTGAACCTATTGTGTGAGGTGGAAGACGCTGTTCACACCCTGGGCATGCTGGCCACAAAAGTACTGTGATGAGTCATGCTCTGTTGTCGCGTATGTTAATGTGTGTACTCCAGGTGCCAAAGGCGGGAATAAAGCTGTGATAATAAAGATTCGCTCAGGCACCCAGAGTTAGTCTGTTCTGCTTCTTGGAGGAAATAATGTGTGTCGTCAGCTCATGTCTCGTCTGATCCTTCCTCCACATTGGTGACCCTGAGATGTGAAAATGGAACACAGACCGAGCACCTCCGTGGGAACATACACGTTTGGGGTTCCCTCCGCTACGCTCGCTGTGGCGGTCAAACTCACGGACTTTTGGCTCCACGACCCAGTCGCTTCGTTCATTCATGTGGAAGCCCAGTTCGCTCTCCGCGGAGTGTCGGAGGATGACACAAAGTACCATTACGTGGTGGCTTCACTGGACCCGCACGCCACTCGGCGCACAATGAGCCTGCTTTGCGCTCCCCCAGCCCGGGGCAAATACGATGCTCTCAAACAGCTGCCGCCGCAGTGTTACATCCCCTCCACTAGACAGAGAGCAGAGTGGCTCCTCTCACACACAGAATTAGGAGACGGATCGGCTGTGGAGTTAATGGAGAGTATGCTGTTTTTGCTGGGCGCAGATGACGGCTCTTTGCTATTCACCCACCTCTTCCTGAAGAAGATACCAATCCTGGCCAACTCGCCGCTGCTGGCGACCAAGGATTACCGAGTGCTGGCAGAGGAAGCAGACCGCATCATCCTGGCTAAAAGGAGTTTCAGTGTCCAGGCAGTGAGACCGAGATCCCCGGAGGAGTCCAACGAGGTTGAGGAGCAGAGTTTCGACGTCCATGCAGTGAGACCGGGATCGTCGGCAGAGTCCCACGGAGTTGAGGAGCTGCAGGTGGTGACTGGGATGGCCACTCGGAAATGAAGGAACGAGACGGGATGCTATCATCATCAGCGTTTTGGCAACGATGTCCAAGTCTGCCGCCTTGTCATTTTCAGAGAAATGGACCAGCCAGTGATCATTGGCAGCTACGGCCGCTGGCGACAGGGAGAAGATGCTTTAATCGAGGACACATATTCTGAGAGATGGCTCTTGGTGGACTCTGGCTCACAGAAGAGCCTCATTTTGCCAATCAGCGTGGACAGGCTGGCAGAAGGCTGTGGTCCGTCGTTCACGGCTGCCAACGGCTCCCCCATCAGGACGTTTGGTGAAAGGTCGGTGACTATATGCATAGACGTAATTATGAGTGGGACTTGGCAGTAGCTGCATGTTTGGTTCCTATTTTAGGTGCTGATTTTCTGTGTGCTTATGGTCTCCTTGTCGATATGGCTAAGTGGATGCTGTTTCTTTTTTGTCACTGCCCTGCATAGCTCAGGGAGTTGGGCCACTAAGACAAGCAAATGTTTGAGCTCCGGGGAAGAAGTACCAGCTTGCTTGTCGAGTTTCCCGCACTCATAGTGCCCACCTTTTCCACTACTGTAACCAAGCATGGGGTCGAGCACTTTATCACCATGAAGGGCCTGCCGGTTTTTGCCTGTCTGTACTGCCTGGACACAGTTAAGCTAGCCATCGTGCGCAAGGAGTTTGCTAACTTAGAACACTTAGGAATCGTTTAGCACTCCAACAGCCCTATGGTACCCAAGTCCGATGGTTTGTGGCAGCCATGCGGTGATTTCCGTCGCTTGAACAATGTCACTGAACATGACCGTTATGCCATCCCGCACATCCAGAATCTTTCTGTGCACCTGGCCAGAATGCACATTTTTTCAAAAGTGGATCTGGTCCATGGTTACCACCAGGTCCCGGTTCACACTAAGGATGTCCCCAGAACGGCGGTAATAACTCCCTTTGGTCTTTTTGAGTTTGTACGCATGCCGTTCGGGTTAAAGGGCGCAGCACAAACTTTTCAAAGGATGATGGACGTGGTACTCTGTGATCTGCTGTTTGTTTTCGGCTACTTAGATGACATTTTGGTCGATAACACGTCAGAGGAGGAGCACCTCCCTCATCTCAAGCAAGTTTTCCAACGGTTGGAAGCACACGGGCTGATTGCTAATCTGGCAAAGTGTCAGTTCGGGCTGCCAGTAATCAACTTCTTGGGCCACTGCACCTCGCCGGAGGGCGCAGTCCCGCTGCGGGATAAGGTGCGCACAGTGTCAGATTTTCCGTGTCCAATTTTGGGGGATGGTCAATTTTTACAACCGTTTCCTAACCCGTGCAGGCCAGCTGCTGCAATGGTTGTGCGGCGCACTCAAAATGTAGAAACCCGCGGATAGCATTGACTGGACCCCCAATCGGGTCCAGGACTTCACAGGCACCAAAACAGCACTCGCCAATGCAGCTTTGCTGGCCCACCCAGCCCCGTCAGTGCAGATAGCGCTCACCACAGATGCATTGGATGTCACGGTAGGAGTTGTGGTGGAGCAGTACGTCTCTGGTTCATGGTAACCCCTTGCCTTTTTCAGCCGTAATTTGCGCAACGACGAGCGTAGGTATAGCACTTTTGACAGAGAGTTGTTGGCTCTACACCTGGCTACACCATCATTTTCAGTTCTGGCTCGAAGGTCACGAGTTTACCGCGTTTGTCAATCAGAAACCGCAAACCTACGCGATGTCCAAAGTCTCGGAACTGTGGTCGGCCAGGCAGCAATGGCACTTGGCCACAATTTCAGAGTTCACGACTGACATGCAACATGTAACCGGTAAATTGAATGTCGTGGCAGACTGCGTGTCGTGGGCGCTGGTCTCTCCGGTCTAAGTGGGTATTGATTTTTCCGCAATGGCCGCTGACCAAACCAGGGATGCGGATATTTGCACACTCCAATCCGCAGGTACCGGATTAAAACTGGAGAGCAGGGTGGTACAAGAAGGGTCCCGAAAGGAGAAGCTCCATATTATCTTTTTTTTAATTCCTGCATGCACATCGCGATCCGGATCAATACCAAAATCTAACCATCTGCTCCCCATGCCATGACACACCTTTCCTGAAAATATTATCAAAATCCATTCAGAACTTTTTGAGTTGTGTTGCTAACAGACAAACCAACCAACAGCGGTAAAAACATTACCTCCTCGGCGGAGGTAAAAAACAACATCTCATAAAAAGTCCAGCTCAATACTATATTTTCAGTACAGAAAAAAACAGTTTGAACTGTAAGCTTAAAAAAAATGGACAGAAAATATAATTCAGCACGACAGAATTCCTCTGACATTTTTTTCTTAATGTCAACAATGTTTGTATCTTTTGAACCTCATGTCTGTCTGTTTGGGTAACACAATAGAGAAGGGAGGTGGATGTGTGCGGTACTTTTCATGTTCAGTAACACGAAGGACATATTGCTTTTATGTGATGCTGGAGGGTCAGAGAAACTTAAATTAAATCACCCTTTATTGTCATTCAACCATACAACCAATCATGTACAGTAGAACGAAATTGTGCTTTACCTATCTACAGTGTCAATCACACACACCCCATGTGCAGAATCAGAAGGGCCGCTGCCATGCAAGGCGCCGCCACAGATTACCCTCCTCCATTCCATTATTGCTGAGCACCAAGCTGGACGGCAGGAAGTTCCGCTTTTTTTATATGGTCTTCGGCATGACCCGGCTGGGATTTGAACCCCTACCTCCCGGGTGTGGGGCAGATGCTCTACCAATTGAGCCACCACTCCGGTGGTGGCTCTTCCTTCCTCCATAACCAGCGTCATGAGGCCCCAATGTGGATGCGGTCCTGGGGGAAGCGACATCCTCCCGCACCCCAGTACGATCTGCTCTCAGGAGAATCACAGAGATGTGGAGGAGGCGCAGGGACTTTCCATCGACCAACATGTGCCATCGGAGTCAGTCAGAGTGGTGGTAGATACAGTGGCACATCAGTGAATACTTAGGTATTTTAATCATTTTTCTTATGTTACATATTCATTTTTATCATTTAACTATCCATGTCATTTGCTTTCAGTCTACAGAGTTTCAATTCTATTTTACATCATTTATTGTTTTTGTTTTTTTTGGTGAAATTTTTTGATCAACAACTACTTTGTCTTTCCTCATGCTGACTGTTCTCATGTCATTTTTCAGGTCACTTCTTCTGTCTCATCAATCACTGAGTGGAACCTTGACCTGCACTGACCTTCATCAAAGGTTTGGGTCTCCTGCTTCAGTCCAACCTGCTCTCCCTCTTGACTGATGCAGATGTCCTCCTGTTCCTCTTTAGTCTGGGTACAATCTGCTCCCACCTGAACAAAAACAAAGTTTCTCTTCTCGTTTAGAAGCTGCTGCTCATCCAGAACCTCCTCCTGTTTAAAGTCATTTTGCTGTGGGACATCTGGAGGGACAAAGAGACACAAGAAAGGTGTTGGAATATGGTTATGAAACAAAGAGATGAAGTTTATCCAATGAAGCCTCTTAGATAAAAGTGTCTTCAGCAGCAGAGGCCCACTGCACCTGTAGTGGAAACACTATATCAGTGTGTTGTGAAACACTGTTATCAGCTGGAATTGATAAAGGGGGTCCATGACACCGGGGTCAAAGTCTACTGTCTCTGACTGCCTTGTTACTCTCAACAAGAAATCTTTCACTGTCGATCCGACTTTACTGGAAAAGTACAGAATTTGCTGCTGAATTATAATCTTTTGTTACTTAAATTTCAATTATTTCCAAGCTATTTGAAATCTGTAAATTAGTACCTTTCCTTGAAAGTTGGTGAGGTTTTTCTGTCAAGAATTTGAGACTTTTACAGTTTTAAAACTGTGTAACTTAAATATAAACAGCTTTTTCCTCACAAACTGATGAGTTTTAATCTTTGGTCAAAAATCACATTCTGTCTAAGGAGCAAACAAACAAACAAAAAGCTTCTCAAAGCCTCGTTAGTTCTACATACCCATTCTGATTGATTCTATTTTGGAAACTGAAGTCATCGTCTCTCTTTGTCGTCAGACATGTAGCCCGAATGGGGAGTTTACAGATTGGGAGGCTACCTGTAAATGAAATGAAGATAAAGGTTGGTCCAGGTACCCAGGGACTGAACAACCATAATGAACTCAGGCATATGCTGGTGAAATATGAACTTTGTTCATTTAATTTAAAAAAAAAACAAAACTATTTTTGTTCACAGATGTAAAATGTGTGACAAATAAAATTGTACCTCAGCAAGTAAAAAAAAAAAAAAAAAAAAAAAAGCTCAAATAAAACAGCTCAATTTAGTTCAAACTAGGGCTGCAACGATTATTCCATTAATTCGATTACAAAACATTCTTGATTCAAAACTTAGGCGTCAGTGTGTTGTTTAATGTAGCACTTCCGGTCTATATGACCTTCTTCCGGTTACGCTACCGCAGATTTGTGTAACGGCGCTGAACCAAAAGCTGCACGGGGACCTCCGCAGGACGGCAGCATTCGTCAGGGCAGCTGGTGTGACCATCTAGCGATCGACGAAGAAGAAGAAGTTTAATGGCGCCATGTCAGAGCGGCGTAGTGATGGGCCGGCTGTTGGAAAAATTCCTTATTAAAAATCAGGCAGGATCAAAGTTTCAGCAAATTTAATATGCACTGATCAGCGGAAGACGATACAGAGTACAGCTTTCACACACTGCTGCAGTGCATTGGCTTAACTAACAGAGTGTTTCTGGCTAATATATATCCAAGGAACCGTCGGGGTGGGGTCTCTTCTTGAGTTCATTCATGACTCAGTGTGATAAGGTTTGCTGAGCCTCTTGATATTTCAGTCCATGACTAAGATTGTGTTTGCTGAGTTCATGCAAAAAACACTAGTGATCAGCTGAACAGTCAGTGATAGAATTGAACATTCACACTTACATCAGCATCCTTCAATCTGTTTTTTTTCCAATATTCAACAACTCCAAATATGGTAACAGGATTTGCTAGGTATACACATTAAGCTGTATAAGGAAAAATTCATATTCATAAAAATTCATATAACTCAGTGTAACATGGAATTTTTCCATCACCGGCAATGATGAAGAAAATTAAAACGAAAAAAAATAAAATGACAAAAGTATCTCAAGTCTGAAATCATTTCAAGATCAAATTGAAGGAAAACATTGTGCAGTATGTACATGCCAAAGCTGAGCAGCAGGCTAGCATGCTACAACGTTGGATGTTACAGTGTCTCGGCAGAAAGCATCCCACATCATGCACAGCTAGTGCACCCAAGACAAGGTACGTGATTGAGATTTTAAATTAAGATGAACAGATTGTTGTCAGCTATGCTAATGATGCTTATATGACCAAAAACCAAATAGCCACTGTCTAGCGAAGGGAACTTTATGGTGTAACGTAGCATTTAAAGTTATGTCCTATGCAATAAACAATGCAATAAATGTGTACCTGTGTTATTGAATGTTTGGTACAATTACTACTGCTTTTTTGGAAAGAAAGTTCCGCAAATGTTGGTCAATGCAAGTTTCTTTAAAAAAAAAAACAACAAAAAAAAAACAAACCTCAGATTACTCAAGTAATCTTTGATTAGAGTGGGCAGTTACCCGAGCTGTAAAACAGTCGTTAGCTGCAGCCCTAGTTCAAACCAGTTCAACTTAATTCCCACCCAGGTCTTAAGGTGCGTTCACACCAAACGCGAACAGGCAAATTTTTTGCGTGGCACAATTACATTATAAATCAATGTAAACACGCCAACGGACATGAATAGTGAGATGCAAACTGGCAAAATTTTCTTTAAAACTTCTGCAGCTGTGTTCCACTTGCTGTAGAAATTCCCAAAACAATGTCATGCTTAGGTTTACGTTATCCGACTGGGGACTCAACTGAAAATGTCATCTCAAGCCTCCAAAACTTTACAGGTGATGGGTGTTTACGTTGATAGCTTGCTAGCTTGCTAGGACATCCGTGGCCAGAAACCGTGGGTAAATAACTCCAAAATCCCGATTCAGCTGAAGAGTTCCCTGTCCTCCTGCCTCCCAGTGAGTGAGTTTCATTTTCTAACTAGTTTACTCTCCAGTGGTGACAGTAGAATCTCAACGCTAGCAGCTAGCTTGCTAGCGGACGCAAATGTGCGACGATGCAAATTTGTGCGTACTCGTGTCTTCCCATTCACTTAGTATGGATTCGCGCCGCCCGTGCACGTTTGGTGTGAACACACCTTAGTCTTTTTATAATTTCTATTGTCTTGTTCAGTGCACTGGATTCTCTCAACTCCAGTGCATATTAAACCTTTCAGTCCTCAATATGTCGCAGTGCAGTTTGTCCTACCACACGTCCATCACTGCAGTTCCAGGGTTCAGTTCAACGGGCTGGGGCTCACCATCCATTAAATGGAATTATATTAATGGAAATTTAGAAAGCTAAGCTTGTACAGGTACATCTCAAAAAATTTGAGTATCATGAAAAAGTTCAACATTTTTTGTCACTCATTTCAGAAAGTGAAACCCTAATATTATATAGATTACACAGAGAGTGATATATTTCAAGTGTTTATTTATTTTAATTTTGATGATTATGGCTTACAGCCCATGACAACCCCAAATTCAGTTTCTCAAAAAATTAGAATATTACATAATTTAATTTTAAAAAAAAAAGTTTTTAATACAAATGTGGACCGACTGAAAAGCATATCCATGTACACACTCAATACTTGGTCGGGGCTCCTTTAGGATTAATTACTGTATTAACGTGGCGTGGCATGGAGGTGATCAGCCTGTGGCACTGCTGAGGTGTTATGAAAGTCCAGGTTGCTTTGATAGTGACCTTCAGCTCGTCTGCATTGCTGCGTTTGGTATCTCTCATCTTCTTCTTGACAATATGCCATAGATTCTCTATGAGGTTTAGGTCAGGAGAGTTTGCTGGCCAATCAAACACAGTGATGCCATGGTTATTAAACCCGGTTTTCATACTTTTGGCAGTGTGTGTGTGTGTGTGGGGGGGGGGGGGGGGGGCAAGTCCTGCTGGAACCCTGAGACTCTGTGCGAAACAGCTGGCTCCTGTATTCACAGACATTTTTAACACCTCCCTTAAGTTATGCCACGTGCCATCCTGCCTCAAATCCTCCACCATCATCCCTGTCCCCAAGAAGCCACGGATCACTGGACTTAATGACTACAGACCTGTAGCGCTCACCTCTGTAGTCATGAAGTCCTTTGAGCGCCTGGTCCTGTCCCACCTCAAGTCCATCACCACCCCTCTCCTGGACCCGCTGCAGTTTGCCTACCGAGCCAACAGGTCTGTAGACGATGCAGTCAACCTGGCCCTCCACTCCATCCTGCAGCACCTGGACTCCCCGGGAACCTACGCCAGGATCCTGTTTGTGGACTTCAGCTCCGCATTCAACACCATCCGCCCCGCTCTGCTCCGGGACAAGCTGTCCCTGCTCAACGTGCCTGACTCCCTCTGCAGGTGGATCATCGACTTCCTGACGGACCGGAGGCAGCATGTGCGGCTGGGAAAGACTGTCTCAGACTATACTAGCATCAGCACCGGATCACCCCAGGGCTGTGTACTTTCCCCCCTACTCTTCTCCCTTTACACCAACTCCTGCACCTCCAGCCACCAGTCTGTCAAGTTGATCAAGTTTGCGGACGACACCACCCTCATCGGGCTCATCTCCAACGGCGACGAGTCCGCCTACAGGAGAGAGGTGGCCCAGCTGGCGACCTGGTGCAGCAATAACAACCTGCAGCTGAACGCTCTGAAGACAGTGGAGATGATTGTAGACTTCAGGAAAGTCACTACTCCTCTGCCCCCCCTCACCCTCTCAGGCTCTCCCATCACCACTGCTGATTCCTTCCGCTTCCTAGGCACTACCATCACCAGGGACCTCAAATGGGAGCTGACCATCAGCTCACTCATCAAAAAAGCCCAGCAGAGGATGTTCTTCCTGCGGCAGCTGAGGAAGCTCAAGCTACCCACCAAGATGTTAGTGCAGTTCTACACAGCCATCATCGAGTCCATCCTCACCACCTCCATAACCGTGTGGTACGCAGGAGCCACTGCCAGGGACAGACTAAGGCTGCAGCGCGTCGTGCGCACTGCTGAGAAGGTGATCGGCTGCAAGCTCCCATCTCTCCAGGATCTGTACATCTCCAGGACCCGGAGGCGTGCTGGCCGGATCATAGCCGATCCCTCACACCCTGGTCACGTACTGTTTGCCCCCCTCCCCTCTGGTAGAAGACTTCGGTCCATCCAGACTAAAACCTCCCGTCACATGAACAGCTTCTTCCCCTCTGCCATTAGACTGCTGAACACTAAGTGACTCTCGTGCACCATGTACAGCAGCTCAACCAGACTCATGTCAATCATCACTGTTTTCTTCCTGCATTACCGACTGCACTATATAGTTCTCCACAGTATCTGCTGCTGGCTAATATATATTTTAACTGTTGACCAGTATCACTTAATCTTATCCTACACTTTATTACATGTATAGTTTATTTCTCTTATCTTATCATGTTTTTTTTTTTTTTTTCCACAATATCTTTATTGAACCTTTTTTTTTTTTTTAACAAACATGATACAAACAATCAAACACTAACACTAAAGTACTACAAAAAAAAAATGCACTAAAAACACCAACAACCACCAACAAAATCAAGTCTTCAACAATGCTCCTCTGTTTAGTCTAGACAATCCAATACATAAGTATACATATTATGTTCACCAGTTTGGAATTTACAAGGTCCACACACATCATTCACCTTCTTCTTCAAGAGTTATGTTTAAATTTTTTACATAATCAATAAAAGGTCTCCATATATTCTCAAACACAGTTTCCTTTGATTTTAGTATATATGTTATTCTTTCTAATGGAAGGTTTGTTAACATCTGTCTTAACCACTGAGTCACATCTGGTCTATGAGTCTTTTTCCATAATAGTGCAATACATTTTTTGGCATTAAGCAAACTGAGGTCTATGAATGTTCTTTCACTTTTATTAAAATTATGCTTTTCTGGGTACAGACCCAACAAAAACAGTTTAGGATTCAATATGATTTGTTTTGAGATTATTTTTTCAATTGTTACCCTCACCTCTTCCCAAAACATTCTTATTAATCTACATTCCCATAAACAATGAAATAGGGTTCCTTTACTTTCCATGCATTTTGTGCATGTATCTGGTATATTTTTGTTATATCTATTTAACTCCTCCGGTGTAACATACATCCGCATTAACCATTTGAAATGTATCAATTTAAGGCGTGCATTTATTGATTTGGTTTGAGCTTCTGTACAAGCCAATTCCCATTGTTCCTCTGAAATTTCAATTTGCAGATCTTCTTTCCAGTAGTTTAATCTTTTCAGTGAATTTTCACTTGAAGATAGTGTCAGTGAGTTATAAAACTCTGAAATAATACCCTTTCTTTTACTATCTTTCATCATCATTTTTTCCAAGGATGAATAAATAGGTCGAGTGAGAGCTTTATTTTGATTTGATCGAATAAAGTTTCTAAGTTGAAGATATTTAAAAAAATGTGTTCTATTGAGATTAAATTTGATCCTCAGCTCTTCAAAAGACATTATGTTGTCTGCACATGGCAAATATAAATCCTGAATCTTTTGTATCCCTTTTAAATTCCATACTTTAAATACAGCGTCCGCTCTCCCTGGTTTAAAATATTGATTACCCCATATTGGACTAAATTGTGACAATAACTGTGGTTCTTTTAAATAGTTTTTAGCTTCACACCATATTTTGATCATATGCTTTACAAATGGATTTTTAACTTGTTTTTGTAATTTTTTTGCCGAATCTGAGTATATGAATATGGGAAGAGGTAAAGGTAAATTGTATGATTCCATTTCAGTCCAGTGAGGGAGATCATTTGATGAAAAATAATATGTCATAGACCTCAGTTGTGCCGACCAATAATACAACATAAAATTTGGACATTTCAGACCTCCACGATCAAATGGTAAATATAATAAAGACAAACGTAATCTAGCCCTCCTGTTGTTCCATATAAATTCCACTAACTTTTTTTTTATTCTTGAGAATAGATCTAAAGGTGGTGATAAGGGAATGTATTGAAATAAATAAAGTATTTTAGGTAAAATATTACTTTTAAGTATATTGATTCTCCCGATCATCGACATTGGTAGTGACATCCATCTCTGAGTTAACTCATTGATATCTGACATTAAGGCTTCATAGTTGACACTGGCGACTGATTCTAGCTTAGGCATAATTTGGATTCCTAAATATTTAAACTGATTTACAACATTGAATTGATTTACCTCAGGGGCTGGGTAATTTCTCTGGGTCTCATTTAGCATTAATATTGAAGATTTAGTTTTATTTATTTTATATCCTGATATTTCCCCAAAATTCTTTATTAAATTCAACAAGGTTGGAATTGATTTTTTTAGATTCGACATAAACAAAATTATGTCATCGGCGTACAGGGAGATTTTATGTTCTGTTGGTCCAACTTTAATTCCATATATTTGTGAATGTAAACGTATCGCTATCGCTAAAGGTTCAATTGCCATAGTAAACAGTAAAGGTGAAAGTGGACAGCCTTGTCGACATCCTCTATTGATTTTTATTGGTTTTGAAATATTGTTATTTGTTAGGATTTCTGCTGTAGCATTATTGTATATTATTTGAACCCATTTTATGAAATTATTTCCAAGTCCAAACCTTTGTAGGACTTCAAAAAGAAAGGGCCATTCAACTCTATCAAAGGCCTTTTCGGCGTCCAATGATAGGAGAGCTGTATCCGGTGCTTATTTATTAAAATAAATAATATTAAATAGTCTTCTTACATTATGGAAGCCTTGTCTACCCTTTATAAAGCCATTCTGATCTCGATTAATAATATTTGGTAAAATTTCTTGTATTCGTCTTGCTAAAATTTTACAGATTATCTTAAGGTCGGCGTTTAATAGGCTTATTGGTCTCATATTTTCACATTTATTAGAGGGCTTACCTGGTTTTGGCAGCAGTATAATTAAGGCATTATTTATGTATGATGGTAAATTATTATTTTGAAATGCTTCTAAAACCATTTCCAAAAAAGGTTTTATTAATTTATTCTTAAATTTTTTATAAAGGTCAACTGGAAGACCATCTGGTCCTGCACTTTTTCCTGATTTCATATTATCAATGGCTAGCCCAACTTCTTCTTGACTAATTTTAGACTCCAATATCTCCCTGTTTTCATTTGGAATACACGGTATAGATAGTTCGTTCAAAAACCCATTTAGTTTTGTTAAATCAGGTTCATTTTTGGTATCATATAATTTTTCATAGTAATCTCTAAAGGCTCTATTAATTTCTAAAGGATCTATAACTACCTGTCCATTACTTATAATACTGGTAATTGGTGTTTTAATTTCCAATTGTTTAATCTGCCATGCTAATAATTTTCCTGATTTTTCACCTTGTTCATAAAAAGATTGTTTCAATCTTAGAAGACTCGAGGCAGCTCTATTCGCTGATTTTTTGTCGTATTCAGCTCTCAAAATCAGTAATTCATTCTCCAACCTTGGGTCACTTCCTGCATACACTTTTTCCTGAAGATTTTTTATTTTATGTTCCAATTTAGCTCTCTCCTCTCGAGTCTTCTTAGATTTTGATCCTGTATAACTAATAATATGTCCCCTAATAAAAGCTTTGAAAGCCTCCCACTTTACACATGCTGATGTTTGTGTAGTATTGATGTCAAAGAACTCGTCTATCTGTTTTTCTATATACTTGACAAATTCCTCATCCTGAAGCCATTTATGCTGAAATTGCCATCTACCTGATTCCTTTGTCAATTTTTTATCTACATATATTAGACAACAGGGTGCATGATCAGAGATCACGATGTTATCATAAAAGCAGTTTTGAATCTTGGACCTTAATTCTGTGGAAATCAAAAAATAATCAATACGTGAGAATGTCTTGTAGGTACTGGAATAACAAGAATAGGCTTTAACTTGTGGTTTCATTTCTCTCCATATATCTAACAATCTCAATTCTTTCATAAAATGATTAATAGTCATCCTACATCCAATGTGCGTACAATCCAGTCCTGTTGATCTATCCACACCTGGATTCAATGTACAATTAAAATCCCCTGCTATTATATGTTGCCCTGTAAGTGATGATAAGATGAGAAATAAATTAGCAAAGAACTTCTGATCATCTATATTGGGACCATATAAGTTCACAAGATTTATATTTTCTAATAGCAAAGAGCCCTGAATGATTACATATCTTCCAAATTTGTCTCCAATTACATTTTTCACTTGAAAAGGAACTGATTTATGTATGAGAGTCATAACTCCCCTGGCTCGGGATGAAAATGAAGAGGTGAATACACTTCCCTGCCATCTGCTCCTAATTCTTTTAACATCCTCCTCTATCAGATGAGTTTCTTGTAAAAACACAATTCTTGAACCCATGTCCTTTATTTTATTCATAACTTGTTTAAGTTTTTTTAAATTTTGTAGACCTCTGCAATTCCATGAAGTTAAATTAAGATTAACACTTTGGTCCATGATCAATAGAGAGTTTGGGATTACCTTGCAGTGTAAACATGCTCATACAGAGAAGCAAAAACATGAGTGGTTGAACATTCATCCTACAAACTACACACAAACAAATTTCCCCTTCCCACACTTGTGGCAAACCCCCCAAAATCAAAAGAAAAATTCTGTCTCCCGATATAGCCATCGACCGTTCCACACCCACGGGGAACAGCCTAAGCCACTCCTTCTTCATCCTCCCAATCACCCTAACTCTACTGCTTTTAATGACGTAACATTAACTCTCCTCTGTAGTTTTCCAACTTAACTCCAAAATTTTTAACAACTTTGTACATCATAGTTTTTTTTTTTTTTTTTGTTTTTGTTTTGTTTTTTTAATATATAATACAATCTATATTTTGTAAACTTACTATTTACTTCAAGTCAGTCAGATGCCTGTGCAAATGCTTAATTATTCTACCTTATATTTTGTTCATGCTTAGCTCCCACCAGTCTCTTCTTCTTCTTTGATCTTCTTGATGAACTCCTGCGCCTCCTCTGGGGTCTTGAAGATGTGGGTTCTGCCCTCATACGTGGTCAGCAGTCTCGCAGGATAGATTACACCATGACGAATCCCAAGGCTGCGCAGCTCCTTACGTACGGGATCAAACTGCTTCCTCAATTGCTGGATTCCTGTGGCCAAATCTGGGTAGAACCGCACCTGCTGGTCCTGGTGTTTAATCTCTCCTTTAGCACGTGCAGCGTTGAAGATCTTCATCCTGTCTCTGTTGCTAAGAAACTTCATAATTAAGGTCCTCGGCGGTCCCTTATCTCTCCGTGGGCCAATACGATGCGCTTTTTCCAGAACCACTGCTGATTGCAACTCCTCGCTGCCCAGCACCTCCGGAATCCACTTTTCCAGAAAGGAACATACGTCCCGACCTTCTGATTCCTCTGGAAGACCCACCAGCCTCAAATTATTCTGTCTCGACCGAGATTCCAAATCCAAAATATTATCTTCCAGAGATTTATTTTTTTTTTCCAAAGTGCGCACCTTTAATTGAAGACGGGTGACGTCATCTTCAGCACTAGCGAGACGGAGCTCCATCTGCGCCGTTCGTTCTACACAGTCACCCAATTCCTTTCTTATTCCTTCCAGCGCTGTCATAATCCCATCAAATCTAGAGGAAAAGTCCGCTCTCATTGAACTCATGGCAGCCATCAGCGCATCTGCGCCATTCCCCGCAGAAATCGCAGCGTTGCCAGCCTCCTCCGCCATATATGGAGTTTTGTTTACTGCGTCACAGACCTGAAAGTCCGTTAATTTGGACTGTTTCGGCGGCTCG
This sequence comes from Pholidichthys leucotaenia, assembly GCA_020510985.1. NCBI lineage: Eukaryota > Metazoa > Chordata > Actinopteri > Cichliformes > Pholidichthyidae > Pholidichthys > Pholidichthys leucotaenia. The sequence continues at coordinate 104,949,228 of CM035841.1, read as the reverse complement.
CTTTTTCCTTTTCCTGGTTTTCCAGCCTTAGGCTTCGCCGACATATCCTCGCCCAAATGCTGGGATACGTTCTGTCCCAAATGAGAGAGTTATTTGCCGATTTTTTTCTCCAGGAGCAGAGCAGAGCGAGACACGTCCGTCCTACGTGGCAGCCATAACCGGGATCTTATCATGTTTAATGTTGCAGCATTGTACCGAGACAAATTCCTAGTTTGTGTACTACATGAACAATGGCAATAAACCTGATTCTGATTCTGATTCTGATTCTGAAAATGAAATCAGCTTCATTGTCAGCAGAGGGAAGCATGAAGTGTTCCTAAATTTAGTGGTAGACGACTGCGTTGACTTTGGTCTTGATAAAACACAGTGGACAAACACCAGCAGATGACCTCTGTTCAGATAAAAGTAAATTTTGCATTTCATTTGGAAATCAAAGTCCCAGAGTCTGGAGAAATAGTGGAGAGGCACAGAATCTAAGTTGCTTGAGGTTTAGTGTGAAGTTTCCACAGTCAGTGATGATTTGAGGAACCATGTTATCTGCTGGTGTTGGTCCACTATGTTTTATCAAGACCAAAGGCAGCGCAGTCGTCTACCAGGAAATTTTAGAGCACTTCATGCTTCCCTCTGCTGACAAGCTTTATGGAGAACCTGATTTCATTTTCCAGCAGGACTTGCCACCCGCCCACACACACTGCCAAACGTATCAAAACCTGGTTTAATGGCCATGGTGTCACTGTGTTTGATTGGCCAGCAAACTCTCCTGACCTAAACCCCAAAGAGAACCTATGGAGTATTGTCAAGAGGAAGATGAGAGACACCAGACCCAACAATGCAGATGAGCTGAAGGTCACTGTCAAAGCAACCTGGACCTTCATAACACCTCAGCAGTTCCACAGGCTGATCACCTCCATGCCACGCCACATTGATACAGTAATTAATCCAAAAGGAGCCCCGACCAAGTATTGAGTGTGTACATGGACATACTTTACAGTCGGCCAACATTTCTATTAAAAAAACTATTTTTTTAAATTAATTTTATGTAATATTCTGATTTTTTGAGATGTACCTGTATGTTTCCCATTTTGCTTCAGTAGCTGTCCAATCTTGATTTAAAGGTGATGGTAGTAGTGCTCGGGCAACTACAATGCATTTTTGTTTTTATTCTTTTAACATCCCCTTTTCCACTGCCAAGTGGGTTGGACGAGTCACGATGGCAGACATCAATGTATCTGCGAGTCTTATAGTTTTTACACCGGATGCCCTTCCTGAGGCAACCCTGCCCATCTTTATCCAGGCTTGGGACCAGCACAGGGAGAACACTGGCTTGTGCACCCACTGTGGGTGCACATTGCAGGGGAGACCATGCTGAAAAACAAACCACATTGGTCAAATTTGACCACAATTAACTGTTCACCCCTCATCTGCCTTGTAGATTATCATAAAGCACTTCAAGTCTTCAGTGGACCTCTGGACTCGCCAGTCAGTCTCCGGGGTCTACAGAAACTAGGATTCTCCAACATGGACTCCCCCTCAGTCTAAACAAAAACCCTGACCTACAAGCAAGGCCATAATAGAATTACACTTTTGCTATTAATTGACTATAAACATTACTGGTTACAGCATCAAGCTAAGTGTAATAACATTTCACAAGTCTCAGTTGCACAACTTGCACAAACAGGTTCAGGTTCAGGTTCAGGTTACTTTATTTCTACCCGTAGGTAGATTTGTTTTGCAGTCTGGTGACATCCATATTTACAAGCCACTAATTACATTCAACATAGACACAAACACAGGCACACATCTTACAAAATAGGTAAATATAAAATATGTACAATATAATTTTTATAGCTTGTTCAACTCTTTGACAGCAGCAGGGACAAAGCTGTTTTTGTAGCGCTGGGTTTTGCTTTTTGGGACAGCAAACCTCCGTCTGGAGGGAAGAAGCTGAAAGTTGCAGTGCAAAGGGTGGGAGTCATCATTTAAAATCGAGTCGGCCATCCTCTGTACTTGTCTGGTGTACAGGGATGTCAGGCTCAGCTGTGACTCACCAAGCAAACGACTGGACCATCTAACTACCTGATCCAAGGATTTCCTCTGTTTCAGTTTTATCTGACCAAACAATGACATTAAAGAAAAGGATAAAACAGATTCAATAAAAGCCCGATAAAACATTGTCATTATGGTTCGGTCAATTTGGAAGCGTGCAAGTTTCCTCAAACAATGCAAATTTTGCTGACCCTTTTTGCACACCCTTTCACAGTTCACTTCAAAGTTTAATTTACTATCAATAATCGTCCCAAGATATTTGTATGATTGTACACATTCGGTGGGCTGGCCTTTTAGTATGGTGACTTTGTGCCTGGGAGTTTTCCTCCTAAAGTCAATAATCATATCTTTCGTTTTTGTTGTATTCAGCTGCAGGTAGGAATCCTCACACCAGTGAACAAAGTCATCAACTACTGGGCCGTGGCCACTCTCACCATCCTGGAGGAGACTGACAATGACTGAGTCATCAGCATACTTTATAATGTGTCTGTTGTCATGTCTGCTCCGACACATGTTTGTGTACAGGATGAAGAGTAGTGGTGACAACACACACCCCTGAGGAGAGCCAGTAGAAGAGCACTTTAGGTCAGACAATGTGCCATTGACCCTTACTCTCTGCGTCCTGTTGGTTAAGAAATCCAGAATCCAACCCACCAGATTATTGCTCAAATCAAATTGTTGCAGGAGCCTTTCAACTAAAATATGAGGTTGGATTGTATTAAAGGCAGAAGAAAAGTCCACAAATAAAAGCCTGGCGTGTGTCCCATTAAAATCCAGATGTTTAAAAAGCATGTTAAACAGAGTGACAGTGGCATCCTCCACTCCTCTGTGAGGCCTATAGGCAAACTGCAGAGGATCCAATGCATGTTCAGTCTGCCTTAGGACCTCACATCTGACCAGTTTTTCAAAAATTTTCATTAAAATTGAAGTCAAAGCAACTGGTCTAAAGTCATTTACCGTTTTAGGACAGCTGGATTTTGGAACAGGAACAACCACAGCATCTTTCCAGATCTTAGGCACATGTTGTGTCTGTAAGGACTTATTGAAAATGTAATGAAATATAGGACTCAGTTCATGTGCACAGGACTTTACCAGGCGCCCACATATATTATCAGGGCCCTGACTTTTGTTCACTTTTACAGCGCAGAACTCCCTTTTAACATCCTGCACCTCAATATTAAAGTGCTGATTGTCTTTGAGTTTCTGTTTCAAATCTTGGATTTCTGTGCTAAAATCAAAGGAGTCAAAACGACCATAAAAACAATTAAGAGCATTAGCCAGCTCTGTGTCTGAACTAAAACCATCTAAAAACACACGATTACTGCGCTCTGTCGGCCTGCAATAGTTTTCATACTGGCCCAGGCTGAACCAAGTTTATTTGCTGCCATCTTGCTTTCCAACTCTGATTTATAATTCTGTTTTGCTCTTAAAATTTCGGCCTTCAGCTCCTTAGTGGCAATCTGTAGCTCAGAAACAGACCCCTGTTTAAAGGCAAGTGCTTTCCTCTTTAAGCAGGATTTAACTGATTTAGTAACCCATGGTTTGTTGTTGGGATATATTTTGACACGTTTACGTGGAACAATCTTGACAGTAAGCCATGTATGAGCATGTGAGCTCAGCCAGAGAGTCCAAATCATCCCCGCAGGCCATTATGAACATCTTCCAGTCTGTACAGTCAAAGCATTCCTGGAGGCTGTGCTCTGAATCCTCTGTCCACACATCAATGTCTCTCGTCACCACCTTGCCTCTTCTGAGAGCAGTTTTATATGTGGGCAGCAAATGAACACAGTTGTGATCTGAGGATCCTAAAGGAGGAAGGGGGAGTGATTTATAGGCCCTCTCTATGGATCCATAGCACAGGCCCAATGTCTTTTTTCGTCTGGTTGGGCAGGAGACATACTGATGAAAGTTTTTAAGTGTCTTCTTTAAAGAAACATGGTTAAAATCCCCAAGAATGAAGTTTGGCGCCTCTGGAGAAATTGACTGCAGCCGCTGAACCACATCAGAGATGGTGCTGGAGGCTGAGTCAGCGTCTGCCCTCGGATGAATATACACAACTGTGATGAAAAGTTGGGGGAAATTCACGAGGCAAATAAAAGGGGCGTAGTGACACAGATAGCAGCTCTACATCGGGTGTACAGATGCGCTCTCTGACCGTGACAGATGTGCAGTACTGCTTATTAATGTATAAACATACGCCGCCCCCCTGACGCTTCCCTGTTACCTCTTCCTGCCGATCCGAGCGCAGCGGGGCTCCAAAGCCGTCAATCCACAGGTCTGCATCTCGATCATGCGCAGTAAGCCAAGATTCAGTGAAAGCCATGACGCAGCAGTTCTTAAAATCCTTCTGGTAACGTACATTGCCTTGAATTTCATCCACCTTGTTTCTCACAGACTGTGCATTCCCAAAAATTATCGAAGGAAGAGGAATGTTACCAAACTGACGTCTCCTAAGGCGCAATTTCACACCTCCACGTCTTCCACGCTTCCTTCTGCCGCCTCTCTTTTCACCGCTGTGTCCGTCTCTCAAAATAAAGTCCGGCAGTTGCAGTTTGGGCTCAATCACAGACGCTGCATCAGCTGTGTTTAAGCGTAGCAACACGTCCCTGGAATATTGTATTCTGCCCACTATTCTGCTCGCCATGGAGCCGAACGCGTTTACCTCAGAGACAAAGAGCCACAGCACAGATAGCAGCAGTGCGAGAGAGGAGAGGAAATCCATGTTGTAGATACCAGGGAGCTCTTCGCCATATATTCCACAAACGCTCCAGGGCAGAAACGACACAGAGGATTTTCTAAAAACGTAAAAAAGTACAAAAAACACACACACGCACTATATCACCAGCTGCCGGTCGCTGCGTGCGCATGCGCCTGGATTCTTCACACCCACACACACAAATTTTGTTTATGGATTTTCTTTTGCTATTAAACTGTACACACAGACACCTTGCTACATCACCTGACAGACTTGCAGGTTCGCCCAACATTGATTTTATGGATTCAGAGTTTTTTATATGACAGACCACAACAGGTGTTTTTAAATGGTTTTAAATCTAGCAAGTCGATTTTAAACACAGGTCTTCCTCAAGGCTGTGTTTTATCACCAGTTTCGTTCTCTGTGTACACAAATAACATCTCCTGTGACAGCGAAGGAAGACTCTTTAAATATGCAGATGGCATGACCTTGGTGGCTCATCTGACAGACAGTACTGCACTGACCCGCTATCAGCAGGCAGTCAATGATCTAGCTCAGACTTTTAATCAAAATTCTCTGGAGTTAAACACCACAAAGACTAAGAAGCTGTGCCGTGGGAGCAAAGAGAAACTTTGAACTCCTCTCTTTACACCCCTCAGTATCCAGGGTCAGTCTATTGAGCAAGCTCCAGTTTTTAAATATTTGGGAACAGAGATGAACTGCAGCCTGACTTTTGCACATGTTAACTCTATTAATAAAAAAGCACAACAACGCCTCCACCTGCTGAGGAAACTGAGGACTTTTAATGTCAGCACATTTTAACTTTGGTCTACACTTCACGAACTGAATCCATTCTCACTTAACATTTCCTGCTGGCACAGCTCCCTCTTCATCAAGCACCAAACAAAGCTTTCCCGTGTAGTTCATCAGGCTCGCAAAATCCTTGGCTCACCACATCTAGTGTCTGAAGTGCATCGGCGCTGTGGGATGAGGAAAGCCACCCTGACCAGAGGACTCATCTCACCCCCTTCATCACTCTTTCAGCTACTGCCATCAGGCAGACGATATAAAGTTCCTTTGGCCTAAAAAACGTTTACAAGAAATCACTTATTCCCTCTGCAATAACCATCCTGAACAAAATCAAATACTTATACTTTAGTTATCAGTATTTATTTATTAGCCACTATTAATTTTTAATCGTTATCAATACTTTCTGCCACATGATCTTATTCGCCGTTTCCTTTTTTAAAGTGTTTTTATCTTGTGAGTTTGAACGTGTCAGAGTGCTGAATGTGTTATATTTTTGTCACCCTAAGAACAATTTCTGTCACCGACTGGGACAGATAATAAAGTTATTAATCAAATAAACAAAAAACACATCACCAACTTTTCTCTGAAACTAAGGACAGGTATCAATTTCAGACGCCCAAAGTGATTTTTTTATGAGTGCACGTTTACATTGCACCAATTACCTGAATGCTACACAGTGTAACACATGCAGTTAGCATTAGCACGGCTACATCAATGGTTTTCACTGCATCAGTTAGCAAAGCAGCACACAGTGGAACACGTGCGATTAGCATTAGCACAGCTACAATTCGGTAAAATGATAAACAGAAGTCAACTCGCACACTTCAAAGTCAACTCACCAGTGCAAAGCAGAAAAAGGCTTCAGGCCTCAGTAGACAGAAACAGCAACGTCCTTCTTCCTTTTTTTATGTGGCGGGGCCAACCAGCGTAAAGGCGCATTACCGCCATCCAGCGTTGGAGTGTGAGGCAGACTTTGCTACCCAAACAAACCCATCCATCCATCCATCCATCCATCTTCTTCCGCTTAATCTTTTTCGGGTCGCGGGGGGGCTGGAGCCTATCCCAGCATCTTTGGGCGAGAGGCAGGGTACACCCTGGACAGATCGCCAGTCCATCGCAGGGCCAACACAGAGAGACAGACAACCATTCACTCTCACAGTCATACCAAAGGACAATTTAGAATCCCCAGTTTGATGCCATTTAACCTAACTTGCATGTTTTTGGCATGTGGGAGGAAACCGGAGAAACCCCAGAGTAAACACACGCAGACACGGGGAGAATACGCAAACTCACACTGCTGGTCAACAATCACTGTTGGTCAGGAGCTGGGATCGGACCCAGGATCCCTCGGCTAAGGGTGAGTTGCTGTGCTGCCCCAGTGCTAGCCACTCCGCCACCACGCTGCCCCCAAACAAACCCAAGGAGGAAAAAATATATGTCCTATTAATCAGCCCTGTGTCTTTAAGGTAAAAATAGCCTCTTTAACCCAATCCCCAATACTACATTTTCCTAATTTCCCTCACCAATATGTCTCGCTCCTTAATGTACTTCTGGCAGTGCTGAATGACATGCTCAACAGTTTCTTACTCTATCTCACAATAATCACGCATACCTGCCTGGCACTTATTTATTATATGCATAGTTTTCTTTATTATGACCCAACCTCAGTCTGGTTAAGATATTCTCTTCTTTTGTTGATCACCTCGCCTTTACCCCAGCTGTATTCTGGATAGCATAAAGGTGACACCCTGTACTTTCTGTGTCCCACCTATGCTGCCATTCCTCATTACTGGATTTCTTTAATCAACGCTTTTGCCTCAGACTTACTAAATGAGATATTCCAAACATCCTGGTGTCTCAGAGCCTGCTGAGCAAGTTTATCTGCAGTTTCATTGCCCCGATCCCCTTGTGAGCTGGTATCCACATAAATGATACAACCACATTTCTATTTCTAAGCCTATACAAAGTCTCATATATTTCATAAACTATGTCCTGTCTACTGTCAGATGAAAACGATTGTAATGACATTAAAGCTGCACTGGAATCTGAACAAAGAATAACATTTTTCACCGGAAACCCATCACTGTAATGCAGTTACCAATGCTAACATTTCAGCATCATCCCATTTGTCTAAAAGGGATGATGTTCTTCGATCTGCCATGTCATCTGCTGGTGTTGGTCCACTGTGTTTTATCAAGTCCAAAGTCAGTGTAGTCGTCTACCAGGAAATTTGTAGAGCACTTCATGCCTCCCTCTGCTGACAAGCTTTATGGAGATGCTGATTTCATTTTCCAGCAGGACTGAGCACCTGCCCACACTGCCAACAGTACCAAAACCTGGTTTCATGACCATGGTACCACTGTGCTTGTTCGGCCAGCAAACTCTCCTGACCGAAATCCCATAGAGAATCTATGGAGTATTGTCAAGAGGAAGATGAGAGACACCAGACCCAACAATGCAGACAAGCTGAAGGCCACGATCAAAGCAACCTGGGCCTCCATAGCACCTCAGCAGTACCACAGGCTGATCACTTCCATGCCACACTGCTTTGATACAGTAATTCATGTAAAACAAGCCACGAACAAGTACTGAGTGTGTACATGGACATACTTTTCAGTTGGCCAACATTTCTAAATAAAAATCATTTTTTAAGAATTGATATTATGTAATATTCAACTTTTTGAGAAACTGAATTTGGGGTTTTCATTAGCTCAGGGGTGTCCAATCATGTGCCATGGAGGGCCAAGACCCTGCAGGCTTTACCTCCAGTGTCTTCAACAGCAGATTCCACTGAATTTCTTCCCATTGACTGCTGATAAGTGAAGACACCTGCTGAAGAGACTGGGTAGAAGAGAAAACCTGCAGGGTCTTGGCCCTCCATGGCACATGATTGGACACTCCTGCATTACCTGTAAGCCATAACCATCCAAATAAAAAAAACAAAAAAAAAACAGTTGAAATATATCACTCTGTGAAGTAATGAATCTATATAATATACTGTATGAGTTTCACATTTTGAACTGAATTACTGAAATAAACTTTTTGATGATATTCTAATTTATTGTGATGCACCTGTATACTTTATATCTTAATATTGAATTACTGCAACCCTTATACAGAGAATGGAGTGAGATATTGACAGACGGATTGGAGCAGCATCTGCAGTGATGTGGACGTTGTATCGGCCTGTTGTGGTGACGAGGGAGCTAAGCTCTTCTACCCAGTCTCTTCAGCAGGCGTTTTTACTGATCAGCAATCAGTAGAAGGAAATTCAGTGGAACCTGCTGCTGAAGACACTGGTTGGAGGTAAAGCCTGCAGGGTCTTGGCCCTCCATGGCACATTATTGGACATCCCTGCTCCAAGGCAAAGCTGTCGATTTACCGGTCAATCTACGTTCCTACCTTCACCTATGGTCATGAGCTTTGGGTCATGACCGAAAGAAAGACATCGTGGATACAAGTGGCTGAAATGAGCTTTCTTCGTAGGATTGCTGGACTCACCCTTAGAGACAGGGTGAGGAGCTCAGTCATCCGGGAGAGGCTCAGAGTAGAGCTGCTGCTCCTCCACATTGAAAGGAGCCAGCCGTTGTGGTTTGGGCATCTGATCAGGATGCCTCCTGGACGCCTCCCACTTGAGGTGTTTCGGACACGTCCCACTGGGAGGAGACCCCAGGATAGACCCAGGACACGCTGGAGAGACTACATCTCCCAGCTGGTCTGGGAACGCCTTGGCATCCTCTCTGAAGAGCTGGAGCAGGTGGCTGGGGAGAGGGAAGTCTGGGCTTCTCTGCTTGAACTGCTGCCTCCCGGCCCAAAAGTGGTAGAAGATGGATGGATGGATCAACCCTTATACAAACAAAATGGACCATATTGTAATCTTACACAAGGTATCCACACTACAAGACCATGGAGTCTGACATCGACTATTTCACAATGCTAATTATCTAAAAATGAAACATGGACTCTAGCATCATCATATTACAGTAACTAGTATGTATGTCTATTGTGTGTGTGCACACACACACGTCACATGTAACCGAGGCTCAGCCTTGAGCTTTTGTAAAACTCTTCATAATAATACCTTTCTGTTGGCCATGTCCCAAACAATGTCTATGACAACACCTAAATGTTCAGTTATCCATCTTCTCTCTCACAAAATAAATTCCAATAGACCCAAAGATGCTCAGCATTTTGCACAGTAATCAGTCAGAGCCAAGGCTGGCATCATAAATCTGAACATGGATGATCTGGCTGCTGGCCCCTGCTCAGTGCCTGCTGTGGGAAGGCAGCTTACCACCTGCACTGCAGTGTTGCTTTCAGGTACACCCAGAAATCTGATGTTTCATAAACATACATTAGTTAGTAATAACACAAAGTTTCATGCCAACAGCTGAATCTGGGGCTTTTGGGGGTGGGGAGGTAGGGTGGGGGGTACTGAGTTCAGTATACTTACATGCACTAATATACTGAATGTTAAAAATTTAAATGGCCAGTCAAAAGGGCACTTTGGACAGTAAAGTGAAAGGGGCAGGTGCTCAAGCCCCCATAGCTCTCCCCTCTGCACGTGTATGGTATTAAACTCCATTGGAGTTCATCAGTTTTCTTTGGTTACCGCTTTGGACCTCAATAACAGCCACACAGAGTCATCATGTGAAGAAGTCATAGAGACAGTCTGAAAGGCGACGGACATTGACATTTTTTTATTGAACCAATCAACTGATTGTATGAAAATATTCCATTCTTCCCATTCCCCTGATTTAATATGTGTCACCATCCTACATAAATGAAATTATTTAGTCATAGTCCATCTTTCACTCAGTGATGCTGCAGTACCGCCATCTGCCGATAGGTGCGTGCAGCCTTCACGTCAATTCGGTATGAAAAAAAATTGCAGAACGAGAGCAAAGTGATTCGGACAGCGATTATTTTCTAGAGTTTGACGACCTCAATATAAATGATTACAAATGATTACATTGACAATGAAGACGTTTTGGGTGGTGTGTGGGCTGTCAGCTTTATTTGTTCGAGGGACAGGAGGAGGACGCAACACGGACGGGAAAAGAACACGTTTACGATCGGCTGTAAGATATTTCTAGGTAAAAGATGCTTACAAATATTTTTCTTTGGCGACATGCATCGTCACACACTTAATTTTAAAAATAAAACTACCCATTGGTCACTCGCTGCATCTTCTCAGCCGCTGATTAGCACCTGCTGGTCTGTGCGCAGCTGGAGCTGATGAGACGGATGAAGCGGCCGTCATCGTCCACACGAGTGAGTTTATAAACAATATTTATTCATTTGATTTAATTTCCCAGATGAATTATGAAGAAACCATTCAATACATTCAATAATCAATGCAAACGGAATAATCAATGCCAACCCCATATTTTTCAGGCGATACAGATTCATAGTGTTGGGGATTTTTTTGGAGAAGAAGTGAGGGTTATGTTGCCTGCCTGTGCGGTGAGCCTCATCAGAGAAACATTCCCATCTCATCACTACAAGGGATTTTGCCTACCAAGATTAGATTTGTGAACAATGTTATTTAAATAAAGTTTTGTAAAATCATATATTGAGTTATTATTAGTATATTGAGTTTATGAAATATAAATTGATCAAACAGGCACAACCACCTCCCTATACAGCACTGAATATTTCATATTTGATGAGTATGAACACCCTAATATGCTAATATTTGGTAAGTTGGTAAGGCAATGCAAACCATGGCTTGGAATTCATTTAAGATGTTTAGTAAACATTTGCAGTGAATATTAAAAATAAAAAAACGTACCCTGTGTGGTATATATGACTCTTATATCCCATATCTACATATGTTAGAGCAAGTGGAAATGTTTTGTGACAGCATATGTAAGGAACTTCACACCTGGAAAGGACAAAGGATCTCCCCCGCCGGGTTACAGACATTGGACCTCCCAAGACACGGCAGCGGAGACCGACTTGACACCTTTACCCCCTAAGGTGAGAGGAGGAGTTCCCATCACCTCCCAAGACAAGGAGAGGAGATAACAGAACAATGGGGGGGTTAAGATAACGGGGGGATGTCAGCTTTTTCAATGTGTGGCTCTATGTGTGCTTGTATTTAACCAGCGAGCTGAGCAGAGATCTCTCTCTTGCCTTCTGCCAAGCTCTACACCTGATGAGACTCGATAGAAGAGCTATTCATTAAAAACCCTGTTTTTAATACAAAAATCGCCTCGTTATTTCAGCACCTCTACACTGGTGACCTTGACGCGAGAATATGGACCGGAGGCGTTCTTCAAGTTGCTCATCCATGGTGACTCGGGTATACGCCAGCGACGACGCAGACGAGGGAACAAGCAGACAGCTGTTCCCCACGGCAGAGGGCACTGAGAGAGCTCAACCGAGCTCCAGCACCGCCGTGAGGGCCGAGGCAAGGCACTCTCACCCGGCGGGCACAACAGGGATGGTGTGCACGAACGCCGTTGCTGTCAACCTGCCAGACTTCTGGCGAGAAGACCCCGCCTCTTGGTTTCAGCAAGCTGAAGCCCAGTTTATACTGGCGGGCATCACAGCAGACGATATTAAGTTTTACCATATCGTCTCCAAACTCGACTCCGCCACTTCGAAGTGTGTGCGGAGCTTGGTCCGGCGACCACCAGCCCGGGACAAATATGAGACACTCAAGGCGACCATCGTGGCGAATTATGTCCCGTCAGCGGAGGAAAGAGCCAAGAGGATCCTGGCGGTCTACGGCCACAGAGGGAGCAATCCGAGGACCCTCATGGAGGATTTGCTACAACTCAAGGAGGAGGATAATGATAATTTCCTTTTCCAATTCATTTTCCTCAGCACGCTACCACCGCATTTGAGAGGGACACTCGCCAGTATGAAGCGCAATAATCGTCAAGATTTCTGCACACTGGCCAACGAGGCTTACCGGCTCGTCAACGCATGCAGAGAACGGACACCCACAGCGGCATCCGCAGATCTGAAAACTGACACCCCGAGCCTTGGAGAGACTCAACCCACGGTGACAGCGGTGCGGCCCAAGCGCAACGAGCAGAACGACGTCTGCTATTATCACCACCGCTTCGCAGAGAAAGCCCGCAAATGCGTTCCCCCCTGCAAGTTTACGATGTCGTGGAAACGCCAAAGCCGAGGGCCATTAACAGCAGCGGTTCTCGGCGAGAAGAATAAGCTGTTATATGTGACGGATGGATACACAGGCAAGCAGTTCCTCATCGACACGGGAGCTCAGCTGAGTTTCGTCATGCCCTCCCACGCAGATCGAACCATGGGCACCCGGGGCAACGGAGCAGTGGCAGCCAACGGCTCTGACATCGACACGTTTGGGGAAAAGAGCCTGCACCTCCTCATCCACGGCCGCAGCTACAGATGGACATTTGTTGTAGCAGCGGTGAGCTTTAACTTGTTAGGCGCAGATTTTCTGTGTGCACATGGGTTATTAATGGATCTTGCAAATAGGCGCCTGGTTAATGCACTATCTTTTGCTTCTATTCCATGTTCAGCTCGAGTTTCCCCACCACCTGTGCAGGCCAGCGTCACCACAGCGGGAGGTAAGTTTGAACAACTCCTCACCCAATTTCCAGCACTCACAACCCCCAAATTCTCAGCCACTGTAGCCAAACACGGGGTTAAACACTTCATTCCGACAACAGGACCTCCTGTTTTTGCCAAAGCTCGCCGCTTAGACGCGGCCAAGCTCAACATAGCAAAGGATGAATTTGCAGCTCTCGAAAAATTGGGCATTGTTAGACGCTCGAAGAGCCCCTGGGCTTCACCACTTCACATGGTTCCGAAAGCTGACGGTTCTTGGAGACCGTGCGGAGATTACCGCAGGCTAAACAACGCTACAGCGCATGACCGCTACCCCATTCCTCACATTCAGGACTTTTCACTGCATTTAGCGGGTGCGCGCATTTTTTCAAAAATAGACTTAGTCCGCGGTTACCACCAAGTCCCAGTCCGAGCTGAAGATATTCCTAAAACAGCGGTAATAACCCCTTTCGGCCTTTTTGAATTCCTACGAATGCCATTCGGCCTCAAAGGCGCTGCTCAAACTTTTCAACGGATGATGGACGCTGTCCTACGCGACCTTCCTTTTGTCTTCGTCTACCTCGATGACATGCTGGTAGCCAGCTCATCCGAGGAAGAACACGAGCAGCACCTCACTACTGTTTTTCAGAAGCTGGAAGAGCATGGACTAATAATCAATCCAGCCAAATGCAAATTCGGCGTATCACAAATTGATTTTTTGGGACATAGAGTCTCCCCAAAAGGTGCATTTCCGCTTCCAGACAAAGTTCACGCAATAGAAGGTTTTCCATGGCCCCAAACGGTTAAATCGCTACAGGAATTTTTGGGGATGGTTAATTTTTACAACCATTTCCTCCCCCATGCAGCTCAGCTCATGCAACCCCTATATGACGCGCTCAGAAAAAAGAAAGCTTCCAACGCGGTCGAATGGACCCCGGAGCGCGAACGCGCTTTCGCGGAAGTAAAAAGCGCCCTAGCTAACGCCACAATGTTAGTCCACCCAGATCCCTCAGCCCGCATTGCTCTAACCACAGATGCTTCAGACCTGGCTATAGGGGCAGCTGTAGAACAACTTGTCAGTGGGGTCTGGCAACCTTTAGCATTCTTTAGCAAATCGCTAAACCCAACTGAACGCAAATACAGCACTTTTGACAGAGAGCTGCTGGCGCTTCATTTGTCCATTCGCCACTTCCAGTTTTGGTTAGAAGGGCGGAGTTTCATGGCTTTTGTGGACCATAAGCCGCTCACTTTTGCTATGGCTAAAATTTCAGAACCATGGTCAGGCAGACAACAAAGACAGCTAGCTGCGATTTCAGAGTTCACCACAGACATTCAACACGTAGCAGGCAAACTTAACGTAGTAGCTGACTGTCTCTCTCGCGCTGTGACACCGCCAGAGCACGAGGAGACAGATTACACCACCTCAGCAGCGGAACTCTTCACTAACGCACACACATACGCAGCACCTATCCAGGATGGGATAGATTATGCAGCCATGGCGGAAGAACAAAGCAGTGATGCAGACGTGCGCGCGCTCCTGTCTGGACCAACAGGGTTAAGGCTGGAGAAAAAAGGGTTGTGCGACGGCGTGCCCCCCCTAATATGCGACGTTTCAACCGGCCGACCTCGCCCGTTAGTACCAGCTGCTTGGCGCCGCCGCATTTTCGACGCAATTCACTCCCTCGCGCACCCAGGTGTGCGCGCCTCAGTCAAAATGGTTGCCGAAAAGTTTGTGTGGCCAGGCCTGCGCAAAAACGTAAAAGAATGGGCAAAAACTTGCATTCCTTGTCAACGCGCCAAAATACACAGACACACAAAAGCCCCTCTGGAGCCTTTTCCAATCCCTGCTAGAAGATTCGACCACATTCATGTCGACCTCGTGGGGCCGCTACCTTCCTCCCAAGGTTTCACACACCTGTTAACAATGATAGACCGCACCACGCGCTGGCCAGAGGCAGGCCCTCTAGCGTCAACCACAGCGGAGGAAGTCGCTCGCGTTTTTCTAGCAAACTGGGTGGCACGTTTCGGCGTTCCATCGGACATCACGTCAGACAGAGGGCCTCAATTTATCTCAGAGCTCTGGTCAGCCATGTCCAACAGTTTAGGGGCAACAATTCATCGCACCACCGCTTATCACCCTCAGGCTAATGGGTTATGCAAGCGTTTTCACAGGTCCTTAAAGGCCGCCCTCAGAGCCTCACTAACGGACACAAATTGGGTAAATAAACTTCCCTGGGTTTTATTGGGGTTGCGTCCAGCACCTAAAGAGGATTTAGACGCTTCTCCTGCAGAATTAGTTTTTGCCCAGCCTATCAGACTCCCAGGAGAATTTTTACCAGAGAACCCAGAACCAGGACACCTTCCAGTCCCAAGGTTTTTAGGCAGCAGTGGACCGGACTCCCTCCACGGTCCAGCTCATCACTCTTTTCCACGAGTTTTTGTTCCTCAAACTTTAAAAAACGCTGAGTTCGTTTTTGTTAAGCATGAAGCCATTAAACCAACGTTATGCCCAGTTTACGATGGCCCGTTCAGAGTGCTGGAAAATGGTGACAAACACTTTGTGCTTGATTATGGGGACAGAAAGGAAGTGGTCAGTGTTGACAGACTCAAACCTGCTTTCTTGCTGAGAGACGAACCTGCACAGTTGGCACGAGCACCTCGGCGTGGTAGACCCCCCCAGAGGAAAAGTCTCAGCCCCCAGGCAGGGAACAAATAATCTCTTTCCTTCCCACAATGCAGATTCACCACGAGAGGGTCCCAGCGGGACACCTAAGCCAACCTACAGCAATTTTGGGAGAAGAATAAAGCCCAGACAGCACAGGGACTGATACCAACCACCCCGCAATTATTCACTAATTGTGCTACAACAGTTTAAGGCTACTTATGATTTCACTATGCTGTTATGTTTACCACTGAACTTTCTTAGGAGCATGGCTGCTAGAAAACTTCTCCTGTGGCAACAGTTGTAACAAGTAGTATTTCATAGTTATTATCTTAGACTGTGATTCTTTCTGTGTCCTTTCCTAGTGTTTGGGGGGCCTGTGGTATATATGACTCTTATATCCCATATCTACATATGTTAGAACAAGTGGAAATGTTTTGTGACAGCATATGTAAGGAACTTCACACCTGGAAAGGACAAAGGATCTCCCCCGCCGGGTTAAAGACATTGGACCTCCCAAGACACGGCGGCGGAGACGGACTTGACACCTTTACCCCCTAAGGCAAGAGGAGGAGTTCCCATCACCTCCCAAGACAAGGAGAGGAGATAACAGAACAATGGGGGGGTTAAGATAACGGGGGGATGTCAGCTTTTTCAATGTGTGGCTGATGTCAGCTTTTTCAATGTGTGGCTCTATGTGTGCTTGTATTTAACCAGCGAGCTGAGCAGAGATCTCTCTCTTGCCTTCTGCCAAGCTCTACACCTGATGAGACTCGATAGAAGAGCTATTCATTAAAAACCCTGTTTTTAATACAAAAATCGCCTCGTTATTTCAGCTCCTCTACACCTGTTTACTTCTCGTGTTCTGACAGTTGATTGTCACTGACCCCGTTCTCAGAGTCACACTTGGAAATCGAGGCATATATAGTTGGAATAGCCGTTTTCTTTATCAGAAATCTTTTGGCAAATTTCATTTCAAATTGACATAATGTCTGGCCCAGGAAACACGCACACAGGCTCAGGATAGATTTAACAGCTTTATTCAACAAGCAGGTGTGTGTGAATGGATTTATGGGGATGTGCTGACGAGGGACAGGTGTGCGCCCAGCTGAATCCGCTGAGGAGCGGCGAGTCGTGACACAAATTGCATCTTATTCTCGAAATCGCTGTCAACGAAATCTCTACTGCACATTTTTGGTGTTTTACCGACATAAGTCCATTTTTTTTTTTGCGTTTTCTGAACGAATTTCACCCATGCCGTTCTGATTTTCACAGGGACGGGACATTCAAAAACACTCACAGCATGCTCCTCTGGTATAACGTCGCACCCGTACACAACACAACGACAAACCATAATTAATTCGATTCCTGAAATCCTAATGTTAATAAATAATCTATTTGTAATCCAAAAGTATTCCGAGAAATATCCGTAATTGCTGATTTTAAAACGTAAACATCAAATAAAAAAAAGCAATGTCCGCCGACTGTGTGCCACACCGAAATGACGTCACACAGTCAGTGGCCATTTTAGCCGTTGATCTTGGCTGGGTCAGACAGCTCTCCACAACAGCGTACTTCAAGAGCGCATTGTCACCTTATGCGACATATGTTGACACCAAAACATGTGGGGTTCCTATTAGCTCGTCTCAGACAACAATTTGAGATATGATTTAGCGATTTTGAGTTTTCGTCTGTCCGTCACCTTGAATAATCCAGCATCACTTTCATACATGTGCAGGTGTCCACCATGATGAAAACACATGTTCAGGATGGTGGCTACAAGCTGTTTCTGTGTAGGTTAGGTGGTCAGAACGACGTCACTTCCTCGTTTCTGACCTGGTCGCTATCAACTAACACAGAACAGCACAGTAAGCAGTAATTTGCGCATGAAAACACTTTAGTGAGAGCATATATATCAAATTAAAAAATATATGACAATGTCACACATAAACACTATTTGATATCTTTCCCGAACCGTTAAGCCTTGGGAAACAAACTGGTCACCATTTTTTCTTTATTTATTATTTTACTTCATGCAACTTTGCACACATGTGTGACCTATGGTGCCATATGTCACACATAAACATCAGATCTGTGACATTCATACAAGTGAAAACTGATTCTCGTGTCTGTGCCACCGATCACACAAGCAGTCCCTTTAGTTTTCTGTCCATGATCTTGGTATTGCTGTTGAATCCACAAATACAGCTTTGGCTGTAAATATGGTGGTGAGGTGCCTAATTGTGGTCATCAGGAAGGGGAACTTTCGTCTCATCTGCATTTGCGCTGAAAGGATGAGAGGAGACTGTGGTGCTTTTTTTTCTCTCATCAAACTTTATTTCTAAATAAACATGCATATTGGCTACACAAAACATCTGTAAGGCAGAGTTAAATGAAGGAAATCAATGTGGGAAGAAAATATCTGTACAAGTAATAAAATGAATAAAGGTCAGTTATTCAAATAAAATTAATCAAAAACAGTTTGTTCTCATTGCCTTCTTGGTCTCATCGTGATCCTTTTTTGTTGAAGTTCATGACAGAAATGTTCAAAGTTCGGTTTTTCCCCCCCATATCAGTATCGGTTCAAAAAAAGAAGACAGTGTCTTTAGTCATGCCCTCGTTTTGAAAACTTATAACATCAAGATTTGGTGTTTGGTGCCGTTTGTTTTGTTTCTTTGACCCACTGATATTATGGAACCATCAAGAAAAAGAAAATTTTCTCCAGTCTGGGATCATTTTGATGTGAAAATGCCAAATAATTTAAATGTTTTTTTCCCCTTACCTGTTTCCACTTTTGCTCCATTTTATCTGAGTTAATTAGTTTACAATTCCTTTCTGAAGCAATCTTCATTTAACTTGTTTTCACATTAATTACTTTTATTTTTTTTTTCATGTAAAGTGGCTGCTCTGCTCCACAAAGCTGTCTCAACATAAACAGAATCACATCGTGATGGACTTTTTTTAATATATTATTATTGTTCGTTCATTCCGTCTCCTGTAATTATAAATGAAATTACAGTCAGTTCTTTTCCCATGAGACAGCGAGGATCCAACCCAGCCTTGACCACTGGAGCAGAACATTTAGACGCCAAATGCTGACAGCATTCTCAAAACAATGCTTATCTGTTTGGTCTGTTGTATTAAAACTCTCTGTTCTGTTCCAAGACTGAATATTCTTGTGGTACTCGCCTGCGTGTGGGACAACATTTTCCATTCTTGGCCAAGATATAAATAAATACACAGAAAAGGCATCTTTGACTCTGCACTCTATATTATTCACCAGCTCAGCAAGGGACATTTATTAATATAAAGAAAACTGATGACATCATCACTCATTTGGTGTCTACATGTCAGAATGAATGAGCCTGAGTCAGTCTCCTTCCACACTCTTGATTGAGGTTGCCTGCAATGATTTTTGAAATCCAGCAGATGTGGCCATTAAGTGATACACCAACACTGTGTCAACACAGTCAGGCAAATGTGCCATGAGGTGTCTTCTACCAATCACTGGGTTAAGCTATTTATCTGATATTCTATATGCATACCATGGCTGACATATAAACCAGTGTTTTTCAACCAGGCTGCCCTGGTACGTTCAGGTTTCTGTGGGAAATTACATAAAATTCACTTGCTAATTGGCTTCAGAAAAAAAATGGTGTTGCTTTACTGTGGGGGGGTGCATGGAGATCCTATCTGGCTCCTGAACATTTGTTTGGTGAATTTTAGTTTCAGAACATTACTTCACTTTGATGGGTGAAAAGAGTCTTATAATTGGAAATTTACAGCAATATTGTCATTTTTATTTTAGAGAAATGTATCTTTAATCTATCATTTGTATAGGTTGGATTAAAATAATTTGAAAAATTGAAGCAACCAACAGGGTGAACTATTTGTACCTAAAATCAGTGCAAAAATCCATATCTGAAGGTGGTAAAAATGGAATGAAAAAGAAAAGTGCGAATGAGTTTGTGCAATGTTACATTGTCATTTCACACAGTGAACATCTCATGCATGTACAGCGGACATAAAAAGACTACACACTCCTGATCAAATGCCAGGTTTTTGTGATGTAAAAAAATGAGACCAAGAGAAATCATTTCAAAACTTTTTCCACCATGAATGTGACATATAACTTGTACAACCCAATTGAAAAACAAACTGAAATCTTTTAAGGGGAAAAATACAAAACTTACAAGAACCTGCTTGCATACATATGCACACTCAAACTAATACTTTGTTGCAGCACCTTTGGCTTTTATTACAGCACTCAGTCTTTTTGGGTAGGAGTCTATCAGCATGACACATCTTGATGTGGCAATATTTGCCCACTCTTCTCTGCAAAAATTGCAAGGGCATCTCCTGTGCACAGCCCTCTTCAGATCACCCCACAGATGTTCGATCGGATTCAGGTCTGGACTCTGGCTGGGCCATTCCAAAACCCTAATCTTCTTCTGGTGAAACCATTCTTTTGTTGATTTGGATGTGTGCTTTGGGTCATTGTTGTGCTGAAATATTAAGTTCCTCTTCATCTTTCTAGCAGAAGCCTGAAGGTTTTGTGCCAACACTGACTGGTATTTGGAACGGTTCATAATTTCCTCCATTTTGACTAAGGCCCCAGTTCCAGCTGAAAAAAAGCCCCAAAGCATGATGCTGCCACCACCATGCTTCACCGTAGGTATGGCGTTCTTTTGGTGATGAGCAGTGTTGTGTTTATTCCATATATACCTTTTGGAATTATGGCCAAAAAGTTCGACCTTTGTTTCATCAACAATAACACATTTTCCCACATGTATTTGAAAGACTTCAATTGTGTTTTTGCAAAATGTAGCTGGGCTTGGATGTTTTTCTTCAAAAGATGAGGCTTCTCTCTTGCTACCCTACCCCATAGCCCAGACATATGAAGAAGAAGAAGGGAAATTGTCACATGTACTTAACAGCCAGTACTTATCAGAAATTCCTGCAGCTCCTTCAATGTTGCTGCTGGCCTCTTGGCAGCCTCCCTGACCAGTTTTCTTCTTGTCTTTTTATCAATTTTGGAGGGACGTCCAGTTCTTGGTAATGTCACTGTTGTGCAATATTTTCTCCACTTGATGAAGACTGTCTTCACATTGTTCCATGGTATATTTAATGCCTTGGAAATTCTTTTGTACCCTTCTCCTGACTGATACCTTTGAATAATGAGATCCCTCCATGGTTTGAAAGCTCTCTGTGGACCATGGCTTGTGTTGAAAGATGTGATGGAAAAAAATGTTAGGAAAAGCCTACTAGAAAAGCTGAACTTTATTTGGGGTTAATCAGAGGCACTTTAAATGGTGGCAGGTGTATGCTGACTCCCATTTAACATGTTTTGAATGTGACTGGTTAATTCTGAATACAGCCACATCCCCAGTTATACAAAGGTGTGCATATTTATGCAACCAGGTTATTGTAAGTTATTTTTCCCCACAAAAGATTTCAGTTTGTTTTTGTAATTGGGTTGTACAGGTTATAGGTAACATCAATGGTGGAAAAAGTTTTGAAATTATTTATTTTGGTCTCATTTTTTTACATCACAAAAACCTGGCATTTGAACAGGAGTGTGTAGACTTTTTATATCCACTGTATACTGTATATGTATGAATATTTACATTTTTTTTGGTGGGCAAGAACCATCCAGACCCCTCACCATAAAGCCCCCCCCCCCCCCATAAGAAATGCTTACAATGTCCATGCATCCAGCACATTACACGGAGGTCTAAGAGCCCAGAGCAGAGTGAATATGCAGATAATCTGATGATAGATGTTCTTACCAAGCTGATTTATATTTACATTACAGCTTTGATAATTTAAAGAACATTTCATTCACACAGAAGAGACTCAAATCTGAAAAATAAAAATCTAAACACATTGCAAGACTACAGTTGTTCAACTGAGATCTCACTGCAACTTTTAAAAGACTACTCTGGCTTCTCACTAATGTGAATTCTCATGTGAGTTTTCAAATTACAACTTTGGTTAAAACTTTGCCCACATGTTTCACAAGAAAATGGCTTTTCACCTGTGTGGATTCTCATGTGAGTTTTCAAATTACCACATTGATTAAAACTTTGCCCACATGTTTCACAAGAAAATGGCTTCTCACCTGTGTGAATTCTCATGTGAGTTTTCAAAGCCCCAAGGTGAACAAATCTTTGCCCACATATTTCACAAGAAAATGGTTTCTCACCCGTGTGAATTCTCATGTGAATTTTTAAAGAACCAAGTTGAATAAATTTTTGCCCACATATTTCACAAGAAAATGGTTTCTCACCAGTGTGAATTCTCATGTGACTTTTCAAAGCACCATGTTGATTGAAATTTTGCCCACATGTTTCACAAGAAAATGGTTTCTCACCAGTGTGAATTCTTATGTGAGTTTTCAAAGCACTATGATGAATAAATCTTTGCCCACATATTTCACAAGAAAATGGCTTCTCACCTGTGTGAATTCTCATGTGAGAGCTCAAAGCACCATGGTCATTAAATCTTTGCCCACATGTTTCACAAGAAAATGGTTTCTCACCAGTGTGAATTCTCATGTGAGCTTTCAAAGCAGCAAGTTGAATAAATCGCTGCCCACATGTTTCACAAAAAAATGGCTTCTCACTAGTGTGAATTCTCATGTGAATTTTCAAATTACCATGATGATTAAAACGTTTCTCACATGTTTCACAAGAAAATGGCCTCTCATCAGTGTGAATTCTCATGTGACTTTTCCAATTCCCACGTCGACTGAAACTTTGCCCGCAAGTTTCACAAAAAAATGGCTTCTCACTGTTTTATTTATTTGCATCTCATTTCCTTACAAGTGCAATGGGCCCCAGCCAGGGGTCTATGATTACACTTTAAATTAAAAAGCTTTGTATCCAAGGGCTCTCTTTAAGATAGAGACTGTTCCTCTGATTGCTGAGATCTGTATTTCACAGATGCTAGGGCAGCCGGGTATTGCTTGTAGATATTTTTTCAAGTTCTTCTTAACCATCCCAGTTGCTCCCACCACCACAGGTATAATATCTGCATCCTGCAGATTCCAGGTGCTCCTTAGATCGTTTTTGAGGTCTTGATATTTTGTTATTTTTTCTCTTTCTGCTCTGTTGAGGCCGTAGTCGTTTGGTATAGTTACATCGATTAATTGGGCAGTTTTGCCCTTTTTGTTCAAGATAACTATGTCCGGTTTTATTGCTCCTCCTTCAATGTGTCTTCCAGTTGGGATTTCCTTGTCATAAAAGATGGTAATATCTCCGTTGGAGCTAACTGGCTCTGGATCGTGCTCCCATACTGGTCCTTTTACTTCTATTTTGAATTCTTTGCATATTTTCCAGTGTATATAACGGCAGATCTTATTGTGGCGAGCAGTGTAGTGTCCATCAGCCATGAGGACCTGGCAGCCGGAGAGCAGGTGGCTTACACTCTCCACCGCTACATGACAGAATCGACATTTGTCACTCTGTGACAATCCTGCCATTTTTTTAAAACCATTGGTTAGAAGTCCCTGGTCTTGTGCTCCAATCACTAGTCTCTCCTCGTCGTACCCCAGATCTCCATTCCTGATCCAGCGCAATGTCTCTTCCCTATCAATATAATCCCTATTGAGTTCCTCCTGGAAACGTCCTGCTCGCTTATGTTGTTTCCATCTTTCTTTTCTTTCCTCCTGTGTCCTTTTACTGTATTTTTCTCTCGTCTTTCTAGCTATTTTTGTTGCTGGGTTTTGCTGACTGGCTTTCATGTTATCTAATAAATCTGCTGCAAAGGTCTCGGCTTGTTTAGTTATAGATGTGTTAATACTGAGGGTTTCATGATGTTGGGTGACCTTTTCCATCGTCTCATCATTAGCGCTTTTTAGGTATTGACCAATGCTTATTATTGTTGCCCTGTAGGCCTGGTTCATTTCAATTAGGCCCAGCCCTCCCTCTTTACGTGGCATATATATCCTATCTAGGCTTTGGTTTCTGTATGTTACCTTATGAAGGGTTAGGGTCTTCCTGGTCCGAACATCCAACTTATCCAGTTCCCCTTGTGGCCAGTCTATCACCCCAAATCCATATGTGGCAACTGGTACTGCCAACTGATTTATTGCAGTGATCTTATTTTTAGGTGTTAAATTTGATTTACAGATTTTCTTTAGGCGATGTTGGTATTCTTTTTTGACCATTTCCCTCATTTTTCTGTGTTCAATAGTTGCGTTTTCTTCTATGCCCAGATATTTATATGCCGATTCCCCTGCCAGGTCTTTGATATGCTTATTGTCTTCTATTTGGATATTTTCTGATGCCGTTTTCTTTCCTTTTTTTATTGTACATTTTGCACACTTGTCAAGTCCAAATTCCATGCAGATGTCTTTTGAAAACATGTGAACGGTACTGACAAGTTGATTCAGTTTCTGTTCAGATTCTGCATAGAGCTTGAGGTCGTCCATGTAGAGTAGATGATTCACTCTCTTGCTCCCTTTTTTTGTTCTGCCTTTGCTTAGGTCATACCCGATGTCAAGGTCCGATAAGATTTTGCTTAAGGGGTCGACACAAAGACAGAAGAGCAGTGGCGAAAGGCTGTCCCCCTGAAATATTCCTCGCTGGATCCTGATGTCTGGAATTGTTATTTGTCCTTCTTTGTGGTTAAGTGTAATTGTAGTTTTCCACTTAGCCATCTGGACCTCCAGAAAAGTTTTAATCTCTGGGCTGATGTTATACAGCTCCAGACAGCGTATTATCCAGGAGTGGGGGATGCTGTCGAATGCCTTTTTGTAGTCGATCCACGCCACGCTTAAATTTCTCTCACGCCTCTTGCAGTCTTCCAGGATGGTTTTATTAATGAGTAGTTGTTCTTTGGCTCCCAGCTTATTTCTTATGCAGCCTTTTTGCTGTGGCTGCAAGTAGTTTTCTGAGTCCAGATGTTCATAAATGGCCTCAGTAATGATTCCTGTCAGCCATTTGTATGTGGTCGGGAGGCAACAGATGGGTCTGTATTTATTGACTTGTTGGGTTTCAAGACTCTTGGGCAGGAGTATGGTGTTTCCATATGTGAGCCACTCTGGTGCTTCTTCCTCTCCCCCAACAAGTCGGTTAAATGCCTCTGCGTAGTGTTTGTGTAGTGCTGTTATTTTTTTGAGCCAAAAGTTTGGTATTTTATCTATTCCAGGGGATTTGAAGTTAAGGTATTTCCTGATTTTTTCTTGAGCTGTTTCTTCTGTGATTTTTAGTGAGGGCATCTGTTGTTTTCCTTTATTTTTCTCAGCAATGGTTTGAATCCAATTATTATTTTTATGTTGAACTGGGTCCTCAAACAGATTTCTCCAGAATGTTTCCAGTTGGGTTTTCTCAGGAGGTACCTGTACTTCAATAGTTTCATCTATCAACCTCCTGTAGACTTGCTTTGGGTTCTGTGCAAATAATTTATTTATCAGTTTTGAGTTCTCTCTCCGTTGCCTGTTTCTGATTTGAGCTGCTAGGGCCTTGACTTGCGCCTGGTGCTCTGCTATTTTTCCTATTATTTGCTCTTTCCTAATGTTGTATTTTTTTTGGATTCTGTTGATTACTCTCAGTAATTTAGTATTGCAGTTTTGGTTCTGTATGTAGTAAGTCATTTGAGAAATTTCTGCCCTAAATTGATTAATTTTTCCTTGAAGTTTATTTTTCCAAATGGGTGTAGAGATTTTTGTTTTGGTTTGACGTTCAGTTTTTTCTTTATGCTGTGGAGCTAGCTTACTCTGCACATACCACGCTGCACCAAAGTTTATGCAGTTAAGCTCTGTCAAACTGACCCCCTGAGGTACAAGGTCACATAGGCCTCTGTTGACCTTTTGCAGTAGTAATTTGAATTCTTTATTCTCTTTTAGCTTAATTAATCTAGGACGTTCTTTCATTGTCATTTTTTTTGTTTCTTCTATTTTGTTGGCAAGTTCCTCTTCCATTTCTAGTTGATGTTGGTTCATTTCTATTTGGGGGTTGATCTGTTTCCTTATTGGATCCTGGTCTACACTCCCCCTTGTTGCTTCATCAGGATGTTCTGATTCTGAGCCCGAAGTTGCAGGGGATTCGCCTGGGTGGCCTGGTGGCACCTCTGTAGGGTGTGTTTGACAAGGTTGCTCCAGAGGTTTTTCAGTTAATGGTAATGGTAGCGGACACTCAACTGGGCAGATGTTATTCTGTGCCATTTTTCCTATTTCAGTGTGCATGTACTCCAATTGTTGCTCTGTGAAGTACCTTTGGGTGAGGAAGTTGTGTCTCTGGGTTGTGAGTTTGGCTCGGGGTACGCCAGCTTTATCCGGGCAGTGATGGAAAAAGATTCGCTGCCACTCATTGCATCGTTCCCGCTGGTTGCTGTGTTTCATCTTGGCGTACTCGGTTGCCCATATTAAAACCCATCTTTCCTCCATGCTCCACTGACTTTGTTTGTATTCTTGTTGTTCAAATAGGTTGGCATCTTGATAGTCTTTTATTGCTTGGGCTTGAGCTTCATATTTAATCTTTTCTATTTCTTCTTGTTGTAAGTATTTTGAGACCTGAGAGACTATAGATGTTAATTTGGAGATGGTGGTGGCTGCTTTCTTTTCTGGTGGTAGCTCGGATTCTCTGATCTTCTCCTCAAATACATGCTTTTTCCTTCTGCCCCACTTCTCATACCTTGAATAGGCGTAGCAGGACAGAATAACTTTCTTCTCATCAAGGGACCATTTTACAGTTTCTTCTTTTCTCGTATACCGTTTAGTCCTTTTTTGATCTTGTTGGGGCCCAGGACCAGATCTGTGCTGGTCTGATGGGGATCCCGGTTGAGTGTTTGTGACACTCGAAGACGAAGCTGCACCATCGCTCTCAACAGCCCGCCTAGTGCAGAAACGAGCTGAGGGGACCGTTTTATCCTGGTCAGTACCTTTCCAGCATCTTTTTCCTGTATTATTCATTTTTCATATTTGGTTCCTCATCGTCCACGGCTTCTTATTGGTTATTCGAAGCTACCCTCGCCATGATTACTCATATTGAGGGGGTACCCCCCATCCGCGACCCGGGGGACGCGCTGGCTAGCCTGAGGGAAAAGGCCACCAGCTTCTTCTCACCTGTATGAATTCTCATGTGAGTTTTCAAAGCACTACGGTGACTAAAACTTTGTCCACATTTTTCACAAGAAAATGGCTTCTCACCTGTGTGAATTCTCATGTGAGTTTTTAAAGTACCACTTCGATTAAAACTTTGTCCACATGTTTCACAAGAAAATGGCTTCTCACCTGTGTGAATTCTCATGTGAGTTTTTAAAGTACCACGTTGAAGAAAACTTTGTCCACAAGTTTCACAAGAAAATGGCTTCTCACCAGTGTGAATTCTCATGTGAGCTTTTAAAGTACCATGTTGATTAAAACTTTGCCCACATGTTTCACAAGAAAATGGCTTCTCACCAGTGTGCGTTCTCATGTGAGCTTTTAAAGTACCATGTTGATTAAAACTTTGCCCACATGTTTCACAAGAAAATGGCTTCTCACCAGTGTGAGTTCTCACATGAATTTTTAAAGTACCATGTTGATTAAAATTTTGCCCGCATCTTTCACAAGAAAATGGTTTCTCACCAGTATGCATTCTCATGTGAGTTTTCAAAGCACTACAGTGATTAAATTTTTTACCCCATGTTTCACACTGATTCTCTGACATGGAGGAGTTGTCTACATTGTTTCTGTCACTTCTTTTTCTGTGAATCCTCTTCTTTAACTTTGCTTCTTCACGTTTACTTGACCCTGTGTTTACATTCTTAGCTGCTCCCTGGTCTTGGCTCTCACTGTCCGGAAAGCTGTGAGAGAAGAGCTGCTTACTGTTTAGTTCGGTTTCACTTTTGTCATTGTCCTCATCAGTAGGAGTCACCATAAAGGTATCAGTCTCTTGTTTCAGTCCCAAGTGTTCTTCCCCCCGACTGGTACAGAGTTCTTCTTCTTCCTCTTTAACCTGTGCATCATCTTGTTCCTCCTGGTCCAGAATGGAGTTCGTCTCATGGTTACAAAGCTGCTGGACAGTGAGAACCTCCTCCTCCTTGCAGTCACGTAGCTGTGGAGCATCTGGAAGGACCAAAGGGGCAACAAGAACAATGAAAAAAAAAAACCCAGCACTCAGAGTGTGTTGTAGTTTTAAATTTTGAACAGGGCTCTGCTGCTGTGACAACATGTCAATCACATGTTTAAGTGAAATTTTAATTCGACAAATGTAACAAGTATTTGAATGCAGCAGTGTGACAGACTTTTGAGTTTGGACCAGGGATGGAACTTTTACCAGTTTGCACTGGTACCACAGGGAAATCCTCACCATTTAGTGTTGACTGCACATGTAAGTACACGATATTAACTGTAACACAAATCTCTGATTAGGATCCTCATGAGTCACACTAATGTGTTCAGTCAGACAGTTTTACATACCTATTCTGTGTAACTTTATCACAGGTTTCCTGATGAGATCAAGCAGTCTGTGTTGATAGTCCATCATTCTTTGAACCTCTTTAGAAACAAGTAAGACGTTAATAACCCTTTTTAACCAAAAAGAACTCATGTTTACCATCTTGGTTAGAATGTGAGTAATTGATAGTTAAAAAAAATAAATTAGTGATGTTCAGATGTGATAGTCTGGGAACCAGATAGTATCCCCTTTTTTCACCCATCAACATGGACTTGCATTCTCAAACAGAAATAGGTGATATAGGTCAAAAACTAAAATGCTTAAACATGACTTGCTGGAACTAAAATGGAAACTGCTGTCCATTCTTTATCAAGTATTTAGCCTGCACTTTGTTTTCTACTAAATATTAAGACGTGTCAATACACAGCTCTTGTGAAAGAGTAGATCACTTTAACAACATGCTTTCCCTTTCTCTCCCTCTCTGTGTGTGTGAGTGAGTAAGTGCGTGAGTGAGTGAGTGAGTGAGTAAGTGAGTGAGTGCGTGAGAGAGAGAGAGAGAGAGAGAGAGAGAGAGAGAGAGAGAGAGAGAGAGAGAGAGAGAGAGGTCTTGTTCGGTGTGTCAGTATGAAAAAACAAAGTGCTTTTGTGTTGCTGTCAAGTTGTTTTCAATTAATAAAAAGAAGTATTGGGGAAAAAATGCTTCAATACTTTTAAGATGACTGAAAATTCTAATTTACAACTCATACAGTGCAAAGTTCTACATAGAACTCATTACACAGGACAAAGGATGTTCAAAATGGGCCTGAGTCACACAAATATCTGCTCCCATTGCACCAGCAATGGCCTGGATAGTTATATGCATGCTCTGTGGTCCTGTGCACCGGTCCAAAAGTTCTGGCAGAAAATATGTGGAGACCTATCGGCACGGCTTGGGTATCGTATCTCAACCTCTCCCACGCTTCGCATATTGGGTGATTTAAGTGAAATAAATATAGAGATAAAAGTGTCACACATTCTCATTCTCACATTCACAGTTCTCACTGCCTTATGCATCGCCAAGAAAACTATCCTCATGAATTGGAAATCAAGAAATTATGTACAATCTACTGGAAGAACCTCCTATTAGATTATATTAGTCTGGAGAGAATGTCTGCCTCCTCTAAAAACCAATTGGCTGAATTCAGTTCTCTCTGGTCCCCGCTTATGTGGACTTCAGAAGAGCACACACCCAGCATGCTCCCCTGATTATCAATGGTGCTGGTGTGTAGAGGGTGAGCAGCACCAAGTTCCTGGATGTGTACATTACAGAGGGCCTCTCCTGGACCACCAACACCCTAACACTGGACAAGAAAGCTCGGCAGCGTCTCTGCTTCATCCGCAAACTGAGAAGAAACAAAGCCCTGGCCCCCATCACGTGTACCTTCTACAAAGGCACCATCGAGAGCATCCTGACCAGCTGCATCACCGTGTGGTACGGCGCCTGCATCCTGCCACAAGATCCTCCAGGGCATAGTGAGAACAGCCGAGAAGATCGTCGGTGCCTCACTCCCCTCCCTTGAGGCCATCTACAGCACCTGCCTCACCCGCAAAGCCCTCGGCATTGCAGGTGATCCCACCCACCCATCACACAGCTTCTTCAGTCTGCTGCCATCAGGGAGGAGACTGTGGCGTCTCTGGGCCAGGACCAGCAGACTTAAGGACAGCTTCATCCACCAGGCTGTCAGGAAGCTGAACTGCTCTGCCCCCTCTCCCCCTCCTCAAACAAATCCTGGACTCAGACTCCCCCCCCCCAACCCCAACAACTGAACTCTGCCATCCCCAGGAACTGTTCACTCCCACACACGCACACACTGATTTCAGGAGTTTCAAAATCTGAACTCTGTCATCCAGGAACTGCTCACTCCAACACGCGCACACTGATCTCAGGGCTGCACCAGTCACTTTATGCAGCAGTGGACTGCTCTCTTTGCACTACATGCCACTTTAACCCTCTATGTGCCCTGATATGTGCCTTCAGTCACTACATGCTGTCTTAATTTTTATCGTATTATTTTGTATACCCTTAGTATTTTTTGTTAGCTTCTAGTTTGGGGTTGGTTTTCTTTGCACTGATGTTTGATGTTTAATATTTAATGTTAGATGTTTTTCTTTATATTCATATTTCCGACTGAGTGTTTACCTTGCTGCACTGTGGGTCTCAGAGTAACGTCATTTCAATTCTCTGTATGTGCTGTACGTATGGCAGAATTGACAATAAAGTTAACTTTGACTTATTGATTCTGTAACGTGAGGGGTAGCTTGCTTTCCTTGGTGCCTCTGGTGGCTGGCTGTGCCCTGACCACTGGGGGGTGTTCTGTAACCCACTGGAGCTAGTGTCTTGGGTACCTGTCCTGGGGTGGTTATACATCTAGCTTAGGGAAAGTGGGAGGTGTGGGGGGGGGGTGGCCCTGGGCTGGCCGGCTGGCCGGCCTTCCCTCCTGGGTGTGGCTGGGTCTGGCCTTGGGCCCCTGGTGGTGCTCCGGGGGCTGGTGCCTGGGTCTGTGTGTGTGTGTGTGTGTGTGGGGGGGGGGGGGGGGTCACACCTCAATCCTCCGGGGCCTGCGTGTGTGTGTGTGTGTGTGTGTGTGTGTGTGTGTGTGTGTGTAGGTGTGCGTGAGTGTGGGTGTGTGTGGGTTCACGTGTGTATGTGGCTGGCGGGGCTGTATGGGGCTGGCGGTTCGGTTACCGCTCTCCCCAGCCATCCTGCTGTCATGTCCATGGGTGGGGTGCTTTCACTGCCTTGCCTCCGGTGTTTGTGGTGCTGGGTGTGGATGTGTGTGGGTGTTTGGTGGTAGTGGTGGTGGGGGCATTGGCATGGGTTGGCTGCCACATGTCCAACGGTCTGCCCCTGGGCAGCTGTGGCTGCAGTGATGGCTTGCCACTCTCGGTGTCTGAGTGGTGTATCCATTGTGGGGTGTTTGTGGGTGTCCATGTGGGGCGCTGCGTGGATATGATGCACCATTATTACCTCCACCAAGGGAAGAGATAATATTTTTAGTGGCGTTTGTCTGTTAGTAGCATAACTCAAAAAGTTTAATGGATTATGATAAAATTTTCAGGAAAGGTGTGTAAAGGCACAGGGAACAGATAATTAGATTTTGGTGGTGATTTGGATCACGATCTTGATGTAGAAATTTTTTAAATATTATTTTATATATATTAATCGGGCACTTTCATGTACTGCCTCTTTAAGATGTGTCCACTGAGTTACATGTGTGGCTATGCCATTGGGCCACATGCCTCAGCAACCCGGAAGCCAAACACTGCAGAGAAAGTATTATGGGGCATGTCCACCAAACTCGTTTTTTCTGCTGTAGGTGACTATTTTCTCGTCATTCTCAATGTTGTCCAGCATTAACAGCACTGAGCGCCCTCTGCGCTGAAATGCTTTGAGTGGTGGCCGCTTTGTCATGGTGCTCAGGGCTGAAAAAAGTTCAACTTTTCAGCCTACTGTACAGCTGCGCTTGTCAATGTCAGACCTTTCTAAGCAGCCAATCAGAATTAAGTAAGGGCGGGACATAGGACGCCAGTACAGGAAGACGAGAACGGTAGGTGACGGTGGAGAGGCTGAACTTTGCTGCATCAAACAACCGGTACTCTCTGATCAAACACTAAAAGGATATCATGATCAAAATTTGAAAGCAAACGCTTGGAGGAACATGTCCCCATCTGCCAGCGTTCCAGGTGAGTGTTTGTGCCTTTGTCATGGTCATATTTCTTCCAAATTTGTTGCAGTAGATAATATGGATACTGTGTGAATTTGTAGTTGATGACTGCAAAAAAATGGAATGATACCGCACTGTTGTGTAATATTGCTTAATAATTATGAACCTTGTCAGTAAACTGTAAGGGTGAAGAGAGGAGGAAAAAAAAAAAGAAAACCGACCTGAAAGATTCAATAAACCGTGATGTTGATTTAAGGTGGAATTGCCCAGCCCTAATGCATGGTCAATACAATTATGACAGTTTTGTCATTTTTATTTTAATGTAGTCGTATTGTTTTTGATGTTATTTATCTCTGTCAATAAAAATAATAATAATAATAATAATAATATCTAGAAAGCACTCAGAGAGCACAGACCTCCGCCAAGGCTCCTTCCGTCCCTCATGGATCACCTCCAAAATGTAATGGGTTTGTGTGTGGGCTGAGAGCCACTTCTGGTGAAAATTGCATCAAAAGCTGTTCATTGGTTTTGGAGTATTGTTGCTAACACTGTGAAAGATAAGAGCCTTGGCTGAGGTATGCATTCTCAGATTACCACCAAAGTGGTAATCGTGCACCATGTACAGCAGCTCAACCAGACTCATGTCAATCATCACTGTTTTCTTCCTGCATTACCGACTGCACTATATAGTTCTCCACAGTATCTGCTGCTGGCTAATATATATTTTAACTGTTGACCAGTATCACTTAATCTTATCCTACACTTTATTACATGTATAGTTTATTTCTCTTATCTTATCATGTTTAATGTTGCAGCATTGTACCGAGACAAATTCCTAGTTTGTGTACTACATGAACAATGGCAATAAACCTGATTCTGATTCTGATTCTGAAGTGTAATGGGTTCGTCTATAGCCCAAGAACCACCATGCTGAAAATTTCATAATAATGTATTGCATTTATGCAGCACCTTTCATTCAAATTTTCAGGAAAGGTGTGTAATGGCACACTGAACAGATGATTAGATTTTGGTGACGATCTCAAAATGCATACCTCCACCAAGGCTCTTATCTTCTCAGAGTGTTAGCAACAATATTCCAAAACTACTGGGTCGATTTGGACCTTCAGATATGTGTTTTGGCACTGATTTTTATTACAAATATTTCACTTTGTTGGTTCCATCAGTTTTCAAATTATTTTCATTCAATCAAAAAGAAATTGTACCTTCAATTAAAGATAAATTACTCTAGAATACAACTATAATTTAATAATGATGACAATTTTTTACATACAATACTCTTTCACTGTGCTGTCCTGAAACTAAAATCCATCTAGTAAATTGGCGCATCTTTTTTTTTTCCCCCAATACAAGTACGTCAAAGTATATGAGGCTGTTCTCACATATTTGTGTTTTGAAATGAGTAATAAAGTTTTGCAAAAAGTAATTATCCAAATGATAAAGAAATATTGTCAGGATAATTGTCAGCAGGTTTTAATAAATACTCAAAAAGTCTAAATAAAGAAATATTGTGATCAATCTGTCAACATAACATACAGTGTCCATCCATCTTCTACCGCTTATCTGGGAATCCGGGTCACGGGGGCATCAGTCCAGGCAGAGCAGCCCAGACTTCCACCCGGTTCACATAGCACCATGATCCTGGGATCATTTGGGCACTCAAACTCCTCCACCACGATACGGTGGAGATCCACAGGGGGGAACATAAAGTATATGTATTTTTATTTTATTTAAACTTTATTTTACCAGGGACAAACCAACTGAGGTTAGGACCTCTTTTACATGTAATGGGGCCCTGGCCAAGATGTCAGCACTCAAAAAAAAAAAAAAAAAAACCCCCAAAAACATAATTTTCACGCTCGAGCAGACATGCAAACCGAGGTGGAGCATAAGCCCAACTTTAGTGGCGTTAACGTTAAGCAAGTTTTAAACAGCAAATAATTAAACAACAACAACAACATCAACAACTTCCAGGCACTAAGACCAAACAACAACCCTGGTGGCAAGAAATACTCACTCTGCAAGTTGATTGCATATTTCTGCATGCTGGGAGACTCAAAGATGCCGTTTTGGTTACTTTTAAACAGTGATGCGTCGACGTATTATACCTAAGTGGACTTGACGGATACCCATCCGTATGGGTATCCCACAAGGGTCCATTCTTGGTCCTTTACTTTTCAGCATTTTTATTAATGACTTGCCGCTACACTGCTCTGCTGCAACATGCCAACTTTATGCAGATGATGCAGTTATTTACACAGCTGCCAAGACTCCAGCACAGGCTGCAGATGTACTGTCTACAAGTACGGTTGATGTCCAAGAGTGGCTCCTCCAGAACCATCTATTGCTGAACCTTCAGAAAACAGTTTCAATGTGCTTTTCAATCAAAAAATATAACCTGCAATGTTTTAAAGTTAATATACATGATCATGACATCAGTTTAGTTACAGAATTCAAATACCTTGGCATTGTACTAGATCCTCAACTCAAATTTAATCTTCATATAAAGAAAATTTCAAAAACAGTTAAAAAAAATCTGAACTGCTTTAAATTAATTAGATATTACATACCTTACGAACCTGCTGTACTGTATATGCATTCTATGGTTTTTTCACATATATCATACTGTTTGACAGTCTGGGCTCAAGCAGCCCCTTCCACAATAAGACATATAGGTTCATTATATAATCAAACCCTAAAAATCTTGGACAAAAAGCCCATTAGGTGGCATCACTGTAATATTTTAAAAAAATACAACCTATTGAGTTTTGAGAGTTTCATTGACCTCTGTTTACTGAAATTAACTTTCAAATGTTTCCATAAATCAGCACCTGAGCCACGTGCTGGTTTCATCCAAAGACAGGACAGCAGCAGAGCCACCAGGAGTTCTGTTAACAATAACTGTAAAATATTCCACCGCGGAACCACATTTGGACAAACAGCTTTCTCTATAAAGGGCAGTCACATCTGGAACACAATCCCAAATGAAATTAAAATAATAACGGACTTTAAAACATTCACTAAAAAGGTTAAAAACTGGCTGAAAAATAAACAAGAATGTACCCATGTATGAAATGATTGTCTGCAGGGTGAGAGTGAATGAAGGGAAGGAATGAATGTGTTTGTTTATAGTGAGTGACGAAGGGAGGGAGGCCTGAAATAGGCAAATGTGTGTCAGGTTGTTATATTTGTGTATTTATAATATTTATAATTGTGTATTTATAATGTATTTATGTTTTTTGCATTGATGTATGTGGTTATTGTGTATTCCTTTTCTTTTCTTTCCTTTTTTTTTTTTTTTTTTTAACTTGTTTCTCCTTTCTAAAGCCCATCCAGGGACAAGAGTTGCAAATTAGCTAATAGCTATACACTCTGTGCAACACATCAGATTGATTGTCATTGATTAATTGTCTATGTTTATTGCACTGTCCCTGTCAAATAAACATATCTATCTATCTATCTATCTATCTATCGATAAATTCAAGACATCTCTGTCTGTTTGTGTGTCTGTCTGTGTGTGTGTGTTCCTCAGATATCTCTCAAACCGTTCATCACACTGACCTAAGATTTTAAATGTGTTTTGCTTAAGCTATGAGGGTGTGCATCCCCGAATATGGAGTCACTCAGTCAAAAGATGTAAATTTTATCAATAAAAGTTTAGCCACCGCTGTGTGACTGCTCTGTCTCTTCATCTCCTGGCTTCAAGACCATGCTGATTGGATAACACAGCATCACGACCTGTCAGTCACCACAACGCTTCACAAACAAAGATTTTAGAAGTATTTTGCTGCCGAGGTGTGCATTCACAAATATGGAACTGCTGAGTCAAAATATCTACCATAAAGTTGCTGTGATTGTGTAGATGTAATGGATATATTCGCCATAGAGAACACGAGGTGCCGGGGGGGGGGGGGGGGGCAGCCGGGGACCTGTGGTGCCGCAAATGACATCACTGGCACATGGGTAAAGCTGCAGTCTCCCGTCCCACCGGGCACTCCACAAACGTTCGGGGGGAGGTACACTCAGCCTGCCTGGTCAGTGGTAGACAAAAGTCCCAACTGCTGCTTCATTGTGGAACGGAATGACCAGATCAACTCCATATTACACGCGGACACATATGCATGTTTTGACTAAACGACAACAAGATGCAAAAATGTCCAAATAAATTATTTTATTTCAATATTTACACACAAATGGGCAACACTGATGCAAAGGTTGCAGCCAAATGGCTCATTCTGCTGTGTGTGTGTGTGTGTGTGTGTGTGTGTGAGAGAGTGAGTGAGTGAGTGAGTGAGTGAGTGAGTGAGAGTGTGAGTGAGTGAGAGAGAGAGAGATATTTTTAGATTTTTAAAAGATCTTTAATAAACACACTTGTCCATCATTCAATACAATTTCTATGCCATGCTATATTACACAGAAAATGATTCCCCCAAAAAACGCCCAAACAAAAGCTGCCCATCACGAACTAAACAGAGGACATCCTCCAGGGACCAGAGGGTCCTGAAACCTTCCACATCCCCATTCCCCATAAAAAACTGAAAGTCCAGCCTGATTCTGGCTTTAAGTAGCCTCACAAATAAAATTTTGACATCAACATCATTCTCAACATTCTCAAGTTTTCTTCTCCGGCTTACATAAATAGCCAACTTTGCCTGCCCTAAAACAAAGTTCAGTAGTTGACACTTCTGCTTAAAACGACGATTGTACATAAAACCACAAATGAAAACCTGCTTAGAGAAAACTTCCTTAAAAATGTGAAAAAGTTCTGTGAGAAGTTCAAAGAGACCACTCAGACGCTGACATTCAGTAAAACAATGAAAAACTGTCTCCCTAGAGGAACAAAAAACACACTGATCACTGACACTGCTGTTAATCACAGAAACAAAAGCATTGACAGCTATAATGCCATGCAGGACCCTCCACTGTAAGTCTCCATGCCTCTTAGGGAGAGGGGCTTTATAAAGAGCCCTCCAGGCAGGCCGATGCCCTTTTCCTAGTCTAAAATAGGCTCTCCAAGGAGTGTCCACACAGGTGTTCAATCTGTCTTTGTTGAGTGCCATCACCACCAGTCTGTAGAGAGCCTTACCACTGGCTCCTCCAAAGTCCACACCAGTGGGAGCACAGAATGCCAGTAAGGAGAAAGGAGAGACGTCAAAGTCCATACAAAGCGTGAGAGAGGGAAAAGGGTCCGTGCTTTCTGGCTGCAGTGTGCCATTGCCAAAGTCCATGAGTAGGGAGCGCTCAAGTCCATGAAGCTTCTGTTTCCAGTGTGCAAGAAGACCATTGATGAAACGATCTGACCTGACACCAAGATGAGCTGCTAAAGCTGAGGCGTTGTTGAGGCCAGGACCAGCCAGTAACACCACTTGCTTCAGAGTGAGAACATTCCTGGAACACAGCCTATCAAGGAAGGTCCTTCCAACTCCCGGCAGAACACCAAGGCGACCACCAAAAACCACCGGCTCCCTCAACAACCAGTTGAGGGAATCGCATGGCCCTCTTTGTTTTTTAAAAAGAGTCCATACTGAAAAAAGACTGCGGTAAAAACTGGGCAAAGACAGTGCACTAGAGTTCTTAAAATCCATTAAAAACACAGGGAGGTCTAGCCCAAGCCCAAGGACTCTCTGTAAAATAACACAGGCCAAAGGCCTCCATACCAGGTCCTGGGGGCCCGTCAGCAGTGTCTGTATAAAAGTCAGTCTAAAAGCAGCACCTTCCACCAAGTGTCTCACATTGGAAAAGTGCAAACATAAGTCTTCCCCCTCCCCCAGAGAGAGAGAGAGAGAGAGAGAGAGAGAGAGAGAGAGAGAGAGAGAGAGAGAGAGAGAGAGAGAGAGAGAGATTTTTTTGATTTTTCAACACACCTTTATTGTCACAAATTCAACAGAAAAA
This sequence comes from Pholidichthys leucotaenia, assembly GCA_020510985.1. Classification (NCBI taxonomy): domain Eukaryota; kingdom Metazoa; phylum Chordata; class Actinopteri; order Cichliformes; family Pholidichthyidae; genus Pholidichthys; species Pholidichthys leucotaenia. The sequence continues at coordinate 104,911,476 of CM035841.1, read as the reverse complement.
CACAACAACTAAAACAACTAAAAGAAGCAATGGAAAAGAAAAATGTCTCACTGACAAGAAATCAAAGACACAAGTAACCAAACAAGGAAAACTAAAACAAAAAAACTTGCTTCTTACATCAGGATTATACCATAGATAATTTTCCCCTCCTTAACAAAACACAGGATGTGCTTAAAGCACCACATAGCCTCAAAGGTTTCAACATTCTGCATCAGATGATAGTAATTGTAATCAATCACTATTCGAGCCTTAATCATGCCAACCAGCATGTCTTTTACATTACAATCCAGCAGTTGTTCAATTTTTCTTTTCCTACTAACATAAATAGCCATTTTAGCCTGACCCAGGATGAAATTTAAGAGTTCACTCTTTTTCTTAGTCCTCTGTCTATATGGAAAGCCCAAGATAAAAATCTGCTGGGAAAAGACTTCTCCAAACAGATAAAACAGCTTCCCCAAAAAAACAAACAACAATTGCAGTCTGTTACAGTCCAGAAAACAATGGAACACAGTTTCTTTCTGAGGACAAAATGGACAAACCTCAACAACATTTGGGTTTAAAAGAGAGATAAAAGCATTTACAGCCACAGCACCATGTAAAACTCGCCATTGTAGGTCTCCAACCTTCTTAGTTAATGGTGGTTTATAGAGTGCTCTCCAGGCAGGCCTCACCTCAGGACCCAGACCCAAGTGTTTCCTCCATGGTGTATCAGCTCGACCTTTTAACTTATTCACATTTAGAATTTTCACTAAAAGTCCATACATTTTTTTACCAGGAGAGTCACAAATGTTAATGTGCTCAGAGTTTAAAAACACACCAGTGCCATCTTTAAAATCAGGAGATAAAATACTAAAAGGAAAAGGTTCATCAGCAGTTTGTACAGAGTTTTCGCAGTGTAAAACAATAGCAGAGTGTTCTTCTGCAGACAGGCAGTCTCTCCAATCTTTCAACAAGTTCATTATAACTCTGACTGAAGAGACGCCAAGAGCCGAGCACAGGGCAACAGCATTGTCCAAGTTAGGACCACATAAATTCACCAAATGTCCCAGCGTTGTAACCTTTGCAAAAATAAACTTTTTTAAAACAGAAGGTCCTAAAACATTGCCCACATCAAAACGGGTCCCGAACACAAGTGGTTCCTTTAAAAGCCAGAAAGGCAACAAGGAGGCCTGGGGAGAGTTCTTTTTAAAAAGTCCCCAGATTTTAAAAGCACTTTGGTAAAACTGGGGAAGTTCTGGGAGTTTTTGGCCCCTTAAATCCATTAAAAGCAGCGACTCCTCTAGTCCAAGCCCTCCACAGCGAGCCAGGACAGCCCTGGCAATAGGTCTCCACACAAGGTCAAGGGGGCCACTCAGCAGTAGCTGAATGAACTGCAGGCGAAAGACAGCCCCCCTGCTGGCCAGATGGATGAGCCCTTGACCACCTTCTTCCCTCGGTAAAAACAGGATACTCTGTGGAACCCAGTGAAGACGGTCCCAGAAAAAGTCCACGACCATAGATTGCACTCTGGCCAGCAAATTGGGTGGAGGGTCCAGACAAGACAGTCGATGCCACAGCATTGAAGCAATCAAGCTGTTGATAATTAAAACACGACCTCTGAAGGACAAGTTTGGCAGAATCCATTTCCATTTTTTTAGTCTTCCTTCAGTTTTTTCTAAAAAACACTCCCAATTTTTCTCAGTAAAAGTCTGATTTCCGACTTCCGGTTATGGCTGCCACGTAGGACGGACGTGTCTCGCTCTGCTCTGCTCCTGGAAAAAAAAAAAATCGGCAAATAACTCTCTCATTTGGGACAGAACGTATCCCAGCATTTGGGCGAAGATATGTCGGCGAAGCCTAAGGCTGGAAAACCAGGAAAAGGAAAAAGCGAGCCGCCGAAACAGTCCAAATTAACGGACTTTCAGGTCTGTGACGCAGTAAACAAAACTCCATATATGGCGGAGGAGGCTGGCAACGCTGCGATATCTGCGGGGAATGGCGCAGATGCGCTGATGGCTGCCATGAGTTCAATGAGAGCGGACTTTTCCTCTAGATTTGATGGGATTATGACAGCGTTGGAAGGAATAAGAAAGGAATTGGGTGACTGTGTAGAACGAACGGCGCAGATGGAGCTCCGTCTCGCTAGTGCTGAAGATGACGTCACCCGTCTTCAATTAAAGGTGCGCACTTTGGAAAAAAAAAATAAATCTCTGGAAGATAATATTTTGGATTTGGAATCTCGGTCGAGACAGAATAATTTGAGGCTGGTGGGTCTTCCAGAGGAATCAGAAGGTCGGGACGTATGTTCCTTTCTGGAAAAGTGGATTCCGGAGGTGCTGGGCAGCGAGGAGTTGCAATCAGCAGTGGTTCTGGAAAAAGCACATCGTATTGGCCCACGGAGAGATAAGGGACCGCCGAGGACCTTAATTATGAAGTTTCTTAGCAACAGAGACAGGATGAAGATCTTCAACGCTGCACGAGCTAAAAAAGGAGAGATTAAACACCAGGACCAGCAGGTGCGGTTCTACCCAGATTTGGCCACAGGAATCCAGCAATTGAGGAAGCAGTTTGATCCCGTACGTAAGGAGCTGCGCAACCTTGGGATTCGTCATGGTGTAATCTATCCTGCGAGACTGCTGACCACGTATGAGGGCAGAACCCACATCTTCAAGACCCCAGAGGAGGCGCAGGAGTTCATCAAGAAGATCAAAGAAGAAGAAGAGACTGGTGGGAGCTAAGCATGAACAAAATATAAGGTAGAATAATTAAGCATTTGCACAGGCATCTGACTGACTTGAAGTAAGTAGTAAGTTTACAAAATATAGATTGTATTATATATTAAAAAAACAAAACAAAAACAAAACAAACAAAAAAAAAAACTATGATGTACAAAGTTGTTAAAAATTTTGGAGTTAAGTTGGAAAACTACAGAGGAGAGTTAATGTTACGTCATTAAAAGCAGTAGAGTTAGGGTGATTGGGAGGATGAAGAAGGAGTGGCTTAGGCTGTTCCCCGTGGGTGTGGAACGGTCGATGGCTATATCGGGAGACAGAATTTTTCTTTTGATTTTGGGGGGTTTGCCACAAGTGTGGGAAGGGGAAATTTGTTTGTGTGTAGTTTGTAGGATGAATGTTCAACCACTCATGTTTTTGCTTCTCTGTATGAGCATGTTTACACTGCAAGGTAATCCCAAACTCTCTATTGATCATGGACCAAAGTGTTAATCTTAATTTAACTTCATGGAATTGCAGAGGTCTACAAAATTTAAAAAAACTTAAACAAGTTATGAATAAAATAAAGGACATGGGTTCAAGAATTGTGTTTTTACAAGAAACTCATCTGATAGAGGAGGATGTTAAAAGAATTAGGAGTAGATGGCAGGGAAGTGTATTCACCTCTTCATTTTCATCCCGAGCCAGGGGAGTTATGACTCTCATACATAAATCAGTTCCTTTTCAAGTGAAAAATGTAATTGGAGACAAATTTGGAAGATATGTAATCATTCAAGGTTCTTTGCTATTAGAAAATATAAATCTTGTGAACTTATATGGTCCCAATATAGATGATCAGAAGTTCTTTGCCAATTTATTTCTCATCTTATCATCACTTACAGGGCAACATATAATAGCAGGGGATTTTAATTGTACATTGAATCCAGGTGTGGATAGATCAACAGGACTGGATTGTACGCACATTGGATGTAGGATGACTATTAATCATTTTATGAAAGAATTGAGATTGTTAGATATATGGAGAGAAATGAAACCACAAGTTAAAGCCTATTCTTGTTACTCCAGTACCTACAAGACATTCTCACGTATTGATTATTTTTTGATTTCCACAGAATTAAGGTCCAAGATTCAAAACTGCTTTTATGATAACATCGTGATCTCTGATCATGCACCCTGTTGTCTAATATATGTAGATAAAAAATTGACAAAGGAATCAGGTAGATGGCAATTTCAGCATAAATGGCTTCAGGATGAGGAATTTGTCAAGTATATAGAAAAACAGATAGACGAGTTCTTTGACATCAATACTACACAAACATCAGCATGTGTAAAGTGGGAGGCTTTCAAAGCTTTTATTAGGGGACATATTATTAGTTATACAGGATCAAAATCTAAGAAGACTCGAGAGGAGAGAGCTAAATTGGAACATAAAATAAAAAGTCTTCAGGAAAAAGTGTATGCAGGAAGTGACCCAAGGTTGGAGAATGAATTACTGATTTTGAGAGCTGAATACGACAAAAAATCAGCGAATAGAGCTGCCTCGAGTCTTCTAAGATTGAAACAATCTTTTTATGAACAAGGTGAAAAATCAGGAAAATTATTAGCATGGCAGATTAAACAATTGGAAATTAAAACACCAATTACCAGTATTATAAGTAATGGACAGGTAGTTATAGATCCTTTAGAAATTAATAGAGCCTTTAGAGATTACTATGAAAAATTATATGATACCAAAAATGAACCTGATTTAACAAAACTAAATGGGTTTTTGAACGAACTATCTATACCGTGTATACCAAATGAAAACAGGGAGATATTGGAGTCTAAAATTAGTCAAGAAGAAGTTGGGCTAGCCATTGATAATATGAAATCAGGAAAAAGTGCAGGACCAGATGGTCTTCCAGTTGACCTTTATAAAAAATTTAAGAATAAATTAATAAAACCTTTTTTGGAAATGGTTTTAGAAGCATTTCAAAATAATAATTTACCATCATACATAAATAATGCCTTAATTATACTGCTGCCAAAACCAGGTAAGCCCTCTAATAAATGTGAAAATATGAGACCAATAAGCCTATTAAACGCCGACCTTAAGATAATCTGTAAAATTTTAGCAAGACGAATACAAGAAATTTTACCAAATATTATTAATCGAGATCAGAATGGCTTTATAAAGGGTAGACAAGGCTTCCATAATGTAAGAAGACTATTTAATATTATTTATTTTAATAAAGAAGCACCGGATACAGCTCTCCTATCATTGGACGCCGAAAAGGCCTTTGATAGAGTTGAATGGCCCTTTCTTTTTGAAGTCCTACAAAGGTTTGGACTTGGAAATAATTTCATAAAATGGGTTCAAATAATATACAATAATGCTACAGCAGAAATCCTAACAAATAACAATATTTCAAAACCAATAAAAATCAATAGAGGATGTCGACAAGGCTGTCCACTTTCACCTTTACTGTTTACTATGGCAATTGAACCTTTAGCGATAGCGATACGTTTACATTCACAAATATATGGAATTAAAGTTGGACCAACAGAACATAAAATCTCCCTGTACGCCGATGATATAATTTTGTTTATGTCGAATCTAAAAAAATCAATTCCAACCTTGTTGAATTTAATAAAGAATTTTGGGGAAATATCAGGATATAAAATAAATAAAACTAAATCTTCAATATTAATGCTAAATGAGACCCAGAGAAATTACCCAGCCCCTGAGGCAAATCAATTCAATGTTGTAAATCAGTTTAAATATTTAGGAATCCAAATTATGCCTAAGCTAGAATCAGTCGCCAGCGTCAACTATGAAGCCTTAATGTCAGATATCAATGAGTTAACTCAGAGATGGATGTCACTACCAATGTCGATGATCGGGAGAATCAATATACTTAAAAGTAATATTTTACCTAAAATACTTTATTTATTTCAATACATTCCCTTATCACCACCTTTAGATCTATTCTCAAGAATAAAAAAAAAGTTAGTGGAATTTATATGGAACAACAGGAGGGCTAGATTACGTCTGTCTTTATTATATTTACCATTTGATCGTGGAGGTCTGAAATGTCCAAATTTTATGTTGTATTATTGGTCGGCACAACTGAGGTCTATGACATATTATTTTTCATCAAATGATCTCCCTCACTGGACTGAAATGGAATCATACAATTTACCTTTACCTCTTCCCATATTCATATACTCAGATTCGGCAAAAAAATTACAAAAACAAGTTAAAAATCCATTTGTAAAGCATATGATCAAAATATGGAGTGAAGCTAAAAACTATTTAAAAGAACCACAGTTATTGTCACAATTTAGTCCAATATGGGGTAATCAATATTTTAAACCAGGGAGAGCGGACGCTGTATTTAAAGTATGGAATTTAAAAGGGATACAAAAGATTCAGGATTTATATTTGCCATGTGCAGACAACATAATGTCTTTTGAAGAGCTGAGGATCAAATTTAATCTCAATAGAACACATTTTTTTAAATATCTTCAACTTAGAAACTTTATTCGATCAAATCAAAATAAAGCTCTCACTCGACCTATTTATTCATCCTTGGAAAAAATGATGATGAAAGATAGTAAAAGAAAGGGTATTATTTCAGAGTTTTATAACTCATTGACACTATCTTCAAGTGAAAATTCACTGAAAAGATTAAACTACTGGAAAGAAGATCTGCAAATTGAAATTTCGGAGGAACAATGGGAATTGGCTTGTACAGAAGCTCAAACCAAATCAATAAATGCACGCCTTAAATTGATACATTTCAAATGGTTAATGCGGATGTATGTTACACCGGAGGAGTTAAATAGATATAACAAAAATATACCAGATACATGCACAAAATGCATGGAAAGTAAAGGAACCCTATTTCATTGTTTATGGGAATGTAGATTAATAAGAATGTTTTGGGAAGAGGTGAGGGTAACAATTGAAAAAATAATCTCAAAACAAATCATACTGAATCCTAAACTGTTTTTGTTGGGTCTGTACCCAGAAAAGCATAATTTTAATAAAAGTGAAAGAACATTCATAGACCTCAGTTTGCTTAATGCCAAAAAATGTATTGCACTATTATGGAAAAAGACTCATAGACCAGATGTGACTCAGTGGTTAAGACAGATGTTAACAAACCTTCCATTAGAAAGAATAACATATATACTGAAATCAAAGGAAATTGTGTTTGAGAATATATGGAGACCTTTTATTGATTATGTAAAAAATTTAAACATAACTCTTGAAGAAGAAGGTGAATGATGTGTGTGGACCTTGTAAATTCCAAACTGGTGAACATAATATGTATACTTATGTATTGGATTGTCTAGACTAAACAGAGGAGCATTGTTGAAGACTTGATTTTGTTGGTGGTTGTTGGTGTTTTTAGTGCATTTTTTTTTTTTTTGTAGTACTTTAGCGTTAGTGTTTGATTGTTTGTATCATGTTTGTTAAAAAAAAAAAAGGTTCAATAAAGATATTGTGGAAAAAAAAAAGTCTGATTTCCTAAAAACACACCAAGATATTTAAAACCACCTTGTGTCCACGAGAGGCCACCAGGTAGGGCAATTTTTTGTGGTCTCCCCCCCACTACAACAGCTTCACTCTTACCCCAATTCACTCTCGCTGAGGAGCACTCACCAAAAAGATTAACAGTTCTTAAAAGGTAGTCTACATCATTTTGATTTCTTGTAAAAACAACAACGTCATCAGCATAGGCAGACACTTTAAAAACAGAGTCAGAGTTGGGGACTTTAAAACCAGTGAGGCCTTGCCTTAGTTTACAAAGGAGGGGCTCAATGGCAAGAGAGTACAGCATACCTGAGAGGGGGCAGCCCTGTCGGACACCCCTCTCAACTTTGAAAGGAGCACTCAAACCACCATTAATCTTAAGAATACTCTCAATGTCTCTATACAAAGCCTGGATCATGGCGATGAACCCTGAGCTGAAACCAAAGGCCTCTAATGTCTGCCAAAGGTATGGATGTTCAACTCGGTCAAACGCCTTTTCTTGGTCTATTGAAATAAGACCAAGTTCTTTGACCAATGAGCTGGAGAGGTCCAAAACATCACGAATTAAAAAAATGTTGTCTGTAACCAACCTACCAGGTACACAGTAGGTCTGGTCTACATGGATGACCTGCTCCATCGCCTTCCTCAGTCTGGTAGCCAACACTTTGGAGAGAATTTTGTAGTCAGTACAGAGGAGGGCCACCGGACGCCAGTTCTTAATGTCTTTCAAGTCGCCTTTTTTTGGAAGGAGGGTGAGGACTGCTCTCCTACAACTTAGGGGCAGGTGACCCTTCCGCAGACTGTCAGACAGTACTTCCAGCAAGTCCTCACAGATCTCAGACCAGAACGCCTTGTAGAACTCCGCTGGTAGGCCATCTATCCCTGGGGCTTTTCCACACTGAAGAGACTGGACAGCCACTGCCAGTTCTTGCAGAGTGATCCCGCTCTCCAGCTCCGCATTCACGCTAGCCATCACTTTTGGCAAGTCCGTCAAAAAATGACTCAGTGCATGTGGATTCTCAACAAATTCTTTCTTAAAGAGATCCTTGTAGAAAGCAACTGCAAAGCGACGGATCTCCGCAGACTCATGGATCGGCCGCCCGTCCTCGGAGCTGAGAGAGTGGATCATCCTCCTCTGACCATTCTTCCTCTCCAGACCAAAGAAAAAATGAGATGGAGCGTCCATTAGTGCGATGTTCTGGAACCTACTGCGTACCACAGCGCCCCTGGCAGCCACACCCAGTAGGTCAGTTAAAACAGCCTTTTTGCCATTGAGGGCCTCAAAATGTCCTCTTTCTCCTGTGGAGCCTGCCAAAGACTGCAGCTCCACTACTTCTCTCTCCAGGTCCCTGACAGACCTGGCCAAGTCTCCAGAGACATTGCGAGTATACTGTAGGCACAGATTCTTTATTTGGCTCTTCCCTACATCCCACCACTGCTGCAAAGAACTAAAATTTGATTTTGTCAATTTAAAATTACTCCAAAAAAACATAAAAGCAGTTTTAAAACTGTTATCCGATAAAAGTGACGTGTTAAAATGCCAGTATGCACTACTGCACTTTATATTCTTGATAAAAACACAACACTGAACCAGGGAATGATCTGTGAAGCCAACAGGGACTATAAAAGCACTTTTAAAAATGCTAAAATGGTGCTTAAAACTGTAAACCCTATCCAGTCTAGCTAAGGACAAAATATTGTCCTTTCTATGGCTCCACGTGTATTGTCTAGCCTTGCCATGAAAATTTCTCCACACATCACACAGATCATGAGCTTCTATGAAACCTTTTAAAACTCTTTGGGATGCAGCATGTGGCTCTGGGTGATTCCTATCCATAAGAGGATTTTCTGTACAATTAAAATCACCTCCCACAAATAAAAAGTCATCATTACTGCAATTTTTGATCGTATCATCTAAAATATTTAAAAAGGCCAATCTTTCTGTGCCTACGGTTGGAGCATACACATTTATAAAAACAACTTTCACATTCTCAAAAACAGCTCAAACTTTTAAAATGTGGCCTGCAATTATCTCATCAATGTCATAAGAAAGTGGAATAAAATCTCGAGAAAATAAAATACCCACCCCACCACATTTGCTGCTTCTATGACTAAGAATAATTTCACCCCGAAATTCCCTCCTCCAGTCAGCAGCATTGTCCTCAGAACTATGAGTCTCCTGAACAAACAGAACATTAATTTTCTTGCATTCTGCAAGAGTAAAAACACTCGCTCGCTTGGACATTTCTCTTGCTCCATTGATGTTGAGTGTGCCAAAATTAAAACTACACATGTGTATAAGAGGGCAAAGCCAATACAAAAACAGAAAAGAAAGAATGAGCGATAAAAGACTAATCATCCTGGGCAATTTGGTTCTTAACTTTTAGTACAAGCTTTTTTAGTCTGTAGATCTCCTGATCAGTAAAACTTTCCTGCTCAAGCTCTCCCCTATTTTTCATGTAGGCCCGAGCAGAGTCAACAAAGCGTTTTAGATCAGGGAAGAAGCTTTCAACTTTAACCATTCTGACCCCCTTAGTGTCCTACAAAAACTTCTGTATTTTTGTGAAGGGGTAACCGCCTCCACTGGCCACATCATCACTGCTTTCACCATCACTCTCTATCTCAGACCCAGCATAAGAATCTGGCTGAGATAGAGAAACCTCAGAACTGTCTTTGACAACCCTTTTTACTTTGACCCTCTGCTGTTTGGTTTCTAAATTCTTCCGCTTGATGGGGATTTTACATAACTCTTCATCTATTTCGATGTCATCCTCATCCTCCAACACTGACTCAGCCACCCTGGTAGCTGTCTCTTCCTGCTTCTCGCTCACCCTGTGCTGTGCTTTTATATTTATCTTTCTGGTCCCACCATCTACCTGGGCCTCATTTGGCTCCTCTGTCTGACCCTCAGCGCGATCCCTCTCGGTAATCTCACCCTTGTCTGCAATGTTGGTCTGTGCAGCAGCCCCGCGATGTGCTTTAACTGTTGTTGCTGTTTCAGTTATGATCGACAGGCCGGCTGCGGAGGGCGGCAAAGCTGCCCCGCCGCCAGACAGCCTCGCGGCCTCGGCCGAAGCGCCGCCGCCAGACGGCCCCGCGGCCTCGGCCGAAGCGCCGCCGCCAGACGGCCCCGCGGCTTCGGCCGAAACGCCCGACGGCGCGGCAGCGCCGTCAGCCTCGGAGGGCGGCAAAGCCGCTCCGTCACCAGACGGCCCCGAGGCCGCACTAGCGGCCTCCCCCGAGTGATCACCCCCCACTCCCTGAGGGCATGATCGAATCAAATGTCCCTCCATTCCGCAGCCGAAACACTTCATATTATCGGAAGTGACGTGGATGGTATAATCAAAGCCGTCAATCCGGTATTTAAACACGAGGTTGAGGCTTTCCTCGCTATTCTTTAAAATCATCAGCACCTGTCGCCTAAAAGACATGACATGCTTTAAACGCGGGGACTTACAACCGAGAGGGATGTGCTTAATCGGGGACAAAAGCTGCCCGTGTCTCGACAGCTCCTTCTCCAACAGCTCATTCTTTAAAAATGGTGGGACATTTGAGATGGTAATTCTCTTCGCGGGATTCACCAGAGACAGAACAGGAACCAGTGTGTCTTTAATCACAACCCCGCTCTCCACTACCCGGTTAACTTTTTCAATACTATCCAGGAAAATCACCACAGCACTATTCATTCTAGAAGCTGATCTAATGCTTTCATAACCGACCAGCTCCCCCACAGCCAGACTACATTCCTCCACCGAGCAGCTGACAGCCGGTGTCAGTTTGACAGCATGGCGGCGTGTCAGCTGCTCAAAACCGGAGCCTCGCTCCAAAACCATGCTGACCAGCAGAGCTGGCAGCAGAAACCCCCCTCCCAAAACGCCTACCCCACCCCAGCTACAGAAGACAACAAAAAATAAGATTATTTAACAAAAAAACACCTTAAACACCAAAAGATAGAGAAAAGTTTGAAATAATTCACTCACGCTGTCACACGCTCTCAGCTCGCACTCACGACCACACCCACTCAGAGAGAGAGAGAGAGAGAGAGAGAGAGAGAGAGAGAGAGAGAGAGAGAGAGAGAGAGAGAGAGAGAGAGAGAGAGAGAGAGAGAGAGAGAGAGAGAGAGAGAGAGAGAGATATGACGGGATCGGCACCATACATGGATGCCCTGAATTTCCCTCTGGGGATCAATAAAGTATACAAGATACAAATACAAAAAATTAATAATAATGTTTGATGTTTTGTACTTATAATATTGTTAAAATATAAAAGAAAGCACTACAATGGGTCTTAAATATTTGTAAACGTGTCCTGTTATAGTACTGCATGAGATTATTGATGAGCAGTTCTTAAACAGTGGCAAATATTGGATGTCCCATTCATTTTCAATTATTCTGCAATTAATATTCACACAATCAAATAAATCTTAGCTCAGTCCCTTTCATATTTGTCAAAGTCTAACATGTGATTGTCTACATATAGGCGACACCTCTGTATTCTACTTTCAAACACAGCCTACGTTTGGGCCTGTAAAGCCTGATTGTGCTACCTGTTTCAGACAGGAATACTTGCTTTCTACGGGCATGCACTAGCTTATGTAATCGACATAATGTTATTACGTTGGCACATCGGTGCAGCCCCAGTTTTATCCAAGCACGCTTTTATGTTCCAGTCAAACATGTTATGTCCAGATTACATATGATTGTAGCATGTTGGCAGATATTGTTTTTAGTTCTGCCAGGATGCCCTGTTTCACCCTCCACACCCTCGGAAGGGTGGGGATGCCGGTTGAGTCGCCGACGGCCCGACCCATGAGACAGGTAGTACCAGCTTTCATGGTTATCCAGTAGCAAACGAGCCAATGCCTGACCTAACACATGTACGGTAGCAGCATTTACGGTCTGTAGTAATTAATGGATTTCTGCAATTCTGTGAAATGTGTTGGCCTTTGCTTCTCACAGACTGGGCTTGGGCCACTCGAAGGTTGGTTCTGGGACGTATGTGGCCCACGGTCCGCTAATTAAATAGGCTTGCTGTATGTTATGCTGATACATTGATGACAGTATTTCTGTATGTGGACTTTTCAATTCAATTCAATTCAGCTTTATTTATATAGCGCCATATCACAACAACTTTTGGAGTATTTATTAAAAACTATTATGTTGACAATTATATTTTTTTATCATTTAGATAATTATTATTTGCAAAATGTTCTACTGGGATGCCTGCCTCCTTCACTCCAGCATTTTCATTATGCCACATGTAAGGACAGGGCCACTCCATTTGCAGCTGAGGAGGGTCTTACCGGACTGCTGACCAACCATGAAGGAGCTGTTGGATGCTATGGTGACCACACTGAGTTTTCAAATGAGGAGCGACAGTCGCGTGGTCCCCCTGGATGTCCTGGTTCTCTGTGTGCGTCTGGCTGTGCTGGTAGTGTCTTAATATGGCATTTAATTCAATATTAGACTTGATGGGGTTTTCTCAGAAAGTAGGAAATTCTTTTTTTTTTTTTTTTAATTTAAGTTTTTGTAAAGGGTATACACGTCATTACAGCATTGCATTGTTTACATTTTCATCACGTTCCCTTATTTTTTGTTATTTGACAACATTGGAAGAATAATTATTACAACACCCCTTTTTTAAGTGAAAGAAAAAGTGAAATTAAAGAGAACAAAAACAAACAAACAAACGAGCAAAAAACGGACAAAAACAAAAATAAATAAATAAATAAAAATAAAAGAGCATCTGAGTAGCGTTGGAACAAAGAGCGGTGCCATTATTGAAATGGTATTTTTCAAAGATTAGATCTAATGGAAGACACATATGCGATCCAGGGTTGCCAAAAGTTCAAGAACCCATCCATGTCTTGTCTCAATGCGAATGTCAACTTTTCCATCGAGTAAATGTCTTGGATCACGTTAATCCAATCTTCAGGTGTAGGACAGTCCTTCAACATCCATTTTTTAGTTAGGGCTTTTTTACTTGCCAATATTAAAACAGTGAATAAGTATTTTTCTCCTCGTCTTTCCAGTGAATCCGGTAGTAAACCCAAATACAAAGTTACAAAAGAAAAGGGAACTGTTATTTTGAATATTTTCCCCAATATTGTCTGTACATTGGTCCAATATTGGTGGATAACTGGGCATGACCAAAACACATGAAAATGATTTGCAGTCTCTTCACCACACAAGCGCCAACAATTCAACCCCTTATGAGTAAATTTGTTTTGTGCAGGTGTTCTGAAAAATCTTACCAAATTTTTCCATCCAAATTCTCTCCACTGCAGGGAAGAGGTACTTTTCCATTGCTGTTTATTTAGCTTTTCCCATATTTCCAGTTGTAAAGTGAAATTCCCCTCTTTTTCCCATCTCTCTTTTATATAAGATAAGATAAGATAAGCCTTTATTAGTCCCACAACGGGGAAATTCCAGGATTGCAACAGCACAGGGATAGCAACACTCAGAGCAACAATCAGAAGGCAAGAAAAAAAACAAGCAAGCAAGAGCAGCTAATATACATATGTACATATTACTATAAAATATATATATACACACGCACACACACACACACACAGTGCAGAGCATTGTAGCTGGATGGAATAAATATATGAATATATGAACACACAGTGCAGAGCACTGTAGCTAGATGGAATAAATATGTAAATATATAAACACCCACAGTACGGAGCATTGCAGCTAGGTGGAATAAATATGCAAGTATATAAACACACACAGTGCGGAGCAATGTAGCTAGATGGAATAATATGTAGATATATAAAAACACAGTGCGGAGCATTGTAGCTAGATGGAATAAATATATAGATATATAAATATAAACACACCCAGTGCTGAGCATTGTAGCTAGATGGAATAAATATGTAAATATATAAACACACACAGTGCAGAGCATTGTTGCTAGGTGGGATGAAACAGCATAACCGTCTATTTAGTTATCCTACATGGTATGATTATGTGCCCATACATATTCTCACCCTCCATAGCGACCGGTATGTTCCTAGTTGTATGCCGGAGAGGACCATTGTGTAAGTCTATTGCATCTTTTGCATTCAAAAAAAAACAACTATTAGTTTGTTACGTCTTTTTGCTATCTCTGCGAGCAGCCCTGCTTAGGTTGTACAGTCTGACAGCCGTTGGTAGGAAGGACCTACAAAACCTCTCGGTTGTGCACCTGGGATGATGTAGTCTGCTGCTAAATGAGCTCCTCAGTGCATCCAGTATGTCCTGCATAGGGTGGAACTCGGACTCCAGCAGAGATGACAGTTTAGCCACCGTCCTTCTCTCTCCTATCTCCTCCATCGGATCAAGGCGCTGCCCCAGGACAGAGCTAGCTTTCTTAATCAGTTTGTTCAGTCTCTTCCTATCGGCTGCAGTAATGCCACTGCCCCAGCAGACCACTCCAAAAGTGATGGCTGATGCCACCACCGTGTCATAGAATGACTTCAGCAGCGCCCCTTGTACACCAAAAGACCTGAGTCTCCTCAGCAGGAACAGCCTGCGCTGTCCCTTCTTGTAGAGTGCGTCAGTATTGTGTGACCAGTCTAGTTTATTGTTCAGATGAATACCCAGGTACTTATAGGATGTCACCATCTCGATGTCTGTTCCCTGTATATTTACTGGTGCTGTGAGGGGCTGCCCATGCCTGCGGCAGTCCACCACCAGCTCCTTAGTTTTCCTCGCGTTGATCTGGAGGCAGTTCCGATGGCACCAGTCCACAAAGTCCTGGATAAGCCCTCTGTACTCAGCTTCATCTCCGTTGGAGATGAGACCAACGATCGCAGAGTCATCAGAGAACTTCTGTAGATGGCAATGTGTTGTGTTGTGTGAGAAGTCCGCAGCATAAAGAGTGAACAGGAAGGGAGCCAGCACCATTCCCTGGGGGGCCCCCGTGCTACTGATGATCGTGTCGGAAACACAGTCCCGGGTTCTCACAAACTGAGGCCGGTTCGTGAGGTAGTCCAGGATCCATGATGACAGGTGCTGGTCCACCCCTGCGCGCAGCAGCTTGTCCTTCAGGATCATCGGTTGGATGGTGTTGAAAGCACTGGAGAAGTCAAAGAACATGATCCTCACCATATTCCCGGGCTTCTCCAGGTGGGACAGAGAACGGTGAAGGAGGAAGATCACCGCATCCTCCACCCCAATGCCATGCTGGTAGGCGAACTGGAGTGGATCCATCGCTGGTTCCACCAGGGGGCGGAGATGAGCAAGGAGCAGTCTCCTTGTATGTATGTATGGGGTATGGGGACGGCAGTGGCTCAGGAGGTAGAGCAGGTCGTCCAATAACCACATGGTTGGTGGTTCGAATCCCCATACACATATATGATGTGTTGTCTCCTTTTAAGTCTTGAAGATCCTGGTATATTTTAGAAATGTATCTGATCCCTGGGATCCCTTTATATGCCATTAAGAAGACCTTCAGAACACCTGACTGGGCCCTTTCCAAATCCTCCTTTGTAAGTATTGTGGCGGCATGAAATAATAAGCAGCGAACTGAGGTTTAAAAGTGGGTTTTATTTCATTCCACCATCACAGAACTCACTCCAGCGCCGTGCAGGCGCGCCGGAGCGAGCTCTCAGGCTCTCGTCAGCAGCAGTGGTCAGAGAGAGAGAGAACATGTGAATTTCAGTCAGCTTATATACCCAGTTACAGACAATACATGAAAGGCACATTAGCATCACAGTACGGAGCAGGAAGCCATGAACACCTGCATTTGAGTCACACATATCAACAGGACACTGGCGCCTGAACTAGACAAAGAGAGGCTGCCTATTGATCTCAATACACACATCTCATTGTTCTGCTAATTGCCCCAGCTGAGCGCTCTGCTTGTCCGTAGGCTGTAGGGGTGACCCACACACTCCCCCTCAGAGGGCTCAGCAGGAAGCTGAGGTATCGATAGTCCGGCTTTGGAAGCGAGCTGCGGGGAAGGCTCTGTGCCGAGGAGGTGGAGGGAGGGGGGTGGGGGTAGCAAGTGCCGGCCGAAGTTGTCTGGGCCGCGCAAAAATTGCATGTGGATCCACGGTGTTGAGGGGCTGTCCCGTTGAACGTGCGGTGGTCCACAGCGGCTGTGAGAAGAAAACCTTGTCTCTGACTCCTCTCGCGGCTATGAAGAAAAACAGGAGCTGCAAGGCTGCGTAGCGGCTGTGAGAGAAAAGGAGCTGCAGCTGTGTGAGGGACTTGGAGAGTTGGCTTTAGGTGCGCGCGCGCAGCCCTACAACCCTCGGGGACAGCTGACGGCTGAATTCCCTTTGTGCGCCGTGGCTGAGACCAGTACAAAATCCTGTGAGCGAGCTGCGTGCGTGCTTCAGGTGTGTGAGCAGCCCTGAAGGTTCTGTGTGCAGCGGCAAAGGACGATGGCAGTCTGTGGAGCCGTTATTGTCCCATGCGTGGTGCGCCGTCCTCGTAACCCCCCGGTGTGCGCGGGGGGTTCGGTGCGTGGGTGTCCCGCTGTTGAGAGGCGAGTCAGGGTCAGGGAGCTTGATGGAGATCAGCGTCGTCGGCGCCGATGGTCCTCCCTGTCTTGGCTGTTGCTGTAGTTCACTAGTGCCGTGTCATGGTGCGTTCAGGTCCATGCGCTGCGTTCTCCGTCGGCCCTGGAGGTCGCCGTCATGGAGAGAGGACGAGGTGCGTGCGCTCTCGTGTGTATGTGGAGGAGCTGTGAGAGCGGCTGGTCCCAGCGTGGATGTCCAGATCTCAGGCGAAGGACGCACCATGAAGCTTTCTGCCGCTTTCCCGGTCGTGGATGATCTCCGGAGAGTTCGCCTGGTGGTGGCTCTGCGTCGAGGCCTCCCTGTAGCAGAAGGGAAGGCAGTCCATTTGCGTCAGGCTGCTGCGTTTGCTCGTGGTCGGAGAATCACCGCCGGGTGCTGCGTTTGTTGTCAGCGTGTTCTTTTCTACGTCGGGTCATCAGTGTAGATGTCCAGATCGGAACGTTGCGTTGCACAAAGCGTGCGCTTTCTTTCGGGGTCACCAGTGTGGCGGCATGAAATAATAAGCAGCGAACTGAGGTTTAAAAGTGGGTTTTATTTCATTCCGCCATCACAGAACTCACTCCAGCGCCGTGCAGGCGCGCCGGAGCGAGCTCTCAGGCTCTCGTCAGCAGCAGTGGCCAGAGAGAGAGAACATGTGAATTTCAGTCAGCTTATATACCCAGTTACAGACAATACATGAAAGGCACATTAGCATCACAGTACGGAGCAGGAAGCCATGAACACCTGCATTTGAGTCACACATATCAACAGGATACTGGCGCCTGAACTAGACAAAGAGAGGCTGCCTATTGATCTCAATACACACATCTCATTGTTCTGCTAATTGCCCCAGCTGAGCGCTCTGCTTGTCCGTAGGCTGTGGGGGTGACCCACAGTATATTGTTTATGTGGTGTCTAAGCTGAAAGAACCTGTAAAGGTCTTGATTTATTAGACCTTGTTTTTTCAAATCTTCAAAACTTCTTAAAATTTGCCCTTTAAAAAAATCGTAATATTTTATCAGTCCGTTCTCTTTCCACTTTTTTTAAATCTAGTGTCTGTTTTATTAGGAGTAAAGTCTTGATCATAGGCAATCCATTGCAGAAATCGATAGGGCTCTTTAGTTTGATTCTCTCTGACTATCTTAAACCAAATTTTTAGCGGGGTCTCTATCCACGGGTTAGTGTTATTCAAAAGTTTAGGTAAGGCATTGTTCCCTATTATCGCCTGTAGGGGGATGTCACTTGTTATTTGGCATTCCATCTCCTTCCATTGTGCAGTGTAGACTGGGTTACATATCTCTGCTAAAGTTTTAATTTGTGCGGCTTTAAAATAGTCCCTAATATTTGGCAGCGCAAGCCCACCTTTGTCTTTGTTTAGCTGTAGGGTTCCATAACTGATTCTAGGTCTCTTGCCCTGCCATATGAATCTTGAGATCCTTCTGTCCAGTTCCTGCCATGTTTTTTTGGGAGGTTCTACCAGTATTGTTTGGAAAAGGTATAGAAGACGTGGAAGTATATTCATTTTGACTGCTTCAATTCTTTGTGCAGTACCCAAGAATGGTATCATATTCCATCTTGCTAGATCAGATGTTATTTTTGCCACCAGTGGATCATAGTTTAGTGTTATAATTTTGTTGAGTTGTTTCGGGATATTGACCCCCAGATATTTCATAGATTCCATCTCCCAGTTAGTTTTGAGTTTGCTTAGTAAATATTGATTTGGGTCATAGTTGAATGTTAAAACTTGGGTTTTATATGAAAATGTAAACAATGCAATGCTGTAATGACCTGTATACCCTTTACAAAAACTTAAATAAAAAAAAAACTTGGCTTTTATGCATGTTTAGTTCGTACCCCGATAAATCTCCGTACTCTGAAAAAACTGAGATTAGTTCTGGAAAAGAGGTGTCCGGCTGCCCCAGGTATATTAAAATGTCATCAGCAAAGAGTGCTATTTTATGTTCCTTCTGACCAAGTGTAATACCTTGAATTTTTTGATTCTGTCTTATCCATTGGCTCAGAGGTTCTATGAAGATTGCAAAGAGCAGTGGAGACAAGGGGCAGCCCTGACGACATCCTCTTTCCAGCTCAAAAGATGATGATAAATTACCGTTAATCCTTATTTTAGCTGTTGGTTTTTTATATAATGCCTGGATAGTTCTAATGAAGTTGTTATGAAAATTGAAACTGGATAAGATTCTATATAGGAAAGACCAGTCAACCGAATCGAATGCTTTTTCAGCATCTAATCCTAATATGACTGCATTTAAGTTATATTTTTTTATATGATGAATTATGTGTAAAGTGGGTCTAATGTTGTCTTGTGTCTGTCTTTGTCTTATAAAACCTGTTTGGTCTAAATGAATTAAGTCTGTCAGTATATTTTCTAACCTTTTGGCAAGGATAGTGGTAAAAAGCTTATAGTCCTGATTTAATACACTGATTGGTCTGTAGTTGGAGCATTCTAGTTTATCCTTTTCAGGTTTAGGTATGACTGCAATGACCCCTTCTCTCCAGGAGGGGGGGATTTCCCCTGTGTGGAGGACATAGTTAAATGTTTTCAGGAGGAGAGGAGATAGTTGCTGTTTAAAGGTTTTGTACCACTCTGCTGTATAGCCATCTGCTCCTGGGGATTTGCTAGCTTTAAGTTTCATAATTGCTTTTTCTAATTCTTTAGGTTGTATTTCTGACAGTAGTGTTTTATTTTGAGACTCAGTAAGTTGGGGAAGGTTTAATGTGTTTAGGAATGCTTCGGATGAGTTTTTATGTTTTTTGAGGGAGTACAAGTTCTTATAGTAGTTCTCGAAGCTTTTAAGAATATCCTGAATTCTGAATTTTA
This sequence comes from Pholidichthys leucotaenia, assembly GCA_020510985.1. Classification (NCBI taxonomy): domain Eukaryota; kingdom Metazoa; phylum Chordata; class Actinopteri; order Cichliformes; family Pholidichthyidae; genus Pholidichthys; species Pholidichthys leucotaenia. The sequence goes on along the minus strand of CM035841.1, from coordinate 104,891,914 downwards.
TTTCCTTTGATACTGGGTCTCTGATTTTGTAGATTGCTCTTTCCGTTTGTTATTTCCTCAATTTATAGGCTAGTAATTTTGCCGATTTGCTGCCTGCTTCATAGTATTATTGTTTCAGAAATGTAAGTTTCTTCTGGATTTCTATTGTGTAGATCTCATTTATTTGTTTTTTAATTTCCTTAATTTTGAGCGAGTCATTAGAATGAGTGTTGTCTTTGTGCTCTTTTTCTAGGTTCTTAAGTTCTGACTCTAATGTGGTTAGTTTTTCTTGTCTCAGTTTCTTTTGAATTGCCAGTTTTGCAATAATCTTTCCCCTTATTACAGCTTTGCATGCATCCCACAGTATTAAAGGGGATACTTCTCCATTATCATTTTCTTCCAAATATCTGAGAATATCTGATTCCAATTCATCTTTCAGTGGTCCTTTCAGGACATTTGAATTCAACCTCCAAGAAAATGTATTATTTGTGAATTTTTGGGTACTTAAGTCCATATACTGTAGATCGGACTGTGGTCGGAGAGATCCATCAGTCCTATTTTACATGTTTTTACTCTTCCAATGTCTCTATTAAACATAAAAAAATAGTCAATCCTTGAGTATGATGAATGTGGCGCTGAGTAAAATGTATAATCTTTTACACTGGGGTTGAATTCCCTCCACACATCACAGATTCCCATTTCTTTTAGTAGCATCCGAGTTTTTCTACTTTGAGTGTTATTTTGATGTGGAGAATTACCTGATGCATCCCAGTATGGATTCAGTCTTAGATTGAAGTCTCCACCACATATCACTAAACCTTGGGCTTTAGTTATCATTAGGTCAAATATATTTTTATAAAATTTCCAGTTAGCCCCTGGAGGTGCATATACATTCAGCAGGGTGATATCTTCTCCCTCTAGCCGCCCAATTACCAAACTGTATCTCCCTTCTTTATCTTTGTGTTCTGATTTTTTTTCAAATGTAATTTTGGTTGAGATCAATGTCGCTACTCCCCTCCTCCTCCCCGTCTTATATGAAGATGAAGAGATCATATTAAACCCTTGTCTATTGAGTTTAGTGTGTTCCACGTCTGTTAGGTGGGTTTCTTGTAAAAATATTATTCCTGCTTTGTCTTTTTTCATTTTGCCTAGAATCTTGGATCTTTTAACTGGATTCAGGATCCCTTTTACATTATATGAGATTATTTTGGTTACACCCTGTTTCTCCATTGTGTTGTCTTATTTAGTATAACAGTGTGGTGGCCCTTTTTTATGCTACTCAGAAACTGAAAGAACATTAAGAACATAAAAAACATTAAGAATATAGTGTAAAAAAAACTTTAAAACAAAAAACTGACAAAAGAACTTCCTGAGCTGAGGTCTTTTTAGTGACCTTAGAAGAGCCTTGATGGAGTGTAGGCTCTGAGGGAAATTCCTCAAACTCTGTTACGTGTTGAGGGCCCTCTCTTACCCCTGTAAGTTGTCCCATGTTTTTAACGTGAATTTCAGATCCCAATCTGAACTTGTAATGATTTTTTTTTTTTTTATGCCTATACCTTATGAAATTGTGTGCACCCTCCCACCACCATCACAGCAAACATTCACGTTAATACAGTATTTGTTAGTGTGGGGAGAACATGTGGATCATTGTCACATTTCTATTTTAACAAGTTTTTTTTTGTTTTGTTTTTTTTAAGACTTATTTGTTTCTAATATTATGACTGTTCCATGAAATGTTTTACCACATGCTGATTCTGCATCTCCTTTAATGTTTGTTACCTTGTAGGAGGGGGGTTAGATGTGCAGACTGACTGAAAAAAAAAACGTTATTCCCTCCTGTAAACGGCCAGTTTTTCCTTGTAGCTCTGGCGCTGGGTTTCCCGCTGCTGGCCTTCCCGCTGCTGGCCCGTGGGTTTTGAGGGCCTCTGTGTGGACCACGTTTGAGCCTTGATTCTTTCGATCGGATCTGCTGCGGGTTTAAACACCGTTACCGGGAGTCCTCTTCTCGCCATATCTTCGGTTGCTTCTTCCGCCGAGTTATAGAGACATGTCTCTTCCCCGTAGAAAACCCTTAACTTTGCTGGAAATGGCGTCTGGAAGCGCAAATTTTTTCTCTCGTAGTACCTTTTTAGCGTCGTTGTATTCCCGATGCTTTTTAAGGACCTCTGGGGCATAATCGTGTTCCACGAAAACTTTTCTCTCTTGGTGCATGAATCCTTTTTTCTGCCAAGCCAGTCTTACAACCTCTTCTTTTATTTTGGAGTTGGAAAACTTCACCACCGAACGTGGAGGCGCTTCCGCAGCCGGCCTAGGGGCTAATGTACGGTGCGCCCTTTCTATCTTCAAGTCGGTGGATTGGGGAATATCCAACTTCTCTCTCAGTAAGGATTCCACGCATGCTGGCATTGTGGTGAAACCATCCTCGACTCCTTCTTTCAGACCGTGAATTCTTATGTTGTCTCTTCTCAGTCTTCCTTCTTGGTCGGTTAGCTTAGCCTCTAGTCTTGACTGCCTTTTGTGTAGATCCAGCACGGAATCTTCCAGCGCTTTTATTCTTTCCTCTGCTTCCAAGATTCGGTTCCCGGCCTGGTCCACTCTGCTGTTTGTCCTTTTTAATTCTTCTTTGAATTCACGAAATTCTGCCCAACACTCTCGGCGAAATCGTCTTAATTCATTAAATACCATTTTCAAGCTAACCTTTTTGTTAGCTTCATTCAGCTCCTCGTCTTCTGAATGGAAATCCTCCGGATCAGATTCTTCGGCCGATGCGTGTCCTGGCCTGGTAAATGTCGATTTCTTCTGTTTTCCTTTAGGCATGATGACTTTGTCCTTTGATTTTCACTCTTCCAAAAATCCGTTAAATCTGATTTTCAAGGTATTTTACTGGATTGGGTCTGGGAGCTTCAATGTTAAGCTGCAATCACCATGGTGTCCAGACCGGAAGTCTCAGAAAGTAGGAAATTCTACCATTATCTCCACCATACATTGGACCTTGTTCTGACATACGGCATAGAAATAGAAAATCTGGTAGTGTCTCCTCATAACCCTGTACTGTCAGACCATTGTCTGTTAACCTTTGATTTTACTATTTCTGACTATTTGGCTCCAAAAGAAAAATATTACTACAGCAGATGCCTCTCAGATGATGTTACCAAATTTATGCAGATTGTTTCCTCTGCGTCATGTGTCAACACAACAGAAATAAGCTATAGACAGCTTGCTCCTTCTGTAATTGATAGCATGGTAGATAGTGTTACAGCTTCTCTGCATCAGACTCTTGACATGGTGGCCCCTTTAAAAAAGAAAAAGTCTAATCAGAGATTTCTAACTCCTTGGTTCAACACAGAAACTCGTAGCTTAAAACAGAAGACTCATCAAATAGAAAGAAAATGGCGCTCCACTAATTTAGATGAAATCTATTTAGCTTGGAGAAATCATCTTTTAATTTATAAAAAAAAATCTCTTAGAAAAGCTAGAACAAGTTATTACTCTGCATTAATAGAAGAGAACAAGAATAATCCCAGGTTTCTTTTCAGCACTGTAGCCAGGTTGACAAAGAGTCAGGACTCTGTCTATCCTAGCATTCCCTTAGAGCTTACTAGTCAGGACTTTATGAACTTTTTCAATAATAAAATTTCATCTATCAGAGATAAAATCAGTCAGATTCTTCCCACCGTTAACTTAAATACAGTAACCACTACAAGTCCTTCAATTGATATCTGTTTGGATGAGTTTACTCCAACTGACCTTTTAGAGTTAGATAAAATAATTTCCTCATCCAAGCCTTCAACTTGTCTTTTAGACCCTATTCCTACCAGGTTATTTAAAGAAGTCTTCCCATTTATTGGTAACTCTATTCTTCAAATAATCAATTCTTCATTAACATTAGGCCATGTACCGCAGGCTTTTAAAACTGCTGTAATCAAACCCTTACTCAAAAAGCCAACGCTGGATCCAGGAGTTTTAGCTAACTACAGACCAATCTCTAATCTGCCTTTCATTTCAAAAATTTTAGAAAGAGCTGTTGCTACGCAATTATTTGACCACTTGCAGGGAAATGGTTTATTTGAAGAGTTTCAATCTGGGTTTAGAATCCATCATAGTACTGAAACAGCCTTAGTGAAGGTAACTAATGACCTCCTGATCGCATTTGATAATGGACTTGTTTCTGTACTTGTGCTTTTAGACCTTAGTGCAGCTTTGATACTATCAATCATAATATTCTACTTGATAGATTAGAACACTATGTTGGACTTAATGGAACTTTGTTGCAGTGGTTTAGATCTTATTTATCTGATAGGTTCCAGTTTGTTCATGTCAATTGTAACCATACACCACTGTAACACACAGGGTATAATACTACTGGGTAATTGGGTAACACCCACTAACACCTGCGCTCGCCAGATTTTTGTGTGTAACCCTTACTAACACCAACTCACTTTAGGTGTAGTACCCTTTTTGGTAGTATTGTGTTATCGCAATGTAGTTACCTTAACTTTTCTACCTGGGTAGAGGGATAATTGGGCCAGGTCAGACCGACTCTGGGTTCGTAGGAGCCTGGGAGGTGCAACAACAGATGACACACACACCCGTATAGAACTTGCAACTATGTATATTATTTACAAATATGTACACATAAATAACAACACAGCGCGATAAAAGAAAATACAATTCATAAACTCAAATTATATTTACAATGTGTTCAGTTCTTTTTTTGTATCAGTCCCAGGTGACTAGTGGAATCACCTCTAGCAGTCTCTAGGGTTCAGGCTTCGGCTCGCCATCCAGATCTGGAGATCCACGCTCTGGTCAAACCAGTCCAAAGGAAAAAAAAAAACAAAAAAAACTTGACCTATAAAATAGGTCAGACAACAACAAATAAGCTATTGCTCTAAGCTTACTACAAAATATTTCTAGGTTGTACACAAACAATATTTTCAAACACCTTTAAACCATGGATGTAATATTCACTAATAAATACATTCAATGGCAAGTGAAATGGATCCTTCTGCTAACCATTACAGCTCTGAACACAACCTCCTGTGTAAATCCTAGCCAGATTTAGCATCGGAGGTTTAGCATGTTAAGCTAGCACAACAATTTATCACCATTTCCGCACTTTAAAACACATATAAATCACAGATATAACTTTCACCACTAAGTACCAATCAATGGCAAGGGAACTGGGACCTTTGCTAACCATTACAGCCTTGAAAAATAGCTTTTTCTGATGACAAAACTAGCCGAATTTAGCATCGGAGGCTAGCATTTTTAAGGTAGCGGTTAGCATCCACATACACAATGAATAGATAGCACTCACCATGCTAAGTGGCTCGTGCGTCAATGGGATTCCCGCACTCAACGGCGTCAACAGCCTTTGGATCCCAATCTTAAAATTTAATAGACGGGGCATTAGAATTTGGCAATACTGCAATGTCTCATTTCTCATTTTGGTTTAGGCTTACCAATTTCAAGGGTTTTATCCAGGCAAAGGCTGCTACCAGCATGCTACCATCGCCATATCATCAAGGACAGTCTCTCTCTCTGGTCTGTGTCTTTCGGCGTCTGGCGTGACTGAGCCAAAAATGCAAGTCATCCCAGACCCAGGGAGAGAGCGCTTAACCCAATGGCTAGTGTGACTCAGCAATGGCGCAGCCATTGGTTACTCAAAATACCAACACACATACTAGGAACTTTATCAGAACCTTCTAGAAAATGTTGCTAACTATTTATGAATATATATTTATTTAAATATTCATATTCAAATTATGTATTCCCATTGTGAAATGGGTGTTTTTCTTTTTAAAAGCGGTATCAATATTTATAATTTAATTCACGTTAAACTATCTACTCCCATTGTGAAATGAATGTCCCCCCTTCTTCTTAAAGCGGTACTGACATTCATAATTCCATCACGTTTTTAACACTGGGTTACACAATAATGAGTTTTCTTTCAACTCAAAGTTTAGTCATGGAGTTCCACAGGGACCTGTGCTAGGTCCTACTCTTTTTAGTTTATATATGCTTCCGTTAGGCAACATTATTAGAAAGCACTGTATACATTTTCATTGTTATGCAGATGACACACAATTATACCTGTCAATGAAGCCAGATGATAGTAATCAATTAGCCAAGTTAGAAGCCTTTCTTAAGGAAATCAAAGCTTGGATGACTTGTAATTTCCTGCTATTAAATTCAGATAAGACTGAAGTCATTCTGGTTGGTCCAAAAAAACCGCTGAAATACCTTTCCAAATCAAACTCTTAGTTTGGATGCAGTTACTCTTTCTCTTAATAGTTCTGTGAGGAACCTTGGAGTTATTTTTGATCAAGATCTGTTTTTCAATTCACATATCAAATTTGTTTCTAAGACTGCCTTCTGTCATTTGCGTAATATTGCCAAGATTAGGAGCATCTTGTCTCAGAGTGATGCTGAGAAACTGAACCCCGCTTTTGTTAGCTCGAGATTAGATTATTGTAACTCTTTATTATCAGGTTGTCCTAAAACATCTTTAAAAAGTCTTCAGCTGATCCAAAATGCTGCAGCAAGAGTTTTAACAGGTACTAGAAAGAGAGATCATATCTCTCCGGTTCTGGCCTCCCTTCATTGGCTTCCCATAGAGTTTAGGATTAAGTTTAAAATCCTTCTTCTTACTTACAAAGCTCTAAACAATCAGGCTCCTTTTTATTTAAAAGATCTGATACTACCGTGTTATCCTAACAGAGCACTACACTCCCAAAATGCAGGATCACTTGTAATACCTAGAATCTCCAAAAGTACAATGGGAGGCAGAGCCTTCAGTTATCAAGCTCCTCTCCTGTGGAACCAGCTGCCAATCTGGATTTGGGAGTCAAACTCGATCTCTGTTTTTAAGAATAGGGTTAAAACCTTCCTTTTTGATATAGCCTACAATTAGGGAGGGATCATGTGTCTCTGAACCCTCCCTTAGTTATGCTGCTAATAGGTTTAGATAGCCGGGGGACTTCCAATAATGCACTGGGTTTCACTCCTTTCTTCACTCTCAATTAAATTTTTTTTGTTTTTTTGCTGGTCATTAAAATCTGTTTGTTCTCTCCCATAGATTGAATCCCCGTCGTGCTGTTTGCTCTCTACATGTCTGTTCTTTTCATCTTCTCTGTCCCCTCACCCCCCAGCCAGTCGCAGCAGATGACTGCCCCTCCCTGAGCCTGGTTCTGCTGGAGGCTTCTTCCTGTTAAAAGGGAGTTTTTCCTCTCCACCGTCGCCAAGCACTTGCTCACAGGGAATCGCCTGATTGCTGGGGTCTTTCTGCAATTGTAGGGGTTTCCCCCTACAGTTGAAAGTGCTATGAGATGACTGTTGTTGTGAAATGGCGCTATATAAATAAAGTTGAATTGAATTGAAAACATTATTACTCATTTCAGAACACAAACACGTAACAATAGCTACACATACAGTGACATACTGGAGCTCAAACAAAGGATGAGCCATTTTACTAGATGGATTTTAGTTTCACAACGGCACACCAGTTTGATGGGTGAAAAATATATTATATGTAAAACTTTTCAGCAATATCAATTTGTAGTTGTATTCTCAAGAAACTTATCTTTATTTTAAGGTATAATTTCTTTGTGCTGGATGAAAATAATTTGAAAAATTGAAGAAACCAACATGGCAAACTGTTTGTCCCTAAAATCAGTGCCAAAATGTATAATTGAAGGTGGTGTATATGGAGCGAAACAGTATAGTGCAAATAAGTTTGTTCTCAGAGTGTTTACCTTCATGCTGACTTCTTGTTTTCACTCGTCTCTTCTTTGGTTTGGGTTCTTCTTCTTCTTCCTTTGTTCTTGAGTCCACATGCCAGCTTCCTTCCTCATCTTGGATCTCAGTTCCAGCAGAGTTGGGAGAGAGGAGCTGCTCCCTGTTTGGTTCTGCTTCAATATGCTGGTTTTCCTCAGAAATAAGAGTCACCGTGAAGGTATCGGTCTCCAGCTTCACTACTAGCTGTTCTCCATCCTGACTGATGCAGAGTTCCTCCTGTTCCTCTTTCAACTGTGGAAGTTCTGGTTCCTCCTGTTCCAAACCTGAGTTCTCCTTTTGGTTCCAAAGCTGCTCATCAGGAGAAAACTCGTTCTCACAGACATGTTGCTCTGGGAAGTCTAGTGGGGAAACAGATAAAAGAAATCATTCACTAATGGGATTTAAGCAGAACTCAGTTGTATTGAAATAAATATTCACCAGTGTGGACTGGAGCGCACCCTAAAACGTGCCATGCACATCTGACAACTGAAACGTGAATAGAATGTCAAAATATGACCCTAAATGTGTTTGTTGACTCCAAATAAATAGCTCTAAAATTCTAAAATCTACAACTTAAATCCTAAAAATGTAAAGTTTTACAGAACACAAACTCAATTACATGCATTTAAAAAAGATCAATATCTAAAAAACAAAATCTCACAAAAAGTCCACCTCAATACTATATTGTCAGTATAGAAAAAAAATGGTTCTAACTGTAAGCCTTAAATAAAATTGGACAGAAAATATAATTCTGCACTACAGAATTCCTCAGACAGTTTTTTTGATGTCAAAAATGTCTGTATCTTTTTAACCTTGTTTCTGTCTGTTTGGGTAACACCAGGGAGGTGGAAGTGTGCAGTACTTTCCATGTTCAGTGACACACGGAGGACATATCGGTTTTATGTGATATCGGAGGGTCAGGGAAACTTCCTCCATATCCAGGGTTATCTGGGAGAATTGTGGAGATACGGAGGAGGCACGGGGACTTTCCATCAACAGGCGCCATGGTGGACGCGTACCAGTGGAGGCAGCCAGAGCGGTGGTCGATAAAGTGGTACATCATTGAGTGAGTGAGTGAGTGTTCTGGTTTAGTGCCATGTCAGTATCTATGGCTATTTCATGGCAAAATTAAAACTAATAAGAAAATTGAGTGAAAAAAATCTCTATTTAAAAAATTAAATAGAGACAGTATGATAAATGAAAGAATTAATAAATACAGCAAGATACATGTGTAGATACAATAAAATAGAAAAATTAAATAAGATGCTTCAGATGCACATGTGCTAAAAATCCTAAAATTTTCTTTGGTGGTACCTTATTAACTAGAAAAGCACTCGGAGAGCGCAGACCTCCGCCAAGCGTCACAGTTCCCCCATACAGTGTTTGTGTGTACGTTTTCAGATTCCTTGACCATGAAAACATATGACTAGCAATTGGATTCACAATGATAGGATTAGTGGTTCAGTAGTTATTCACAAAAATGGCATTTTCCGTAATGGCGGTTTTCTTCTGGACGGTGATCCGGATCACCACCAAAATCTAATCATCTGTAGGATACCCCATTTCTGACAATCTGTGAAAATTTCATGAAAATCCGTCTATAACTTTTTGAGTTATCTTGCTAACTGTCCATCTCCTCCATCTCCAAACTCCCAGGCTGCGGGCGTTGCAATTCATCGCACAACCGCGTACAACCCACAGGCCAATGGGTTATTCGAGCGTTTTCATAGATCACTGAAAGCAGCACTCAGGGCTTCACTGACGGATGCAAATTGGGTAGACAGGTTGCTGTGGGTTTTATTGGGGTTACGCTCCGCGGCAAAAGAGGATTTGGAAGCTTCCCGGGCAGAGAGCTTGTTTTTGCGCAGCCCCTATGACTGCCCGGGGAATTTCTGCCAAATAATCCCGCGCCGGACAGCTGCCCGTCTCAGCTTTTGCAGCGTAGCGCAAACACAGGCACGCTGCCAGGCCCGGCCCACCACTGTTTTCTGCGTGCTTTTGTGCCTAAAACTTTGAATAACGCGGAGTTCATGTTCGTCAGACACGACGACCACCGCCCTCCATTGCGCCTGCACACATGTTGAAAATGGCCCTATCTCACAATGTTAAAGAATCCTTTAAAAAAATTCCTGGATCCAGACGGTGATCTGGATCATCCCCAAAATTTAATCAGTTCTTCCTTGTACCATTTCCAACAACGCCTGAAAGTTTCATGGAAATCCGTCCAAAACTTTTTGAGTTATCTTGCTAACCAACAGACAGACAGACAGACAGACAAACCCCGGCAAAAACATTACCTCCTGGCCTGCGGCCTGGCGGAGGTAAAAATATCCTTCAGTGACTTTTGAGTATAAAAACGTTGTCTTGCTGTCATGAGAGCAGGACAGTCAAGGAAAATGTGCTTTATTGATAAAAACCCCCCGCAAAACTGACAAGATGGTGGTGCTTCACCTTTTAATAAAAAGCTGTACGTAAGCCTAGAGTGGCCAATACGGCATCTAGTGTACACTACCTCGTCATGTCTGTTTTGAAAGTGATGCAAATGTCTATGGCTTATGGCAGGTTTAATATCATGCAGTTTATTTGCAGTGCATGTGTCCCATTCAGTCTGCCACTTCTTTAAAACATTGGAGGTTATTAGAGGCCTGAGGTCTGAGGCTGGGATCGGGCATTGAGTGACTTCTTGGGTAAGGGCTCGCTTGGCAGCATTATCTGCCTGCTCGTCCAACAGATCCAACAGAAGATGATATTAAAATCATGTTTCTGTAAAAAACCTAGTTTCTCTAAAATCCGGACAATAATGGGGTGATCAGTCTTGAAAAACCCAAGTGCCTGAAGACAGGATCTGGAGTCAGTAAAAATTAAGGAGCTCTTGTTGTTTGGTTCTATCAATGTGCTCCAATGCCAGAAGCAAAGCAAGAGCCTCTGCTGTAAAAACTGAACATTGTTTGGGAATCCGCAAACCATACTGATTGTGCCCGGTAACAATTGCAGCACAGACTGAGCCATCCACTTTGGAACCATCCGAGTATATGGAAATATGGTGAGAAAAACGGCATTTTATGTCCAAGATCTGCTGCTGGTACACATTTGGGTGAGAGTCTTTCTTCTTGTTTTGGCTCAGATCCAGAATTATATTGGGTTTCCTTAAACTCCATGGAGGAATGGGACAAAACTGCATCTGTGTTACATTGCTTATATCAGGGTTTAATTTTACCAGGTGAGGTTCTATACGGAGTCCAAAAGGAGTGATGCTCTTAGGTCTGACCTTATACATCTGCAAAAATCGAGGGTGAAAAACTGCAGAGTAGGCTAGATTTCTATGGTCTGCTTTAAGTTTAGCCATATACTGGAGAGCTAATTTCAGGCGCCTGTTGGCACATCACTGAATATTTAGAGCGGGGAAAATAAGTATTGAACACGTCAACATTTTTAAGATAAGCCTTTGTTATTCCCACAATGGGGAAATTACAGGATTGCAGCAGCAAAGGGACAGCAGCACTCAGAGCAATAGTAAACTTGAAACGCACTCAGAGTGCATACCTCCACCAATCAGAATCAGAATCAGAATGAACTTTATTGCCAAGCATGTTTTTACACATACGAGGAATTTTACTTGACATTAAGGTGCGCTCATGTTAAGCGCTCCCTAATGACGCGGCAGCCGACAGGCGCCTCAATTCCATTCCTCATGGATCACCTCCCAAGTGTAATGAGTTTGTGTGTAAGCCTACAGCCGCTTCTGGTGAAAATTGCATCAGTGGAGTGGATTATGGTTGCTAACACACTGAGAGAAGACAAGAGCCTTGGCAGAGGTATGCATACTCAGATCATCACCAGAATGTAATAGGTTCATCTGTAGCCCAAGAATCACCTCTGGTGAAAATTTCATCCAAATCCGTCCAATAGTTTTTGTGTAATAGTGCTGCACAAATACAAGCAAAGTCCTTGCACTCTCAGATCATCACCAAAATCTAATCATCTGTTCCCCGTGCCATTACACACCTTTCCTGATAATTTCATCAAACTCCGTTCTTAACTTTTTGAGTAATGTTGCTAACACACAAACCAACCAACCAACGCCGGCAAAACACCCCCCCTTCCCCCCTTGGCAGAGGTAATAAGATAATAAGATAAGAATTGGTTAGCCAAAGCAGTAAATAAATATACATATGTACACAGTTACATACACAGCACAGCAGCATTGCAGTTAGATGGTATCAACAGCATTACAGTTAGTTAAATTACCTGGCAAAATATAAATACAGACCCAGCCACAGGAGATGCACAAGCCAGTGTACTCCTAGTGCTGGTCCCAAGTCCGGGTAAATGGGGAGGGTTGTGTCAGGAAGGGCATCTGACGTGAAACCTTTGCCAAATCAAACATGCGGATCATGACGAATGACACTTTCATACTGAATCGGTCGAGGCCCGGGTTAACAACGACTGCCACCGGTGCTGTTAACCAACAGGGTGCTGGTGGAAATTGGGCTGCTGTTGGTCGAAGATTGAGGAGGAGGACAGGGGGAAGGTGTGTTTAGAGGGAGAGAGATAAAAGGAAAGGTAAAAGCGTGGAGGTGGGAGTAGGGATGTTAAATGTAGGGACTATGACTGGCAAAGGCAGAGAGTTGGCTGACATGATGGACAGAAGAAAGGTAGATATACTGTGTTTTCAAGAAAACAGATGCAAGAGAAGCAAGGCTATGAGCACTGGAGGTGGATTTAAACTGTTCTACCATGGTGTAGACAGGAAGAGAAATGCAGTTGGAGTAATCTTGAAGGAAGAGTATGTGAAGAGTGTTCAGGAGGGAAAAAGGGAGTCGGACAGAATCATGAGTTTGAAGCTAGAAGTCAAAGGTGTGATGTTGAATGTTGTCAGTGCGTATGCCCCACAAGTTGGATGTCAGGCAGAAGAGAAAGAGGACTCCTGGACAAAGTTGGATGAAGTGATAGAGAGTGTTCCCGGGGGGGAGAGAGTGGTGATTGGAGTGGACTTTAATGGACATGTAGGTGAAGGGAACAGAGGTGATGAAGAGGTCCTCGGTAGGTATGGTCTTAAGGAGAGAAATGTGGAAGGGCAGATGGTTGTGGATTTTGCTAAAAGGATGGAAATGGCTGTGGTGAACACATACTTTAAAAAGAGAGAGGAACATAGGGTGGCTTATAAGAGTGGAGGAAGGTGCACCCAGGTGGACTACATCTTATGCAAAAGGAGAAATCTGAAAGAGATGTGAGACTGCAAGATGGTGGTGGGGAGAATGTAGCTAGACAGCATCAGATGGTCATTTGTAGGATGACCTGGGAAAGCAAGAAGAGGAAGAGGGTGAAGGCAGAGCCAAAGATTAAGTGGGGGAAGTTACAGAAGGAAGAAGGTCACCCAGACTTCAGCAAGGAGTTGATACAGGCTCTGGGTGGTTGGGAAAAATTACCAGATGACTGGGAAAGTACAGCAAAAGTATTGAGGGAAATGGGTAGAAAGGTATGTGGTGTATCCAGTGGACAGAGGAAGGAAGTCAAGGAGACTTTGTCAACCTCTTCCTTTGGAAGAGGTTAACGAAGAAAAAGTGGGATAGTCAGGGAGATGAACAAAGTAGACAGGAGTACTGTATTTGGAATCTAGGCACATGGCAAAGAGAGAGGTGGCAAAGGCAAAGGATAAGGCATACAGTGAGTTGTATGAGAGGCTCGACACTAAGGAAGGAGATAAGGACTTGTATCGATTGGGTAGACCTCGAGATCGAGCTGGAAAGGATGTGCAGCAGGTTAGATTGATTAAGGACAGAAATGGTAATGTACAAACAAATGACGAGAGTGTCTTGAGAAAGTGGAAGGAGTACTTTGAAGAACTGATGAATAAAGAAAATGAGAGAGAGAAGAGGATGGATGAAGGAAAGATCGTGAACAAGGAAGTCCCGAGGATTAGCAAGGCAGAAGTGAAGGGCAGCTTTGAAGAGGATGAAGAATGGAAAGGCGGTTGGTCCAGATGACATACCTGTGGAGGTATGGAGATGTTTAGGAGAGATGGCAGCGGCCTCTATAACCAGATTGTTTAACATAATCTTGGAGAGTGAGAGGATGCCTGAAGAGTGGAGAAGAAGTGTTTTGGTACCAATTTTCAAGAACAAAGGTGATGCTTGGAGCTGTAGTAACTACAGAGGCATAAAGTTGATCAGCCACACTATGACGATATCGGAAAGAGTTGTTGAAGCCAGGTTAAGAGGACAGGTGACAATCAGTGAGCAGTAGTATGGTTTCATGCCAAGAAAGAGTACTACTGATGCAATGTTTGCTCTTAGAGTGCTGATGGAGAAGCATAGAGAAGGTCAGAAGGAGTTGCGCTGTGTCTTTGTGGATCAAGAGAAAGCATATGATAGGGTGCCAAGACAGGAAGTGTCGTATTGTATGAGGAAGTCAGGAGTGGCAGAGAAGTATGTGAGGGGGCTGCAGGAGATGTAGGAGGACAGCAAGATGTGGTGAGGCGGGCTGTAGGAGTGACAGATGGGTTCAAGGTGGGGGTGGGATTACATCAAGGATCGGCTCTGAGCCCCTTCTTGTTTGTCATGGTGATGGACAGGCTGACAGACGAGGTCAGGCAGGAGTCTCCATGGACCATGATGTTTGTAGACGACATTGTGATCTGTAGTGAGAGTAGGGAGCAGTGGAAGAGAACCTAGAGAGGTGGAGGTATGCTCTGGAAAGAAGAAGAATCAAAGTCAATAGAAGCAAAACAGAATACATGGGTGTGAATGAGAGGAAGGCAGGTATAACGGTGAAGATGCAAGAAGCAGAGGTAGTTACAGTAGATGAGTTTAAATACCTGGGGTCAACCATCCAAAACAATGGAAAATACACAAGAGGTGAAGAAGACGATGCAGGCAGGGTGGAGTGGGTGGAGACGAGTGTTAGGGGTGATTTGTGACAGAAGCATAGCAGCAAGAGTGAAAGCGAAGATTTACAAGACAGTAGTGAGACCTGTTATAATGTATGGTTTGGAGACGGGGGCACTGACAAAACACAGGAGGCGGAGCTGGAGATGGCAGAGTTGAATACGCTAAGATTTTCATTGGGAGTGACTAGGAGGGACAAGATTAGAAATGAGTATATCAGAGGGACAGCTCAGGTTGAGCGGTTTGGAGACAAAGTGAGAGAGGCGAGGCCAAGATGGTTTGGACATGTGCAGAGGGGGGATAGTAGATATACTGGACAAAGGATGTTGAAGATGGAGCTGCAAGGCAAGAAGAAAAGAGGAAGACCACAGAGAAGATTCATGGATGTAGTGAAGGAGGACATGGAGAGGGTTGGTGATACAGAATAAGATTCAAGGGATAGGGTGAGATCGAGGCAGATAATCCACTGTGGCGACCTCTAAAGGGAGCAGCCGAAAGATGAAGAAGACAGTATATTTCACATTTGAATGAACAGTATTGTTGCCACCTTCAGTAATAATTGTAATTGTATAAGTTGAGTATTGGAGGGGATGATCTCTATTGTACAAAGTTGTGATGTTTAATATGGCCTCAATGAGGAGCACAGGTAAGATTGCAAATTCTGACAGCCATAGGCAGGAAGGACCTGCGGAACTTCTCTCTCGAGCACTTGGGATGGCACAGCCTGCTGCTAAATGAGCTCCTCAGTGCGTTCAGCGTGTCACACATGGGGTGGGACTCGGACTCCAACAGAGATGACAGCTTAGCCACCGTTCTCCTCTCTACCTCCTCCACTGGGTTGAGGCGGCTCCCTAGAACAGAGCTAACATTTTTGATCAGCCTGTTCAGTCTCGTCCTGTCGGGCTTTTCTCATTATTAAACATATTTCTGATTGAGCCATTGACCTGAAATTTTTCCCAGATATCAGTCACAACACAAGTAATCCATACATACAAAGAAATCAAGGCAACTGTGTTCACAAAACAAGTTATATTTAATAAAGTGGAATTACACAGTGAATAAATATTGAACACATGAAGAACAAGAGCACTCTGAGGCGAGTGCAATATCCCCCCCGCCTCCGTTTTCTTTGAAGATCCCAATACTTAGTGACGGAGAGCAGTTTTCAACTTTTCAAGATAATTATTGTGACAGAACCAAATTATGATAAGCCCATCATCCACAAATATACAACAAAGTATACAACCCATAGTTGTAAGCCAGGATAACAAGGTGAACCCTTGTATTAAGTATGGTGACCCCAGAGAGCTTCACACACTCTATTGTAAGAGATCACAGGGAGTGCCAACCTTGACCTTTGGCCTTTTGACCCCAAAACTATAGTCAGAGGTCTTGGTCTCAGAGTGAACCTGTGTACCAGGTTTGGTAACCTTAGCTTTCTTTGTTGTTGAGATATACTTTAGATAGACAGATAGATAGACAGATGTACTTTATTGATCCCAAACTGGGAAATTACAACGTAACAGCAGCATGACATTAGACAACCAAATGACAGAAACACACGCATGACAGACAAAGGGATTACTCATGGAAAGTAAAAACTAACACTACTATAGAAACCTATATATATCATAGCTTAATATGTGATGACCCGTATAAACACATGACTCATACCTGCTGCACAATGAAGGACTCAGGAGAAGAGAGAAATGTGAGGTGCCAGTTAAACTGTAAGATGCAGTATGGCAGCATAGTTATTACCAGAATACATCATCATAGTGAGTTATTGTACAGTGAAATGGCACGCAGCAGGAAAGATTTCCTGTACCTGGCTGTTTGACAGCGAAGCTGAAGTAGTTTACCGGAGAAAGTGCTCCGCTGTCTGTCCAGTGTGTGGTGGAGGGTCTGATCACGATTGTCCATGATAGATCGCAGTTTTAGTGTTCTCCTCTCCACCACAGTCTCAGAACTCTCAGATCTGAGACCAATTACAGAGCCAGCCCTCTAGATAGTCTTGTCAAGTCTGTTGGTGCCTCTGGCCCTGATACTGCTACCCCAACAGACAGCAGCAAAGAAGATGGCGCTGGCAACAATGGTCTGGTAGAAAAGCTCCAGCATCCTGCTACACACGTTGAAGGATCTCAGCTTCCTCAGGAAGTAGAGTCTGCTCATCCCCTTCTTGTGTGCAGCATCGGTGTTGGATCTCCAGTCCAACCCGCTGCTGATCCTGACACCCAGATATTTGTAGTCCTCAACCACCCCCACATCCTCCCCCCTAATCTGCAATGGCTGAGAAGACATCCTCTTCTTCCTGAAGTCAATCACCATCTCTCTGGTCTTGCTGATGTTCAGCCTCAGGTGATTCTGTTCTGTCCACTCCAAAAATCTGTCTACCAGTGCCCTGTACTCCCCCTTCTCTCCCCCTCTTATACACCCAACAACAGCTGAGTCTTCAGAGAATTTTTGCAGGTGGCATGCCTCGGTGTTGTACTGAAAATCAGTGGTGTATAAGGTAAAGAGAAAAGGAGAGAGCACAGTCCCCTGTGGAGCTCCCGTATCACTAACCACCACGCCAGACAAGATACTGCCAAGCCGGACAAACTGTGACCTGCCTGTTAGGTAGTCAGTAATCCAAGACATCACAGAGCTGTCGACCCCCATCACTCGCAGCTTCTCACCCAGCAGCAGTGGCTGGATGGTGTTAAAGGCACTGAAGAAATAAAAAAAAAGTGATTCTCACAGTGTCTCCTCCACCATCCCGGTGCAGATGGACTCATTGCAGCAGGGAGATGACAGCATCTTCAACTCCTAAATGGGGCTGATATGCAAACTGCAGAGGGTTCAGCCACATCTTCACCTGCGGCCTCAGGTGGGCTAAGACCAGTCTCTCCAGGACTTTCATCACATGAGATGTGAAGGCAACTGGTCGATAGTCATTCAGGTCCAATGGAGATGACTTCTTGGGGACAGGAACCAGGCAGGATGTCTTCCACAGCACCGGTACTCTCTCCCGACTCGGGCTCAGGTTGTACAGGTGTTTCAGTACCGCGGCTAGCTGGTTGGCACAGGTCCTCAGGATCCTGGCGGAGATGCCATCAGGGCCTGCCGCCTTCCACTGATGGAGTCTCTCCAGCTGTTTCTTAACTTGGTCTGTAGTTACCGTG
This sequence comes from Pholidichthys leucotaenia, assembly GCA_020510985.1. Lineage (NCBI taxonomy): Eukaryota > Metazoa > Chordata > Actinopteri > Cichliformes > Pholidichthyidae > Pholidichthys > Pholidichthys leucotaenia. The sequence continues at coordinate 104,874,105 of CM035841.1, read as the reverse complement.
ATGTGAGGGAGGGTCCTGGTGTCCCTCAAGGAGGAGGAAGGGGATGAGGGGTGGGGGGATGGAGAGAAGTGCTGCACAGGAGGGTGGGTGGGGAGGGGTGTGTGGGAATCTGGCTGTGTTGTTGGGGTGACAGACTGTGAGTTGAACCTATTAAAAAACAGATTCAGTTCATCAGCTCTCTCCTGGCTCCCAGATGTCTGCTTGGCTCTCCCCTTGCACCCAGTTATTTGTTTATAAATTGTATTGTATCCTTTATAAAGCACTTTAATGTTGACCTTTGACCTTGCGATCTCAAAACCACAGTCACACTTCAGGGTCACAGGGTGAACCTGTGTCCCAAGTTTGGTGACCCTAGCTTTCCTTGTGCAGTAATAAGGCTCAAGGATTGTTAAACATGACCTTTTGGCCCCAAACCCATAGTGGGACAGACAGAGTGACTGACTGACCCAGAACATAATTCCCCTTTGGTCTTCACCCAAAGGGCTCTTCAACCCCTTTGGGATTCGACTGGCAGGGGATAAAAAAAAAGGTGCAAAAAGGCACAGAAGGCCAAGAAACCAGCTGGAAACCATCAGAGTTTGGGAAGCCATCCCACCCCCATCAGTGCAAATTAATTTTCGCTGGTTAAGTCCTGATTGATAGCCTTTAAAAAGGTCTGTAATATCAGACTGTCACACCACAAAGAACTCATGATGGGTAGAAGCAAAGAGCTCTCTCTCAACCTTTGCAACCTTATTGTTGCAAAACATAATGATGGTACTGGTTACAGGTGCATTTCTAAACTGCTGAATGTTCCAGTGAGTACTGTTGGAGCGATCATTCGGAAGTGGAAAGAACATCATTTTACCATAAACTGGCCATGACCAGGAGCTCCTAGCAAGATTTCTGAAAGAGGAGTCAAAAGAATTATCAGAAGAGTTATCCAAGAGCCAAAGACCACTCATGGAGAGCTCCAGAAAGACCTGGGGTGAGCAAGTTCTGCTGTTTCAATAAAAACAATAAGTAATGCACTCAACCAACATGGGCTCTATGCCCGCTCACCTTGCAAGACTCCATAGCAGGAGAAAAAGCATTTTGAAGCATGTTTAAAGTTTGTTGCACAACATTTGGGGAAGCCAGTAAAATACTGGGAGAACATAGCCTGGTCAGATGAGATCAAAATTGAACTTTTTGGATGCCACAGCACACAGCATGTCTGGAGGAGAAATGACACTATACATCAGCCCATAAACACCATACCAACAGTGAAGTTTGGAGGTGGGAGTATCATGGTGTGGAGGTGTTTTTCAGCACATGGTACAGGCAGACTTCATATAATTGAAGGAAAGATGAATGGCCAAATGTACATAGACATCCTTGATAAGAACCTGCTGCCATCTGCCAAGATGCTGAAGATGAAACGAGGGTGGACATTTCAGCAAGACAATGATCCCAAACACACAACCAAGGAAACACTCAACTGGCTCCAGAGAAGGAAAATAAGGTTGCTAGAATGGCTCAGTCAGTCACCTGACCTGAATTCAACTGAAAATCTTTGGAATGAACTGAAGATTAAGAGTTCATAAAAGACACCCACGGAACCTTCAAGATTTGAAGACCATTTGTGTGGAAGAATAGGCTAAAATCACTCCTGAGTAGTGGTGTAACGGGATGTCTAAAATCACAGTTCGGTACATACCTTGGTTTTAAGGTCATGATGTGGTTCATTTTCAGTACAGTGAGGAAACAAAATGCAAAACATAAAACTGCTCATCTTTTGTATAAGCAGGAACAGCTTTGACAAAAAAAAACCCTGCAAACTGCCAGCAGTAAATTCTCCAACAAATTTAAAATGTATACAATAAAATAAATAAATTCTCTTTATAGCAAATGAACCAGACAGACAAGTGCAACAATAAAAGTTTGAATAGTCTGAATTACTCTTTTATTTTTAGGAAATTAAAGTTTGTTATTCCCCGAAGCAGTGTTTTTAACCAGGGTGCTCTGGTATGTTCAGGTTTCTGTGGGAAATTAATTATCTAATTTCACTTATTAATTGGTCAAAAAAATTGCAAGTAATTTGTCATTGTTATGTACAGGTTCTGAAGGCACTCATACACAACAACAGCAAATTTGCAATTTTTTGGACAATAAAGAAGTTGAATTAAATAATGTCCCACAAAAATCTGAACATACCAGGGCACCCTTGAAAAACACTGGCCTCAAGGGCAGCATGAACAGATTTCGCTTTTTCTTAAAAGGATGGTATTATTTTCTGGCTGAAGTGGGAACAACAAGGAACTTCATACCGGGGCTCAGTTACCTTCAGCATGTGTTGAAACCTGGTGTTCTCAACAACTGAATACGGCCTTAGATCCGCAGCTATAAAAACACCAATGGCATTTGTTATTGCTTTGGCTCGATCTGAAAAGCCCTGGAGAGGCTGTCTAAATGCCGCTGGAAGCTGCGCTTGTACCGCGCTATTATTTTTTCCATCCTGCATTGATATTCACGTTGGCGTGGTGCCATTTCAAATGAGTTAACAAGTTCAACATACTGCCAAAAGCCTATCTGATGCCGTTTTCGTCTTATTCACTTGCCTTTGCCCGTTCACATATTTCACCAGAAAGCCGAAGTGTTCCTAGACAAGAGACTTGTGAAGAGGGTCTTCAAGCTCTGGCTTCTCTGTAAAGCCAGTCATGACATTTCCTAGTCAGAGGCTGGGCTGCACCGTTCGTTTACCATCCATCCATCCATCTTCTATCGCTCTTCCAGAGGTCCGGGTCGTGGAGGCAGCAGTTTAAGCAGAGAAGCCCAGACTTCCCTCTCCCCAGCCACCTGCTCCAGCTCTTCAGAGAGGATACCAAGGCATTCCCAGACCAGCTGGGAGACGTAGTCTCTCCAGCAAGTCCTGGGTCTGCCCCGGGGTCTCCTCCCAGTGGGACGTACCTGAAACACCACAAGTGGGAGGCGTCCAGGAGGCATCCTGATCAGATGCCTATACCCCCTCAACTGGCTCCTTTCAATGTGGAGGAGCAGCAGTTCTACTCTGAGCCTCTCCTGGTTGACTGAGGTCCTCACCCTATCTCTAAGGGTGAGTCCAGCAATCCTACACAGAAAGCTCATTTTCAGCCACTTGTATTCACAATCTCATTCATTCGGTCATTACCCAAAGCTCATGGCCATAGGTGAGGGTAGGAACGTAGACTGACTGGTAAATTGACAGCTTTGCCTTAGAGCTTAGCTCCCTTTTCACCACAACAGACCAGTACAATGTCTGCATCACTGCAGATGCTGCTTCGATCAGTCTGTCAATTTTTCACTCCATTCTCCCCTCACTCGTGAATAAGACCCCGAGATACTTAAACTCCTCCACTTGGGGCAGGAGTTAATCCCCAACCCGGAGAGGACAATCCACAATTTTCTGGGTGAGGACCATGGACTCGGACTTGGAGGTGCTGATTCTCATCCCAGCCGCATCACACTGACAAACGGTCCCAGTAAGAACTGTAGGTCATTGCTGGATGAAGCCAAGAGGACAACATCATCTGCAAACAACAGAAATGAGATCCTGTGGTCACCAAGCATGACACCCTCCGTTCCCTGGCTGCACCTAGAAATCCTGTCCATAAAAATTATGAACAGGATCGGTGACAAAGGGCAGCCCTGGTGGAGTCCAACTCTCACGTTCCCAGCACACCCTCACTATACGTTTGGGTCTACCAGGTCTGAATGGCATCCTCCCCTGCCATCGGATCCAGCTCACCACCAGGTGGTGATCCGTTGACAGCTCTGCACCTCTCTTTACCCGACTGTCCAAGACATACAGTCGCAGGTCTGATGACACGATAACAAAATGGTTCATCGACCTGCAACTTAGGGTGTCCTGGTGACAGGTGCACATATGGACACCCTTATGCTTGAACATGGTGTTTGTTCTGGACAAACTGTGGTTAGCGCAGAAGTCCAATAACTGAACACCACTAAGGTTCAGATTGGGCAGGCCATTTCTCCCAAACACACCCCTCCAGGTTTCACTATCTTTGCCCATGTGCGCATTGAAGTCCCCCAGTAGGACAATGGAGTCTCCAAGAAGAGCACTCTCCAGCACCCCAGTCAGAGACTCAAAAAAGGGTGGGTACTCTGAACCATCATTTGGTGCATAGGCACAAATGAGGGTCAGGACCCGTTTCCCAACCCCAAGGCGCAGGGAAACCACCCTTTTGTCCACTGGGGAAAACTCCAATTTCGAGGCAGCACGGTGGGGGGATACAAGAATACCCACCCCTGCTCACTGCCTCTCACCCAGGGCAACTCCAGAGTACGCCAAGCTCCAGCCCCTCTCGAGAAGACTGGTTCCAGAACCAGAGCTGTGTGTGGAGGTGAAGCCGACTATATCTAGCCGGTATCGCTCAACCTCATGCACCAGCTCAGGCTCCTTCCCCACCAGAGAGGTGACATTCCACGTCCCAAAAGCCAGTTTAGGAAGCTTGGGATCAGACCGCCAAGGTCTCCGCCTTTGACTGCCACCTGATCCACATAGCACCGGACCCCTATGGTCCCTCCTGCAGGTGGTGAGCCCACTGGAGGGCAGACCCATGTTACTCCTTCAGGCTGAGTCTGGCTGGGTCCCATGGGCAGAAACCTGGTTACCAGGCGCTCGTCAACGAGCCCCTCCACCCAGGCCTGACTCCGGGGTGGGCCCCTGGTAACCCCATGCCGGGCGGGGTACACTTAATCCTCACTCTAACATTCATCATGAGAGTCTAATGGATCATTCTTAATCCGGTCCTTCACCCAAAACCAGTTTATCTTGGGTGACCCTACCAGAGGCAAATTGCCTTGAACAACATAGCTCCTGGGATCACTAGGGCACACAAACCCCCCACCATGAAAAGGTGATGATCCATGAGGGGCTGTTTGTTTCTGGCTGAAGCGGGCACAACAACCAATACATGCACGGCTAATAGTGCGAGGCAGTTACACTTTTTGTCTGTCACTCAGCATGGTCTGTGTGGAACCTCGGTGTGCCTCTGCACCGAACCAATAGTGCCGTACCAAGTATCGTTACACCCCTACTCCCTACTCCTGAGCAATGCCTGAGCCTAGTTTCTCCATACAGGAAGTGTCTGGAAGCTGTTATTACCAACAAAGGCTTTTCTACTAAATATTAAATGAATTTCACCAAGCATGTTCAGTACTTATTCCCTGTGTCATTTCCCTTTATTCAATATAACTTGTTTTGTGAACACAGTTGCCTTGATTTCTTTGTATGTATGGATTATTTGGGTTGTTACTGATACCTGGTGAAAATCTCAGGTCAATGGCTCCATCAGAAATGCGTTTAATGAGAAAAATGCTGACGTGTTCAATACTTATTTTCCTCACTGTAGATATTTTAGTCAATTTTCTTATGCTACATATTCATTTTTATAATTTAACTATCCATGTCATTTACTTCAAGTCTACAGAGCTTCAATTCTATTTTCCCACATCATTTTTTGTCTTTTTTGTTTGAACTTTTTGATCTAAAACTACTTTGTCTTTCCTCATGTTGACTGCTCTCACGTCATTTTTCAGTTCACTTCTTCTGTCTCATCAGTCACTGAGTGGAACCTTGACTTGCACTGACCTTCAGAGGTTTGGTTCTCCTGCTTCACTCCAAACTGCTCTCCCTCCTGACTGATGCAGACATCTTCCCGTTCCTCTTTAATCTGGGAACAATCTGCTTCTACCTGAACAACAATAAAGTTTCTCTCCTGATTTAGAAGCAGCTGCTCATCCAGAACCTCCTCCTGGTTAAAGTCATTTTGCTGTGGGACATCTGGAGGGACAAAGAGACACAAAAAAGGTGTTGGAATATGGTTATGACACAAAGAGATAAAGTTCATCCTATGAAGCCCATCCATCCATCCATCCATCTTCTACCGCTTTTCCGGAGGTCCGGGTCGCGGAGGCAGCAGTTCAAGCAGAGAAGCCCAGACTTCCCTCTCCCCAGCCACCTGCTCCAGCTCTTCAGAGGGGATACCAAGGCGTTCCCAGACCAGCTGGGAGACATAGTCTCTCCACCGAGTCCTGGGTCTGCCCCGGGGTCTCCTCCCAGTGGGACGTGCCTGAAACACCTCAAGTGGGAGGCGTCCAGGAGGCATCCTAATCAGATGCCCGTACCACCTCAACTGACTCCTTTCAATGTCAGCAGCACAGACCCACTGCATCTCAAGTGGAAACACTTGAGATGCCATGTTGCTTACCAAACAGCGGAGCACGCAACAGATTCCAAAAACAAACAGATTTAGAGCGAAGAGGAGACATATTTCTTGGCTCTGTGGACATAAGCATTAGTACAAGATCAGCTGGAGGGGGCCACTCATCTGAGCTGTTTTGGAGGATCGGCCAGCCAGCTGGACCATTGTCACTGCCTTGGATTAGTCTGGACAACAAACTGCTTAAAACACGCTGATTTATCACAGCTGGATGATGAGGGAGAACCAACCAGACCTGTGGTGTCCAGCTCACCTTCACCAGCTCCAAGCCTGTCCTCCTCCTGCTCTTCTAATCAGACCCGATTAGGGAAACAGAAGTGTGACACAAACATGGACCTCCTTCTAGACTACGGTCAGATGAGACAGCAGGAGCAGAGCAGGAGGGAGGAGCAGCTGAACTTCGCTTTGCTGCAAAGCAGACCAACACCCTTGTTGGACTGATGGGACGTGTTGTCTGTGCTTGAGGCACTGTAAAAAAAGTAACTATCACAGCATTGGCGCCACATGAGTAGGCTGCCCGTTGCAACAGCCTTTTTTTTATCTTCCTTCTTCTTTCTACACCTTTCACTCTGTATATATATCACGGACGCACGGATCGCCCCGGGGGTCTCCCGGGTCGGCGGATGGAGCCACGGTTTGCAGCGGGAGACGCTACAGCGGGGAGGAGCTAGTGCTAGCTCGCACTTGGCCGCCGCCCGGTGCTAATGGGAAACTCGACATACCGGGAGCTGTAGCGAAAACGATGCGGATGCCGGGCTGGAGTTTAGGCGGCGTGCAAGAAATATAAGACAGAATAATAAAGAGCGATGGCAAGAACCAAGCAGACCGCCCGTAAAATCTACTGGAGGAAGAAGCCCCCCAGGAGACAGCTAGCCACCAGGGCTGCTCGGAGAGGCGCTCCGGCCACCGGCAGAGTGAAGAGGCCTCGCCGTCACAGGCCCGTGGCTCTGAGAGAGATCCGTCGCTGCCAGAAATCCACGGAGCTGCTCATCTGTAAGCTGCCCGTCCAGCGCCTGGTGAGGGAGATCGCTCAGGACTTCAAGACCATCCTGCGTTTCCTGAGCTTCGCCGTCATGGCTCTGCAGGAGACCAGCGAGGCCCACCTGGTGGTCTCTTCTTCGCTAAGGGGGTCACCATCATGCCCAAAGACTTCCAGCTGGCCCGCCGCATCCGCGGAGAGAGAGCTTAGACTTTCTGCTGCACATTCACCAACCAACCATAATGCTCTGCACTGTGTGTCTATATATATACATTTATAGTAATATGGACATATGTTTACTAGATGTTGTTTTTTCTTGCCTTCTGATTGTTGCTCTGAGTGTTGCTATCCCTGTGCTGTTGCAATCCTGGAATTTCCCCATTGTGGGACTAATAAAGGCTTATCTTATCTTATCTTATATCAGTGTGCTGTGAAACACTGCAATCAGTTGGAATTGATAATGGGGTCCATAACAGTGGGGCCAAAGTCTGCCCTCTCTGACTACCTTGTTACTCTCAACAAGAAATAGTTCCCTGTAGATCCGTCTTTCATTAGAAAATTAAAGACATTTGCTGCTGATTTGTCATCTTTTGTTACTTAAATTTCAATTTTTTTCCCCAAATATTTGAAAATCATAAATGATTAACTTTTCTTAAAAGTTGGTGAGGTTCTTTGTCAAGAATTTGAGACTTTTTGTAAATTTACAACTGTGTACCTTAAATATAACAGCTTTTCTCACAAATTGTGAGTTTGTTTTTTTTTATCTTTGGTCAAAATCACATTCTGTCTGAGAAGTAAACAAACAAACAAGCAAAAAAAGGCAGTGGTTATGGATACATAAGCCGTAGCCACAGAATGTTTTCGACAGATACGGCTTGAATCCGAATGGCCGGATAGTGTCACGAGAGTCCACATGCCGTACCTCTTTCACAAAAATCTACAAATATGTTCTATTAATGCCGTTGTTCTCACATTTTACCATACTTTATCACAATACCATACCCCTATCGCTTTAGCATACTTTGTTAGAATCAGTTGCACTGCAAATATGCCACTAACATTACATAATTGTTTACCTTATGTCAGCTCTATTAAGTAATTTTTAACAGCAGGAAATATACATAATAGATATAAATATACACACACTGAAAATGTACCACATTTTTGGATCAGCCAATCACAGTGTGGTGCCATCGGCTGTTTCTGTTAGCTGCGTTGTATGCTGAAAATATGAGTGGATGCGTATTTCCTGTTACCACGCATGCGCGCACATGCATGGTAACCCAGGGTATGGCCAGTCTGATAAGTATGGTAAAATGTCAGAACAATGGCTCGAATCTGATTGTGTCACATGACACGCCGGACTGCATTCACAAAAATTTACAAATACATTATATTAATGCCATTGCCCTACATTCATTGTCTATTGCTACGGCAGAGTTGATCAATCTGACAAAACTTTCAAATCAGATCACTGCCACTGTAGTGTAGGGGGCAAGTGTGGTCTACCTGTAATCCAAAGGTGAGGGGTTTGTCTCCCTCTGTCGTTGTAATGAGTGTGTGAATATGTGATTTGTACGAATGGGTAGATGATCGAATCTGTTGAACACTTTGGTCATCCAGCGTTTTTTGTTTTTTTTAAAGACCTATAGAAAAGAACGCCATTTTATTACCTCTGCCAAGGGGAGGAGGGGAATGTGTTTAGTGGCGTTGGTTGGTTTGTCTAAAAGCTCTGAACGGATTTTGATGAAATTTTCGGGAAAGGTGGGTAATGGGACGGGGAACAGATGATTAGATTTTGGTGGTGAGCCGGCTCACAACGTGCATGCAGGAATTTTTTCTGTGGGGGAAATAATAATAATATGCACGGTGGCGCAGTGGTTAGCACTGCGGCAGCACAGTTTACCCTTGGCCGGGGGATTGTGGGGATCGTGGGATCGTGGGTTCGATCCCAGCCCCCGACCAACAGTGATCTGTGTGGAGTTTGCATGTTCTCCCCGTGTTGCGTGGGTTTACTCCGGGATTTCTCCGGTTTCCTCCCACATGCCAAAGACATGCATGTTAGGTTAATTGGCTGTTCTAAATTGTCCCTAGATATCTGTTTCCTATAGGCCCTTAGAACAGAGGGTTAGTATTAATGAAAGCGCTTTGAGTGGTCTTTGTGACTAGAAAAGCGCTATATAAGTGCAGGTTAGTTAGTTAGTTAGTAATATGGAGCTTCCCCTTTAAGACGTGTCCACGGAGTTCACCTCTGCACCCATACACAGTATGTGACGGCTGACATGACTTCATCTGAAGACGCCAACAAAACGCAAGCAAACTGCGGTTTATGAATGGATTTTGATGACATTTTCAGGAAAGGCGTATCATAGCACGAGGAACACAGTACCAGCAGACAAGTTAAGGATGCCTTGTAAGGCACATTACCCATATAAGATAAGATAAGATAAGCCTTTATTAGTCCCACAATGGGGAAATTCCAGGATTGCAACAGCACAGGGACAGCAACACTCAGAGCAACAATCAGAAGGCAAGAAAAAAAAAGCAAGCAAGCAAGAGCAGCTAATATACATATGTACATATTACTATAAATATATATACACACAGACACACAGTGCAGAGCATTGTAGCTGGATGGGATAAATATATGAGTATATAAACACACAGTGTGGAGCATTGTAGCTAGATGGAATAAATATGTAGATATATAAACACCCACAGTACGGAGCATTGCAGCTAGGTGGAATAAATATGTAAATATATAAACACACACAGTGTGGAGCAATGTAGCTAGATAGAATGAATATATAGATATATAAATATAAACATAAACACACCCAGTGCGGAGCATTGTAGCTAGATGGAATAAATATGTAAATGTATAAACACACACAGTGCAGAGCATTGTTGCTAGATGGGATGAAACAGCACAACCGTCTACTTAGTTATCCTACATGGTATGATTATGTGCCCATACATATTCTCACCCTCCATAGCGACCGGTATTTTCCTAGTTGTATGCCGGAGGGGACCATTGTGTAAGTCTACTGCATCTTTTGCATTCAAAAAACTATTAGGTTGTTACGTCTTTTTGCTATCTCTGCGAGAAGCCCTGCTTAGATTGTACAGTCTGACAGCCGTTGGTAGGAAGGACCTGCGAAACCTCTCGGTTGTGCACCTGGGATGATGTAGTCTGCTGCTAAATGAGCTCCTCAGTGCACAAAAATTTGCACTGAGGAGCTCTGGACTTGTTTATAAGTCACATGATTATAACATCTATCCACTGCCAGGAGGCGCCCTCTGCTGCTCACTAACAACTGTTACATTTACACTACACAATGCACACAACACTACATGCATACGATATACACACACTGCTCTCCCTCTGCTGTGTGATCTGTCTACTAAATGTCTGCTAAATATGCATTGAGGGTTTTTTTGCCTGCAATCAAAATTTCGCTTACTCATTAAGCGTCAATTTGATAAAACATGTTTTTTTCTCTCGCCTACTGTGTCATGTCCTTTCTTTTCTTTTTTTTTTCCTTTCTTCTCTATGACTGGCGCCTAGCGGCTGCCCCGGCTTTGGATGCGCTCTGCAGAGCGTGCCCAAATGCCAAGTCACGTTTCGTTACCTTGTATTCATACATGTGTAATGACAATAAAGTTGAATCTCAATCTCAATCTCAATTCAGTATGTCCTGCATAGGGTGGAACTCGGACTCCAGCAGAGATGACAGTTTAGCCACCGTCCTTCTCTCTCCTATCTCCTCCACCGGATCAAGGCGCTGCCCCAGGATGGAGCTAGCTTTCTTGATCAGTTTGTTCAGTCTCTTCCTATCGGCTGCAGTAATGCCACTGCCCCAGCAGACCACTCTAAAAGTGATGGCTGATGCCACCACCATGTCATAGAATGTCTTCAGCAGCGCCCCTTGTACACCAAAAGACCTGAGTCTCCTCAGTAGGAACAGCCTGCGCTGTCCCTTCTTGTAGAGTGCGTCAGTATAGTGTGACCAGTCTAGTTTATTGTTCAGATGAACACCCAGGTACTTGTAGGATGTCACCATCTCAATGTTTGTTCCCTGTATATTTACTGGTGCTGTGAGGGGTTGTCCTTGCCTGCGGCAGTCCACCACCAGCTCCTTAGTTTTCCTCGCGTTGATCTGGAGGCAGTTCCGATGGCACCAGTCCACGAAGTCCTGGATAAGCCCTCTACTCAGCTTCATCTCCATTGGAGATGAGGCCAACGATCGCAGAGTCATCAGAGAACTTCTGTAGATGGCAGTGTGTTGTGTTGTGTGAGAAGTCCACAGTATAAAGAGTGAACAGGAAGGGAGCCAACACCGTTCCCTGGGGGGCCCCCGTGCTACCGATGATCGTGTCGGACACACAGTCCCAGGTTCTCACAAACTGAGGCCGGTTCGTGAGGTAGTCCAGGATCCATGATGACAGGTGCTGGTCCACCCCTGCGTGCAGCAGATTGTCCTTCAGGATCATCGGTTGGATGGTGTTGAAAGCACTGGAGAAGTCAAAGAACATGATCCTCACCGCATTCCCGGGCTTCTCCAGGTGGGACAGAGAACGGTGAAGGAGGAAGATCACCGCATCCTCCACCCCAATGCCATTCTGGTAGGCGAACTGGAGTGGATTCATCGCTGGTTCCACCAGGGGGCAGAGGTGAGCAAGGAGCAGTCTCTCCAGGGTCTTCATCAAGTGGGACGTCAAGGCCACCGGTCTGTAGCTGTTCAGGTCTTTGGGGTGGGAAGTTTTTGGTACAGGTACCACACAAGATGTTTTCCACAGCTGTGGTACCCTCCCCAGCTTCAGGCTCAGGTTGAAGATATACGTCACAATCCCACACAGCTGGTCTGCACATGACTTGAGGAGCTTTGCGCTGATGCCGTCCGGTCCCGACGCCTTCCTCGCCTTGATCTTCCTCAGCTCCGTCCTCACCTGGGTCCTGGTCAGGGTCAGGATGGGGGGCTGTGTGTTGGGAGTGGGGGGGTGTTGGTGGAGTGGGGAGTGGGCAGCAGGACTTGATGTCTTTAGAGGCAGCAGTGGTTGTCGTGCAGTCAGGGGGGAGGGCGGTTGGTCAAACCTATTGAAAAACAGATTCAGATTGTTCCCCCACTCCCTGCCCCCCGTGGCCTGGGGGGAGGTATTCTGGAGCCCAGAGATCGTTTTGAGGTTTCTCCAGACCCCGCTGATGTCGCTCTGTTGCAGCTTGTCCTCCATCTTCCTCCTGAAGCTGTCCTTGCCTTCTCTGATCTTTCTCCTCAGCTCCCTCTGTACGGACTTCAGCATCTCCCTGTTCCCCAACCTGAAGATCGTATCATGGTATGTAAACACACAGCACTGGACAATGTTTCATTTTTATGACGTCCGCCAAGAGAAGGTAATGTTTTTGCTGGTGTTGTGCCAAAAAGCACTGTAATTGTCCATTGCTGATGCATAGAATATGTATTTATACAGTATCTACATGTATACATCCAGTAAATCTATGCATCTTCCCACGTAACCTTGTGACTGCGTTATCTTAATTGCTTTTAATCCTACATCAAGTTTGTTTTCAGTTCAAAATGCATCATAAGTGTTAAATATATCTTATTATACCTAGCTCAGTACTGTATACCTGTTGAAATATACTGTGGGGCAAAAAAGTATTTAGTCAGCCACCAATTGCGCAAGTTCTCCCACTTAAAAGATGAGAGAGGTCTCCAATTTTCATCATAGGTATACCTCAACTATGAGAGACAAAATGAGAATGGGGCTCCACGCAAGATCTCACCCCGTGAGGTCAAAATGATCACGAGAACGGTGAGCAAAAATCCCAGAACCACACGGGGGGACCTAGTGAATGACCTGCAGAGAGCTGGGACCAAAGTAACAAAGGCTACATCAGTAACACACTACGCCGCCAGGGACTCAAATCCTCCAGTGCCAGACGTGTCCCCCTGCTTAAGCCAGTACATGTCCAGGCCGGTCTGAAGTTTGCTAGAGAGCATTTGGATGATCCAGAAGAGGATTGGGAGAATGTCATATGGTCAGATGAAACCAAAATAGAACTTTTTGGTAAAAACTCAACTTGTCGTGTTTGGAGGAGAAAGAACACCATACCTACAGTGGGGCAAAAAAGTATTTAGTCAGCCACCAATTGTGCAAGCTCTCCCACTTAAAAGATGAGAGAGGTCTCCAATTTTCATCATAGGTATACCTCAACTATGAGAGACAAAATGAGAAAAAAAAAATCTAGAAAATCACATTGAAGGATTTTTAATGAATTAATTGGTAAATTCCTCGGTAAAATAAGTATTTGGTCACCTACAAACAAGCAAGATTTCTGGCTCTCACAGACCTGTAACTTCTTCTTTAAGAGGCTCCTCTGTCCTCCACTCGTTACCTGTATGAATGGCACCTGTTTGAACTTGTTATCAGTATAAAAGACACCTGTCCACAACCTCAAACAGTCAGACTCCAAACTCCACTATGGCCAAGACCAAAGAGCTGTCAAAGGACACCAGAAACAAAATTGTAGACCTGCACCAGGCTGGGAAGGCTGAATCTGCAATAGGTAAGCAGCTTGGTGTGAAGAAATCAACTGTGGGAGCAATTATTAGAAAATGGAAGACATACAAGACCACTGATAATCTCCCTCCATCTGGGGCTCCACGCAAGATCTCACCCCGTGAGGTCAAAATGATCATGAGAACGGTGAGCAAAAATCCCAGAACCACACGGGGGGACCTAGAGAATGACCTGCAGAGAGCTGGGACCAAAGTAACAAAGGCTACATCAGTAACACACTACGCCGCCAGGGACTCAAATCCTCCAGTGCCAGATGTGTCCCCCTGCTTAAGCCAGTACATGTCCAGGCCGGTCTGAAGTTTGCTAGAGAGCATTTGGATGATCCAGAAGAGGATTGGGAGAATGTCATATGGTCAGATGAAACCAAAATAGAACTTTTTGGTAAAAACTCAACTTGTCGTGTTTGGAGGAGAAAGAACACCATACCTACTGTGAAGCATGGGGGTGGAAACATCATGCTTTGGGGCTGTTTTTCTGCAAAGGGACCAGGACGACTGATCCGTGTAAAGGAAAGAATGAATGGGGCCATGTATCGTGAGATTTTGAGTGAAAACCTCCTTCCATCAGCAAGGGCATTGAAGATGAAACGTGGCTGGGTCTTTCAGCATGACAATGATCCCAAACACACCACCCGGGCAACGAAGGAGTGGCTTCGTAAGAAGCATTTCAAGGTCCTGGAGTGGCCTAGCCAGTCTCCAGATCTCAACCACATAGAAAATCTTTGGAGGGAGTTGAAAGTCCGTGTTGCCCAGCAACAGTCCCAAAACATCACTGCTCTAGAGGAGATCTGCATGGAGGAATGGGCCAAAATACCAGCAACAGTGTGTGAAAACCTTGTGAAGACTTACAAAAAACATTTGACTTCTGTCATTGCCAACAAAGGGTATATAACAAAGTATTGAGATGAACTTTTGTTATTGACCAAATACTTATTTTACCGAGGAATTTACCAATTAATTCATTTAAAATCCTTCAATGTGATTTTCTGGATTTTTTTTTTCCTCATAGTTGAGGTATACCTATGATGAAAATTGGAGACCTCTCTCATCTTTTAAGTGGGAGAACTTGCACAATTGGTGGCTGACTAAATACTTTTTTCCCCACTGTATACTTCATGGCAAATATAACCCCATAACTACAATATGGCACCTGGTGATCAGTTTTTGGCAGCTGATCACTTTTTGCCATGACACGAGCATTGCTTTGTCCTTCTGTCTCTTAGCAACTTTACTCCAAAATTTATGAAAGGATTTTGATTAAATTTTCAGGAAAGGTGTGTAATGGCATGGGGAACAGATGATTACATTTTTGTGGTGATGTGGATCACCACCTGGATCCAGGAATTTTTTGGAAAAATCAGTATCAACTTAGTTAAATTTTACTTTTGCTGGTACACCAGAATTTCTGTAGCTAAGTTACCTAATACTATTTATTTGTTATTTCAATAAATCTTATAGAAGGAAACTTGAATTAGTATTTTTTTTTATCAATATCAAATGCAGAAATGTTGCATTTAGAAAACTGCTGCATTTCTAACATGTCATGTTTGGGGGAAATGAGCTGCTTGCCGGAGGTCTGCGCTCTCTGAGTGCTTTTCTAGTTGTTTTTGCTGCTGTTCCTCTGTCTGTTTGCAGGATCATGCAAAAACTAGCAGTATTGCTAAACCTGGCATCCATACATTTATATTAATGTTCATAAGTATGTAATGTCCCATTCAAATAAGCATTAAACTTAAAAACTCATTGATGGATTTGGATGACATTTTCACGAGAGATGGCCCTTGGCACCATTTAGCCATTTCTAAAGCTTTGGGACTACAGCGAAGCACAGTGAGAACCATTATCCATAAATGGCAAAAACATGCAACAGTGGTGAACCTTTCCAGGAGCGGCCGGCCAACCAAAATTACCCCAAGAGTACAACGACGACTCATCCAAGAGGTCGAAAAAGACCCCATAATGACATCCAAAGAACTGCAGACCCCACTTGTCTCAGTTAAGGTCAGTGTTCATGACTCCACCATAAGAAAGAGACTGGACAAAAATGGCCTGCATGGCAGAGTTCAAAAACGAAAACCACTGCTGAGCCAAGAGAACATATAAGCTCATCTCAGTTTTGCCTGAAAACATCTTGATGATCCCCAAGACTTTTGGGAAAATACTCTGTGGACTGAAGAGGCAAAAGTTGAACTTTTTGGAAGACGTGTGTCCCATTACATCTGGTGTAAAAGTAACAGCTTTCAGCAAAGGAACATCATACCAGCAGTAAAATATGGTGGTAGCACGATGGTCTGTAGTTGTTTTGCTGCTTCAGGACCTGAAAGACTTGCTGTGGTAAATGGAACCATGAATTCTGTTATCTACCAAAAAATCCTGAAGGAGAATGTCCGGCCATCAGTTCACGATCTCAAGCTGAAGTGCACTTGGGTTCTGCAGCAAGACAATGATTCAAAACACATCAGCAAGTCCACCTCTGAATGGCTTAAGAAAAACAAAATGGAGACTTTGGAGTGGCCTCGTCAAAGTCCTGACCTGAATCCGATTGAGATGCTGTGGGCATGATGTGGTCAATATGGACAATGGTCAAAGGCGGCTCATGCTCGAAAACCCTCCAATGTGACTGAATTACAACAATTCTGCAAAGATGAGAGGGCCAAAATTCCTCCACAGCGCTGTGAAAGACTCATCGTCAGTCATCGCAAATGCTTGATTGCAGTTGTTGCTGCCAAGTGTGTCCCAACCAGTTAATAGGTTTAAGGGGCAATCCCTTTTTCGCACAGGGTCATGTAGGTTTGGATTATTTTTCCCTTAATAATAAACACCTTCATTTAAAAACTGCATTTTGTGTTGACTTGTGTTATCGTTGTCTAATATTTAAATTTGTTTGATGATCTGAAACATTTAAGTGTGACAAACGTACAAAAAAAAAAAATAAATAAAAAAAATCAGGAAGGGGGCAAACACTTTTTCACACCACTGCTCTATGCTGAAGCACTGTGACTGCTCCTTGCTGCCGACGCCGGGCATGGATACGACATGAGTCTGGATTCTGCCCCTTTTCCTCACTGTCCTCTTGCTGCAGGGTCAAGCTCAGAGCGGCTGTATCCCCGTCCGGGTGTGTTGCACTCCCAACATTAGTGTTCCCACAGAGCCCAAAGTTGTTGCAGATGGTAAAACCCAGTTCATAAAAAAGATCACATCCCAGGATATTATCCCCACGTGTAGCCACCTGGAAACCAAACGCTGAGAGGACTCTTGACCTGTAGCAAACCCCCAGCGATACGGCCCCTACTAAGCTGATTTGTGTCTGCCCGGAGCCATACAGCTCCACTGGATTCTTCCCAGTAGGATGGTAGGTAAAGAATTTTTTCACTCTAACCCAGTTTATCACTGACTGCACAGCAGCGGTGTCCAGCAGCAACGTCAAGCTGACGTCATCTGACCTTCCTGTGCGCCATTTGTACGTCTCCCCTCTGGAGCCTACTGCGTGAATGGTGGTTGTTGGTGGTTCTTTTGAAGTGGGTGGCTGGTTTGATGTCCGTTGTGATGATTGGCACACCTTGGCGAAGTGACTGAGTGGATTGCTGCCCTCCAGCCAGGCAGGATCACACTCACTCTCGGTGCGTCAAGCAGCCACCGTTACCACACGAATCGTGTCCCATGATGTTCACTTGCCCTGTAACGTTCACCTCAGCGTCCTCCAACGGAGTTGCGGTGTTAACGGGTACTTCTGCTGGGGTAACTGCATGAACTAGCGGCACTTGTTGTTGTGGCTCACCTAGTTGTGGTGTTAGCTTGTCGGCAGCCTCCAACTGGAATGCCAAATCCACTGCCTTCGCCAGTAGTAGGTCATTGGGCGCCCTGATTAGCTTTGTCCACAGCCACGGGTTGCTGGTGTGCGTCGCTAGCTGGTCCTGCACCATTTCCTCCTCTAGTTGCCCAAACCTGCCCCTGCTCGCCAGACAGTGGAGCCAGGGGTGCCTCCAGAAATTTTTCATGTGAAGGGGGAAGGAGGGGGGGCACTGAAAATCTTGGGATGGCACATTAAAATCAATTTAAAATGTAATCACGCTGCGCGCCCCTTCACATTTGGTGTGAATGCACCTTGACAGTGTGATCTGTCCCACTTTGCTGTATTTCGTTAATATTTCTTAATAATATACAGCACACGTCAATTATTCTTAAACATCTACTACATGTAAAATATGACACAGAAAAACAAGCTATAAAATGATGTTAAGACTGTCCAGTGGCAGGGACCAGGGATGGCCACTGAGGGGCCCAAGTGGTGGCAGGGGGGCCATGCCCCCCCTCCCCCTGGGGACGCCCCTGAGTAGAGCCTGGCTTGTCCAGCCACGTCACTATAAAACTGGGGTAACAGGCACACTTCCATTTTCAGGAAAAATGTTGAATTTTTCTCCGGAAGACCAATTTTTCTCCTCGTCGCCATTGTTGTGTCTTGAAATTACGACAGCAGAGGCGATGGCTGAACTGAATGATGGTTCATTAAACAACATTGTGAACAGTACATGTTACAGTACATAGGTTAGCAAGCTAACTATAGCTGGGTACAGGGTGGTGTGTTGGCTCGAGGCAGAGCACCAAAGAGACAGTCTCCTGCTGTTAGTCTCCTAATATAGGCACGGTGTGATGCAGTGTTTCCTCTGGCTTAGAGACCTTGGCACAGTGACAACATATTTTTCCCGGGGGGTGGGGGTGGGGGGCACAAAACACATGACACTATTGTAACTGGAATATGTTAATTTTATACTATTTATTTCTTTTTTTAAAATTTTGCACAGTAACTTTGCATATGGAACTTACTATATGAAGTATTGCACAACCAAGGCTTGAATCTTGGAATATTGGGCCAGTTGGGGTCCCACCCAGACGTCCTGTGTTTGGACTTCTTACTGGTGTCATCCTTCTCTCCCTCCTCTGCTCTCTCCTCTCCTGGACCCTCTGCCTGAACACTTTCCTCTCCTTGGCTCCTCTCTTCTGTCTCATCTTGCCCTCTCTGAGCTCTGTCTAATTCAGGTTCTCTGTCTATGTTGGGAAACAAACAAGTTAGAAAATACCAAGTGACACGTTTTGTCCTGCAGGATTTTTTTTGTCATGGTTTACATAAATGACAAAAATGTGCATTTTTATTCATGTTTCTTTTATTCCCCCATTGAGAAAGAGTAGTAAAGAGAAGGAGAAAAAACATTCATAATAGTAATTTTCTCATACATACTTAAATTATATGATCAGAGGTGGGTAGCCAGAAATTCTACTCATGTAAAAGCAGTATTATCTTATGAAATTAATAATTAAAAGTAGACAACGAAAAATTTCTAGTTGAGTTAAGGCAGGGGTGGGCACTGAGGGTCATTCCACTGCAGGTTTTCTGTTCCACCCAGTCTCTTCAGCAGGTGTTTTCAATGATTAGCAATCCTTGAAGCTGATAAGAGCAAACACCTGCTAAAGAAACTGGGTGGAACAGAAAACCTGCAGTGGAATGGCCCTCCATGGCACATGATTCCGATTTTAAGTCTACTTTATGTCACAATCACTTATTTTTCTGTGACTTATTAATATTTAGGAATACATGTTTGTTTGATTTAATTTAGGTGTCGTTTTACTTTTCTAGTCATCTTAACTGCCTAGTCTTCTTATCAGCAAACTATCTTATTTATCAGTGACTTTTTATCACCCTGTCTAAGCTCCAGTGGGGGTTGTGCCTCTCTTCTGGCTGCAGGGCAGGGTTGTGCGTTGCGGCCCCACGCTTCCACACTTGGATCCTTGGCGCCCAGCCATAAGCCTTAAGCCCTAAGTTTTACACTGATGAAACTTTCTTTGTGTGTGTTTGTGTCTATATGTGTAAGTGTGTGTGTGTGTGGGGGGGGGTAATTTGCGTTTTATTTCAATGTGTGAAGCACTTTGCAATGCATCTTTTTGTATGAAAAATGCTACATAAATAAAGCTTTAATAGACTGAGTGAATGGTGATTGCCCACCCCTGAGTTAAGGGTACCCACTTAAAAAGTTGGGTGACTTCTTGAAGGTTTGAGGATTTTCTCCAAAATTTATAACAATTTTCTTATAGTTTTCTACTTTTCTCTGTAAATTTATCTAAATTTGTAAACATTTTCCTCAATTGCAGTTTTATCTTGTAAAATTATGACTTTTACTGGATATTTGAGACTTTATTATAAACTTGTGGATTATTTGAGAGCTAATTTTTGTCTATTTTTTATAAAATTACCAGGTTTTTTTTTCTTCTACCGCTGAATCCTTTTCAGGTTGCGAGGGGGCTGGAGCCTATCCCAGCATCTTTGGGTGAGAGGCAGGGTACACCCTGAACACATCACCAGTCCATCGCAGGGCTCGTTTTTTTGTTTAATATATAAATTTGAAATAGATTGTGGTAAAATTTGGACTTTTTTCCTTATACAATTTACACTTTTGACCATAATTTTGCAGAGCCAGAACAGAACAATAATCTCTGATTTCAAAGAAAAAATATTAATAAAATTATATTTAATGAAATAAATTCACTTAAATTACCAAATATTCTGTCATTTCTGTTATATTTCTATATATGTATAGTTTTTTAGAAATCTCCTCACCAACCAGACAGCAGTAAAAACCTCCCTTATTTTGAAATCCAAATGTTGGCACATTTAGTTTGTCTGAAGGCTGCTGACGGATTAAAGTCATTGACTTTGTGAATTTCGGTCATCTTAACATGCCAGGTACATAATAATGAACATAAATTAGTGGGAGAGGATAAGGAGTTCAGAACAACTCCTTACGTGTGAAAAAATGATCCGTCCTTGGACTGTGTCCGAGGTGCATAAGTTGCTTATATCTGCAAGTTAATAGTTAATATTAATCCTTGCCTTTCCCGGCATATCGACAGCCAAAAAGCAAAACCTCCCGTCTGAAAAATGCACTTAGTCATTAGTGCCTTGCAAAGTGCAGATAGGTGGTATTATTAATGCATAATATAGTAATATAGTCCAAAACCATGTATTATGTACTGGGTATACTTAAAAAAATAGCATTCTGCAAGAAAACAAAAAGGTTTTTTTAGTTTTCTCAAAAAAGTGCATTTTTCAGATAGGAGGTTTTGCATTTCGACCATCAATATGAAGCCTAACTACACCTGTTAGCTAAGCGACTCATTATTGTTCCCATTACCAGCGGGTTAAAACCACCATAAATGCCTCCACTGCTTACATACCTCTTTTTTTCTGCGTTTAAAGTACTTTAATAAGCTCATGCTTCTGTCGGACAGCAATGCCCGAGAGACACTGCCTGCCGACTGACAGTCACACGGGCACTGCGCTTCCTAACTCCGGTGCATGGACCACTGTCACGCGCATTGTTCGTGTACATTCCTTAATTTATTTTTCTTAAATTTATATTTCCTATTAGTGTGGCGACCCGCCATGCAGGAAAGTTACCAGAGGAAACCCTGGTGATGACATCACGTCATGCGTCATACCAAAGACCATATAAAAATGGAACTTCCCGCCTTCTAGCTTGGTGCTCAGCGTGATAGAATGAGGGAAGGAAAAGTTGTGGCGGTGCCTTGCATGGCAGTGACCCCTCTGATTCTACATGTGATTAACATTGTAGATAGGAGAAACGTAATTTGGTTCTACTGTACATGTTTGGCTGTATGGACTGAATGACAATAGAGATGACTTCTTCTTAACAGATGCGGTTATCTACCCATTCACATACATATATGTCACATATTCACACACAACATTACAAAGACAGTGGGCAAGAATAGCTATGTTCCAATTCAGAGTGTACTTCAACTGTACTCCCTACTCCCTGCTCCGTTCTCAGGGAATATCAGTGAAGTTAACTGCCCTTCACAAAATTTCTTCATTTGAAACACCCTGTAATCGTCAGCTCCCTCCTCTGTGCGTTACCATGGTAACCATAAACATGTACTGATACTATGATGGATAATTTATATTTTTTAAATAAAATATTAATAGAAATATATTTATATTAGTCAGTTGATATAAACAATAACCAACAACAATTAACTCATTAATAACGTTAGCAACAATAGCTTGTTTTACTCGTACTTGAGGCGCAATGGCTTATGGGTAATTTTGCAAACTATTCCGGTGAAGTGATGTACCGTTGTTCACTTCTTCCCTTCTCAGTTCCCTTTGAACTGAAGACCACTCACTCCCTTCAGTTTGGAATCTCAGTTAATATGACGGCATACCCTGTGCAGTCCACTTCGGAGTACACTACTGGGTGATCGGAACACAGCCAATCACCTCACCTTTTGATCACAGTACACTACACTCTTCCCCGACACTACAGCGGCAATGGTGAGCTGATCTGAAAAGGCTGTCGGATTGATTAACTCTTCTGTAGCAATAGACAATGCGTATTGGGCTCCAGTGTTACTATTAACCTCTTGCACTCCGGTGTACCGCGGGTGGTCCTAGGGAAAAAAAAAAAAAAAGCTGCATTTCCGTTCTTCCACTACAGACACAGCCACGAACAGAAAGCCAAAGGAGTGCATTAATTGGTTTAGATGTGATTGACCTCTCATTCGACTAATAAGAGCCTTGAATTGGGTTTCTGAAACCTTGAAGAACCAATGACTAAAAACCTAGCAAGAAGGACCTGCCTACCAACGGCTGCGAATACAGCGAGCCAATTGAAGTACAGAAGTTCGAAAGCGTGCGTCCCTTGTGTAAAATCTGTTTTGTGTAAGACTGGGTGACACACACGCGTTCGCCAGTCTTTTTTTTTTTACTACTGTTCTTATTTTTTTTTTCCACAATATCTTTATTGAACCTTTTTTTTTTTTTAACAAACATGATACAAACAATCAAACACTAACACTAAAGTACTACAAAAAAAAAAAAAAAGCCCTAAAAACACCAACAACCACCAACAAAATCAAGTCTTCAACAATGCTCCTCTGTTTAGTCTAGACAATCCAATACATTAGTATACATATTATGTTCACCAGTTTGGAATTTACAAGGTCCACACACATCATTCACCTTCTTCTTCAAGAGTTATGTTTAAATTTTTTACATAATCAATAAAAGGTCTCCATATATTCTCAAACACAATTTCCTTTGATTTCAGTATATATGTTATTCTTTCTAATGGAAGGTTTGTTAACATCTGTCTTAACCACTGAGTCACATCTGGTCTATGAGTCTTTTTCCATAATAGTGCAATACATTTTTTGGCATTAAGCAAACTGAGGTCTATGAATGTTCTTTCACTTTTATTGAAATTATGCTTTTCTGGGTACAGACCCAACAAAAACAGTTTAGGATTCAATATGATTTGTTTTGAGATTATTTTTTCAATTGTTACCCTCACCTCCTCCCAAAACATTCTTATTAATCTACATTCCCATAAACAATGAAATAGGGTTCCTTTACTTTCCATGCATTTTGTGCATGTATCTGGTATATTTTTGTTATATCTATTTAACTCCTCCAGTGTAACATACATCCGCATTAACCATTTGAAATGTATCAATTTAAGGCGTGCATTTATTGATTTGGTTTGAGCTTCTGTACAAGCCAATTCCCATTGTTCCTCTGAAATTTCAATTTGCAGATCTTCTTTCCAGTAGTTTAATCTTTTCAGTGAATTTTCACTTGAAGATAGTGTCAATGAGTTATAAAACTCTGAAATAATACCCTTTCTTTTACTATCTTTCATCATCATTTTTTCCAAGGATGAATAAATAGGTCGAGTGAGAGCTTTATTTTGATTTGATCGAATAAAGTTTCTAAGTTGAAGATATTTAAAAAAATGTGTTCTATTGAGATTAAATTTGATCCTCAGCTCTTCAAAAGACATTATGTTGTCTGCACATGGCAAATATAAATCCTGAATCTTTTGTATCCCTTTTAAATTCCATACTTTAAATACAGCGTCCGCTCTCCCTGGTTTAAAATATTGATTACCCCATATTGGACTAAATTGTGACAATAACTGTGGTTCTTTTAAATAGTTTTTAGCTTCACACCATATTTTGATCATATGCTTTACAAATGGATTTTTAACTTGTTTTTGTAATTTTTTTGCCGAATCTGAGTATATGAATATGGGAAGAGGTAAAGGTAAATTGTATGATTCCATTTCAGTCCAGTGAGGGAGATCATTTGATGAAAAATAATATGTCATAGACCTCAGTTGTGCCGACCAATAATACAACATAAAATTTGGACATTTCAGACCTCCACGATCAAATGGTAAATATAATAAAGACAAACGTAATCTAGCCCTCCTGTTGTTCCATATAAATTCCACTAACTTTTTTTTTATTCTTGAGAATAGATCTAAAGGTGGTGATAAGGGAATGTATTGAAATAAATAAAGTATTTTAGGTAAAATATTACTTTTAAGTATATTGATTCTCCCGATCATCGACATTGGTAGTGACATCCATCTCTGAGTTAACTCATTGATATCTGACATTAAGGCTTCATAGTTGACACTGGCGACTGATTCTAGCTTAGGCATAATTTGGATTCCTAAATATTTAAACTGATTTACAACATTGAATTGATTTACCTCAGGGGCTGGGTAATTTCTCTGGGTCTCATTTAGCATTAATATTGAAGATTTAGTTTTATTTATTTTATATCCTGATATTTCCCCAAAATTCTTTATTAAATTCAACAAGGTTGGAATTGATTTTTTTAGATTCGACATAAACAAAATTATATCATCGGCGTACAGGGAGATTTTATGTTCTGTTGGTCCAACTTTAATTCCATATATTTGTGAATGTAAACGTATCGCTATCGCTAAAGGTTCAATTGCCATAGTAAACAGTAAAGGTGAAAGTGGACAGCCTTGTCGACATCCTCTATTGATTTTTATTGGTTTTGAAATATTGTTATTTGTTAGGATTTCTGCTGTAGCATTATTGTATATTATTTGAACCCATTTTATGAAATTATTTCCAAGTCCAAACCTTTGTAGGACTTCAAAAAGAAAGGGCCATTCAACTCTATCAAAGGCCTTTTCGGCGTCCAATGATAGGAGAGCTGTATCCGGTGCTTCTTTATTAAAATAAATAATATTAAATAGTCTTCTTACATTATGGAAGCCTTGTCTACCCTTTATAAAGCCATTCTGATCTCGATTAATAATATTTGGTAAAATTTCTTGTATTCGTCTTGCTAAAATTTTACAGATTATCTTAAGGTCGGCGTTTAATAGGCTTATTGGTCTCATATTTTCACATTTATTAGAGGGCTTACCTGGTTTTGGCAGCAGTATAATTAAGGCATTATTTATGTATGATGGTAAATTATTATTTTGAAATGCTTCTAAAACCATTTCCAAAAAAGGTTTTATTAATTTATTCTTAAATTTTTTATAAAGGTCAACTGGAAGACCATCTGGTCCTGCACTTTTTCCTGATTTCATATTATCAATGGCTAGCCCAACTTCTTCTTGACTAATTTTAGACTCCAATATCTCCCTGTTTTCATTTGGAATACACGGTATAGATAGTTCGTTCAAAAACCCATTTAGTTTTGTTAAATCAGGTTCATTTTGGTATCATATAATTTTTCATAGTAATCTCTAAAGGCTCTATTAATTTCTAAAGGATCTATAACTACCTGTCCCTTACTTATAATACTGGTAATTGGTGTTTTAATTTCCAATTGTTTAATCTGCCATGCTAATAATTTTCCTGATTTTTCACCTTGTTCATAAAAAGATTGTTTCAATCTTAGAAGACTCGAGGCAGCTCTATTCGCTGATTTTTTGTCGTATTCAGCTCTCAAAATCAGTAATTCATTCTCCAACCTTGGGTCACTTCCTGCATACACTTTTTCCTGAAGACTTTTTATTTTATGTTCCAATTTAGCTCTCTCCTCTCGAGTCTTCTTAGATTTTGATCCTGTATAACTAATAATATGTCCCCTAATAAAAGCTTTGAAAGCCTCCCACTTTACACATGCTGATGTTTGTGTAGTATTGATGTCAAAGAACTCGTCTATCTGTTTTTCTATATACTTGACAAATTCCTCATCCTGAAGCCATTTATGCTGAAATTGCCATCTACCTGATTCCTTTGTCAATTTTTTATCTACATATATTAGACAACAGGGTGCATGATCAGAAATCACGATGTTATCATAAAAGCAGTTTTGAATCTTGGACCTTAATTCTGTGGAAATCAAAAAATAATCAATACGTGAGAATGTCTTGTAGGTACTGGAATAACAAGAATAGGCTTTAACTTGTGGTTTCATTTCTCTCCATATATCTAACAATCTCAATTCTTTCATAAAATGATTAATAGTCATCCTACATCCAATGTGCATACAATCCAGTCCTGTTGATCTATCCACACCTGGATTCAATGTACAATTAAAATCCCCTGCTATTATATGTTGCCCTGTAAGTGATGATAAGATGAGAAATAAATTAGCAAAGAACTTCTGATCATCTATATTGGGACCATATAAGTTCACAAGATTTATATTTTCTAATAGCAAAGAACCTTGAATGATTACATATCTTCCAAATTTGTCTCCAATTACATTTTTCACCTGAAAAGGAACTGATTTATGTATGAGAGTCATAACTCCCCTGGCTCGGGATGAAAATGAAGAGGTGAATACACTTCCCTGCCATCTACTCCTAATTCTTTTAACATCCTCCTCTATCAGATGAGTTTCTTGTAAAAACACAATTCTTGAACCCATGTCCTTTATTTTATTCATAACTTGTTTAAGTTTTTTTAAATTTTGTAGACCTCTGCAATTCCATGAAGTTAAATTAAGATTAACACTTTGGTCCATGATCAATAGAGAGTTTGGGATTACCTTGCAGTGTAAACATGCTCATACAGAGAAGCAAAAACATGAGTGGTTGAACATTCATCCTACAAACTACACACAAACAAATTTCCCCTTCCCACACTTGTGGCAAACCCCCCAAAATCAAAAGAAAAATTCTGTCTCCCGATATAGCCATCGACCGTTCCACACCCACGGGGAACAGCCTAAGCCACTCCTTCTTCATCCTCCCAATCACCCTAACTCTACTGCTTTTAATGACGTAACATTAACTCTCCTCTGTAGTTTTCCAACTTAACTCCAAAATTTTTAACAACTTTGTACATCATAGTTTTTTTTTTGTTTGTTTGTTTTGTTTTTGTTTTGTTTTTTTAATATATAATACAATCTATATTTTGTAAACTTACTATTTACTTCAAGTCAGTCAGATGCCTGTGCAAATGCTTAATTATTCTACCTTATATTTTGTTCATGCTTAGCTCCCACCAGTCTCTTCTTCTTCTTTGATCTTCTTGATGAACTCCTGCGCCTCCTCTGGGGTCTTGAAGATGTGGGTTCTGCCCTCATACGTGGTCAGCAGTCTCGCAGGATAGATTACACCATGACGAATCCCAAGGTTGCGCAGCTCCTTACGTATGGGATCAAACTGCTTCCTCAATTGCTGGATTCCTGTGGCCAAATCTGGGTAGAACCGCACCTGCTGGTCCTGGTGTTTAATCTCTCCTTTAGCACGTGCAGCGTTGAAGATCTTCATCCTGTCTCTGTTACTAAGAAACTTCATAATTAAGGTCCTCGGCGGTCCCTTATCTCTCCGTGGGCCAATACGATGTGCTTTTTCCAGAACCACTGCTGATTGCAACTCCTCGCTGCCCAGCACCTCCGGAATCCACTTTTCCAGAAAGGAACATACGTCCCGACCTTCTGATTCCTCTGGAAGACCCACCAGCCTCAAATTATTCTGTCTCGACCGAGATTCCAAATCCAAAATATTATCTTCCAGAGATTTTTTTTTTTTTCCAAAGTGCGCACCTTTAATTGAAGACGGGTGACGTCATCTTCAGCACTAGCGAGACGGAGCTCCATCTGTGCCGTTCGTTCTACACAGTCACCCAATTCCTTTCTTATTCCTTCCAACGCTGTCATAATCCCATCAAATCTAGAGGAAAAGTCCGCTCTCATTGAACTCATGGCAGCCATCAGCGCATCTGCGCCATTCCCCGCAGACATCGCACCGCCGCCAGCCTCCTCCGCCATATATGGAGTTTTGTTTGCTGCGTCACAGACCTGAAAGTCCGTTAATTTGGACTGTTTCGGCGGCTCGCTTTTTCCTTTTCCTGGTTTTCCAGCCTTAGGCTTCGCCGACATATCCTCGCCCAAATGCTGGGATACGTTCTGTCCCAAATGAGAGAGTTATTTGCCGATTTTTTTTCTCCAGGAGCAGAGCAGAGCGAGACACGTCCGTCCTACGTGGCAGCCATAACCGGAAGTGACTACTGTTCTTATTTGTTTTGAAAAATCGTTCGCCAAAACCGCAATCATGGAAGCGCAAAACCGCAATAATGGAATTATGGTTTGACTGGGTCGCGTGACCAGAACCACAAGTCCGTAACAAGCAGACCAGCGTCATGTTCGTCTGACAATGAGGAAGAGAAGTTCGCCAGCGACACTGCTGTTGTGGACAGGTAAGTATTATAAGCTAAATTATTCTTTATCCCTGAAAATTGTAATCAAAATGACTTTTGACCGATCGGTAAATTATAACTGTGCGTCATCGCAACATGAAGACCGCGGTGCACGGACTGGACACGGTCCATGCGTTGCGTCCAGACCGTGAACAGCCCCCCCACCCCGCTACTCTTCTGTAGCGGATTGCAGATATTATTGCAGATATTTTAGTACAACTGTGCATAGTAGACTGCGGCGCACGGCCGTGGTCCGTCATGTGCCGATGGACGATGTCCGTCCTCTGTAGCGGGGGGGGGGGGAGTTGTTATCTTCTACATTACAGATATTTTAGTATAATTTTTATTGCACTGTAGGTTATTTTTGCTTGTAAAAAAAAAAAAAAAAAAAAAAAAAGCCACACATTTTTTACATGGCATGCTTCTTTGTGTGTGGGGGCTTGTTTGTTCATTCATTCATTCATGAATGAATAAACAACCACCACCACCCCACACACACACACACACACACACACAGCCCTTCACTTTTCATTAGAGCCCAAGATGAAGCTTCTATATTGAATCATTCAAAAGTTACAGACGTTTTTCCAAACTGTGCCATTTGGCACAATTTGGCACAGTTCAAAAACGCCTGGGAACAACCTAAGAAAAAAGCTGTGTAATATATTCATTTTTTGTGGTATTGTTACAAAATTTTGACCGCAGCTGGATAACACTTGGTTATCCAGCTGTTGCATTTTCCAGCCCGTTTCTGTTGCATTTTCCAGCCCGGATCTGACAGCTGTGTGTTATTTGCAAGCATTTGTATCCAAAAAAACACCCATGCGAAATTTATTTTCTTCAAGTTCAGTATGTTTAGATGACTGTAACTCAGTGGCAGGAGCACTTAGAGAGATTATGACTGTTTTGCCAAAAAATTCAAAGTGTTTTCTTTTAAATGAGACCAACCCCATGAAGATGGTGCAAATGGTTGAAGAACAGCTTTTGATTTACTTTGGGTACGTTATTTTTTGGCGTTTTTAGGGAAATTGACCAGAGTGCAAGGGGTTAACTGGCGTCTGATTAACTGGTGAGGGCAAACAGATGTGCGTATGTTTCACTATTAAAACATGTTTTTCACATAACCTCGAAACAAACGTTGTGCATTCTTCTACTGTGAAGTGGCTTGCCTGTCAATTTTTCACCCATAACACCAAAACAGTAAATTATATTCCTACCTGTTTCATTGCTTTGTGTTTCTCCAAAGCTGCTGTTAGATCAATTTGTGACAGCAGCTGCTACAGGTGTGGTTTGTGGGTGGGGAAAATAGGTGATAATTATGCTATGGTAAATAAAGTCAGACAAATGCTCGTGTTATCATTAGTTATGTTTATTTGTCATACAGTTGAGATTTACAAACACCCCCCCCCCCCCCACACACACACACACACAAACAAAAGCATCCATCCATCTTCGACTGCTTAATCCTTTTTCGGACCGTGGGGGGGGGGGGGCTGCAGTCTATCCCAGCTTCTTTGGACAAGAGGCAGAATACACTCTGGACAGATCCCCAGTCCACTGCAAGGCCAACACAGAGAAACAGACAACCATTCACTCTCACATTCATACCAAAGGACAATTTAGAATCCCCAGTTGATGCCAATTAATCTAACCTGCATGTCTTTGGCCTGTGGGAGGAAACCGGAGTACCCGAAGTAAACTCATGCAGACATGGGGAAAACATGCAAATGTGGTGTCGTGAGTGTGGCGTGTGTGTGTGTGATGCCGTACCCGCCCCTGGCGTGATGTCAGGTGGGCATGGCCCTTGTATATAAATAGTTCTGTTCTCTGTAATAAAGTTGGTTGGTTGGTGTTGTTGGTTCCCACATGAATGTGACTCTGACTCCTTCCTTATTCATACATAACAGTTTGGCGACGAGAATAATTATGGCAGTGTATGGGCTACCTCAAACCCTAATTCCGTTTCTGGAGTACGCAGGAGAGCCGGTGATCCTGTGGCCGAAGTGGAGGGCCGCGTTTAAGGATTACATCGGGGCACTGGGTTTGAGTGGACTCGAAGGGAGATGACGATGAGCGCTTCTGGCCCACCATCTCGGTGCAGAGGGCCGAAGAATTCTCACTACGTTGGGAGAGACGGATGTGTACGAGGATGCTGTCGAGTGGCTGGCCGAGTTCTTCGCCGGGCAGACGCGCGCCACGAAGCTGTGGGTGGTGGGAGTTTTGGCGCCAAGGAAGGCTAGGCTAGCTAGCTTGGAGAAGCTAATGGCCCTTTCGTTACCTATGGGCAGGCTAGCCGCTAAGCTAACTGTGCGCTGAAAAAGAGCTCCAAGCTGCCAGCTAGACTTCGTGGTGAGACCGGGACTGCGAGAGGGGGAGTCCTCGGTCACTGAAGACGGCGGGCCAGCCGCAAAGCACAGGAAGATGGAGGACTGAAGCACTGATGAGTTGGACGGCGTGGTGTGCGACGACAGCGGAGAGGGAGAGCAGCAGAAGTCATCCCTGCAGCTAGAGGCTAGGCAGCGGGACAGCGGGACCATGGTGGCTGAGGTCCCCGGGGAAGAGCAGCGACAGTCGGGCGCAGAGACGATGCAGCGGAGCAATTGGACCAAGTCTCTTAAAACGTATAAAAAAATAATCCCATAACACCACATACATACTCTCATGCACACCAGCAATATATACTGTATGTACATATTTACACTTTACTGTTTAGGTTACACCAGGGGTGGGCAATTAATTTTCACAAGGGGCCACATTACAGACTGGGACTGTTGTGGAGGGCTCCGTTCAATAAGCTGAACTCACTTCTGCTTATTACCTCCGCCAAGGAGGTTATGTTTTCATCGCCGTTGGTTTGTCCGTCTGTCTGTCTGTCTGTCTGTTAGCAAGATAACTCAAAAAGTTATGGACGGATTTTCATGAAATTTTCACAGATTGTCAGAAATGGTGTATCCTACAGATGATTAGATTTTGGTGGTGATCCGGATCACTGTCCACAAGAAAACCGCCATTACGCAAAATGCCATTTTCGTGAATAACTACTAAACCACTAATCCTATCATTGTCAATCCAATTGCTTGTCATATGTTTTCATGGTCAAGGAATCTGAAGACGTACACACAAACACTGTATGGGGGAACTGTGGCGCTAAACCGCCATTACGGAAAATGCCATTTTCGTCAATAACTACTGAACCACTAATCCTATCATTGTGAATCCAATTGCTAGTCATATGTTTTCATGGTCAAGGAATCTGAAGACGTACACACAAACACTGTATGGGGGAACTGTGGCGCTAAAGCGCCATTACGGAAAATGCCATTTTCGTCAATAACTACTGAACCACTAATCCTATCATTGTGAATCCAGTTGCTAGTCATATGTTTTCATGGTCAAGGAATCTGAAAACGTACACACAAACACTGTATGGGGGGAACTGTGGCGCTCGGCGGAGGTCTGCGCTCTCCGAGTGCTTTTCTAGTTAATATTAATTTTATCACTCTGTAATAAACTTTAAATTCTATAGTTTCAATAAACATTAAAGGTAAAAGTAGATTTACGATTTTGCAATTAAAATATGAAACAGGTGTGGTTAAAAAAAAGGCCAACATTAAATAATTAACATTGGCAGCAATTTTCAATAAAACGTGCATTTTTTGCAATATTTCCAAGACCAACATTAAATCAGCATTATACAGTTTGCTGCTGCCATTCTGTTCACAGTTTAATCACCACATTGCACATTTTTACCTCCGCCAAGGAGGTTATGTTTTCATCGGCGTTGGTTTGTCTGTTTGTTTGTTTGTTTGTTTGTTAGAAAGATAACTCAAAAAGTTATGGACGGATTTTCATGAAATTTTCAGAGATAGTCAGAAATGGGGTATCCTACAAATGACTAGATTTTGGTGGTGATCCAGATCACCGTCTGGATCCAGGAATTTTTTAAAGGATTCTTTTTTTAAAAAAATTTTTTATTTAACATTGCGAGATAGGGCCATTTTCAATATTTTTTCAATATTTTTTTTTGTGCATGTAACTCTGCCAAAAAATCGTCACAACACTTGAAAAAAAAAAAATACAGGACAACATGCCCACAGGGGAACTGTGACACTTGGTGGAGGTCTGCGCTCTCCGAATGCTTTTCTAGTTAGTTCTTTTTTTTCATGTTGGAAAAATCTAGTCTGTTTTGATCCTGAACAAGTGTACTAAAGTCAGGCAGAATGTCAGAGGAGGATATGTGGAGGACAGCTGACAGGTGATTATCAGTGAGAGAGGATCTGTATCGCGACTTGTTGAATTTCATCACAGAATACTTGTTCACATATGTAGGTTGATTCAAAGGGCTCATTTCCACCAAAATAAGAGCCAGTGCTAGTTCGGTTCTGGGTCTTGTGCCAGTGCTTAACCAGTTCAACTGTAGTGCCTCATAAGAACCAGTTGGTTTTCCACCAATATGGAGCTAGTCGGGGATTACGTCAGGGCTACGTCATTACGTAGTGTAAAGCGCCTTTATGCAACCCCGCAGAACACCACAGAAGAAGAAGTAGCAGCGCTAGCTTGTCATCATGTAGGAGTTTGTTGTCTCTTTGGGAGCGCTGCTTTTATTATTCCAAACCTGTATTACCATCCAAAAACAGTTTTCTTCTTAATGGCAGAGAACGGTGGCTACGTTTAAGGAAACCGGAAATTATCAATATTTCAGTTATCAGCCATTGTTAGATGAAGTCTGTCGTGTGAGCATTGACTACACTTTTAAACATAATATTTATGTCAGTTGTGTAATAGGTGGTGTTATGGAGCATTACCAGACGAGTGATCAGCTGCCCAAAAAATGATCGCCAGGGGCCATATTGTTATGGGTTTATATTAGCCGTTAAATGTATATTTCAACAGATAAAGAGTACTTAGGTATATATGAACTATCTCTCAGAATGGGAAGAGCAAGCACTGTGCTTGGAAACTTGAGGGAGAGACTGTGGAACAATCGACATGTGTCTATCTGTGTGAAATGTAAAGTGTACAGAGCGACAGTACTGGCTACTCTATTGTACGGTGCTGAAACTTGGACTGTCTACAGAGTGCAGGTAAAGAAACTCCACGCGTACATGATGAGACACCTTTGAGCCATAATGAACATCTCATGGAAAGACAAGATAACCAACATAGACGTAAAGAGACGTAACAAAAGACGTAACAAACTAATAGTTTTTTGGAATGCAAAAGATGCAATAGACTTACACAATGGTCCTCTCCGGCATACAACTAGGAACATACCGGTCGCTATGGAGGGTGAGAATATGTATGGGCACATAATCATACCATGTAGGATAACTAAATAGACGGTTATGCTGTTTCATCCCACCTAGCAACAATGCTCTGCACTGTGTGTGTTTATATATTTACATATTTATTCCATCTAGCTACAATGCTCAGCACTGGGTGTGTTTATATTTATATATCTATACAGTATATTTATTCCATCTAGCTACAATGCTCCGCACTGTGTTTTTATATATCTACATATTATTCCATCTAGCTACATTGCTCTGCACTGTGTGTGTTTATATACTTGCATATTTATTCCACCTAGCTGCAATGCTCCGTACTGTGGGTGTTTATATATTTACATATTTATTCCATCCAGCTACAATGCTCTGCACTGTGTGTCTGTGTGTGTGTGTGTATATATATATTTTATAGTAATATGTACATATGTATATTAGCTGCTCTTGCTTGCTTGTTTTTTTTTCTTGCCTTCTGATTGTTGCTCTGAGTGTTGCTATCCCTGTGCTGTTGCAATCCTGGAATTTCCCCGTTGTGGGACTAATAAAGGCTTATCTTATCTTATCTTATCTTATAGAAGTGTTGAAACGAGCTGGTCTACCATCAATGGAGGACATGCTAATACAGATGAACCTGAGCTGGCTCGGACATGTTGAGAGGATGGACCACCAGCGTCTCCCTTGGCAGTTACTCTGCTCACAGTTATGCGAGGGCAAACGCAATCAGGGTAGACCGAGGCTCAGATTTAAAGACACTGTAAAAAGAAACTTGAAGAAGTTGGACATAGACGGGAGTTCCTGGCAGTGGAAGGCTAAGGACAGAGCTGTGTGGAGGAATCTGATCAGACCTAAATGAAACAGTCATTGTCACCCATGACAGACTGCTATGATGATGATGAGTTAGGTAGAACAAGATATATTTAACACTTATAATGCGTTTTTAACCC
Organism: Pholidichthys leucotaenia; assembly: GCA_020510985.1. Taxonomy (NCBI): domain Eukaryota; kingdom Metazoa; phylum Chordata; class Actinopteri; order Cichliformes; family Pholidichthyidae; genus Pholidichthys; species Pholidichthys leucotaenia. Next base: position 104,839,572 of record CM035841.1, on the reverse strand, counting down.
GTAACAAACTTGATCTAGGATTAAAAGCAATTAAAATAATGCAGTCACAAGGTTACATGGAAAAATGCATAGATTTACTGCATATATAGTCAAACTTTATTCCAGACTCATGGTCTATCAAAATAAATACAAAAACAAAAAAACAAGACAAAACAGTTAAAAACAATTAATAAAAGAAGTGTGGAGAGCGTGAAATGAAGAGGCTGAATTTATTTCTCAATTCAGGTTTATTAATAATCACGTGTCTCCAACATCTTCTCAAACAGAAAAAAGAACTAACTTCCCACATCTCCCCTTTTTATACCCGGGACATCAGAGTACAGAATCACATTGTCATTCACTCCCCAGAGACAATACATCACCCCCCCAGGTCTTCTCTTCTCCACCTAAACCCTGGTGGTCAGGAAGTCTTCTCAGAGCCATTTCTAAAGACACATTTCACACCCTCCTGTCATCCCCAGGAGGTCCAGACTTATTGTTCCTTCTAAGACGTGAGGTAACAGTGATATACATATGCAGCTTAAGCATCTCAAAAGTAATATACATATGCAGCTTAAGCATCTCAAATATGTGTGCCACATAACTCCCCCCAAACGTCGAAGATGAAACAATACAACATAGTCTAGACAACATGATAAAATCACAACATCAGTCCATCTGCTGTCTGGGCTTCAACCTTCTCCTGAACTTGATGTAGGCGGGCTTCGCCGCTCCCGTGGCGCCATCCTGCAGTGAATCTGCTATCTGAGGATGAGAACTGTTTGTCAATCCCTGAGAGGGCTCTGGGGCCTGCTCCCTGGGGGGTCTGCCGCGTCGAGGAGCCCTCGCCACTTGCACCGTTTCACCAGCCATCACAAAAGTAGGTTTAAGTCTGTCTATAGAAATTGTTTCCCTCCTGTCCCCTAAATCTAGCAAAAAATGCTTATCACCTGTTTCCAGCACTCTATATGGGCCGTCATAAGGTGGTCGCAGGGTTGGGCGCTGAGCCTCGTGCCTGACAAAAACAAACTCGGCGTTTTTTAAAGATTTAGGTACAAAAACACGCGGAAAAGTGTGATGAACGGGGCCTGGAAGCATGTCCGCTCCCGTGTTGTTCAGTGACCGCTGAGCAGGGGGACGCTCTGGCGCCGGGTTATCGGGAAGAAATTCCCCTGGCAGACGGAGTGGTTGTGCAAACACCAACTCAGCAGGGGAGGCTTTTAAGTCCTCCTTAGGTGCAGAACGCAACCTTAATAAAACCCATGGTAGTCTGTTTACCCAATTTGCATCCGTCAGCGACGCTCTGAGGGCTGCTTTCAATGACCTATGAAAACGCTCGCATAAACCATTAGCCTGGGGGTGGTACGCGGTAGTGCGGTGAATTGTTATCCCCAGGCTGTGGGCCATCGCTGACCAAAGCTCAGAAACAAATTGAGGCCCCCTGTCGGACGTAATATCCGATGGGACCCCAAAACGCGCTACCCAAGCCGTTAAAAATGCGCGGGCCACCTCTGCGGCTGTGGTTGATGCCAGTGGGACCACTTCAGGCCAACGCGTGGTTCGGTCCACCATTGTCAAAAGATGCGTGCACCCCTGCGACGAGGGGTAGGGGGCCTATGAGGTCGACATGCACATGATCGAACCTCTTGGCCGGGATGTGAAACGGCTCTAAGGGGGCTTTTGTGTGTTTGTGTATTTTGGCCCGCTGGCAAGCCATGCAGGCTCTTGCCCACTCCTTAACGTGCTTGCGCAGGCTCGGCCAAACAAACTTCTCTCCTACCATTTTTACCGACGCGCGCACCCCCGGGTGCGCCAGAGAGTGAATCGAGTCAAAAACATGGCGGCGCCACGCGGCCGGCACTACCGCACGCGGTCGTCCTGTAGAGATATCGCAGATTAGGGGGGGCATACCATCTTGCAGCCTCCTGCTCTCCAGCCTTAACCCTGTTGGTCCAGACTGGAGCGCGCACACGTCCGCGTCGCTACCTTGATCCGCAGCCATGGCTGTGTAATCTATCCCCACGTGGACTGGGGCCGCGTACGCTTCCGCGCTGCTATTTTGCTCTGCGGCCGCGGTAGTATAATCTACCTCTGTGTGGACTGGAGCGGTTACGGTGCGAGAGAGGCAGTCTGCCACCACATTAAGTTTACCCGCTACATGTTGAATATCAGTAGTAAATTCTGAAATTGCAGCCAGTTGCCTCTGCTGCCGGCCCGACCATGGTTCCGAAACTTTGGCCATCGCAAAAGTGAACGGTTTGTGGTCGACAAACACGGTGAAACGCCGACCTTCCAGCCAGAACTGGAAGTGACGAATGGCTAAGTGGAGCGCTAACAACTCCCTGTCGAACGTGCTGTATTTTCGCTCGGCCTCGTGCAAGGTCCTGCTGAAAAAGGCCAGCGGCTGCCAAGCCCCGGCAACCTGTTGTTCCACTACCGCCCCTATGGCCACGTCTGACGCATCAGTGGTGAGCGCTATGCAGGCCGTTGGATCTGGGTGAGCCAACAACGCAGCGTCCGCAAGGGCTTTTTTTACCTCCGAGAATGCGCGCTCCCGCTCCGGGGACCATTCGATTGCATTTGAGGGTTTTTGTTTTTTAAGCGCGGCATGCAATGGTTGCATGAGCTGCGCTGCACGGGGGAGGAAACGGTTATAAAAATTCACCATTCCCAAAAACTCCTGTAGTGCTCTGACCGTTTGTGGCTGGGGAAAATCTGCTACTGCGCGCATTTTGTCCGGCAGCGGAACTGCTCCCTCTGGGGAGACACGGTACCCCAAAAAATCAATCTGCGCCACCCCGAACTGGCACTTCGCTGGGTTGATTATTAACCCGTGCTCCCCCAACCTCTGGAAAACTGCCGTGAGGTGCTTTTCGTGTTCTTCTTCGGACGCGCTGGCTACCAAAATGTCGTCCAGGTAGACAAACACAAAAGGGAGATCACGTAACACCGCATCCATCATGCGCTGGAAAGTTTGCACGGCGCCTTTAAGCCCAAACGGCATGCGCAAAAACTCAAAAAGTCCGAACGGAGTTATTATCGCTGTTTTGGGAATGTCCTCAGCGCGTACTGGGACTTGATGATAACCGCGGACTAAAGTCTATTTTAGAAAAAATGCGCGCCCCCGCCAGATGAACCAAAAAATCCTGAATATGGGGGATTGGGTAGCGGTCATGCGCTGTGGCGTTGTTCAACCTGTGAAAATCACCGCAAGATCGCCACGAGCCGTCAGCCTTAGGGACCATGTGGAGCGGGGAAGCCCATGGGTATTCGAACGTCGAATGATGCCCAACTTTTCGAGGTTGGCGAACTCCTCGCGCGCTATGGTCAGTTTAGCTACATCCAAGCGCCAAGCTTTTGCAAAAACGGGGGGACCAGCGGTAGTGATAAAGTGCTCCACCCCGTGTTTAGCAACAGCTGCTGAAAAAGTAGGAACCGTTAGTGCTGGAAACTGAGTGAGGAGTGTGTGAAACTTACTGCCTGCTGTGGCGACGTTGGCTTGTGCTGTGTGCGGGGACACTCGAGCTACACAAGGGATAGAGTAAAACGAGAGTGCATTAACCAAGCGTCTATTGGGAAGATCAATCAATCTGTGAAAATTTCATGAAAATCCGTCCATAACTTTTTGAGTTATCTTGCTAACAGACAGACAGACAGACAGACAGACAAACCAACGGCGATGAAAACATAACCTCCTTGGCGGAGGTAATAAGCAGAAGTGAGTTCAGCTTATTGAACGGAGCCCTCCACAACAGTCCCAGTCTGTAATGTGGCCCCTTGTGAAAATTAATTGCCCACCCCTGGTGTAACCTAAACAGTAAAGTGTAAATATGTACATATATATTGCTGGTGTGCATGAGAGTATGTATGTGGTGTTATGGGATTATTTTTTTATACGTTTTAAGAGACTTGGTCCAATTTTTGTTGTTCGTTTGGATGAGTGTGTTAGAATATTTTATTACAGTTAATTATTCCTTGTTCCCTTAGTGCGTGATTCGGGTCCTAAATTGGGGAGGGTCTTGATTGTGTGTGTGTGGTCTTACACTTTGTAAGGCCCACTTTATGGCCCAACCAGAACTTGTTGAGCAGTTTGCCTCCACCTTTGTGAAGGAACTTGGTGAACCACAAGAAGGAGAGTCTGCAAAGCAGAAGTGGGAACAGCTGCGAAACATCATCCACCGCACAGCCTTGGCTACCTTTGGGAGGAAGACCTCAAAGTCACAGGACTGGTTTGATGCCAAGTCGACCGTGATGACCCCCGTCATTGAAGCCAAGCGCTCAGCACTTGCTGTGTACAAGAAGTACCCAAACAAGAAGAATCTCCAGATTCTCAGGGCTGCGAGAAGCAAAGTTCAGCAGACTGCTCGGCGCTGCGCCAACGAGTACTGGACTCAGCTCAGCCAAGATATTCAAACCGCTGCCATAACAGGGAACATCCGTGGTATGTACGATGGCATCAAGAAAGCACTTAGTCCGGCTCAGAGCAAGACGGCTCCCCTCAAATCCTCCACTGGGGAGATGATCACAGAAAAGAACAAGCAGATGGAGAGATGGGTGGAGCACTACTCCGACCTCTACTCCAGACAGAACACCGTGACACCATCAGCCCTTGACGCCATCGATTGCCTGCCATCCATGGATGAACTTGACGCCGAGCCAGCCATCGACAAACTCAGCAAGGCCATTGATAGCTTGGCCGCTGGCAAGGCACCCGGCAACAACGGCATACCCACCGACCTGATAAAGCACTGCAAGACCGCCCTACTGCTGCCATTGCATGACGTCCTCTGCCAGTGCTGGAAGGAAGGTGCCGTACCACAGGACATGAGGGACGCCAAGATCATCACCTGCTACAAAAACAAAGGGGAGAGAAGCGACTGCAACAACTACAGGGGCATCTTCCTCCTCAGCATTGTTGGCAAAGTCTACGCACGAGTTGTCCTCGTTCGTCTACAGAAGCTTGCCGAACGTGTCTACCCCGAGTCTCAGTGTGGCTTCCGCGCTGGGCGATCGACAGTGGACATGATATTCTCCATCCGCCAACTCCAGGAGAAGTGCAGAGAACAGAACATGCCCCTGTACGTCACCTTCATCGACCTCACCAAAGCGTTCGATCTGGTCAGCAGAGAGGGCCTTTTCAAGATCCTGCCAAAGATAGGATGCCCACCAAAGTTGCAAAGCCTCATCGAATCGTTTCACACCAACATGCAGGGGATGGTGCAGTACGACGGCAACGTCTCAGAGCCATTCAATATACACAGCGGAGTGAAACAGGGCTGTGTACTTGCGCCAACTCTCTTTGGGATTTTCTTTGCTATGCTCCTGAGGCATGCCTTCAGCACAGCAACAGAGGGAATTTACCTGCATACAAGATCTGATGGCAGGCTTTTCAACCTCGCCCGCCTGAAAGCCAGAACCAAAGTACGTGAGGCTGTAATCAGAGATATGCTGTTCGCAGACGATGCTGCAGTCGCGGCCCACACACAGCAGGAGCTTCAGACCCTGATGGACCGCTTCTCCCAGGCATGCACGGACTTCGGGCTTACCATCAGCCTGAAGAAGACTAACGTCTTAGTGCAAGGCACGGAAGCACCACCAACCATCACCATCGACGACTACGAGCTGGAGGTCGTAAATCAGTTCACATACCTGAGATCCACGATCAGCAGCAACCTCTCCCTTGATACAGAGATCGACAAGAGGATTGGAAAATCAGCCTCTACACTCGCTCGCCTCACCACACGAGTGTGGGAGAATCCCAAACTCTCTGTCAAGACGAAGATGGCAGTGTACAACGCTTGCATCATCAGCACACTGCTCTATGGGAGTGAGATGTGGACAACATACGCCCGGCAGGAAAAGAGACTGAATTCCTTCCACTTGCGCTGCATTCGCCACATCCTGGACATATCCTGGCAGGACAAAGTGCCCAACACAGAAGTCCTGTCCCGCGCCGGCCTTCCCTCCATGTTCACTTTACTCAGGCAGCGCAGGCTCCGCTGGCTAGGCCATGTTCACCGTATGGAGGATGGCAGAATCCCCAAAGAGGTCCTCTACGGAGAACTGGCGACTGGCAGTAGAGACGCTGGCCACCCACAATTGCGCTTCAGAGACATCTGCAAGAGAGATATGAAGGCCCTGGAGATCAATGCAGAGTGCTGGGAGGACCTCACAACGGACCGCTCCAAATGGAGAGGCACCCTGACCAGACAGCTCAAGGCGGGTGAAGAGAAACTGACTGCTGCAGCAGATGAAAAAAGGACCCGCAGGAAGAACCGCCACAGACCCAGCAGCACAGAGACCATCCACAAGTGCGACCTGTGTGACAGGGACTGCCATTTGCGCATCGGCCTGTTCAGCCACAGGCAGTGCTGTTCCAGCAGAGTAGACATCTAGGATTCTCTTCCATGGTCATCATAGACCGACGGAGGCCGATAGGTCTTACACTTTGTAAGGGGGAGGGGAATGGTGGCGCGGGAGTGTGGCGTGTGTGTGTGTGCTGCCGTACCCGCTGCTGGCGTGACGTCAGGCGGGCACGGCCCTTGTATATAAATAGTTCTGTTCTCTAATAAAGTTGGTTGGTGTCCGCATGAACGTGACTGACTCCTTCGTTATTCATACATAACAGCAAACTCCACACAGAAGGGTCACCCATGGTCAGGGGGTGGGATCAAACCCACGATGATCAGGGGTGGAATCGATCATAATTCATAATTCATTTATTAGTGTAATAAAAGTACAATTAAAAATTGTATAAAAACACATAACGGATAACAAGTATAAAACATAGCACACGTGTAACACATAGCACTCATATGGTGGCGTTTCTCAGGTTACGATTATAAAAGTCATCATAACTATTTTTAAAGGCATTTACATTTGGTAAGAAGATCACATGATACGGTAAACTGTTCCATAGTACAGTGGATCTATTACTAAAAAATCTCTTTCTGACATTCAATTTTGACCTTTCTACTTCTAAACATAAGGGATGACCACGAAGGCCGGCATAACGCCTCAATTCAAAAAATACATTATATTCGATATTCTCAAAACCATGTAAAATTTTGTACATTTCAATTAGATCACCTCTAATTCTTCTATCCTCAAGTGTGGTTAAACCTAGCTCAGAGAGCCTATCTTCATAAGACATGTGTTGTAACTCAGGGACCAACTTAGTGGCCCTGCGCTGTACCTTCTCTAGAACAGTTTTATCTTTCTCTAGATAAGGCGACCATGCCTGAACACAGAATTCCAAATGTGGACGGACAAAACTTTTATATAACACAAGGAAAGAATCTTTATCTATGTACGAAAAAGTTCGCTTAATCATACCCAAAATACCATTAGCCTTGGCTGCTGATACAGCAATATGCTTTGAAAATGACAAATTATTTGACATGAGGACCCCAAGGTCCTTCTCCTCCATAACAATCTCTAACTTTTTACCTTTCATAAAATAATCATATCCTGGATTGTTTCTACCAACATGTAACACCTTACATTTATCTTCATTAAAACCTAACAACCAATTCCTTGACCATTCAACTAATTTGACAATATCATTTTGCAATACTTCCATATCGACTAGCGAGAGAATGGGATGATACAGTTTTGTGTCGTCAGCAAAAATTTGACATTTTGACTCAATATTACATGGCAAATCGTTAATAAATAAAAGGAACATTACCGGGCCGATAACCGACCCTTGAGGCACTCCGCTAGTTACATCTAACCATGGGGAACAAGTTCCGTTTAAACTCACTCTTTGTTTCCTGTCTCTCAAAAAATCTTCTATCCAATTACACAACTTTCCACCAATACCATATTTGCGTAACTTGTAGATTAATCTTGCGTGAGGAACGGAATCAAATGCCTTTCTGAAGTCAAGATATAAAACATCAAAGGCTAAACCATCGTCGTACAACTTTGTCCATTCTTCTAAAGTAACAAGCAAGTTTGTAAGGCAGGATCTTCCCCTGCAGAAACCATGTTGCTCAGTAGCTAGAATCTTTTCAATAAATAACACAATTTTATCTCTCACAAGTTTTTCACACAATTTACAAATCTGCGAAGTCAAACTCACCGGTCTATAATTACCAGTAACCATTTTGTCTCCCTTCTTATGTATCGGAGTTATGTTAGCATACTTCCAAATTTCAGGTAGCTTACATTGATCAAGCGACTGCCTTAAGATACAGTACAATGGAAAATATATAACATCTGCACACTCTTTAAGCACTCGAGGATGGACCTCATCTGGACCCATTGATTTGTTTGGGTTGGTTACCATTAATAGTTTCTTTACATCATCAGGAGAAAAGAATATGTCATCTAGTACATGGTTATCGACAGTCCTATCAACAAAGTCAAAAGGTTCACAGACATCATCTCCATAGATACAGTGCATGAAGTCATTAAACCAAATCAAGTTCCTATCCTCCTCTTTTTCAAATACCGATTGGAAGAAACTGTTCAATTCAGTGGCTATTTCTTGATTACTATTGATTTCAACACCATTAGTACCTCTCAATTTGTTGATTTTTGACCGACTTTTTGTTTTATTATTTACATACATATAAAACTTTTTGTTTTATTATTTACATACATATAAAAGATCATGTGACCTTCTTGCTGCGCTGCCACAGTGCTAACCCCTGCACCACCGAGCTGCCCACCAACTCCATCCATCCATCTTCTTTCGCTTAATCTTTTTTGGGTCACGCGGGGGCTGGAGCCTATCCCAGCATCTTTTGGTTTATCTAGAATTTTTTTTTTCTGTTCGAATTTTTGTCATGTGACAGAAAGGACCACATTGGAAATAAGTGTTTTCACTTTTATGTGTCATCCTGGATTTGTATGACGTTTCATATGTGTATTTACATTTTTTTTTATGTTTGTATACTATATTCAGAGTCATTCTTATTCAAATAAACTAAAACTAAACGCAGATTAATGTTATTAGCGTCTCCATTAGCGGTATGGAATCTCCGAACACCAGATTATCCTGTGACAGCTGTAAATTTAGCAATATTGCATATGAATTATAAAAGTTTATTTTTATTCAAATACGAAACTTTTGTAAAAAAATTGTTTCAGTCACTTTATGGTAAATATATATTTAAGATATTTAATCTCTAATTTAATTTCATTTTAAACACCGGCTTACATTTCCATAGACAGTGCGGAAAAAAATCCAAACAAATCTTCTCAAAGCCTCGTTAGTTCCACATACCTAGTCTGTGTGAAACTGAAGTCATCGTTTCTCTTCTTCCTCAGACTGTGGACTTCCACGGCGGTGTTTTATTCTCCAGCACTCAGCACAGACCATCGATGGCAGGTCTCCACGGAGCTACACCAGCTATTCATCCATGAGGAGCAGAACAGGAGCCGAACCATCGAAACCGACCACATGAAGGCTATATAGGTCCGTCTGTGCTTATTTTCTCCTGGAAAGACGATGAGCAGCACCGCACCGAAGAGACTCATTCAGGAGTAAAACCGCAGCCTTCTTCCATGGAGGGACCAGCCAGGGCTAACAGGCTAACATGCTACTGTGTTAAACTCCACTGGAGAATCAGACGGTTTACGGTTTTCTTCGGTTACCGCTTTGAATCTCAATAACAGCCACACGGAGTCATCATGTGAATAAATCATAGGGACATTCTGAATAGTCCGGCATCACTTTGATACACGTGGATGTATTCTTAATGATGAAAACAGTTGTTCAGGATGGTGGCTATGCTACTAACTGTTGCTGTGCAGGTGAGGCGGTCAGAATGACGTCTTCTTCTTCTTGGTTCAGGCAGACTAGACGCATCAATGGCGTATTGCTGCCCTCCACAGTTCAGACATCAGGTTGACAGCTGTATGTCAAATTCTCCCATACAATCCAGTTCTGTGCAGAAACGCCAATAGTTTTTTAACTTTGCTCCAGCTGTCCAGGTTCATCAAAGTGTGCGTGTTAAAAACAGTTTCTCCAGCAGATCCCAGGTCTCTCAACAGTTTCCTCCGTTGTCTAGCATCTTTCTTGCAGTGGATTATGACATCAGACACTGTTACCACGCTTCCACAGTCACATTTGCCATCATGGTGTTTTCCTATCAGAGCCTGCCAACTTCTAAGCCCACAATGCCCAAGCCTCAATCTGGTTAAAACAACTGAATCTTTCCTTTTACAAGTAAAAGGGTGTTTATGTTTATCGACTGGTCTCTGTATGTTATAGTAATAGCTTCCTCTCCCTTCATTTTCCCATGCTTTCCCCCACTGCTCTTTTATTGATGCTTTCCCCAATTTCAGGAGGACCGTACTGCAGAGTAAACTCTATTTCTTCCCTGTGTTCTCCCCTTTTTGCCAGTCTATCAGCCCCCTCATTCCCCTCGACTCCCACATGTGCTGGAACCCACATAAAACCCACCTCACACCCTGCTCCGTGAAGTCTGAACAATGTAAGATATATTTCTGTCAGTAGATCTGGTCTTGCTTTGGATTTAAGTTCTTTGATCGCTAACAAAACTGCTGAAGAATCACTGCATATGAGTGAATACCTTCTACTCTGTTCTTCCGCCCACCAAAGTGCCCATAAAACTGCCACCATTTCTGCTGAGGATACAGACATGTGATCTGATATTCACACCCCCTTCTCATATCTGAGATCAGGAATAAAAACCCCTAATGCCACCCTCCCATTCTCTGAGCTCTTTGACCCATCTGTATATATTTGTAAATATTCTTTCCAATAATTACTTAAACGAGTTTGCACCTCCTTCACCATTTCTCCTGATGTTTTTCCTCATGCTGTTTTTAAGAATGCTGAAGTCAATTCTGGGTTCTGGGAAGATCCATGGAGGCACATCTGACCAACAGTCTAGAGGACACATGTTAGCATTAAAAATACTCATTTGCTCTGCTAGTGATTTAACCTTTTTGGTAAAATTAGTTATAATCCTTCTAGTTGACCCCATGAACTCCCAGTGCTGCCTCAACATATTTTTAGAAGAGATTTTATCCTGTCCTTTTAATTTAATTAAATATTTCAATCCAAGCTTATACCTTCTTAATTGTAAAGGCATTTCACCCATTTCTATAAGAAGAGCTGGAATGGGAGTGGTACAGAATGCCCCACTACACACTCTTAGTGCCTTTGCTTGAATTATATCAAGCTTATTAATTACAGATTGTGCAGCTGACCCATAAGCCATACACCCATAGTCAATTGTTGATCTTATCATAACTCTATATATCATTAACAATGTTTCTTTATCAGCCCCTCAGTGAGATCCTGCCACACACCTAAGCACATTTATGATTTTTTCCATACTTTCCACAAATTTTGTCAATGAGTTTTCCATGTTAACCTTTGATCCCGCCACACTCCAAGGAATTTAAAATGCTTAACTCTTTCAATGTCCTCTCCATATAATCGCAAGTGCCATGGAGGTAATTTCTTCTTTATGCCCAAATACCATATACTTGGTCTTGTCAACTGATATTTTAAAGCCCCATTCATCAGTCCATTCTATTATATTCTCTAGGGCTTTCTGAACCCGGTTGTATACAAAAGTTAAGTTCCTGCTCTTGGAGACAAAAGAGAGGCAAGGCCAAGACGGTTTGGACATGTGCAGAGGAGGGATAGTGGTTATATTGGACAAAGGATGTTGAAGATGGAGGAAAAGAGGAAGACCACAGAGAAGATTCATGGTTGTAGTGAAGGAGGACATGGAAAGGGTTGGTGTTACAGAGGAAGATTCAAGGGATGAGGTGAGACGGAGACAGATGATCCGCTGTGGCGAACCCTAAAGGGAGCACCTGAAAAAAGAAGATGGAGAACTCAACATTCTGTAACAATTACCCTTAAGGACATTATTACTTCATTTGAATCTGACATTAATCCTTTAAAGTTTATGGCAAATCTTATAACTGCAGTTGGGCGGTTTCATATACACAAATCAAAATTCTCTAATTCCACTCAAAATATTAACATGTTTCTTGTAGAATCCAACTTGTATTTGGACTCATTAGCCGTCATGTCTGACAAAAAAAAGTGAATATATGCTTTCAAATTATGATTTATTTTCTGTGACCTCCAACTGAACTTTATTGCTGTGTTAATTTATGTTGATACATATTTTGTTGTATGTTTGAAATGATCTGTCTATATATACAGTGGGGCAAAAAAGTATTTAGTCAGCCACCAATTGTGCAAGTTCTCCCACTTAAAAGATGAGAGAGGTCTCCAATTTTCATCATAGGTATACCTCAACTATGAGAGACAAAATGAGAAAAAAAAAATCCAGAAAATCACATTGAAGGATTTTTAATGAATTAATTGGTAAATTCCTCGGTAAAATAAGTATTTGGTCAACAACAAAAGTTTATCTCAATACTTTGTTATATACCCTTCGCTGGCAATGACAGAGGTCAAACGTTTTCTGTAAGTCTTCACAAGGTTTTCACACACTGTTGCTGGTATTTTGGCCCATTCCTCCATGCAGATCTCCTCTAGAGCAGTGATGTTTTGGGGCTGTCGCTGGGCAACACGGACTTTCAACTCCCTCCAAAGATTTTCTATGGGGTTGAGATCTGGAGACTGGCTAGGCCACTCTAGGACCTTGAAATGCTTCTTATGAAGCCACTCCTTCATTGCCCGGGTGGTGTGTTTGGGATCATTGTCATGCTGAAAGATCCAGCCACGTTTCATCTTCAATGCCCTTGCTGATGGAAGGAGGTTTTCACTCAAAATCTCACGATACATGGCCCATTCATTCTTTCCTTTACACGGATCAGTTGTCCTGGTCCCTTTGCAGAAAAACAGCCCCAAAGCATAATGTTTCCACCCCCATGCTTCACAGTAGGTATGGTGTTCTTTCTCCTCCAAACACGACAAGTTGAGTTTTTACCAAAAAGTTCTATTTTGGTTTCATCTGACCATATGATATTCTCCCAATCTTCTTCTGGATCATCCAAATGCTCTCTAGCAAACTTCAGACGGGCCTGGACATGTACTGGCTTAAGCAGGGGGACACGTCTGGCACTGCAGGATTTGAGTCCCTGGAGGCATAGTGTGTTACTGATGTGGCCTTTGTTACTTTGGTCCCAGCTCTCTGCAGGTCATTCACTAGGTCCCCCCGTGTGGTTCTGGGATTTTTGCTCACCGTTCTCATGATCATTTTGACCCCACAGGGTGAGATCTTGCGTAGAGCCCCAGATCGAGGGAGATTATCAGTGTTCTTGTATGTCTTCCATTTTCTAATAATTGCTCCCACAGTTGATTTCTTCACACCAAGCTGCTTACCTATTGCAGATTCAGTCTTCCCAGCCTGGTGCAGGTCTACAATTTTGTTTCTGGTGTCCTTTGACAGCTCTTTGGTCTTGGCCATAGTGGAGTTTGGAGTCTGACTGTTTGAGGTTGTGGACAGGTGTCTTTTATACTGATAATAAGTTCAAACAGGTGCCATTAATACAGGTAACAAGTGGAGGACAGAGGAGCCTCTTAAAGAAGAAGTTACAGGTCTGTGAGAGCCAGAAATCTTGCTTGTTTGTAGGTGACCAAATACTTATTTTACCGAGGAATTTACCAATTAATTCATTAAAAATCCTTCAATGTAATTTTATGGATTTTTTTTTCTCATTTTGTCTCTCATAGTTGAGGTATACCTATGATGAAAACTGGTCTGACTGTACACACCCTCGCTCACATAGAACTGATGCACCTATATCAGAATCAGAATCAACTTTATTGACAAGTATGCTTTACACATACAAGGAATTTTACTTATCACTAAGGTGCGCTCGTGTTAAGCGCTCCCTAATGACGTGGCAGCCACTTACAGGCGCCTCATACAGTGGGGGGTAAAGAGGGGGAGGGGGAGGGGGTGACACATTGGGCAGAGAGACAAAACACAGTTATCAAAATAGAGCTCAAGTGAGCAAGATTGTGATCACATAGAAAAAAACCCTCTAATTGCACACTTAGCAGACAAGATACAGATCCACACATTAACAAAGCGAGAGAGACCAGTGTGTGTATGTCAGTCATGTGATATCAGTGTGAATGCAGTGTGAAGTATCAGTTACTGGTGCACAACAAAAAATCCTCTCCTAGGCAACGACTAGATGTTATGTCCCATGGTATTCTAAACATAGATAACATGTCCACAGAGTTCATCTCTCTTCAGTGCATGTCAGATGGTAAAATTCCATGTTAGTCACATGATGACGCTGTCCTTGGAGAGTTCAGATTGCTGCACATCAGAATGTTTGGGTTAAAGAGAAGCCAAAACTCCCTTCTGCCTTATCTTTTCTCCTGGAGGAATGAGTTCTCCCAAGGACGCCGAATCAAGGCCTGATGAGCACAGTTCACTTAGAGCATAGAATTTTCATCTCTCATGCGATTCTGTGCATCACAATTTACATTAACATTTACAGGCTTTAAAATCATTCCCTGGAGAGCACCCAGCGACTCCGAGATGTTTCCCACCTTCCGATTCAGTTCACCATTTGCCGCTATCAGTGCCCTCCCCAGCTGGTCGAATTGTTGAAGGAGCTTCGCCGGGTCCGCATTTTGATTAGCTCTTTCCAACTTCTTTAATTTCCGATACACCAGGAAAACTCCAAAGCCAAACAGCAGAAATCCTGTGATCATGAAGCCAAACAGGTAGATGTCTTCCACATCCTCAATCGAAAGATCACACAGACACATGAGTTTCCAATTGTCCCATGAGTCTCTCACTTGGGCTCCCCCGGGCCCGATTTCCTGTTTGAAAAAGTGGTGTCAATTGCATTTAAAGCCCAGCTCAATTCCATAATTTTCCGTTTGGATTGAGATCAGCGAGAAGGAGAGCGAGACACAGACAGGACACAGCAAGCTGGGATCAGTCAAGGGAGGAGGAGGAGGAGAGGAGAAGAAATGCGTATGCTCTCTCTGAAAGCCGGAAGAAGAAGCCTATATCACCTATATCAATCCTCACTCAATGAAGCTCGCTCTGCCTACTACTCCAGCATCATTCACTCTGGATCCTCCAACCCCCGCACTCTGTTCTCCACCATCAACAAACTCCTCAAACCCCAGGACATCATTTCACCATCCTTCACCCCTGAAAAATGCAATAGCTTTCTATCATTTTTCCATTCCAAAATTGACAATATTCACAACCAGCTTGCCTCCTCCCCAGTCATCACCCCTGACTCAGAACCCACTTTTTCTCCACCCATAGATAAACAGCTCTCCCTTTTCTCACCCATAACCACTGATGAACTTTCCGAAATACTCTCCAGCATGAAATCATCTACATGGCCCCTGGACCCCATCCCCTCCCCCCTTATCAAAGCCTGTCTCACCCCTCTTGCCTCCCTTATCATCGACACCATCAACTCCTCCCTCACCACTGGCACTGTCCCCCCATCACTTAAGATTGCTGCCATCACCCCCCTCCTTAAGAAACCTGGCCTGGACTCTGACAACCCCAACAATTTCAGACCTATCTCCAACCTCCCGTTTCTGGCTAAAATATTGGAAAAAGCTGTCGCCACCCAACTCAAGAAACACCTCCTCTCCAACAAACTCTACGAAACATTTCAATCTGGATTCCGTTCTCACCACAGCACTGAAACCGCCCTCCTCAGGGTCACCAATGTCCTCCTGCTCGCCTCTGACTCTGGCTCCCTCACCATTCTTCTCCTCCTCGATCTCAGCGCTGCTTTCGATACCATCAATCATTCCATCCTGCTCCGTCGTCTGCTTTCTATTGGCATCACTGACTCCCCCCTCTCTTGGTTCACCTCCTACCTGTCTGAGAGATTCCAGTACATCTCCTTCAACAATCATAAATCACGCACCACCCCCATCTCACACGGTGTCCCTCAAGGCTCTGTGCTCGGTCCAACCCTTTTCACTCTCTACATGCTTCCGCTTGGTCACATCATCCGTCAACATGGTCTTCACTTTCACTGCTACGCCGACGACACCCAGCTGTACATCTCCTCTAAATCCATCACCCCCGCCATTCTCTCCACTATCACCAGCTGCCTTACAGACATAAAAACCTGGATGACTAACAACTTTCTCAAGCTAAACAGCAATAAAACAGAAATCATCATTTTTGGACCAAAATCTCTTTTACCCTCTTCCCAGAACTTTTCATTCCAAATCGATGGTCACTCAGTCACCCCCTCCCCCCTGGCCAGAAACCTCGGCATTATTATGGACCCCACCCTTTCCTTCAAATCTCACATCAACCATATCACCAAAACATCATTTTTTCATCTTCGTAATATTGCACGCCTCCGTCCCACCCTCTCACCCTCTGCTGCTGAAATACTCATCCACGCCTTCATCACCTCCAGACTTGATTACTGTAACAGCATTCTGTATGGACTTCCTTCCACCATCCTCCAAAAACTACAGTATGTCCAAAACTCAGCCGCCAGCCTACTTACTCACTCCCGCTCCAGAGACCACATCACTCCTCTCCTCCGTCAGCTCCACTGGCTCCCCATTCAACAGCACATCAACTTCAAGATCCTCCTCATCACCTATAAAGCTCTTCATAACCTCGCCCCCTCATACCTAACGGACCTTCTGTCTCGTCATTCTCCCACTCGTCTCCTCCGCTCTGCTGACGCTCACCTTCTTACCCCCATTACCAAGAGAAAATTCCGCACCCTGGGTGATAGATCATTCGCCATCGCCACACCAACCCTCTGGAATTCCTTGCCCCTTCACATCCGGTCTGCCAACACACTTGCTTTCAAAAGTCAACTCAAAACCCATCTTTTCAAATCTACCTATAAAAACTGACTGCCTCTTCTACCTATGTGTACTGTTGAAGACCCTTTGACCTTGAACCTCAGGAATTGAGGTTTAGGTTCACCAGCTTGCAGTTCCTAGAGGAATTTTCCTCATAGGAAATTCTGTTACCTGTGTAGGTGTGCTTGGTGACTGTGAGAGTTACCCCAGCTGTACTGTCTCCATACATTGGAGGACCCCCACTTCCTGTATACCAGACCTCCGACTGAGTGACCTGTCCAGTTAGACACCTGGAATACACCTCCAATATTAACGACAGCCTCTCATGGTCTTACATTGCTCTTGGTGATCTGGGTAAATGTTTAAAACCAGGAAAATTGGTTTATAGGGGATCTGTTTTAAATACCATTGAATAAGAAAAACCTTTTAAAGCTCAAAAATTCGTAACACCTGTTGTGGAAAAAATACCTTTCTTGTTAAAAAATCACCCCATGAGAATGGACGCTGAATCAATAAGCCCACAGAGTCCCATACTGTCTTTGATATGCTGTGGTATTTATTAAAAATCAGCAAAGCTCAGCCAAAACAGGATAAATTGCATTAAACAGTCCATAATAAAAAGAATCAAAATTAAAAATCAAACCCAGAACCCTGATTGCAAAACCTTGATTCAAAAGTCGAAAAGTTATAAAAATCAGTCCTTTGATCAAAAAGATTAAAACTCAAAAAGTTTCTAAATAACCCAATAAGATGTTCAAAAAAAAAAAATCATCAATCAGTTCAAAAATCAGAATAAAAATCAAAATAAATCAAAGTCCTTTGAATAAACCTGATAAAAAGATCTAATTAATTTGTGGTTAGTATCTAAAAAGCCTAAATGGTGAGATTTGGGAAAAAGGATGCATGATCGCTGGTCTTCTGTGTTGAGCTTCTTTTCGGGGGGGAGAGAGGAGAGAAGGCAGGGAGAGGCCCTGGAGAAGAAGAGAAGCCGTGGCCCGATGATCCTCTTCAGGCTAGGCAGTGGCTGCTTTGGCTGGGGGAGAGCCATGAGTCGTGTCTCTGAAGCGGTGTCCCAGCCCCGGGCAGCTTCTGCTTTTTCCCGCCGTTGCTCCGCGACACCTGGTGACTCACAGCCTCCTGGCTGAGAGCGGGGCCAGCAGCTGTTGCCTTGTTCCTCAATTCTCTCCCCTTGAGAAGTGCTATTATAGCACTTTAAAGCAGCAGATGTAAAAGTTGTGTAAAGGCTGAAGAATTGAGGCAGAAACTGGTTCACTTCTCTTCTGGCGTTTCCCGTCTTCAGTCCACTGCTCCGGTCGATGTTGCCTCATTGAAGATCGCCGAGAAAGTGAACATTTGAGGAAAAATAGGCTTGGTTTTTATAACCTTCGCCCAAGTTCTCTGATTGGTCCCAAACTCACCCTAGGCTTCTTGGCTTCTTATGATTGGCTTAAAGTCACATTTTTATATAAGCATTACTTCATCCTGCACATGTTCAGGCTAGTCAATTCTCGTAAACCATGTGACTGATCAGGCGCTCATGACTCATGGCCTTTCCTGCTAGCCTCTCAGCATTTTCCATTACCAAAATACCTCAGTTTGCTGGACATCTGCGCCCATTTCCTCATTTCTAACACATTTCCAGTAAACAGGGTTCTTTCCAACATTTCACAATCTGTTGTATATAAAACCTTCTATTGTGCAGTTAAAAGATACATAGTGTGGGGAGCCTTGAATAACGAAACTGAATTGCATTTAATTCAAGTTTATTTCAAGCAATCATTCCCACAGTCTGCTCTCATTCTTGAGCAGCGAACAAAGAGGAGGAAACACACCAAAGTCCTCACCTTTAAACATTCTCACATAAAGCAATCTCCCTCGCAGGGGAAGTCACACATCTCCATCATAATCCCTTTATTCACATTCATCATCCCTTTATTTACATTACTCCCCCCTCTTTCCTCTCGAGCCTCAGAGGTCAGGAAGTCTTCTGTCCACACCTATGTCTTCTCTCGCTGTCCTCCGCAGGGGGCTCAGACTCTGCGTCGCAGGGGTCTCAGACTCTGCGGCTCCTTCATCGTGAGGTTAAATCACATATGCATATGTCCAACATATACATGCACAACTAGTTAAATCACATATGCATATGTCCAACATGTACATGCACAACCACACCGCCATACATAGAATCATACAATTTGATTACACTCATTATTTCAGGTGATTACATACATTACATATACTTTTTACTCAATGAGCATACATTTGGTTTTACAGAAAATATCACATAGCATGGCATATGCAATTAATATGGCTTTTACATTCAGCCTCTGTGATTCACCAATGTTGTCTGTTGCCATCTTTTCTGAATGCTGGATTTTGGGCCTTTTGATAATTCCTCTCATTCTGCTGGTTACTCTGAGTGGATCTTTGAAGCCTGTTATGATCAGCAGCAGAATTGCCCATTTTCCTTCCATAGGGGGTATATCGGTGTGATGGGGAAGGCCGACCACCTTCTGCCCTCCGGCGGTGATTGGGGTCGTGGCGTGGGGTACTCGAACAGTACCTACCTTGTCTGTTTATTTGTTCTCTGTATGTTTGTCCCTATGCTGCTTTGTAAAGCGTCTTTGAGTATTTAGAAAAGCGCTATATAAGACTGATGTATTATTATTATTATGATGATGAAAATTGGAGACCTCTTTTATCTTTTAAGTGGGAGAACTTGCACAATTGGTGGCTGACTAAATACTTTTTTGCCCCACTGTATATTGGAGGGCGCATGTGCACGCAGCGACCGGCAGCTGGTGAAAAAGTCCGTCGCCTGTGTGTCTTGTTTTTTGCACTTTAATGTGTATTTACGACGGGAGAGACGGAAGAAGGAAACGCGGAAAGCGTGGTGGTGTGAAATTGCGCCTGAGAAGACGTCAGTTTGGTAACATTCCTCTTCCTTCTATGATTTTTGGGAATGTACAGTCTCTGAGAAACAAGGTGGATGAAATTCAAGGGAATGTACGCTACCAGAAGGACTTTAAGAACTGCTGTGTCATGGCTTTCACCGAATCTTGGCTTAATGCACATGACCAAGATGCAGACCTGTGGATTGACGGCTTTGGAGCTCCACTGCACTCGGATCGGCAGGAAGAGGTAACGGGGAAATGTCAGGGGGGCGGCGTATGTTTATACATTAATAAGCAGTACTGCACATCTGTCACGGTCAGACAGCGCATCTGTACACCCGATATGGAGCTGCTGTCTGTGTCACTACGCCCCTTTTATTTGCCTTGCGAGTTCCCCCAACTTTCCATCACAACTGTGTACATTCACCCGAGGGCAGACGCTGACTCCGCCTGCAGCACAATCTTTGATGTGGTCCAGCAGCTGCAGTCAATTTCTCCAGAGGCGCCAAACTTCATTCTTGGGGATTTTAACCATGTTTCTTTAAAGAAGACACTTAAAATCTTTTATCAGTATGTCTCCTGCCCAACCAGGTGAAAAAAGACATTGGACCTGTGCTATGGATCCATAGAGAGGGCCTATAAATCACTCCCCCTTCCTCCTGTAGGATCCTCAGATCACAACTGTGTACATTTGCTGCCCACATATAAAACTGCTCTCAGAAGAGGCAAGGTAGAGACGAGAGACATAGATGTGTGGACAGAGGATTCAGTGCACAGCCTCCAGCAATGCTTTGACTCTACAGACTGGGAGATGTTCACACTGGCCTGCGGGGATGATTTGGACTCTTTGGTGGACGTCACATGCTCCTACATGGCTTTCTGTAAAAATAAGATCGTTCCACGTAAACGTGTCAAAATATATCCCAACAACAAGCCGTGGGTTACAAAATCAGTTAAATCCTGCTTACAGAGGAAAGCACTTGCCTTTAAACAGGGGTCTGTTTCTGAGCTACAGATTGCCACAAAAGAGCTGAAGTCCGAAATTTTAAGAGCAAAACAGAATTATAAATCGGAATTGGAAAGCAAGATGGCAACAAAGAAACTTGGTTCAGCCTGGGCCAGTATGAAAACTATTGCAGGCCTTCAGAGCACAGAGTGCAGTAATCGTGTGTTTTTAGATGGTTTTAATTCAGACACAGAGCTGGCTAATGCTCTTAATTGTTTTTATGGTCGTTTTGACTCCTTTGATTTCAGCACTGAAACCCAAGATTTGAAACAGAAACTCAAAGACAATCAGCACTTTAATATTGAGGTGCAGGATGTTAAAAGGGAGTTCTGCGCTGTAAAAGTGAACAAAAGTCAGGGCCCTGATAATATATGTGGGCACTTGGTAAAGTCCTGTGCACATGAACTGAGTCCTATATTTCATTACATTTTCAAAAAGTCCTTACAAACACAACATGTGCCTAAGATCTGGAAAGAAGCCGTGGTTGTTCCTGTTCCAAAGTCCAGCTATCCTAAAACGGTAAACGACTTTAGACCAGTTGCTTTGACTTCAATTTTAATGAAAATTTTTGAAAAACTGGTCAGATGGGAGGTCCTAAAGCAGACTGAGCATGCATTGGATCCTCTGCAGTTTGCCTATAGGCCTCACAGAGGAGTGGAGGATGCCACTGTCACGCTGTTTAACATGCTTTTTAAACATCTGGATTTTAATGGGACACACGCCAGGCTTTTATTTGTGGGCTTTACCTCCGCCTTTAATACAATCCAACCTCATAGCTTAGTTGAAAGGCTCCTGCAACAATTTGATTTGAGCAATAATCTGGTGGGTTGGATTCTGGATTTCTTAACCAACAGGACGCAGAGAGTAAGGGTCAATGGTACATTGTCTGACCTAAAGTGCTCTTCTACTGGCTCTCCTCAGGGGTGTGTGTTGTCACCACTACTCTTCATCCTGTACACAAACATGTGTCGGAGCAGACATGACAACAGACACATCATAAAGTATGCTGATGATTCAGTTATTGTCAGTCTCCTCCAGGATGGTGAGAGTGGCCACGGCCCAGTAGTTGATGATTTTGTTCACTGGTGTGAGGATTCCTACCTGCAGCTGAATACGACAAAAACTAAAGACATGATTATTGACTTTAGGAGGAAAACTCCCAGGCACAAAGTCACCGTACTAAAAGGCCAGACCACCAAATGTTTACAATCCTACAAATATCTTGGGACAATTATTGATAGTAATTTAAACTTTGAAGAGAACTGTGAAAGGGTGTGCAAAAAGGGCCAACAACATTTGCATTGCTTGAGAAAACTTGCACGCTTCCAAATTGACCGAACCATAATGACAATGTTTTATCGGGCTTTTATTGAATCTGTTTTATCCTTTTCTTTAGTGTCATGGTTTGGTCAGATAAAACTGAAACAGAGGAAATCCTTGGATCAGGTAGTTAGATGGTCCAGTCGTTTGCTTGGTGAGTCACAGCTGAGCCCGACATCCCTGTACACCAGACAAGTACAGAGGATGGCTACCTCCATTTTAAATGATGACTCCCACCCTTTGCACTGCAACTTTCAGCTTCTTCCCTCAAGACGGAGGTTTGCTGTCCCAAAAAGTAAAACCCAGCACTACAAAAACAGCTTTGTTCCTGCTGCTGTCAAAGAGTTGAACAAGCTGTAACAATATATTGCACATAATTTAGGTACCTATTTATTAACTTCATTTTATATTTACTTATTTTTGTAGGATGTTACTTGGGTTCTAAATATTTTATTGGGTTTTAGACCTTTGATTTTTTAACCTCTTTGACTAGTTTTTAATTTTTAATATGACCCTTCTCTCTTACCTCTGGTTTTTCTCTCATCTCTTTGTCTTTTTATACCCTGATTGATGGAGCCTTGAGTATTTTTTAATCATGTTTATAGTCAATTTCATGTGTGCCTGTGTTTGTGTCTATGTTGAATGTAATTTGTGGCTTGTAAATATGGATGTCACCAGACTGCAAAACAAATCTACCTACGGGTACAAATAAAGTAACCTGAACCTGATGTATATATTTGACTTTTCAGTTTTCTCATACTTGTTCATGATGTCTATACCCCTTTTCAATGTTCAATAAAGCATTATTTAAGAAAAAAAAAAGCTATCAACTGACACAAAACAGCACAGTATGTGGTAATTTGTGCATATTAGCACTTTAGTTACAGCATATACTGTATATCAAATAAAAAAATATGACAATATTTGTCACACAAAAACACAATTTGTTATCTTTCCCTTACCGTTAAGCATTTGGAAACAAACTGGTAGCCCTTTTTCTTTTTTTATTATTTTACTTCATGTAGCTTTGCACATACAATATTCACAAAAAGTTAGGGATATTAGGCTTTCAGGTGGAATTTATGGAAAATGTAAAAAGTTCGTGCTACACTGATATTATATCATGAAAGCAGGGCATCTAAGTAGAAGTATGCAATGGCGATTTCCTAATCTCAAACAATTTATTGAAACAAAAGCCAACAACAATGGTGGGCACTGTTATGTACTGCCATAACACTATGCATGGCACGGATGTGATGGCGCAGGCACGGGTGACGTCATCCCGCCGCCGTGCCTGTAATAAGAGACTGACGGCGGCAGCTTGGGTCTTTTAGTGCTCCGCCTCTAGTCATACGCAGCCTGCACCCTGCTAATTTTAGCTTGTTTTGTCTGTTCCACATGCTACTACTTTTGGCTAATAAAAGGCACCACTCAGCACAGCCATCGTCTCCGCTGTCCCTCATTCACAGACACAACATTGGCAACGAGGAGAAACTTTTAAAAACATTTAAGCGTGCCATGCACTGCTACCACCATTCCTTAAGTCCCCACGTTAGGCGCCCATCCCATGGCCTCGCTGGTTTGAGTCATTCCGGACATACGTACTGGCTATGGACCTGACTAAGGTTGGCAAGATGCAGCTACACGCGTTCCTGATCCACAGTCTGGGTACTGTGGGACAACAGATGTTTAGTACATTGGGACCGGTGGACATATACTAGGAGTGTATCACACTGCTAGCCAGACATTTTGCGACACCTGAAAGCGTGCTGGCGAGGAGGATAAGGTTATATCAGCGCCGACAGAGAGTGGGAGAGATGACCCAGCAGTACATCGTGGACCTCCACTGTCTGGCAAGCATGTGCAGGTTTGGGTAACTAGAGGATGAAATGGTACTGCACCAGCTAGCGGAGAACACCAACAACCCGCAGCTGCAGGCGAAGCTGTTGATGGCGGCAGACAACCTGCTGCTGGTGAAGGCAATGGAGTTAACATTCCAGCTGGAGGCCGCCAACAAGCTAACATCACAAATAGGTGACCTCAACAACGTACCCTGGTAGCACAAGCAGTTACCCCGGCAGAAGAACCCAGTTACACCGCGACCTTCTTGGAGAACACCGAGGTGAATGTTATGGGACAACGGAACATCATGGGATGCCAAATGTGCGGTAACTGTGGTTCCCCGATGCACCGAATGCAAGCGCGCTCCTGCCTGGCCAGGGGGCAGTGATGCCAATGCTGCGGCAAGCTTAACCATTTTGCCAAATGTGTGCCACTCAACACGGTTAACAACAAGCTCGCCACCCAGTTCAGTTGAACCACCATTAACAACCACCATCCATACAGTGAACTCTAGCAGAGCAGCGTACAAGTGGTGCACAGTGAGGCTCAATGACGTCAGCCCGCCACTACTATTGGACACCGCCGCTACGAGATCGATGATGAATTGGGTCACGGTTAAGAGATTTTTCCCTTGTCATCCAATCGGGAAAAACACAGCTGAGCTTTGTGATTATGGATACACTGGTATCAGCCTCATAGAAACCATAATGCTGATGGTTCGCTAAGGGTCCAGAGTCCTCCCGGCGTTCACTTTCCAGGTAGCCACACATGGAGACAACATCCTGGGGTGCGACCTTTTTTTTTTTTTTTATTAATCTGCTTTACCATTCATGACAACCAGGGACTCTATCTGACCACTGATGACCAGAGCACATCACATCCAGACATGGGTACAGCCACTCCAAGCTTGACTCTGCACAAGAACAGAACACGGAGCGAGGGCATAAATTGGACTCGTCTCTGATCCTCACCTGGCATAAGCCTCAGGGAGCTGCTGCAGTGCTGCAGGAGAGAGACTTTGTGGCCAAACAGGACCCCGGTGAATGACAACCCAGTATACATCCTGTCACTGGCGAGAGCAACACACCGCTGCGACCACAACCAGCACCAAGAGAAAGAGGGTGTAAATCGGACTTGTCTCAGATCCTCGCCTGGCATAACAGAACAGATCACCACTCACAGTATGCGATTGAGTTCAAGTACACCGATCTGAACACCCGGATCTACAGACGCTCCAGTCACCGCCGATAATGATCACCGTGCAGTTGGTGCCAGCCACCTTCCCAGATGGCCGATGGTTTGAGATGGCACTTCAGCCATCTGCAAAAGATAAGAGCAGCTGCACCAGACCAAGCTGTGATGCTGAAACAGACCCAGCCACTGTGGGACCCAGACTGGGACTTTATTGGCGGGAGAGTAACGCCAGCAAGAGAGCACCAAGGTCCACCACAACCAGCACTTCCAAAGGTGCACCCACCGAGGGCTCGCCAAAGGCCCCTGAAGTTGAATTAAGAATAACTGTTTTGAATTGTTTAACAGAGTATGGTTGGAACACAGTGGTAGAATAACCCACTCAACCATGCAGGGGCTACCGGTAGTCCACCCGGTTGCCCAGGTTCATGTTTGCTCTCATCTTTTTTATGTTAGTAATGGTCTGGTTTTTACCGGGGGGGGGGGGGGGGGAGGCAGTCCGGGTCTTTTGGCACTCCGCCTTTAGTCATACACAGCCTGCACCCTGCTAATATTAGCTTGTTTTATCTGTTCCACATGCTACTAGTTTTGGCTAATAAAAGGCACCGTTCAGCACAGCCATCATCTTGGCTGTCCCTCATTCACAGACATAACAGGTACACCTAGGGCTGTCACGATAACCACAATTATGTAATACCACGCTATGGACACGCCTACCGTGGGGGAAAACGACCAACCGCAACAACCGCAGTGTTCATTTTTTTGTATGTGTGGCTATATCTCATTGTTCACTTATGTGCCCCTATTGATTATTAAATAAATTGTTAAATGAAGTGTATTTTAATTGCCAACAGCATGTTTGCACCCAGTACTCTAGAAGCTTCCACAGCACCCGGTGCTGCCACTGCTGGG
Source organism: Pholidichthys leucotaenia (assembly GCA_020510985.1). Lineage (NCBI taxonomy): Eukaryota > Metazoa > Chordata > Actinopteri > Cichliformes > Pholidichthyidae > Pholidichthys > Pholidichthys leucotaenia. The sequence goes on along the minus strand of CM035841.1, from coordinate 104,813,681 downwards.
TGCTGACAGTGGCAGCACCGCGTGGAACTCTCCCCAGACGAACTCCAGCAGGCAGTTAGTGGTGGAAGCGTTTGGACTCCTTGCTAAATACAGCCATGACAGTGAGTACTGAAAGGGCACAAAGCATGTTATTTCCTTCTGAGCAGAGTGTGTATGATCCTGACTGTGTATGCTTTTGTGTATGAGCTCTGAGAGCAAAAGCTTGTTTGAATGTGATTTTTCAGACAGCGGCAAAAATCACAGAGACAAGAGCCACGCAGGATCCTGTAAGGAGGGTGTCCAGCTTAAATAAGCTGAATGTCGCTGCAGTCTCCAGTCCACACACCCCGTAGTTACCACCACTGCTTTATGTAAATGATCTTTTTTTAACAGAATCAGCAGTTCATGCTTGTAGAAAGAGTGGAGCTCCGCACGATTGTCACACACGCACATAAAGTTGAGAGCGGAGCTGCAGTGAGTTTCTCACAGCTTCCATGGTTTGCCACATAATCTATAAACCCCATTTAAATTACGAGACTACAGGGTCCTAAAAACATTTGCAATAATACCACAGTGGTGAGCTGTCCACCGTTACCGCAGGGGAAATTCCTCTACCGCGACAGCCCTAGATACACCACAACAAAAAATGTCAATGTCTCAATACAGTAACTTGTCATGTGCCCTTGAGCATCAATTACAGCTTGACAACAACATCTCATGCTGTTCACAAGTTGACTTATTGTCTACTGAGGCATGGCATTCCACTTTTCTTGAAGAGTGTCCTTCAGGTCACTGAAGTTGTGGGGTGCAGGGTAATGAGTCTCTACATGGCGACTCAGCTGATCCCATAGTTTTTCTGGGATACAGGTCCGGAGAAAGTGCAGGCCATTCCATTTGAGGTACCCCAGCCTCCAGCAGCCATTCCCTAATGATTTGACTTCAATGAGCTGGAGCAGTGTCGTCCATGAAGATGAAATTAGGCCTGTGTTGTTCATGCAGGGGTACAATGACTGGATTAATGATGTTATCCAGGTAGTATAGGCTTGTCACTGTACCATTCAGAAGGTGTGGGGCAGTTCTTTATTGACCAAACACACCTGCCCAGACTGTAGCACCACCACCAAAGGCTCGTCTGGTGACAACAGTGACTGATGCATAGTGCTCTCCTTGATGTCTCCAACATCATTGGTGGCCATCATTTCTGCTCAACATCAATCGACTTTCAAGGACAGCACTAAGGCCCACTGGTCCCTTGTCCAGGGTAAATGCTCCCTGGCCCATGCAAGACAATGATGCCTGTGCCTGGTGGTGTAGTCAGGTACCCTTGCAGGTCATCTAGCACGCAGACCACACTGAGGTAAATGGTTTCGAATGGTCCGACTTGATATTTGGGTGCCTCTCACCTCCCTTAAATGTGCCTGGAGTTGAGTGGCATTCATCATCCGGCTCCGCAGGGCACTGTTCACAATGAAGCGGTCATCAGCGTGGGACGTGGCCAAAAAGCGTCCACTTCAAAGCCTTTCTGTGACTCTTTGTCTCTCTGTATCGCTGTTGCAACCTGTTGGTGACACTCTGTCACACTCTTAAGCTCAGTGACCACTTCCCTCTCTTGCAACGGCAAGGTAGTGTTGATCAATTGTTAGGTGTTATCTTGGTCTCATGATGTCAAAATGTGAACAGCATGATGAAGAGGACTGTTTAAATACCAATTCTAATTGAACCAGAAAATGTATTGGTCAATTCATAGATCAAACACCTGTTGTGAATTTCGCCATTAATCATGTTGTTGGAGAACAGCAAGTTATGCAAAAAGTACTGAAACACTGAACAGTTGGGCATGTGCATTCAAAGGGTTAGAGAAGGTCAAATTAAGTTCACCTGTAAAGGTTATAGTGCATTTTAAGTGCATCCTGAAATTTCATCCGAAAGTCGATTATCCCCAACTTTTTGTGAGTAGTGCATGTGTGACCTATGGTCCCATATGTCACACAAACATCAGATCTGTGACATTCATACAAGTGAAAACTGATTCTCGTGTCTGTGCCACCAATCACACAAACAGTTCTTTTTAGTTTTCTGTCCATGATCTTGGTATCGCTGTTGAATCCACAAATATAGCTTTGGTTGTAAATATGGTGGTGAGGTTGCAAATTGTGGTCATCAGGAAGGGGAACTTTCAACTCATCTGCATTTGTGCTGAAATGATGAGAGGAGACTGTGGTGCTTTTTTCTCTCAACAAACTTTATTTCTAAATAAACATGCATACTGTCTACACAAAACATCTGTAAGGCACAGTTAAATGAAGGAAATCAATGTGGGAAGAAAATATACGTACAAGTAATAAAATGAATAAAGGTCAGTTATTCAAATGAAATTCATCAGAAATCGTTTGCTCTCAGTGCCTTATTGTTCTCATCGTGATCCTTTTTGTAGAAGTTCATGACAGAAATGTTCAAAGTTCGGTTTGGAGTCTGTCAGTCTTTTTTTATGAATGTGATTTTTCCTCCCAAAACCAGTATCAGTTCAATAAAGAAGACAGTGTCTTTAGTCATTTAAATTGTTTTCACATTAATTAAACTTTTAATTTTTTTTTCATGTAAAATGTCTGCTCTGCTCCACAGAGTTGTCTCAACATAAATAGGGTCACATTGTGATGGATTTGTTTTTATTATTATTGTCCGTTCATTCCTTCTCCTGTAATTATAAATGAAATTAGTTTTTTTTCCCATGAGACAGCAAGGATCCAACCCAGCCTTGACCACTGAAGCAGGACATTTAGACGCCAAATGGTGACTTAGCATTCTCAAAACAATGCTTATCTGTTTGGTCTACTGTATTAAAAATCTCTGCTCTGTTCTGAGATTTTGAATCTTCTTGTGGTACTCGCCTGTGTGTGGGACAAAATTTTCCCTTCTTGGCCAATATGTAAATAAATACACACAGAAAAGGCATCTTTGACTCTGCACTCTATTATTCACCAGATCAACAAGAGATATTTATTAATATAAAGAAAACTGTCATCACCCCTTAAGTGTCTACATGTCAGAATGAAAGAGCCTGATTCAGTCTCCCTCCACACTCTCGATTCAGGTTGCCGGCAATGATTTTTGAAATCCAGCAGATGTCGTCATTAAGTGATACACCAACATTCATTCATTCATCTTCTTCCGCTTAATCCTTTTTGGGTCGCGGGGGGGTTGGAACCTATCCCAGCGTCTTTGGGCGAGAAGCAGGGTACACCCTGGACAGATCGCCAGTCCATCGCAGGGCCAACACAGAGAGACAGACAACCATTCACTCTCACAGTCATACCCAAGGACAATTTAGAATCCCCAGTTTGATGCCAATTAACCTAACTTGCATGTTTTTGGCATGTGGGAGGAAACCGGAGAAATCCCGGAGTAAACCCACGCAGACACGGGGAGGACATGCAAACTCCACACAGATCACTGTTGGTCGGGGGCTGGGATCGAACCCAGGATCCCCCGGCCAAGGGTGAGTTGCTGTGCTGCCGCAGTGCTAACCACTCCGCCACCATGCCGCCCCCGATACACCAACACTGTCAGGCAAATGTGCCATGAGGTGTCTTCTACCAATCACTGGGTTAAGTTATTTATGAGACATTCCATATGCATACCATGGCTTATATGTTAACCCGTGTTTTTCAACCAGGCTGCCCTGGTACGTTCAGGTTTATGTGAGAAATTATATAAAATTCACTTGTTAATGGTTTTAAAAACTTCAAATAATTTGCAGTTGTGCATAGGTTCTGTAGGCACTCATGCACAACAATGGCAAATTATTTGCTTGCCTGTCCCCCTCAATTAGTTCCAGGTCCATGCAAGTGGAAACAGGGTTATGGTGGACATCCCACTGCTTCAGAAAAAAAAAGTTGCTTTACTGTGGGGGGGTGCATGGGGATCCTATCTGGCTCCTGGACTATGGACATTTGTTTGGTGAATTTTAGTTTCAGAACACTACTTCACTTTGATGGGTGAAAAGACTCTTATAATTGAAAATTTACAGCAATATCAAGTTAGTTTTATTTTAGAGAAATGTATGTTTAATTTATCCTTTGTATAGGTTGGATTAAAATAATTTGAACAATTGAAGCAACCAACAGAGTGAACCATTTGTACCGAGAATCGGTAAATGGTATTCACTTATATAGCGCTTTTTCTCATCTCTAGATGACCAAAGCGTTTTACAGATCCTGCTATCCACCCATTCACACACTAATGATTAATTGACTTTCGATTTATTGTCGATAAGAATTTAGTCAACTAAATTAGTCATCAATTAACTCAAAGTGGCACCGTTCAACAGTTTATTTTCATTAAATCTAGCGGCATCGCCAGACAAGGCAAGGGGACTAAAGCCTAATCTCTACCACACCTGACGTACTTCACTCTAGAAAATGAAGCATTCTAAACAGAGTGCTGTATGGGATTATTTTAAACTGGTAAACTCTAACAACAAAGCTAAATGTACACTTTATGTGGTACTACATTGAAATACAACAGCTCAACCAGTTCGCTAAATTACCACCTAAAGAACTCACATTCAGCCGTGCTGCGAGGAGCGACGAGTTCTGCTTCATCACAACCGACACTTACCATAGTCTTGGGGAGGCAGGTATGTGATGAGAGGAAGACGGAGAGCATTACTCGGAGGATTTGCAAAAGGACTGAAAAAGACATAATGCCAATAAGTACTGTTGAAGGAGAGGGCTTTTGGGAGCCGATAAAACTTTATGGAGCAAGGGTATAATATTCCATCAAGAGGAACAACAACTACCTGCTTGGAAGCACGCTACAAGAAAAAAAAAGCTGACCTGAAAACAGCTAGCCACTGAAAATGTGACGCTGACACCAGATTGTTGGACTGCGCTAACTACAGAAAGCTACACTACAGTCACTTGCCAGTCAGTACACTGATGATAACTGGCATGTAAAATCAGCAGTTCTTGTCACAGAGAGCACGTCCGATTTTGTGTAGTTTTTAATATTATGTGGACAACGACTAAATATTTTTTTATTCAGAATTTATGTTGCTGAAGTTTAACATCAGCCAGTTTAATGTTTAACATGCAACAGATTACATCACATAAATAAATCAAATCCTTAAGGAATATGACTTGCATTTTTTTATTCAGTATATCAAACAATAACTGGCTTTTTATGTGATCGACCATAATGAACTAAGGGAAATTAAAATCCTCAGGAAAAATGCCACTTATTAATTAATCGTTAATAGATTGATAACGTGAATCAATTAACAATTAATGAACTGATAACTTGCATTCCTACTCCAGACCCCTCACCATAAGCTCCCCCCATTAGAAATGCTTACGATGTCCATGCATCCAGCACATTAAATCGAGGTGAGCGCCCAGAGCAGAGTGAATATGCGGATAATCTGATGATAGATGTTCTTACCAAGCTGATTTATATTTACATTACAGCTTTGATAATTTCAAGAACATTTCATTCACACACAAGTCTCAAACCTGAAAAATAAAAATCTAAACACATTGCAACACTACAGTTGCTCAACTGAGTTCTTGATGCAACTTTTACAAAACTACTCTGGCTTCTCACCATTTGTGAATTTTCATGTGAGTTTTCAAATTGCAACTTTGATTAAAACTTTGCCCACATGTTTCACAAGAAAATGGCTTTTCACCTGTGTGGATTCTTATGTGAGTTTTCAAATTACCACGCTGATTAAAACTTTGCCCACATGTTTCACAAGAAAATGGTTTCTCACCTGTGTGAATTCTCATGTGTGTTTTCAAAGCCCCAAGGTGAACAAATCTTTGCCCACATGTTTCACAGGAAAATGGCTTCTCACCTGTGTGAATTCTCATATGAGTTTTCAAAGCAGCAAGGTGAACAAATCTTTGCCCACATGTTTCACAAGAAAATGGTTTTTCACCTGTGTGGATTCGCATATGAGTTTTCAAATTACCCCGTTGAGTAAAACTTTGCCCACAGGTTTCACAAGAAAATGGCTTCTCACCTGTGTGAACTCTCATATGAGTTTTCAAAGCACCACGATGAATAAAACGTTGCCCACACATTTCACAGGAAAATGGCTTCTCACCTGTGTGCATTCTCATGTGAGTTTTCAAAGCACCACAGTGATTAAAACTTTGCCCACATGTTTTGCAATAAAATGGTTTCTCACCGGTGTGAATTCTCAAATGAGTTTTTAAAGCACCACGCTGATTAAAACTTTGCCCACACGTTTCACAAGGAAACGGCTTCTCACCAGTGTGAATTTTCACGTGTCTTTTCAAATGATCATGTACACTGAATCTCTGCATACATGTTTCACAAGAAAATGGTTTCTCACCAGTGTGAATTCTCACGTGAGTTTTCAAATTATTCCTTTGAGTAAAACTTTGCCCACATATTTCACAAGAAAAGGGCTTCTCACCAGTGTGAATTCTTATGTGAGTTTTTAAATGATCACTTCGATTAAAACTTTGCCCACATGCTACACAAGAAAACAGCTTCTGGTCTTGGCTTTCAGTGTCAAAGTTGTGAGAGAGGAGCTGCTTATCGTTTGGTTCGGTTTCAGTGTTGTCACTGTCCTCATCAGTAGGAGTCACCATGAAGGTATCAGTCTCTTGTTTCAGTCCAAAGTATTCTTCATCCTGGCCCATACAGAGTTCTTCCTCTTCATCCTTAACCTGTGCAGAATCTTGTTCCTCCTGGTCCAGACTGGTCCAGTCATGTAGTACTGGAGCATCTGGAGGGACAAAGAGGCACAAGAACAATGAAAATAACAGCACTCAGAGTACATGTATTGTAGTTTTAAAATTTGAACAGGGTTCTGCTGTGTGAACAAGTCAATCCCATATATAATGAAATTTTAACTGTACAAATGTCCAAAGTATTTAAATGACGCATTGTGACAGACTTTTTAGTAGGGATGCACGATCGTGAAATTTTTGCCAACAGCTGATATGCCAGTAGTTTAAAACTAGTTTTTGCCTATTGCAAATACCAATATACTGTATGCACATATTATTTTCCACCTATTTATATCTCCTTTGTCTTACAGTGATGTTTAACTGGTATACAAAGATAGATTCCCCAAGGAAAATAAGACAACTTCCTCACCTTAATATAAAATACCTGTTATGTATTTTCAGATAAATGTGTGAAAGGAAGGGAGGCTCTGTATCCCTATATACATAATATTGGAATATACACAGTCAAGTGTGTTATCTGCTTGTGTTGCGCACTTAACGATCATCAAAAATGGGTCTGCTGCTTGTCAATGGCTGCGAGCACACGGCCAAATGCTAAATTAGCATTAGCATCTGGACTGCTGTTAGGAAGGTATGTGGTGTATCCTCTGTGCAGAAGAAAGAAACCAAGGAGACTTGATGGTGGAATGAGAAGGTACAGGAAAGTATTCGAAGAAAAAAGTGGCAAAGAAAAGGTGGTATTGTCAGGGATATGAAGAAAGTAGAAAGTGAGATTCAGCTTGAAAGGATGTGCAACAGATTAGGTTGAATGAGGACAGAGATAGTAATATACTAATGAGTGAAGAGAGTGTGCTGACAAAATGGAAGGAGTAGTTTGAGGAGCCGATGAATGAATAAAATGAGAGTGAGGAGGATGGATGAAGAAAAGATGGTGAAAAAGGAAGTCCCAAGGATTAGCAAGGAAGAAGTGAGGGCAGCTTTGAAGAGGATTAAGAATGGAAAGGCGGTTGATCCAGATGAAATACCTGTGGAGGTATAGAGATGTTTAGGAGAGATGGCAGTGGACTTCTTCACCAGATTGTTTAACAATCTTAGAAAGTGAGAAGATGCCCAAGAAGTGGAGAAGTGTTTTGGTACCAATTTTCAAGAACAAAGGTGATGTCAGCGCTGTAGTAACTACGGAGGCATAAAGTTAATCAGCCACACTATGGGGTGATCCTCCAACTATCAAAGAATTTGTGTCCCAGGCAGAAATAAGAAAAACAAAAACACGTTTGTCATTTTTTATTCATGCTGCACTTACTAGACACAAAGATGAACTTACAAAAAATTTATGATAGATAAATTACTATTTTTATTATATAAAATATGGTTTTATAGTGAGTGTTTTTGCTATATGTCCTTTGTCCCTTGGCCAGGTTTTGGACTCTCAGTCCCTCGTAAGACTGAAATTAAATTTGATTCAACAGTAACTTTATTGACAAATGGCACAGAAATTCCTTATTTTAATGAAAAATATCATGTGCTTGAAAGATATATCAGTATTTTATTTATTTTTCATAAAAAGAACACCTGTCCCTAGGGATCACTGTCATTTCCACCACCCACCACAAAATGTAACTTAACTTTTTTTTTTAACCTTTGTCTACTTGCAACCACATCAGTTGTCATGCGACAGGAGAGCTCATGGCAGGATAGCAGTGATAGCTCCATGGAAGGAAGGGAAACAAGAAAAAAATCAAGGTAAAGTTTTGCAAAACCAAGAGTAGGTTTATTGGTCGTCATTTCCAAACAACTCATATTTCCTTTGAATGTACAAATAATGAGAAAAATACCATTTTATATTGTGTATTTTGAGTATATGTTACGCTAACTCTAAAACAGAGATTAGCATGCTAATATGTCATGAAATTTTAAAAGAAATGCTAAACATTGTCATTTCCACAACAGTCATTTCCATCACTTTATTTATTGTGATGGAAATGACAATGTTAGTGTTATAAATGCATTTATTTGGCTTATATCACTTAAAATACTGTGTATTCAATTATGCAAAAGACTTTATACACTATTTCATACTTTGTATATACACAAACTACAAGAAAGAATAGATACTTAAATGTGACACCATCTGTTTTTTAGATGGCATGCAAGACCACAGCAGAGAGATCAAAAGCATATAGAGAAAGGATCAAATCACATCCGCTTAAATACCAAGAGTTTCTCAGAAAAGACAGACAAGGTGTTGTCAAATCTGTCACTGAATTGACACACAGGGAGAAAATAAAAGTTAGAAGACAATGGTGAACAGCTCAACAAAACAGACGCAAAAAAATGAAAACACTGGTTGAAGTTAGGAGTTTTATGGCTGGAACTACACCACCACTGTCACCAGAGGACATTGGTGTTGACCCGCATTATGTCTCACTGGGCAACTCCAGCCTCACCAAACCACCTGATACACCTCAACTGCCTGAACCCAAAAACTGTACACAGAAAAGAGGGAGGAAAAAGGTTGCAAAGACGAGGGCAAAGGTCTACAGAGATCTTAATGCAACAACTATGAAGCTTGAAGATGCTTTACGGAAGGTTGAAAAATACAAGAAAAGGTGTGAGCAGCTTAAGAAGAAAATGGAAATGGCCACTTCCCCTCAGCTCAAAACCAAACTACAGATGAAGCAAAGAACAGTGGATTTAAGAAGAACTCTTCTGTTTCAGAATACAATTATTTCACAGATTAAAAAGAAATACCAAAATATGCATACTGCTAGAGATCGGCAAGTGATCTCCAAAGTTGTTGCAGGAAAGCTTCTGAGGAAATACCGCCTGCTCTGCTTTGCCAAAAAGGAGTTTGGATTCTCACCTCAGCAAATGAAAACAAATGCGACATGGACCACCAAACTCCAGTACACCCGAAAAATACAATGTAACAAAATCAGCAAAGAAGTGGAAGAAAAAATAACATTTCTGGAGCGTGATGACAACAGTAGGATAACAACGGGAAAGAAGGAGACAATTACAAAGAGCAAAAAAAGAATGCAAAAACACTTCCTGCTCGAGTCCATGAGAATACTGCACCAGAAGTTTAGAATGGAGCATCCTGAGATTTCAGTGTCTTACAGCAAATTTTGCGAAATGCGGCCTTTCTGGATTGTTAAAGCAACAATCAAGGAGACACATGTCTTTGCAAAATACATGCAAACCTCCAGTTCATGGCAGATAGACTGTTTTATCACAAAGTGATAAAAAGTGCCAGTCTCAATGAGTTAATGGAGTCTGTGGCATGCACAAGTCCATCAAAGGAATGCATGTACAGGGAGTGCCCTGACTGCAAGGCCAAGGAATTGCCAACCTCTGACTTTGATGCAGGAGAACAAACCTGGTGGTTTGAATGGAGAAGCAAGGTTGAAGAGAGGGAGAAGACTAAAAAAGATGGAACAAAAGAAATTTTCAAAGTTCATCTCACAATCAAGGAAAAAGTCCATGGGACTATATAGACACTGCTGGATGATTTTTCAGAGCAACTTGACAAAAAAAAAAAAAAATGGGAAAGCACATCTACAACATCATTCATCAGTATTCTGCTCTCAGGGCCCTAAAGGAAAACATGAGAGAAGATGATATTGTCTTGCAAATTGATTTTGCAGAAAACTATAAATGTAAATTTTGTTTTGCTTCCAACAGCCAGCCCTAGTTTTGCAACTTGTTTGTAGGTTTCAGCACAAAAATATCACGGACACACAGATCGTCCTAAATGTCTCCTGAGCCGGTGGACGGAGCCACTGTTTATAGCAGGATACGATACAGCAGAGAACAGCTGCTAGCATTCAACCGCCACCCGGTCCCATTGGAAAAACTCGACATACCGAGAGAACTGAGGCGAAAACGCCGCGGCTGCCGGGCTGGAGTAAGGCGGAGGACAAAAAATATAAGGTACAGACCCTCCCTTCCATCTGTTGTCATGGGAAATGTACGGTCGATACTGGGAAAGTTAGATGAGCTAGCGGCTATCTCCCGTTATGATAGCACATACCGGGAGTGCTCTCTCCTTTTGTTTACTGAGACGTGGCTAACTGAACTAGCAGCAGATGCTAACATTGAGCTGGAGGGTTTTCACATGATACGAGCTGACCGAACACCAGACAGTGGCAAGGCTAGGGGCGGTGGAGTGATAATGTATGTTAACAACAACTGATGCAGACCGGGACATATCACTGTTAAACAACGACACTGCAGCAAAGACATTGAGTTGCTAGCTGTTAGCATGAGGCCTACATATCTCCCGAGAGAACACTCACACGTGATCTGCATTGTTGTTTATGCAAATCCGACGGCGAACGCTGGGAAAGCACGTGACGTCATCCATTCAGTAACCAGCAGGCTGCAGACAGAACACCCAGATGCTCTTCTCCTCATCTCAGGCGATTTCAACCATGTTTCACTGTCTCCCATTCTACCCACGTTCACCCAGTATGTCACATGCCACACTAGAGACAATAAAACACTGGATTTATTCTACGCAAACACTAAGGAGGCGTACACCTCATCACAACTCCCCCCACTCGGGAGATCGGATCACAACTTGGTTCATCTCCGGCCGGTGTACAAACCCCTAGTGCACAGACAACCTCCGGCCATGCACACTGTGGAGTTATGGTCTGAGGAGACAATGGACACCCTAAAGGGCTGTTTTGAAGCCACCGCCTGGAAGCAGCTCTGCGATCCACATGGTGAGGACATCGATGGCCTCATTCACACCTTCACGGGCTACCTCAGCTTCTGTGTGGACAAATCCGTTCCCACCAAGACCATACGGCGTCACTCAAACAACAAACCCTGGATCAACCCTGAGATAAAAACACTTCTGAGAGAGAAGAAGAGGATCTTCAGGTCTGGGAACAGGGAGATGCTGAAGTCCGTACAGAGGGAGCTGAGGAGAAAGATCAGAGAAGGCAAGGACAGTTTCAGGAAGAAGATGGAGGACAAGCTGCAACAGAGCGACATCAGCGGGGTCTGGAGAAACCTCAAAACCATCTCGGGGCTCCAGAATACCTCCCCCCAGGCCACAGGGGGCAGGGAGTGGGCGAACAACCTGAATCTGTTTTTCAATAGATTTGACCAACCGCCCTCCCCCCTGACTGCACAACAACCACTGCTGCCTCTAAAGAAATCAAGTCCTGCTGCCCACTCCCCACTCCACCAACACCCCCCCACTCCCAACACACAGCCCCCCATCCTGACCCTGACCAGGACCCAGGTGAGGACGGAGCTGAGGAAGATCAAGGCGAGGAAGGCGCCGGGACCGGACGGCATCAGCGCAAAGCTCCTCAAGTCCTGTGCAGACCAGCTGTGTGGGATTGTGACGTATATCTTCAACATGAGCCTGAAACTGGGGAGGGTACCACAGCTGTGGAAAACATCTTGTGTGGTACCTGTACCAAAAACTTCCCACCCCAAAGACCTGAACAGCTACAGACCGGTGGCCTTGACGTCCCACTTGATGAAGACCCTGGAGAGACTGCTCCTTGCTCACCTCCGCCCCCTGGTGGAACCAGCGATGGATCCACTCCAGTTCGCCTACCAGCATGGCATTGGGGTGGAGGATGCGGTGATCTTCCTCCTTCACCGTTCTCTGTCCCACCTGGAGAAGCCCGGGAATATGGTGAGGATCATGTTCTTTGACTTCTCCAGTGCTTTCAACACCATCCAACCGATGATCCTGAAGGACAAGCTGCTGCGCGCAGGGGTGGACCAGCACCTGTCATCATGGATCCTGGACTACCTCACGAACCGGCCTCAGTTTGTGAGAACCCGGGACTGTGTGTCCGACACGATCATCAGTAGCACGGGGGCCCCCCAGGGAACGGTGCTGGCTCCCTTCCTGTTCACTCTTTATACTGCGGACTTCTCACACAACACAACACACTGCCATCTACAGAAGTTCTCTGATGACTCTGCGATCGTTGGCCTCATCTCCAATGGAGATGAAGCTGAGTACAGAGGGCTTATCCAGGACTTCGTGGACTGGTGCCATCGGAACTGCCTCCAGATCAACGCGAGGAAAACTAAGGAGCTGGTGGTGGACTGCCGCAGGCATGGGCAGCCCCTCACAGTACCAGTAAATATACAGGGAACAGACATCGAGATGGTGACATCCTATAAGTACCTGGGTATTCATCTGAACAATAAACTAGACTGGTCACACAATACTGATGCACTCTACAAGAAGGGACAGCGCAGGCTGTTCCTGCTGAGGAGACTCAGGTCTTTTGGTGTACAAGGGGCGCTGCTGAAGTCATTCTATGACACGGTGGTGGCATCAGCCATCACTTTTGGAGTGGTCTGCTGGGGCAGTGGCATTACTGCAGCCGATAGGAAGAGACTGAACAAACTGATTAAGAAAGCTAGCTCTGTCCTGGGGCAGCGCCTTGATCCGATGGAGGAGATAGGAGAGAGAAGGATGGTGGCTAAACTGTCATCTCTGCTGGAGTCCGAGTTCCACCCTATGCAGGACATACTGAATGCACTGAGGAGCTCATTTAGCAGCAGACTACATCATCCCAGGTGCACAACCGAGAGGTTTCGTAGGTCCTTCCTACCAACGGCTGTCAGACTGTACAACCTAAGCAGGGCTGCTCGCAGAGATAGCAAAAAGACGTAACAAACTAATAGTTTTTTGAATGCAAAAGATGCAATAGACTTACACAATGGTCCCCTCCGGCATACAACTAGGAACTTACCGGTCGCTATGGAGGGTGAGAATATGTATGGGCACATAATCATACCATGTAGGATAACTAAGTAGACGGTTATGCTGTTTCATTCCATCTAGCAACAATGCTCTGCACTGTGTGTGTTTATATATTTACATATTTATTCCATCTAGCTACAATGCTCAGCACTGGGTGTGTTTATATATTTATATATCTACATATTATTCCATCTAGCTACATTGCTCCGCACTGTGTGTGTTTATATACTTGCATATTTATTCCACCTAGCTGCAATGCTCCGTACTGTGGGTGTTTATATATTTACATATTTATTCCATCTAGCTACAATGCTCTGCACTGTGTGTTCATATATTCATATATTTATTCCATCCAGCTACAATGCTCTGCACTGTGTCTGTGTGTGTGTGTATATATATATATTTTATAGTAATACGTACATATGTATATTAGCTGCTCTTGCTTGCTTTTTTTTTTTTTTTTTTTTTTTTTCTTGCCTTCTGATTGTTGCTCTGAGTGTTGCTATCCCTGTGCTGTTGCAATCCTGGAATTTCCCCGTTGTGGGACTAATAAAGGCTTATCTTATCTTATCTTATCTTAAAAAGAGAAGGAGCAATGTTCTACCATCTGATTAATGTGCATTATTTTTTACGTTTAAACAACATTAAATTTCAAAAATGATGTCACTTGATGTCAAGGACAATAAAAGTGACCGATGTTCAGCAATGCTCTGTGTCACACGTCATTTCCAACATGTGCTGTCTTTTCCACCACACAATGTCATGTCCATCACAACACATATTTTTACACAAAAGTAATAATAACAACACAGCTACACAAATATTTAGGAGTTTTGAAAATTATGCAGTTATGGTTACAATTCATGTCTGAGATTGGAAAACTCATGATTCTGCCATGTAAATACTTGATTGAAAGACTTCAGAATCAGAATCAGCTTTATTGCCAAGTATATTTACAAGTAAACACACAAGGAATTTGACTTGACATTGGGCGCGCACATTAGGCGCATCCAATGACACGGCAGCCATAGAGGCGCCTGTCTGCAGTGGGGGTAAAGGGGGGAAGGGGGGGGGGAAACACAATAGGCAGAGAGAAAAAACATAGTTATCAGAATCACGCTCGTATAAGCTCATATAAGCTCATATAAGCTCATGAGCCAAATTTTGATTACACAGAAAAAAACCCTCTATGCACATTAGCAGACAATAGATACAATCACACAGCAGAGGGAGGGAGAGCAGTGTGTGTATATTTGCATGTCATTGTGTAGTGTGAGTGTAACAGTTGTTAGTGAGCAGCAGAGGGCGCCTCCAGGCAGTGGATAGATGTTATAATCATGTGACTTATAAACAAGTCAGAGATCAGAGTCTGTCTCTCTTTTCCTCTTCCTTGCAGAAGGCACATGGGCAATGTCCTTGAGAGACCAATCCGCTGACGACAACAACTGATTGTTGATGTATGGGTAGACATAAGCCACTTCTCCAGCGTTATCTTCATCGAGGAGGAATGTAAACAAAGGCACCAAAACACAAGGTCAAATCTGCACAATGCACTCAGAGAATAAAAAATTTCTCTCTCTTCGATTCTGTGCTTCAATTTCATACAGGCTTGAATCATACTTTAGATCATTCTCTGGAGAACACTCAGCGATCCACAGATGTTATCCACCTACCGAAACATAGGTAAAACATGTCCAGAGAGTTCGTTCTCTCTTCAATGCATGCCAGATAGTAAATTCCATGTTAATCCTGCCGCTGACAGTCAGTGCTCCCCCCAGCTGGACGAATTGTTGAATTTGTTAAGGGAGCTACGCCGGGGTCCGCATTTGATTAGCTCACCCAGATAATTTCGATACACTAGGAAAACTCCAGGGGCCAAACAGAAGATCCTGTGATCAGTTCAATCTCAGTCGAATCACACAGACACATGAATTCCAATACCATGAGTCTCCCTTGGGTTCCCCCTGACCCGATCTTCTACTTTTTAAAGTGGTGACAATCGCATATAAGTCGCTTTCCAGATCCATAATTTCCATTTGGATTAAGATTCAGCCAGGAGAAGAGTGACATTGCAAGCTGGGATCAGAAGGGAGAGGATTAGGAGGGAGAGGGAAGAAAAGCGTCTGCTCTCTCTCAGAAGCAGAAGTGAAAAAAAAAAAAAAAAAAAGACTTCAGTAAGATAGTAAAAAGGTAATTTGTCATCTAGATGATGAGAAAATATCTTTTAAATACTTAAAACAAGTACAGTTATACTGTACATTTGGGAACATCTATGTGTGAAATTTCATTAACTGTTTTGAAAACATGGGTTATGCTAGTAATTTTGTTTGAAAAACACCTTTTTTGTGGTGTGATGGAAATGATGCTTTCCTCTGAATGCTAGACTAAAATGGCAAAAAATATATAATATTTATGCAATTTCATTACAACCACTATCAGTTAATGTTTCTACACACTGTGATGAAGTAGAACAAATCAAAATATTTCTAAAAATATGTGTTGGATTTTCTGAAAAATATCATGACCAAATTTGACTGTAGTTGGAGAATCACCCTATGACGATATGGGAAAGAGTTGTTGAAGCCAGGTTAAGAAGAGGTCACATTCAGAGAGCAGAAGTATGGTTTCATGCTAAGAAAGAGTACTACAGATGCAATGTTTGCACTAAGAATGCTGATGGAGAAGTTCAGGAGTTGCACTGTGTCTTTGGGGATCTAGAGAAAGCATTTGATAGGGTGCCAAGAAAGGAACTGTGGTACTGTTTGAGAAAGTCCGGAGTGGCAGAGAAGTATGTGAGGGTAGTGTAGGACATGTATGAGGACACAGATGGTGGTGAGATGTGCTGCAGGAGTGAGATGGATTCAAGGTGGGGGGTGGGATTACATCAGGGATCAGCTCTGGGCCCCTTCTTGTTTGCCATGGTGATGGCAATGGTGAAGATGCACGGAGTAGAGGTAGTAAAGGTATTCGAGTTTAAATACCTGGGGTCAACCATTCGATGAGTGACAGGGGTGATTTGTGAAAGAAGAATAACAGCTAAAGTGAAAGGGAAGATTTACAAGGCAGTAATGAGACCTGCTGTGATGTATGGTTTGGAGACGGTGACACTGACAAAAAGACAGGAGGCGGAGCTGGAGGTGGCACAGTTGAAGATGCTAAGATTCTCATTGGGTGTGACTAGGAAGGACAGGATTAGAAATCAGTATATCAGAAGGACAGCTCAGGTTGAGCAGTTTGGAGACAACTTCAACTTTATTTATTTATATAGCACCATTTCACAACAACAGTCATCTCATAGCACTTTCAACAGTAGGGGGGACCCCCACAGTTGCAGAAAGACCCCAGCAATCAGGTGATCCCCTGTGAGAAAGCGCTTGGCAAAGATGGAGAGGAAAAACTCCCTTTTAACAGGAAGAAACCTCCAGCAGAACCAGGCTCAGGGAGGGGCAGTCATCTGCTGTGACTGGCTGGGGGGGTGAGGGGACAGAGAAGATGAAAAGAACAGACATGTAGAGAGCAAACAGCACGATGGGGACTCAATCTATGAGAGAGAACAAACAGATGTTAATGACCAGCAAAAAAAAATATTTCATTGAGAGTGAAGAAAGGAGTGAGGCCCAGTGCATTATTGGAGGTCCCCCGGCTGACTAAACCTATTAGCAGCATAACTAAGGGAAGGTTCAGAAACACATGATCCCTCCCTAATTGTAGGTTATATCAAAAAGGAAGGTTTTAACCCTATTCTTAAAAACAGAGATCGAGTCTGACTCCCGAATCCAGATTGGCAGCTGGTTCCACAGGAGAGGAGCTTGATAACTGAACGCTCTGCCTCCCATTGTACTTTTGGAGATTCTAGGTATGACAAATAATCCTGCATTTTGGGAGCGTAGTGCTCTGTTAGGATAATACAGTAGTATCAGATCTTTTAAATAAAGAGGGGCCTGATTGTTTAGAGCTTAGGACGTAAGAAGAAGGATTTTAAACTTAATTCTAAACTCTATGGGAAGCCAATGAAGGGAGGCCAGAACCGGAGAGATATGATCTCTCTTTCTAGTACCTGTTAAAACTCTTGCTGCAGCATTTTGGATCAGCTGAAGACTTTTTAAAGATGTTTTAGGACAACCTGATAATAAAGAATTACAATAATCTAATCTAGAGCTAACAAAAGCGTGGACCAGTTTCTCAGCATCACTCTTTGAGACAAGATGCTCCTAATCTTGGCAATATTACGCAAATGACAGAAGGCAGTCTTAGAAACAAATTTAATATGTGAATTGAAAGACAGATCTTGATCAAAAATAACTCCAACGTTCCTCACAGAGCTATTAAGAGAAAGAGTAACCGCATCCAAACTGAAAGTTTGATTTGGAAAGGAATTTCTAAGGTTTTTTTGGACCAACAAGAATGACTTCAGTCTTATCTGAATTTAATAGCAGGAAATTGCAAGTCATCCAAGCTTTGATTTCCTTAAAACAGGCTTCTAACTTGGCTAATTGATTACTATCATCTGGCTTCATTGACAGGTATAATTGTGCCATCTGCATAACAACGAAAATGTATACAGTGCTTTCTAATAATGTTGCCTAACGGAAGCACATATAAACTAAAAAGAGTAGGGCCAAGCACAGATCCCTGTGTAACTCCATGATTGAGCTTTGAGTTGAAAGAAAACTCATTACTGACATGAACAAACTGGAACCTATCAGATAAATAAGATCTAAACCACTGCAACGAAGTTCCATTAAGTCCAGGTTCAGGTTACTTTATTTGTACCCGTAGGTAGATTTGTTGTCCAACATAGTGTTCTAATCTATCAAGTAGAATATTATGATCAATAGTATCAAAAGCTGCACTAAGGTCTAAAAGGACAAGTACAGAAACCAGTCCATTATCAGATGCAATGAGGAGGTCGTTAGTGACCTTCGCTAAGGCTGTTTCAGTACTATGATGGATTCTAAACCCAGATTGAAACTCTTCAAGTAAACCCTTTCCCTGCAGGTGGTCAAATAATTGCGTAGCAACAACTCTAAGATTTTTTTTTTTTTTTTTAAGTTTTTGTAAAGGGTATACACGTCATTACAGCACTGCATTGTTTACATTTTCATCACATGTTCCCTTATTTTTTGTTATTTGACAACATTGGAAGAATAATTATTACAACACCCCTTTTTTTAAGTGAAAGAAAAAGTGAAATTAAAGAGAACAAAAAAAAGCAAAACAAAAAAGAAAGAGGGAAAAAAAAGAGCAAAAAACAAACAAAAAAAATAAAAATAAAAGAGCATCTGAGTAGAGTTGGAACAAAGAGCGGTGCCATTATTGAAATGGTATTTGTCAAAGATTAGATCTAATGGAAGACGCATATGCGATCCAGGGTTGCCAAAAGTTCAAGAACCCATCCATATCCTGTCTCAGTGCAAATGTCAACTTTTCCATCGAGTAAATGTCTTGGATCACGTTAATCCAATCTTCAGGTGTAGGACAGTCCTTCAGCATCCATTTTTTAGTTAGGGCTTTTTTACTTGCCAATATTAAAACAGTGAATAAGCATTTTTCTCCTCGTCTTTCCAGTGAGTCCGGTAGTAAACCCAAATACAAAGTCACAAAAGAAAAGGGAACTGTTATTTTGAATATTTTTCCCAATATTGTCTGTACATTGGTCCAATATTGGTGGATAACTGGGCATGACCAAAACACATGAAAATGATTTGCAGTCTCTTCACCACACAAGCGCCAACAATTCAACCCCTTATGAGTAAATTTGTTTTGTGCAGGTGTTCTGAAAAATCTTACCAAATTTTTCCATCCAAATTCTCTCCACTGCAGGGATGAGGTACATTTCCATTGCTGTTTATTTAGCTTTTCCCATATTTCCAGTTGTAAAGTGAAATTCCCCTCTTTTTCCCATCTCTCTTTTATATATGATGTGTTGTCTCCTTTTAAGTCTTGAAGACCTTGGTATATTTTAGAAATGTATCTGATCCCTGGGATCCCTTTATATGCCATTAAGAAGACCTTCAGAACACCTGACTGGGCCCTTTCCAAATCCTCCTTTTTAAGTATATTGTTTATGTGGTGTCTAAGCTGAAAGAACCCGTAAAGGTCTTGATTTATTAGACCTTGTTTTTTCAAATCTTCAAAACTTCTTAAAATTTGCCCTTTAAAAAAATCGTAATATTTTATCAGTCCGTTCTCTTTCCACTTTTTAAATCTAGCGTCTGTTTTATTAGGAGTAAAGTCTTGATCATAGGCAATCCATTGCAGAAATCGGTAGGGCTCTTTAGTTTGATTCTCTCTGACTATCTTAAACCAACTTTTTAGCGGGGTCTCTATCCACGGGTTAGTGTTATTCAAAAGTTTAGGTAAGGCATTGTTCCCTATTATTGCCTGTAGGGGAATGTCACTTGTTATTTGGCATTCCATCTCCTTCCATTGTGCAGTGTAGACTGGGTTACATATCTCTACTAAAGTTTTAATTTGTGCGGCTTTAAAATAGTCCCTGATATTTGGGCAGCGCAAGCCCACCTTTGTCTTTGTTTAGCTGTAGGGTTCTATATTTGATTCTCGGTCTCTTGCCCTGCCATATGAATCTTGAGATCCTTCTGTCCAGCTCCTGCCATGTTTTTTTGGGAGGTTCTACCAGTATTGTTTGGAAAAGGTATAGAAGACGTGGAAGTATATTCATTTTGACTGCTTCAATTCTTTGTGCAGTACCCAAGAATGGTATCATATTCCATCTTGCTAGATCAGATTTTATTTTTGCCACCAGTGGATCACAGTTTAGTGTTATAATTTTGTTGAGTTGTTTCGGGATATTGACCCCCAGATATTTCATAGATTCCATCTCTCAGTTAGTTTTGAGTTTGCTTAGTAAATATTGATTTGGGTCATAGTTGAATGTTAAAACTTGGGTTTTATGCATGTTTAGTTCGTACCCCGATAAATCTCCATACTCTGAAAAAACTGAGATTAGTTCTGGAAAAGAGGTGTCCGGCTGCCCCAGGTATATTAAAATGTCATCAGCAAAGAGTGCTATTTTATGTTCCTTCTGATCAAGTGTAATACCTTGAATTTTTTGATTCTGTCTTATCCATTGGCTCAGAGGTTCTATGAAGATTGCAAAGAGCAGTGGAGACAAGGGGCAGCCCTGACGACATCCTCTTTCCAGCTCAAAAGATGATGATAAATTACCGTTAATCCTTATTTTAGCTGTTGGTTTTTTATATAATGCCTGGATAGTTCTAATGAAGTTGTTATGAAAATTGAAACTGGATAAGATTCTATATAAGAAAGACCAGTCAACCGAATCGAATGCTTTTTCAACATCTAAACCCAATATGACTGCATTTAAGTTGTATTTTTTTATATGATGAATTATGTGTAAAGTGCGTCTAATGTTGTCTTGTGTCTGTCTTTGTCTTATAAAACCTGTTTGGTCTAAATGAATTAAGTCTGTCAGTATATTTTCTAACCTTTTGGCAAGGATAGTGGTAAAAAGCTTATAGTCCTGATTTAATACACCGATTGGTCTGTAGTTGGAGCATTCTAGTTTATCCTTTTCAGGTTTAGGTATGACTGCAATGACCCCTTCTCTCCAGGAGGGGGGGGGATTTCCCCTGTGTGGCGGACATAGTTAAATGTTTTCAGGAGGAGAGGAGATAGTTGCTGTTTAAAGGTTTTGTACCACTCTGCTGTATAGCCATCTGCTCCTGGGGATTTGTTAGCTTTAAGTTTCATAATTGCTTTTTCTAATTCTTTAGGTTGTATTTCTGACAGTGGTGTTTTATTTTGAGACTCAGTAAGTTGGGGAAGGTTTAATGTGTTTAGGAATGCTTCGGATGCGTTTTTATGTTTTTTGAGGGAGTACAAGTTCTTATAGTAGTTCTCGAAGCTTTTAAGAATATCCTGAATTCTGAATTTTATTTCCTTTGATACTGGGTCTCTGATTTTGTAGATTGCTCTTTCCGTTTGTTGTTTCCTCAATTTATAGGCTAGTAATTTTGCCGATTTGCTGCCTGCTTCATAGTATTTTTGTTTCAGAAATGTAAGTTTCTTCTGGATTTCTATTGTGTAGATCTCATTTATTTGTTTTTTAATTTCCTTAATTTTGAGCGAGTCATTAGAATGAGTGTTGCCTTTGTGTTCTTTTTCTAGGTTCTTAAGTTCTGACTCTAATGTGGTTAGCTTTTCTTGTCTCAGTTTCTTTTGGATTGCCAGTTTTGCAATAATCTTTCCCCTTATTACAGCTTTGCATGCATCCCACAGTATTAAAGGGGATACTTCTCCATTATCATTTTCTTCCAAATATCTGAGAATATCTGATTCCAATTCATCTTTCAGTGGTCCTTTCAGGACATTTGAATTCAACCTCCAAGAAAATGTATTATTTGTGTATTTTTGGATACTTAAGTCCATATAGATCGGACTGTGGTCAGAGAGATCCATCAGTCCTATTTTACATGTTTTTACTCTTCCAATGTCTCTATTAAACATAAAAAAATAGTCAATCCTTGAGTATGATGAATGTGGCGCTGAGTAAAATGTATAATCCTTTACACTGGGGTTGAATTTCCTCCACACATCACAGATTCCCATTTCTTTTAGTAGCATCTGAGTTTTCCTACTTTGAGTGTTATTTTGATGTGGAGAATTACCTGATGCATCCCAGTATGGATTCAGTCTTAGATTGAAGTCTCCACCACATATCACTAAACCTTGGGCTTTAGTTATCATTAGGTCAAATACATTTTTATAAAATTTCCAGTTAGCCCCTGGAGGTGCATATACATTCAGCAGGGTGATATCTTCTCCCTCTAGCCGCCCAATTACCAAACTGTATCTCCCTTCTTTATCTTTGTGCTCTGATTTTTTTTCAAATGTAATTTTGGTTGAGATCAATGTCGCTACTCCCCTCCTCCTCCCTGACTTATATGAAGATGAAGAGATCATTTTAAACCCTTGTCTATTGAGTTTAGTGTGCTCCACATCTGTTAGGTGGGTTTCTTATAAAAATATTATTCCTGCTTTGTCTTTTTTCATTTTGCCTAGAATCTTGGATCTTTTAAAGCAGACGGACAGACGAAAATTCAATATCGCTAATTCTTATCTCAAATTGTTGTCTGAGACGAGCTAAGTCGAACCGCACATGTTTTGGTGTCAACAAATGTCACATAAGGTGACAATGCGCTCTTGAAGTACGATGTTGTGGAGAGCTGTCTGACCCAGCCAAGCGATCAGCGGCTAAGATGGCCACTGACTGTGTGACGTCACCACCGGCAAACACACGCACATGGTCGGCGGCCAGTGCTGTGTTTTGCTTTATGCAACACTTGTTCCATCCATCCATCTTCTACCGCTTTTCCGGAGGTCCGGGTCGCGGAGGCAGCAGTTCAAGCAGAGAAGCCCAGACTTCCCTCTCCCCAGCCACCTGCTCCAGCTCTTCAGAGGGGATACCAAGGCGTTCCCAGACCAGCTGGGAGACATAGTCTCTCCACCGAGTCCTGGGTCTGCCCCGGGGTCTCCTCCCAGTGGGACGTGCCTGAAACACCTCAAGTGGGAGGCGTCCAGGAGGCATCCTAATCAGATGCCCATACCACCTCAACTGACTCCTTTCAATGTGGAGGAGCAGCGGTTCTACTCTGAGCCTCTCCCGGATGACTGAGCTCCTCACCCTATCTCTGAGGGTGAGTCCAGCAATCCTACGGAGAAAGCTCATTTCAGCCGCTTGTATCCGCGATCTCGTTCTTTCGGTCATTACCCAAAGCTCGTGACCATAGGTGAGAGTAGGAACGTAGATTGACTGATAAATCGACAGCTTTGTCTCAGAACTAAGCTCCCTCTTCACCACAACAGACCGGTACAACGTCCGCATCACTGCAGATGCTGCTCCAATCCGTCTGTCGATCTCTCGCTCCATTCTCCCCTCACTCGTGAACAAGACCCCAAGATACTTAAACTCCTCCACTTGGGGCAGGAGCCTGTCCCCAACCCAGAGAGGACAATCCACCTTTTTCCGGCTGAGGACCATGGACTCGGACTTGGAGGTGCTGATTCTCATCCCAGCCGCTTCACACTCAGCGGCAAACCGTCCCAGCAAGAGCTGTAGGTCATTGCTGGATGAAGCCAACAGGACAACATCATCTGCAAACAACAGAGATGAGATCCTGTGGTCACCAAGCATGACACCCTCCATTCCCTGGCTGCGCCTAGAAATCCTATCCATAAAAATTATGAACAGGATCGGTGACAAAGGGCAGCCCTGGCGGAGTCCAACTCTCACTGGGAATGACTCCGACCGAGTGTTGGCAATACGAACCAAACTCTCACAACGGTCATACAGAGACCGAATAGCTCGTAACAACAAGCCCGATACCCCATACTCCCGAAGCACCTCCCACAAAAATCCACGAGGGACGCGGTCAAATGCCTTCTCCAAGTCCACAAAACACATGTAAACTGGTTGGGCAAACTCCCACAAACCCTGGAGAATTCTCGAGAGGGTAAAGAGCTGGTCCGATGTGCCACGGCCAGGACGAAAACCACATTGCTCCTCCTGAATCCGAGGTTCGACCAACGGCCGGACTCTCCTCTCCAGTACCTTGGCATAGACCTTCCCAGGGAGGCTGAGGAGTGTGATCCCTCTAAAGTTGGAGCACACCCTCCGGTCCCCTTTTTTAAAGAGAGGAACCACCACCCCGGTTTGCCATGCCAAAGGCACTGCCCCCGACCTCCACGCAATGTTGCAGAGGCGTGTCAACCATGACAACCCAACAACATCCAGGGCCTTGAGGTACTCGGGGCGAATCTCGTCCACCCCTGGGGCCCGGCCACCAAGGAGATTTTTAACCACCTTGGCGACCTCAGCCCCTGTGATAGGCGAGTCATCCCCCTCGTCCCCAAACCCTGCTTCCTCTGTGGAAGGCGTATCAGTGGGATTGAGGAGATCCTCGAAGTATTCCTTCCACCGCCCGACGATGTCCCCAGTCGAAGTCAACAGTATCCCATCCGCACCATACACAGTGTGGACGGGGAGCTGCTTTCCCCTCCTGAGCCGCCGGACAGTTTGCCAGAATCTCTTTGAGGCCGACCGAAAGTCTTGTTCCATTGCCTCACCAAACTCCTCCCATACCCGGGTTTTTGCTTCAGCAACCACCCGAACTGCACTCCGCTTGGCCTGCCGGTACACCTCAGCTGCTTCGGGAGTCCCACAAGCCAACCAAGCTTGATAGGACTCCTTCTTCAGCTTAATGGCCCCCCTCACCACTGGTGTCCACCACTTGGTTCGGGGGTTGCCACCACGAGATGCACCGACCACCTTGCGGCCGCAGCTCTGGGCAGCCGCTTCAACAACAGAGGTGGAGAACATGGCCCATTCAGACTCCATGTCTCCAGACTCCCTCGGAATGTGGTTGAAGTTCTTCCGGAGGTGGGAGTTGAAGACCTCCCGGACAGGGGCCTCAGCCAGACGCTCCCAGCACACCCTCACTATACGTTTGGGTCTACCAGGTCTGAATGGCTTCCTCCCCTGCCATCGGATCCAACTCACCACCAGGTGGTGATCAGTTGACAGCTCTGCACCTCTCTTTACTCGGGTGTCCAAGACATACGGTCGCAGGTCTGATGACACGATAACAAAATCGATCATCGACCTGCGACCTAGGGTGTCCTGGTGCCAGGTGCACATATGGACACCCTTATGCTTGAACATGGTGTTCGTTATGGACAGACTGTGGTTAGCACAGAAGTCCAATAACTGAACACCACTCGGGTTCAGATCAGGCAGGCCGTTCCTCCCAATCACCCCCCTCCAGGTTTCACTGTCGTTGCCCACGTGCGCATTGAAGTCCCCCAGTAGGACAATGGAGTCTCCAAGAGGAGCACCCTCCAGCACCCCAGTCACAGACTCCAAAAAGGGTGGGTACTCTGAAACATCATTTGGTGCATAGGCACAAATGATGGTCAGGACCCGTTTCCCAACCCGAAGGCGCAGGGAAGCAACCCTTTCGTCCACCGGGGAAAACTCCAATATAGAGGCAGCAAGGTGGGGCGATACAAGAATACCCACCCCTGCTCGTCGCCTCTCGCCCGGGGCAACTCCAGAAAAGGCCAAGCTCCAGCCCCTCTCCAGGAGACTGGTTCCGGAACCAGAGCTGTGTGTTGAGGTGAGGCCGACTATATCTAGCCGGTATCTCTCAACCTCGTACACCAGCTCAGGCTCCTTCCCCACCAGAGAGGTGACATTCCACGTACCAAAAGCCAGTTTAGAAAGCTTGGGATCAGTCCGCCAAGGTCTCCGCCTTTGACCGCCACCTGATCCACATAGCACCGGACCCCCATGATCCCTCCTGCAGGTGGTGAGCCCACTGGAGGGCGGACCCATGTAACTCCTTCGGGCTGAGCCCGGCCGGGTCCCATGGGTGGAAACCCGGCCACCAGACGCTAGCCTTCGAGCCCCTCCCCCAGGCCTGGCTCCAGGGTGGGGCCCCGGTAACCCCATACCGGGCGGGGTACACTGAATCCTTGATATACAATTCATGAGAGTCTGTTGGATCGTTCTTAGTCTGGCCCTTCACCCAGGACCAGTTTGTCTTGGGAGACCCTATCAGAGGCAAATTGCCCCGGACAACATAGCTCCTGGGATCACTGGGGCACGCAAACCCCCCCACCACGATAAGGTGACGATCCATGAGGGGTTGCTTTATGCAACACTTGTTTACGTCTTAAAATCGGCGATTACGGATATTTCTCGGAATACTTGTGGATTACAAATAGATTATTTATGAAGATTAGGATTTCAGGAATCGAATTAATATGGTTTGGCGTTGTGTTGTCTACAGGTGCGATGGTCCTGCTGTGTTTTGCTTCATGCAACACTTGATGTTTACGTTTTAAAATCGGCAATTACGGATATTTCTCGGAATTACCAAATATTTTCATGATCATAAGAACGGTTAGGGGGAAAAAAACATGCTGAAGAAAGACAGTTTAACTCACCGGTTACGTCTGTACTCTGATTCCTGCTGTGTGTTGGACACTTGCACAGAGAAGAAATGGCAGAAGTAGCACCAGCCGCTGCTCCGGCTAAACCAGCAAAGAAGAAGGCATCCAAGCCCAAGAAGGCTGGACCCAGCGTTGGAGAGCTGATCGTTAAAGCGGTGACAGCTTCCAAAGAGAAGAAGGGCATGTCGCTGGCCGCCATCAAGAAGGCTCTGGCTGCCGGGGGCTACGATGTGGACAAGAACAAGTCCCGCGTTAACATCGCTATCAAGAGCTTGGTCAACAAGGGAACCCTCAGCCAGACCAAGGGAACCGGGGCTTCTGGATCCTTCAAGGTGGCAAAGGCAGACGGCAAGGCTAAGAAGGCCACAAAGAAATCCCCTGCTAAAGCCAAGAAAGCCGCCGCCAAGAAACCAGCAGCGGCTAAAAAGCCCAAAGCAGCAGGAACCAAGAAGGCTGCAGCTGCTAAGAAGTCCCCGAAGAAGGTGAAGAAACCAGCAGCGGCCAAGAAGGCACCAAAGAGCCCCAAGAAAGCTGCCAAGAGCCCCAAGAAAGTGGCCAAGAAGGCTCCTGCTGCCAAGAAAGCTGCACCCAAGAAAGCAGCCAAAGCTAAAGCTAAGAAGGCGGCCCCCAAGAAGAAGTGAGCTGTCATGGCTGACACTCACATGGAAACTCACTAATTGGCTGTTCTAAATTGTCCCTAGATATTTGTTTCCTATAGGCCCTTAGAATAGAGGGTTAGTATTAATGAAAGCGCTTTGAGTGGTCTTTGTGACTAGAAAAGCGCTATATAAGTGCAGGTTAGTTAGTTAGTTAGTACTTATATTGGAAGTCCATCCTCCTGTGTTTTTTAGAAGCAAAGTTCTCAATTACAGAGACATACAGTGTTCCCTATTGCTTCAGCTTCTGTATTAAAGCAGACTGCAGTGAAATAGTACACAGGTTTGTCAGTCTTTCTTGTCCACATATATTTTGCAGGTGTCACGGCTCGCCGCTCTCAGGCATCTGCCTCAGCTGCGCGCACACCTGCACCTCGTTAGCGCCCTGCATATGCAGTAGACATTTCGTTGACAGCGATTTCGAGAATAAGATGCAATTTGCAAAAAGATTGGTGATAAAGAAAACGGCTATTCCAACTATATATCCCGCGATTCCCAAGTCTGACTGAGACAAGTGTCAGTGACAGTGGCGTGAAAAGCAAGGATGATCTACCGAGGCGATCAGCTGTCAGAAAACGAGAAGTAAACAGGGTAAGTTTTGTATTTTTAATATTCACTGCAAATGTTTACTAAACATTTTAAATGAATTCCAAGCAATGGATGATTTTCAAAATCAAATTATTTCTGGGAAATAATGCGGCGGCGGACAGGTGCCCGTGTCAGGTTTTGCAGCGTCGCGCAAACACAGGCACGCTGGCGGGCCCAGGCCACCAGTGTTTTGCGCGTGCTTTTGTGCCTAAAACGTTGAAGAACGCGGAGTTGACAAACAGACAAACAAACCCCGGCAAAAACATAACCTCCTCCTGGCCTTTTCGGCCTGGCGGAGGTAATTACCAATGACAGTTCAGCTTTCAATTTTTAGGGAAGCAACATATTTGCTAAGAAAAATAAATATAAGCCTAAGATTGTAAGAGAAATGTGCTTTTAAAAATGGAACCCCAATTTTCTACCATAAAATGGTGCCCATTATAACTGTGAAATGTTATTTATTGGAATATAATAATTGCTATATCTGGAAACTAGTTATTTTCTTAATCTGTAGTGATACTCCATTGATTTTTGTATTTCTTTGTATATTTCTGCTGTTTTCAAACGTTCATACAAAGGTGGTATAGTATGTAATATTTCTTTTCAAATTGAGAAGAATTTAGTGTGTTCAAATTATTCAAATGTATATGACATGCGACTTTGATGAATGCTGAACTATGAGAATTATAACATTGACATGAACATTAATAAACTCAATATATGATTTTACAAAACTTTATTTACATATCATTGTTCACAAATCTAATCTTGGTAGGCAAAATCCCTTGTAGTGATCAGATGGGAATGTTTCTCTGATGAGGCTCACTGCACAGGCAGGCAACATAACCCTCACTTCTTTCCCACAAATAAGGCTGAATACCCCCTCAGCACCACTCAAAACTACTTCATCATCCGATTCTTCATTTTCAATGTCATCATTTATATTGAAGTCGTCAAACTCGAGAAAATAATCGCTGTCCGAATCACTTTGCTCTCGTTCTGCCATTTACTATTGCTGTTGTGATGTGACCAACGCCCGCACCTATCGAGAGATGGCGGTACTGCAGCCTCACTAAGTGAAGGCTGAGCTATGAGCAAATAAGGTCATTTATGGAAGCTGGTGACGCATATTAAATCGCGGGAATAGACAATAGAATATTTTCATACAATCTGTTGATTGGTTCAATAAAAAAATGTCACTGTCCGTCTGTTTTAACTGGATTCAGGATCCCTTTTACATTATATGAGGTTATTTTGGTTACACCCCGTTTCTCCATTGTATTGTCTTATTTAGTATAACAGTGTGGTGGCCCTCTTTTATACTACTCAGAAACTGAAAGAACATTAAGAACATAAAAAACATTAAGAACATAGTGTATAAAACTTTAAAACAGAAAACTGACAAAAGAACTTCCTGAGCTGAGGTCTTTTTAGAGACCCTGGAAGAGCCTTGATGGAGTGTAGGCTCTGAGCGAAATTCCTCAAACTCTGTTACGTGTTGAGGGCCCTCTCTTACCCCTGTAAGTTGTCCCATGTTTTTAACGTGAATTTCAGATCCCAATCCGAACTTGTAATGTTTTGTTTTTTTGTTTTTTTTTAATGCCTATACCCTATGAAATTGTGTGCACCCTCCCACCACCATCACAGCAAACGTTCACGCTAATACAGTATTTGTTAGTGTGGGGAGAACATGTGGATCATTGTCACATTTCTATTTTAACAAGTTTTTTTTTTTTAAAAAGACTTATTTGTTTCTAATATTATGACTGATCCATGAAATGTTTTACCACATGCTGATTCTGCATCTCCTTTAATGTTTGTTACCTTGTAGGAGGGGGGTTGGATGTGCAGATTGACTAAAAAAAATCGTTATTCCCGCCTGTAAACGGCCAGTTTTTCCTTGTAGCTCTGACGCTGGGTTTCCCGCTGCTGGCCAGTGGATTTTGAGGGTCTCTGTGTGGACCACGTTTGAGCCTTGATCCTTTCGCTCGGGTCTGCTGCGGGTTTAAACACCGTTACCGGGAGCCCTCTTCTCGCCATATCCGCGGTTGCTTCTTCCGCCGAATTATAGAGACATGTCTCTTCACCGTAGAAAACCCTTAGCTTCGCCGGAAATGGAGTCTGGAAGCGCAGTTTTTTCTCTTGTAGCACCTTTTTAGCGTCGTTGTATTCCCGACGCTTTTTAAGGACCTCCGGGGCATAATCGTGTTCCACGAAGACCTTTCTCTCTTGGTGCATAAATCCTTTTTTCTGCCAAGCCAGTCTTACAACCTCTTGTTTTATTTTGGAGTTGGAGAATTTCACCACCACCGATCTTGGTGGCGCTTCCGCCGCCGGCCTAGGGGCTAATGTACGGTGTGCCCTTTCTATCTTCAAGTCGGTGGATTGGGGAATATCCAACTTCTCTCTCAGTAAGGATTCCACGCATGCTGCCATTGTGGTGAAACCATCCTTGACTCCTTCTTTCAGACCATGAATTCTTATGTTGTCTCTTCTCAGTCTTCCTTCTTGGTCGGTTAACTTAGCCTCTAGTCTCGACTGCCTTTTGTGTAGATCCAGCACGGAATCTTCCAGCGCTTTTATTCTTTCCTCTGCTTCCAAGATTCGGTTCTTGGCCTGGTCCACTCTGCTGTCTGTCATTTTAATTCTTCTTTGAATTCATGAAATTCGGCCCAACACTCTCGGCGAAATCGTCTTAATTCTTTAAATACCATTTTCAAGCTAACCTTTTTGTTAGCTTTATTCAGCTCCTCGTCTTCTGAATGGAAATCCACCGGATCAGATTCTTCGGGTGATGCGTGTCCTGGCCTGGTAAATGTCGATTTCTTCTGTTTTCCTTTAGGCATGATGACTTTGTCCTTTGATTTTCACTCTTCCAAAAATCCGTTAAATCTGATTTTCAAGGTATTTTACTGGATTGGGTCTGGGAGCTTCAGCGTTAAGCTGCAATCACCATGGTGTCCAGACCGGAAGTCCTCTTTCTAAGATTTTTGAAATGAAAGGGAGATTAGAGATTGGTCTACAGTTAGCTAAAACTCCTGGATCTAGCGTTGGCTTTTTGAGTAAGGGTTTAATTACAGACGTTTTAAAAGTCTGCGGTACATGGCCTAAAGTTAATGAAGAATTGATTATATGAAGAATAAAGCTACCAATAAGTGGGAAGACTTCTTTAAATAACCTGGTAGGAATAGGGTCTAAAAGACAAGTTGAAGGCTTGGATGAGGAAACTATTTTGTCTAACTCTAAAAGGTCAATTTGAGTAAACTCACCAAGACAGATATCAATTGAAGGAGTTGTAGTAGTTACTGTATTTAAGTTAACGGTGGGAAGAATCTGATTGATTTTATCTCTGATGGATGAAATTTTATTATTGAAAAAATTCACAAAGTCCTGACTAGTAAGCTCTAAGGGGATGCTAGGATTGACAGAGTCCTGACTCTTTGTCAACCTGGCTACAGTGCTGAAAAGAAACCAGGGATTATTCTTGTTCTCTTCTATTAATGCAGAGTAATGACTCGTTCTAGCTTTTCTAAGAGATTTTTTATAAATTAAAAGATGATTTCTCCAAGCTAAATAGATTTCATCTAAATTAGTGGAGCGCCAATTTCTTTCTAATTGACGAGTCTTCTGCTTTAAGTTACGAGTTTCTGTGTTGAACCAAGGAGTTAGAAATCTCTGATTAGACTTTTTCTTTTTTAAGGGGGGCCACCAAGTCTAGAGTCTGATGCAGAGAAGCTGTAACACTATCTACCATGCTATCAATTACAGAAGGAGCAAGCTGTCTATAGCTTATTTCCGTTGTGTTGACACATGGCATAGAGGAAACAATCTGCATAAATTTGGTAACAACATCATTTGAGAGGCATTTACTGTAGTAATATTTTTTCTTTAGAAGCCAAATAGTCAGAAATTGTAAAATCAAAGGTTAACAGACAATGGTCTGACAGTACAGGATTATGAGGAGACACTATCAGATTTTCTATTTCTATGCCATATGTCAGAACAAGGTCCAACGTATGGTGGAGATAATGAGTAGAATTTCCTACTTTCTGAGAAAACCCCATTGAGTCTAATATTGAATTAAATGCCACATTAAGGCAGTCACTATCTACATCTACATGTACAGTATATTAAAGTCCCCTACTATAATTATTATCTGATTTCACCACTAAATCAGCTAAGAATTCGGCAAATTCGGATAAAAATTCTGAGTAGGTTGATGGAGGACAAACTATGGCAAATAAAACTGGGTTTAGCCTAAAATTGCTAAAATGCCCAATACTGAGGACCAGGCCCTCAAAGGAATTATAACATGTTTTTTGCTTTACATTAACTAATAATTTGGAATGGTAAATTGTTGCTACTACTCCTCCACGACCAGAACTTCTGGGATTTTGACAGTTTAAATAACCAGAGGGAGTTGATTCATTTAAACCAACATAATCCTCTTGCCCTAACAAAGTCTCTGTAAGGGATATTAAATCCATCTGATGATCAATTAACAGATCATGGACTAGGAGACTTGGGAGTTTGAGACCTAATATTTAATAAACCGCATTTAATTTTTAAATTATGAGGAGGAAGAGAGGTCAAACCATTCAATTTAGAGGCTTCATATTTAATTTGAGTTTGACCAACTTTTTGTTTAATCACTTTGGGATGCTTATACATTATATTTTTATTTGCTTTGGAGGGAGCAGACAATGACTCTGATGGGGAAGACAGGGGCTAAGTTGAGGGGTGGCGGATGAAGAGGAGCTGCAGAGAGGCATGTAAGACTGCGACTCTGCTTCCTGGTCCCAACTCTGAGTTGGAAATTTGGATAAAAAAGATGCCAGATTGTTAGATAAATGAGACGCACCATTCAAAGTGGGATGGATGCCGTCTCGTCTAATAAGACCAGGTTTTCCCCAAAATGAGCTCCAATTGTCTATGTAGCCCACATCGTTTGCAGGACACCACACAGACAGACAGCGGTTGAAGGATGACAAGCAGCTAAACATGTCATCACTGGTCAGATAGGGGAGGGGCCCAGAGAATACTACAGAGGCAGACATTGTTTTGGCAAAGTCACACACCGATTCTACATTAAGTTTTGTGACTTCTGACTGCCGGAGATGGATGTCATTAATGCCAGCGTGGATAACAATTGTGGAGTATTTACAGTTACTTTTAGCCAGCATTTTCAAATTTGACTCGATGTCGCCTGCTCTGGCGCCAGGAATGCATCTCACTATGGCCGCTAGAGTCTCTAGGTTCACGTTTCTGACTACAGAGTCGCCAATGATCAGAGTTTTTTCCTCAGCAGGTGTGTCGCTGAGCAGGGAAGAACG
Organism: Pholidichthys leucotaenia; assembly: GCA_020510985.1. Lineage (NCBI taxonomy): Eukaryota > Metazoa > Chordata > Actinopteri > Cichliformes > Pholidichthyidae > Pholidichthys > Pholidichthys leucotaenia. Next base: position 104,780,656 of record CM035841.1, on the reverse strand, counting down.
ATTAGAAATGTGAACAGGTTGGTGGTGTACCGGGGCTTTGCGACTAGGCTTCCTTCTCACTGTCACCCACCCAGTCTCCTCGCTGCTGAGGAGGACCAGAGGACCGCTAACAGGTCGCCCTAAGCTAGGGAGCTCCGTTGCAGCTAGGGGATGTTCGTCAAGAGTAACTGGCGCAGACGGTGTTTCAATGCAGCGGAGCCGGGATTCCAAATCAGACAACCTCGCCTCAAGCGCCTCAAAAAGACAACATTTATTACATTTACAGTTATCACTAAAAGAGGTAGAGGTGTAGCTAAACATCTGACATAAGAGTGCACACCAGAGGAGGAGAGGAAGGAGAGCTAGTAGCCATAACTAGTGGCTAACCCGAAGCTAACAAAAACACCGATACAAGGTGAACAGAAGGCTGAAGAGGGTAATTAGGTGACACTGAGTGCGCACACAGGTGCAAGAAGCTTGATAAACAGAAATGAGAGCCAACGGTAGATGGAAAAAAGTGGTTAAAATACAATTAAAAGCAAAATCCTCAGGAGAATGAGGAAAGCAAACCACACGGACAGACAGCAATACAGGAAGTGACGATACGTTACCACAAGTGACGTAGCGGGTACAGCTCCAACAACCACCACCCCAAAGTAAAAAAGGCAAGGCTGTAATGGGTTGGCCATGTGCAGAGGAGGGATAGTGGATATATTGGACAAAGGATGTTGAAGACAGAGCTGCCAGGCAGGAGGAAGAAAGGAAGACCACAGAGAAGATTCATGGATGTAGTGAAGGAGGACATTTAGAGGGTTGGTGTTACAGAGGAAGACGCAAGGGAGTCTGCGCTTTAAGCCCATATTGATAAAGACCCATAGTTCAGCTGGAGTTTAATCACAATGCTGAAATTACTCTGCCATCATGTAACCATTGCAACTGTAAAAAAATCTGCAGTGAAAGCTTGAACAGACATCTTTCATACTCCAGCCACCAGTTATGAAATGTTTGTCATAAGAAAGTGTGAACCTGAACCAATTCTGACAGTCTTTGTTCTCACAGTGTTTACCTTCATGGTGTCTTCTTGTTTTCACTCGTCTCTTCTTTGGTTTGGATTCTTCTTCTTCTTCATCTTCATTTGATTCTGAGTCTACATGGCGGCTTCCTTCCTCATCTTGAATCTCAGTTCCAGCCAAGTTGTGAGAGAGGAGCTGCTCACCGTTTGGTTCTGCTTCACTCTGCTGGTTTTCCTCAGAAGTAAGAGTCAACATGAAGGTATTGGCCTCCAGCTTCACTACCAGCTGTTCTCCCTCCTGACTGATGCAGAGTTCCTCCTGTTCCTCTTTAACCTGTGGAGGTTCTGGTTCATCCTTATCCAAACCCAAGTTCTCCTCTTGGTTCCAGAGCTGCTGGTCAGGAGAAAACTTGTTCTCACAGACATGTTGCTCTGGGAAGTCTAGAGGGAAAACCAATCAAAGAAATCACTCACCAATGGGATTAAAGCAGAACTCACTTCTAAGGAAATAAATGCCCACGTCTGTTGGTCTCTGAGTTACTCTGGTCAACTTGAACAGCAGTAATATAGTCAGAAGGAATAACCTGATGGAGGCCTCACTAAATTTCTAACTGCTTCTTGACAGAGAACAGAGGGAGGAGGGATGAAGAAACACAAGAAAGACTATTTTCCTGGTCGACCAGTTGTCACAATTTAAAGCAAATGATTAATAATCCCGTTAAACATGTTTCACCTATTCAACTCCGCCCGCCCTCCTACGTCAGTTCGCCATTGGCTGATTAGCTTCTAGCCTTTAGCTTCCTTCTATCTCGGATGGGCGTTGCTGGTTGACTCAAACAGCTGATTGTTTAACTAGTAGTTTTGCCGTGGTTCTGTGGTGGGCTGTTGGAGCTGGTGTACTGGGCAGTCTGCATTAATCGCCTTGGTTGATTCTGCATCTCGAAATGACAACATAAGCCGCGCTTGGCACGAGCCTCATGGTACCAGTGTTAGCTCGGGGGCTAATTTGGCTACCTTTAGCCACCCCCCCTTCCATTTACATAACAGGCAGCTAGACGGGCCAATAAGAGCAGTGGGTAGGTCCCAAGGATGACACTGGGTTGGCACTGGCAAACTTGATGTATGGGATTTACCAGAGAAGGGTCAAAAACGTTTTTTGGAGAGAAAAATGACAAAGTCTGTTTTGTTTTTTTTTTGTTTTTTTTAAAGAAGTGACTGTTTTGATAATTACATGACGAATAGACACATTTCAGACTGTTAAAAACTACAAACACACGATTTTTCAGTCAATGACCCCTTAAAGTTGTGCTAGAGGATTGGACCCCTTTACATTGATCCCTTCAATCCAGAGTGGATTGATAGCACATTCCTAAATATTTAGGTATTTTAGACATTTTTCTTATATTTTTATAATTTAATTATCCATGTCATTTACTTTAAGTCTACAGAGTTTCAATTCTATTTTACCACATCATTTTTGTTAGAACTGTTTGATCTAAAACTACTTGGTCTTTCCTCATGTTGACTGCTCTGATGTCATTTTTCAGTTGTGCCCTTCAGAGGTAAAGTGGGCTATTCCACAAAATAATTATAGGGGGTAACTTTTTAATGATATAGGCACACTGATTTTTTGAGAATATTTCAACTTTAGAGCTCATTTTCTCAAAATAATGGTTTTGTGGGATAGCCCACTTTACCTCTGAAGGGCACAGTTCACTTCTTCTGTCTCATCAGTCACTGAGTGGAACCTTGACCTGCACCGACCTTCATCAAAGGTTTGGGTCTCTTGCTTCAGTCCAAACTGCTCTCCCTCCTGAGTGATGCACACGTCCTCCTCTTCCTCTTTAATCTGGGAACAATCTGCTTCCACCTGAACAACAACAAAGTTTCCCTCCTGGTTTAGAAGCTGCTGCTCAACCAGAACCTCCTCCTGGTTAAAATCATTTTGCTGTGGGACATCTGGAGGGACAAAGAGACACAAGAAAGGTGTTGGAATACAGTTATGACACAAGGAGATAAAGTTCATCCTATTCAGCCTCCAAGATAAAAGTGTCTTCATCAGCAGAGACCCATTGCACCTCTAGTGGGAACACTATATCAGTGTGCTGTGAAACACTGCAATCAGTTGGAATTGATAATGGGGGTCCACAACAGCAAGGCCAAAGTCTGCTGTTTCTGACTAGGCCGGTTCTATGCAAGGGCAAGTGGGGGCAGTGCCCCTCAACTCAAATTTTGAAAATAAAGAAACGTGTTATGAAAAATCTGCTGAAGAATGTGTAATCCCTTTCTCCTTCCATGTTCTGTCCCTCTGTGCATTGGAGCACTTAAAAAGCCTGGCCCCCCCTTCCCCTGGACCGAGCCCTTGGTAAACATCCAATCAAACGTTAGTATGCATACAAGTTACGGAGTAGCCTGACAGCGGTGTCAGGTTCCACACTGAGCAGGATGTCACTTGTGGTAACGTATCATCACTTCCTGTATTGCTGTCTGTCCGTGTGGTTTGCTCTCCTCGCTCTCCTGAGGTTTTTGCTTTTAACTGTATTTTAACCACTTTTTTTCCATCTACCGTTAGCTCTCACTTCTGTTTATCAAGCCTCTTGCACCTGTGTGCACACTCCATGTCACCTAATCACCCTCTTTAGCCTTCTGTTCACCTTTCATCTGTGTTTTTGTTAGCTTCGGGTTAGCCACTAGCTATGGCTACTAGCTCTCCTTCCTCTCCTCCTCTGGTGTGCTCTCTCTGTCAGATGTTTAGCTACACCTCTGCCTCTTTTAGTGATAACTGTAAATGTAATAAATGTTGTCTTTTTGAGGCGCTTGAGGCGAGGTTGTCTGATTTGGAATCCCGGCTCCGCTGCATTGAAACACCGTCTGCGCCAGTTACTCTCGACGGACGACCCCTAGCTGCAGCAGAGCTCGCTAGCACAGGCCCTGTTAGCGGTCCTCCGGCTCTCCTCAGCACCGAGGAGACTGGGTGGGTGACGGTGAGAAGGAAGCCTAGTCGCAAAGCCCCGGTACACCACCAACCTGTTCACGTTTGTAATCGTTTTTCCCCGCTCAGCAACACACCCGCTGAGGAAAAAACTCTGATCATTGGTGACTCTGTAGTCAGAAACGTGAACCTAGAGACTCCAGCGGCCATAGTCAAATGCATTCCTGGGGCCAGAGCAGGCGACATTGAGTCAAATTTGAAAATGCTGGCTAAAAGTAACTGTAAATACTCCACAATTGTTATCCACGCCGGCATTAATGACATCCGTCTCCGGCAGTCGGAAGTCACGAAACTTGACGTAGAATCGGTGTGTGATTTTGCCAAAACAATGTCTGCTTCTGTAGTATTCTCTGGGCCCCTCCCCAATCTGACCAGTGATGACATGTTTAGCTGCTTGTCATCCTTCAACTGCTGGCTGTCTGTGTGGTGTCCTGCAAACAACGTGGGCTACATTGACAATTGGAGCTCATTTTGGGGAAAATCTGGTCTTTTGAGACGGGACAGCGTCCATCCCACTTTGGATGGTGCGTCTCATTTATCTAACAATCTGGCATCTTTTTTATCCAAATTTCCAAAATCTCGACGACTCAGAGTTGGGACCAGGAAGCAGAGTTGCAGTCTTACATGCCTCTCTGCAGCTCCTCTTCATCCGCCACCCCTCAACTTAGCCCCTGTCTTCCCCATCAGAGAATCATTGTCTGCTCCCTCCAAAGTAAATAAAAATATAATATATAAGCATCCCAAAATGATTAAGCAAAAAGTTGGTAAAACTCAAATTTTAAACATGAAGCCTCTAAATTGAATGATTTGGCCTCTGTTCCTCCTCATAATTTAAAAATTAAATGCGGTTTGTTAAATATTAGGTCTCTAACTCCCAAGTCTCTGTTAGTCCATGATCTGTTAATTGATCATCAGATTGATTTAATATCCCTTACAGAGACTTGGTTAGGACAAGAGGATTATGTTGGTTTAAATGAATCAACTCCCTCTGGTTATTTAAACTGTCAAAATCCCAGAAGTTCTGGTCGTGGAGGAGGAGGAGCAACAATTTACCATTCCAAATTACTAGTTAATGTAAAGCAAAAAACATGTTATAATTCCTTTGAGGGCCTGGTCCTCAGTATTGGGCATTTTAGCAATTTTAGGCTAAACCCAATTTTATTTGCCATAGTTTATCGTCCTCCATCTACCTACTCAGAATTTTTATTTGAATTTGCTGATTTCTTAGCTGATTTAGTGCTGAAATCAGATAGAACTAGAAAAGCACTCAGAGCGCAGACCTCCGCCAAGCGCCACAGTTCCCCCCATAGAGTGTTTGTGTGTACGTTTTCAGATTCCTTGACCATGAAAACATATGACTAGCAATTGAATTGACAATGATAGGATTAGTGGTTCAGTAGTTATTAACGAAAATTGCATTTTCCGTAATTGCGGTTTTCTTGTGGACGGTGATCCGGATCACCACCAAAACCTAATCATCTGTAGGATACCCCATTTCTGACAATCTGTGAAAATTTAATGAAAATCCATCCCTGACTTTCTGAGTTATGTTGCTAACAAACAAACAAACAAACAAACAAACAGACAGACAGACAAACCAACGCCGATGAAAACATAACCTCCTTGGCGGAGGTAATAATTATAGTAGGGGACTTTAATATACATGTAGATGTAGATAGTGACTGCCTTAATGTGGCATTTAATTCAATATTAGACTCAACTGAGTTTTCTCAGAAAGTAGGAAATTCTACTCATTATCTCCACCACACATTGGACCTTGTTCTGACATATGGCATAGAAATAGAAAATCTGGTAGTGTCTCCTCATAACCCTGTACTGTCAGACCATTGTCTGTTAACCTTTGATTTTACTATTTCTGACTATTTGGCTTCTAAAGAAAAATATTACTACAGTAGATGCCTCTCCGATGATGCCGTTACCAAATTTATGCAGATTGTTTCCTCTATGCCATGTGTCAACACAACGGAAATAAGCTATAGACAGCTTGCTCCTTCTGTAATTGATAGCATGGTAGATAGTGTCACAGCTTCTCTGCATCAGACTCCAGACTTGGTGGCCCCCTTAAAAAAGAAAAAGTCTAATCAGAGATTTCTAACTCCTTGGTTCAACACAGAAACTTGTAGCTTAAAGCAGAAGACTCGTCAATTAGAAAGAAAATGGCACTCCACTAATTTTGATGAAATCTATTTAGCTTGGAGAAATCTTTTAATTTATAAAAAAATCTCTTAGAAAAGCTACAACGAGTTATTATTCTGCATTAATAGACGAGAACAAGAATAATCCCAGGTTTCTTTTCAGCACTGTAGCCAGGTTGACAGAGTCGGGACTCTGTCAATCCTAGCATTCCCTTAGAGCTTATTAGTCAGGACTTTATGAACTTTAATAATAAAATTTCATCCATCAGAGATAAAATCAGATTCTTCCCACAGTTAACTTAAATACAGTAACTACTACAACTCCTTCAACTGATATCTGTTTGGATGAGTTTACTCCAACTGACCTTTTAGAGTTAGACAAAATAATTTCCTCATCCAAGCCTTCAACTTGTCTTTTAGACCCTATTCCTACTAGGTTATTTAAAGAAGTCTTCCCACTTATTGGTAGCTTTATTCTTCATATAATCAATTCTTCATTAACTTTAGGCCATGTACCGCAGGCTTTTAAAACGTCTGTAATTAAACCCTTACTCAAAAAGCCAACGCTAGATCCATGAGTTTTACAGGGATGAGAATGGGGTTTGGGAAAAAAAAGAGGAAACTAAGCCAGGGGTCTTAGTTAGGCCTGCGTCCCCCAAGTTGGATCCAAGGCGGAGCATTGGTGGGGGGTCTGGGGGGCAATGCCCCCCAGAAGCTAACGAGATCTGTTGTTTTAGAATGCTCAAATGTGGTCTTATATTTAAAGTTAGAAGTAAGTACAAATGCATTTATAGTTTACCTTTTTAATCTGCTGCTGCATCACATGTGTAAATTTATGATATCTGAATGGTATGTTGATGTAATAATACTAAATTATATTTTACTACTATTTAATATGTTTAGAATGGTAAATGGCGTTCACTTATATAGCGCTTTTTCTCATCTCTGGATGACCAAAGTGCTTTACAGATCCTGCTATCCACCCATTCACGCACACATTCACACACTGATGGCGGCAGAGCTGCCATACACACACACAGGCGCTAGCCTGGCCACCACGAGCAACTGGGGGTTCAGTGTCTTGCTCAAGGACACTTTGACATGCAGACTTCAGACAGAGTGGGAATCGAACCCATGACCCTCCGATCAGTAGTCGGTCACACTACACCTGTGCCACAGCCGCCCCCTAAACTGCTGCCCCTAGAACTGACACAGAATTACATTTACATAGTTCTAGAACAGACAAAATAATTTAACCAAGTAAAATAAATTATAAATAAACAAAATTCCATCACCAAGTCCATCACCCATTTATTAAAATATACTGACATTATATAAGCATTTTGATTTATTAATGTGTGCATTTGTTAGTGTTACTAGGAATATAAAAAAGTTGCCTATTAGTATATTTTAATATTTGAAAGATAATCTAAGAAAGTAAGTAAAACCTAAAAGATGTTTAATTCGTGTTTCAAATTATCAATTATTAGTGTTTCAAATTATCAATTAATGCACGGTGCTGCAATTGCTGCACGGTGGCGCAGTGGTTTAGCACCGTGGCAGCACAGTTTAACCCTCGGCCGGGGGATCGCGGGGATCATGAGATCGTGGGTTCGATCCCTGCCCCCAGCCAACAGTGATCTGTGTGGAGTTTGCATGTTCTCCCCGTGTTGCGCGGGTTTACTCCGGGATTTCTCCGGTTTCCTCCCGCATACCAAAAACATGTAGGTTTAGGGCGCTCGCGCACGCAGCGACCGGCAGCCGGTGGCTTGTCACCAGACTGCAAACCAAATCTACCTACGGGTACAAATAAGTAACAAAAAAAAAAAATAAAAAAAAAATTTAAAAAAATTAGTGTTTCAAAACAGGCATGACGTCACAACTTACACATGCTATTTCATAACAAATTCATTACGCGAAAATTCTCAAGTACATTACTTATAACGAGAAAAAAAATCTTACCTCGGAATGTGTCTTCTGATCACTAATTGCTGTAATCGGGGCCGACTGATGAACTTTGACTGGCATCTGAATTTGACCATGTCCATCGATCGTTTTGAACGCAGCACGAGCGAGTAGTTCGATCTCTTGTAGCCACAATTTTGAGATGTTTCTGTTTTGAACAGTGTTCAACTAAGGCAACACAACCACGAGATCCATAACTCAAGAAATCGTTACAATAAACACACTGGGCTTTCCCTGGTACTTCGCATTTCGCTATGAAGTCGGCCATTTTTTCAACCACAACGTCGGTATTTTTACCGATCTTTACAGTCATTGACACAGTTTTTTTCGAGCCATTCCCAACGAAACTTGTTCCTTATCCCTTTGTCGATTTCTAAAATTCTTGCTTTGTTGTCTTTCGTGAGTTTTAGGTTCACCATTTTCACGAAATCGGGAAAACTCGGTTGATTGAATTGTCCGCCATTTGCATTTCGCTCCGCATGTGGGATATGACAAAGGAATAACAAAATCGTCGATTGGTTGCTTCAATAAGTATCAGCCCATCAGTGGCCTTGTTACATTACATTACATTACTGATCTCGCTGGGTAGCGCGTTCTGCGTGGTGGATTTGAGCAGCTGATCGAAAATACGACTCGCCGCTCATAACACACCTCACCCCCCCCCCCAAAAAAAAATTTTCTCCTCGAATTTAGACGATTCACGAGAATGACCCTAGACATGATCAAATCCGAGGAATTCCTCGGATCCGCGGAGGATTCTCATCCCTGGTTTTAGCTAACTGTAGACCAATCTCTAATCTCCCTTTCATTTCAAAAATCTTAAAAAGAGTTGTTGCTACGCAATTATTTGACCACCTGCAGGGAAATGGTTTATTTGAGGAGTTTCAATCTGGGTTTAGAATCCATCAAAGTACTGAAACAGCCTTAGCGAAGGTCACTAACGACCTCCTCATTGCATCTGATAATGGACTAGTGTCTGTACTTGTCCTTTTAGACCTTAGTGCAGCTTTTGATACTATCGATCATAATATTCTACTTGATAGATTAGAACACTGTGTTGGACTTAATGGAACTTCATTGCAGTGGTTTAGATCTTATTTATCTGATAGGTTCCAGTTTGTTCATGTCAATAATGAGTTTTCTTTCAACTCAGAGCTTAGTCATGGAGTTCCACAGTGATCTGTGCAAGGCTTTTTAGTTTATATATGCGTCCGTTAGGCAACATTATTAGAAAGCACTTTATACATTTTCATTGTTATGCAGATGATACACAATTATATCTGTCAATGAAGCCAGATGATAGTAATCAATTAGCCAAGTTGGAAGCCTGTCTTAAGGAAATCAAAGCTTGAATGACTTGTAATTCCCTGCTATTAAATTCTGATAAGACTGAAGTCATTCTTGTTGGTCCAAAAAACCTTAGAAATACCTTTCCAAATCAAACTTTCAGTTTGGATGCGGTTACTCTTTCTCTTTAATAGCTCTGTGAGGAACGTTGGAATTATTTTTGATCAAGACCTGTCTTTCAATTCACATATTAAATTTGTTTCTAAGACTGCCTTCTATCATTTGCGTAATACTGCCAAGATTAGGAGCATCTTGTCTCAGAGTGATGCTGAGAAACTGATCTACGCTTTTGTTAGCTCAAGATTTGATTATTGTAATTCTTTATTATCAGGTTGTCCTAAAACATCTTTAAAAAGTCTTCAGCTGATCCAAAATGCTGCAGCAAGAGTTTTAACAGATACTAGAAAGAGAGATCATATCTCTCCGGTTCTGGCCTCCCTTCATTGGCTTCCCATAGAGTTTAGAATTAAGTTTAAAATCCTTCTTCTTACTTACAAAGCCCTAAACAATCAGGCTCCTTTTTATTTAAAAGATCTGATACTACCGTATTATCCTAACAGAGCACTACGCTCCCAAAATGCAGGATTACTTGTAATACTGAGAATCTCCAAAAGTACAATGGGAGGCAGAGCCTTCAGTTATCAAGCTCCTCTCCTGTGGAACCAGCTGCCAATCTGGATTCGGGAGTCAGACTCGATCTCTGTTTTTAAGAATAGGGTTAAAACCTTCCTTTTTGATATAGCCTACAATTAGGGAGGGATCATGTGTTTCTGAACCCTCCCTTAGTTATGCTGCTAATAGATTTAGTCAGCCGGGGGACCTCCAATAATAAGATAAGATAAGATAAGCCTTTATTAGTCCCACAATGGGGAAATTCCAGGATTGCAACAGCATAGGGATAGCAACACTCAGAGCAACAATCAGAAGGCAAGAAAAAACAACATCTAGTAAACATATGTCCATATTACTATAAATGTACAGTATACAGTATACAGTATATAGACACACAGTGCAGAGCATTATGGCTGGTGAATGTGCAGCAGAAAGTCTAAGCTCTCTCTCCGCGGATGCAGCGGGCCAGCTGGAAGTCTTTGGGCATGATGGTGACCCCCTTAGCGAAGAAGAGACCCACCAGGTGGGCCTCGCTGGTCTCCTGCAGAGCCATGACGGCGAAGCTCAGGAAACGCAGGACGGTCTTGAAGTCCTGAGCGATCTCCCTCACCAGGCGCTGGACGGGCAGCTTACGGATGAGCAGCTCCGTGGATTTCTGGCAGTGACGGATCTCTCTCAGAGCCACGGGCCTGTGACGGCGAGGCCTCTTCACTCTGCCGGTGGCCAGAGCGCCTCTCCGAGCAGCCCTGGTGGCTAGCTGTCTCCTGGGGGGCTTCTTCCTCCAGTAGATTTTACGGGCGGTCTGCTTGGTTCTTGCCATCGCTCTTTATTATTCTGTCTTATATTTCTTTCACGCCGCCTAAACTCCAGCCCGGCACCTGCGTCCTTTTCGCTACAGCTCCCGGTATGTCGAGTTTCCCATTAGCACCGGGCGGCGGCCAAGTGCTAGCTAGCACTAGCTCCTCCCCGCTGTAACGTCTCCCGCTGCAAACCGTGGCTCCGTCCGCCGACCCGGGAGACCCCCAGGGCGATCCGTGCGTCCGTGATATATATACAGAGTGAAAGGTGTAGAAAGAAGAAGGAAGATAAAAAAAAAAAGGCTGTTGCAACAGGCAGCTGACTCGTGTGGCGCCGCCGGTCCGGCGGAACCGGAAAAAAAAAAAAAAAAAAAAAATGCACTGGGCCTCACTCCTTTCTTCACTCTCAATGAAATTTTTTTTTTTTTTTTGCTGGTCATTAACATCTGTTTGTTCTCTCCCATAGATTGAGTCCCCATCATGCTGTTTGCTCTCTACATGTCTGTTCTTTTCATCTTCTCTGTCCCCTCATCCCCCAGCCAGTCACAGCAGATGACTGCCCCTCCCTGAGCCTGGTTCTGCTGGAGGTTTCTTCCTGTTAAAAGGGAGTTTTTCCTCTCCACCGTTGCCAAGTGCTTGCTCACAGGGGATCGCCTGATTGCTGGGGTCTTTCTGCAACTGTGGGGGTCCTCCCTACAGTTGAAAGTGCTGTGAGATGACTGTTGTTGTGAAATGGCGCTACACAAATAAAGTTGAATTGAATTGATGTAGAAAAACCGCCTTACGATTAGTAGTAAAACTTTGAGGGGGCAGTGATGCACCATCAATTTTGTAGTAGGGGTTTAACGGTACACCTAACATCACGGTTCGGTACGTACCTTGGTTTTAAGGTCACTGTTCATTTTCGGTACAGTAAGGAAACAAAATGCAAAACATAAAGCTGCTTATCTTTTGTATAAGTAGGAACAGCTTTGACAAAAAAAAAAAAAAAAAAAACTTGCAAACTGCCAGCAGTAAATTCTCCAATAAATAAAATGTATACAATAAAATAAATAAATTCTCTTTTCAGCAAATGGATGATGCAGACAAGTGCAACAATAGATGTTTGAATAATCTGAATTATTCTTTTATTTTTAGGAACTTAAAGTTCCTTATTGCCTGAAGCAGTATTTATAACCAGACTGCTGGTATGTTCAGGTTTCTGTGGGAAGTTAATTATCTAATTTCACTTGTTAATTGGTCAAAAAAATTGCAAATAATTTGTCATTGTTGTGTACAGATTCTGAAGGCACCCATGCATGACAACAGCAAATGATTTGCAATTTTTTGGACAATTAACTTGCTCTTAAAAGGATGGTATCATTTTCTGGCTGAAAAGGGCACAACAAGGAACTTCATACCGGGGCTCAGTTACCTTCACCATGTGTTTAAACCCAGAGTTCTCAACAACTGAATATGGCTTTAGATCCGCTGCTATAAAAACACCAGTGGTATTTGTTATTGCTTTGGCTTGATCTCAAAAGCCCAGAGAGGCTGTCTCAATGCCGCTGGAAGCTGCGCTTGTACCACGCTAGATTTTTTCTTTTTTTCATGCTGCAATGATATTCACGTTCACGTAGCGCCATTTCAAATGAGTTAAGTTCAACATACTGCCAAAAGCATATCCGATGTTGTTTTTGTCTTATTCACTTGCCTTTGTCCATTCACATATTTCACCGGAAAGCCGAGGTGTTCCCAAACAGGAGACTTGTGAAGAGGGTCTTCAAGCTCTGGCTTCTCCGTACAGCCAGCCATAACGGTCGCTAGTCAGAGGCTGGGCTACACTGTTTGTTTACATGTACGGCATGAGGCAGTTCCACTTCCTGTCTGTCACTCAACATGGTCAGTGTGGAACCTCGGTACACCTCTGTACCAAACCAAAGGTGCCATACAGAAAAATCTGAATACATGTACTGTTACACCACTACTTCGTAGTAGCAACTAGACAGAAAAAAATTAAGAACAAAAATCAAAAATAGATGTAAGATCTCTATATATTTGTTCAGTCAACTGAGGTGCAGTCTGCTGCTTTTTTCCCCCACAGTGGAGCACCTCTGTTACACAGTATGTGGCCCTCTAGGGCAGAAGAACCAACGACAAAGACATGTAGGTTAGGTTAATTGGCATCACTTGGGGATTTTAAATTGTCCTTAGATATGAATATCACAGTGAATGGTTGTCTGTCAATCTGTGTTGGCCATCGATCTGTCCAGGGTGTACCCCGCTTCTCACTTAAAGACACTGGGATAGGCTCCAGCGTCCCCCCCCCCCCCGCAACCCAAAAAGGATTAAGCGATGGGTGGATGGATGGATGCATGCATGCATGCATGTATGGATGGATGGGGCATAAGAATGGACTCGCGAGGAGGGCAACGTTTCCTCATAATTTATTGCCAAATAATAATTAATTTTAATAATAATATATAATATATAATAATTGATAAGACTAATTTGATTGATAACTTCTCTTTATTCTCCTGTTTACATTCAGCCAAAACCTCACGACACACTTTTGAGGTCCTACATTCCATCCATCTTCTTCTGCTTAATCCTTTTCGAGTCGTGGGGGGGGGGGGGGGGGGGGGGGTGCTGAAGCCTATCCCAGCGTCTTTGGGCGAGAGGCAGGGTACACCCTGGACAGATCGCCAGTCTATCGCAGGGCCAACACAGAGAGACAGACAACCATTCACTCTCACAGTCATACCTAAGGACAATTTAGAATCCCCAGTTTGATGCCAATTAACCTAACTTGCATGTTTTTGGCATGTGGGAGGAAACCGGAGAAATCCTGGAGTAAACCCACGCAGACACGGGGAGAACATGCAAACTCCACACAGATCACTGTTGGTCGGTGGCTGGGATTGAACCCAGGATCCCCCGGCCAAGGGTGAGTTGCTGTGCTGCCGCAGTGCTAACCACTCCGTCACCACGCTGCCCTACATTAGGTCCTACATTAACATGAGAAATACCTTTCTTCAATTGCTGATAAAAGCCTTCGATTTCCGTAACTCCAGCCTCTGCTGTCTGCAGATACAGAAGACGTTTCACCAAAAGGACTCACAGCTCCAGTTTAAAAAACACAGATAATCTATATGTGAATAATATCCATTTAATACCTTTTTAACCTTATCCTTTTGTAAATCCTAAAGTCTAACCTCTTCATGTTCATTTAGGATTCTAAATTCCATCTCATGTAAAAATAAAATGTGTTCTTTCAGATAGGTCTTTAAAAAAAATGTTGGATGACCAAAGTGTTCAACAGATGGGTCATTCCATGTCATTTCAACAAATTGTCAGGACATCCCACACACTTGGGTCCCAAAAAATTCTGAAATTTTCACCAGTTGTTCTTTATTTATCCAGTAGGTACACTGCAAAATTTTAGTTTGCTCGGATAGATACTTTTTGAGATACAGCCAACTTAGTGAGGGGGGAATGTGTCGATTTTCACGCATCCTTATTTTTCCTCCATTTTCAGGTGTCAATATCTCAAGAACTACACCACATAGGAAACTGAAATATGGTACAGTAAAACACCTCCACCTACTCTCTCAGAATATACAAAATGATCTCTCATACATCATACCTGGTAGGCATGCCAGCCCCTCAAAAATGGAAAAAAAATTACTTAGGTTTCGTGGTTGACCATGTTTGGGCCTTCAGAAAACAACTTTGTATGTGCCCCAGCTTCTATAGTTTTTCATAATAATCTCAAAGGCACTGTTAATTTCTAAAGGATCTACAACTGCCTGTCTGTTACTTATAATACTGGTAATTGGTGTTTTAAATTCTAATTGTTTAATCTGCCATGCCAATAATTTCCCTGATTTTTCACCTTGTTCATAAAAAGATTGCTTCAATCTTAGAAGACTCGAGGCAGCTCTATTCGCTGATTTTTTGTCATATTCAGCTCTCAGAATCAGTAATTTGTTCTCTAATTTTGGGTCACTTCCTGCATACACTTTTTCTTGGAGAATTTTTATTTTATGTTCCAATTGGGCTCTCTCCTCTCGAGTCTTCTTAGATTTTGAACCTGTATAACTAATAATATGCCCCCTAATAAAAGCTTTGAAAGCCTCCCACTTTATACATGCTGATGTTTGTGTAGTATTGATATCAAAGAACTCATCTGTTTTTCTATGTACTTAACAAATTCCTCATCCTGAAGCCATTTATGCTGAAATTGCCACCTACCTGGTTCCTTTGTCAATTTCTTATCTACATATATTAAACAGCAGGGTGCATGATCAGAGATCACAATGTTATCATAGAAACAGTTTTGAATCTTGGACCTTAATTCTGTGGAGATCAAAAAAAATAGTCAATACATGAGAATGTCTTGTTGGAGCATTGTTGGAAGACCTGTCTTTGTTAGTGGTTGTTGGTGTTAGTGTTTGATTGTTTGTGTTATGTTTGTAAAAAAAAAAAAAAAAAAAAAAAGGTTCAATAAAAAATATTGTGGGAAAAAAAAAACAATCGATAATCAGCATTCAAATGCAATTAGTGTTTCAAAACAGGCATGACATCACAACTTACACATGCTATTTCATAAATTCATTACGCGAAAATTCTCGAGTACATTACTTATAACGAGAAAAAAAATCTTACCTCGGAATGTGTCTTCCGATCACTAATTGCTGTAATCGGAGCCGATTGTGATGAACTTTGATTGACTGGCATCTGAATTTGACTGTGTCCATCGATCGTTTTGAATGCAGCACTGAGCGAGTAGTTCGATCTCCTTGTAGCCACAATTTTGAGATGTTTCTGTTTTGAACAGTGTTCAACTAAGACAGCACAACCACGAGATCCATAACTCAAGAAATCGTTGCAATAAACACACTGGGCTTTCCCTGGTACTTCGCATTTCGCTATGAAGTCGGCCATTTTTTCAACCACAACTTCGGTATTTTTACCCATCTTTACAGTCATTGACAGTTTTTTCGAGCCATTCCCAATGAAACTTGTTTCTTATCCCTTTGATTTCTAAAATTCTTGCTTTGTTGTCTTTCGTGAGTTTTAGGTTCACCATTTTCACGAAATTGGGAAAACTCGGTTTTTTGAACTAATTGAACTGTCCGCCATTTGCATTTCGCTCCACGTGTTGGATATGACAAAGGAAATCTAACAAAATCGCCGATTGGTTGCTTCAATAAGTATCAGCCAATCAGTGGCCTTGTTACATTACATTACTGATCTCGCTGGGTAGCGCATTCTGCGTGGTGGATTTTAGCAGCCGATCGAAACTATGACTCGCCGCTCATAACATACTTCACCCCCCCCAAAAAAATTTTCTCCTCGAATTTAGACAATTCACGAGAATGACCCTAGACATGATCAAATCCGCGGAATTCCGCAGATCCGCGAAGGATTCTCATCCCTGTATATAACAATACAAGAAAAGCACAGGATTGCCAAAAATTTTCCTATTACAGTGATTTGTAAATTAAGCAGAAACTTCTGCTACACAGAACGCTATTTTGTGCAACAGCAAATACAGACTTTAACACAATATCCATTACAACAGCTAAATTGCACTGAATGCATGTTAAGGAGTTGAGATTTGGAAATTACCAGCAGCACCTTCATTTGAAAACTCCCTAAGGTCCCCAACTGAGCGGAGAGGAAAAAATAAATAAGCTATTCTGTTGCTCTGTTTTGTTTATTGGAGTCTGTTTTTCTGAAAAAAAATTACAGACAATATTTTCCCTTTCCGTGCCTAACTCCTACCTGTCTGTCTGCTGTGTGCATGGACACACACACTTGTCTCTTCAGACACACATTTTTCATCTATGGGGGGGGGGGGTTCAGACCGGAGGTTCAGAATTTTAAAGCTGATTGATAAGATGTAGTAATGATTTTACCTCTAAAGATGCATAAAATGTTCAAACACTGGCTGTAGTGTCAGATATGCACGTTTTGTTTGTAGTTTTATGGCGTTTGTCCTCATGCATGCTACTGCGACGGGGTGCTTTTGGGGCAGGTGGACGTTTTTCAACACAAACCCAGTGCTTCGTACATGCAGTCAGGAAGAAGACATGGCGAGATGTCCACCAGCAGGCTTGGGGAAATGGAGGATGGGCCAGTGTTGGAAACCTCATGGGTGAGCGTTTTTTTAAGTCACACACTCTGTTTTTGCAGATGTGTTCCGTTAATACTCACTGTAAACACAGAAGTGAACAGGTGCAGCGATGCATTTGATTGGTTAGCTGAGCGTTTGGACGCCAGTGAGAGAAATTTTAATTGGTGAAATTGGTGGAAGTTGACAAGGATTGGCCAAAATTGCGGGAAAGTTGCGGTGATTGGACAAAGTTGCAAGGTCGTGCAATAGTTGTGCTGATTGGCTGATTTCGCGTGAGTTGACGCGATTGCAACATCGTGAAATCCTGGAGGGACTGGATAGAGAACTTTATTGTCTATCCCAGTTGGTGACAGAAATTCTTCTTTGACACGGCTACAGCAATATAACACATTCAGCACTCTCAAGACATGTCCATAACAATGTAACTTCCTGGCGTCCAGCTTGGTGCTCAGTAAAAATGGAATGGAGGAGGGAAATGTGGGCGGCAGTGGCTCAGGAGGTAGACCGGGTCGTCCAACAACCAGAGGATTGGCAGTTCGAATCTCAGTCTCCCCAGCCATCCTGCCGTTGTGTCCCTGGGCAAGACACTTTATCCACCTTGCCTTCAGTGTCCATGACGCTGGGCATGAATGTGTATAAATGCTCGGTAGTGGTCTTAAGAGGCCGTTGGTACGGACTGGCAGCCATGTTTCTGTCAGTCTGCCCCAAGACATTTGTGGCTACAACCACTATCAATGTCTGTCTAGAGTGACTCAATAATGGACTCACTGTAAGCGCTTTGAGATGTCACTTGACATGTAAAGGGCCATATAAATCCAATCCATTATTATTTTCAATGTATAGAGGCTGGAGTTATGGAAATTGAAGGCTTTTATCAACAATTGAAGGTATTTCTCATGCCAACGTAGGACCTCAAATGTGTGTCGTGACATTTTTGCTGAATGTAAAGAGGAGAAAAAAGAGAAGTTATCAGAATGCGCTGGTATGATCCAGCAGGATTTTATGACAACGCCTCCCTGAAGAAACACTACAATAGCACAGAAGTGTAACTACATTAACCCATATTTTGTTTCGATTTTTAAAACTAATATCTACTATCTTTTTAAACTTACCCTTTCCTAAATCCTAACCTCTTAGTTACAGCCATTCAATTTGGATAATTTTCCTCACAGTTGAAGCCACATAAGGAGTTTGATATCTGCATTGTTAAATTGTTGCCCTGCCAAAATAGTGGTGGGTTCTGGTTTTCAACAACAAAGTGGCCTGTCAAACTCTGGGCACCGGCCTGAATTTTTGTCCCAGTCCACCACTGAGAGGGCCCCCAAAATTGCTCTAGCCCAGGGGTCCACAACCTCCTTAATCCGGCCCTGCTCAGTACTTCTACATACCTAGTCTGCCCGATTTTATTCTGGAAACTGAAGCCATCGTTTCTCTTCGTCCTCAGACAAAGACTGTTGACTTCCACGTCGGTGCTTTGTTCTTTAGCCCTCAGCACAGACCATCGATGGCAGGTCTCCACGGAGCTACATCAGCTATTCACCCATGAGGAGCACAGCAGGAGCCGAACCACCGACACCGACCACATGAAGGCTATATAGGTCCGTCTGTGCTTATTTTCTCCTGGAAAGACGATGAGCAGCACCGCACCGGAGAGACTCATTCAGGAGGAAAACCGCAGCCAACATGGAGGAAGTAGCCAGAGCTAACAGGCTAACATGCTACTGTATTAAACTCCACTGGAGAATCAGACGGTTTACGGTTTTCTTCGGTTACCGCTTTGGATCTCAATAACAGCCACATGACTTATCTGAATAAGTCATAGAGACAGTCTGAATAACCCGGCATCACTTTCATACACGTGGAGGTATTCACCATGATGAAAACACTTGTTCAGGATGTTGGCTGCTGCTAGCTAATGTGTAGCCGTTTTAAGGCAGTCCGAATGACGTCACTAACTCTCGCACGACACAGTATGCGCTAATTTAATTTAATTTTAACTTAAATTACAGCATACATGTTTTTCGGAAACATATGACAAACCATTTTTGCATTTAATCAAGCCACTCTCGTTTTAGATATCCAAAATAGCATTCCTCCTAGTCAAAATGACGTCACTTTCCCCTCACTCATGGGTTTTCATCCATCCATCTTCTTCCGCTTAATCCTTTTCGGGTCGCGGGGGTGCTGGAGCCTATCCCAGCATCTTTGGGCGAGAGGCAGGGTCCACCCTGGACAGATCGCCAGTCCATCGCAGGGCCAACACAGAGAGAGACACAACCATTCACTCTCACAGTCATACCTAAGGACAATTTAGAATCCCCAGTTTGATGCCAATTCACTTAACTTGCATGTTTTTGGCATGTGGGAGGAAATCCTGGAGTAAAGAGACACGGGGAGAACATGCAAACTCCACACAGATCACTGTTGGTTGGTGGCTGGGATCGAACCCAGGATCCCCCGGCCAAGGGTGAGCTGCTGTGCTGCCGCAGTGCTAACCACTCTGCCACCGCACTTTTCAATTTTTAGATATCTACAATTCCATTCTACCTAGTGACAATGTAATTCTTACATAATAATAATAATGATTTTTAATTAATAATAAATTTAAAAAATATTTTCTAATAATATTTTTTAAAACATGTAAAAACATGTATCACAAAGTAAATCACTTGATTCAATTGAAAACCAGCTCAGCTTAGTTAAATCTGAATATTTTTAAGTTATACTTTATTCTCTCGTAACTTAATGTCTTTGAAGTGTTCATTCAGAGTAAAGTAGAGAGGACAACTAGTCCAAGTACCACTATTCTCCTATGAATGAATTTATTTCGGATAGTACAGTACAGGTTAAAAGAAACTGTATAATATAACAACAAGGTCAAATTAGACAAAGACTCCTTCTTCTATACAATTCCACGTGAGTTATCCGAAATGGGTGATGGCTGAAGCTGCAGCTTATATTGCCCACCCATATTCCATCCAAGAATTCAAAAGGGGAAAAAAGAGAAAACAATACAAGAGTGATTACAATTTAAAACAAAGCTAAGACAAAATGTGACTGAGAGAAAAAAAAAGAAAACTAAGCTAAGTTAAGCGGTTACTATTCAAAACAAATCTAAGACAAAATGTCACAGAGAAAAAAAGAAAAAAAGAAAAAAAAAAAAACTAAGCTACAACACAACACAGGCTGGATATGTCAATCCTTATGTGAGTTTACATGTCGTCTTGTAAATATGTTTGGAGTATTTCTTCCTTTAGTTTTTGTTTAAATTGTCCAAGCTTTGTACATGATTTTAATTCAGGTCCAAAATCGTTCCATAATCTGACTCCTTGCACTGAAATACAGTGTTGCTTGGTGGTTGTTCTCACTGTAGGCTTTTGAAATATACATGTTTCTCTGAAGTGATTTCGTTTCTCCCTTGTTTGGAACAACTTTTGGATATTTGCGGGCAGTGATAAATTCTTCACTTTGAACATTATTATTGCGGTTTTAAAGTCAACCAGATCTTTCAACTTGAGAGTTTTTTGTTTGAGAAAAAGTGGGTTTGTTGGTTCCCTGTAAGCTGCTTTGTTTATTATTCTAATAGCTCTCTTTTGAAGCATAAAGAGTGGATATATGTTTGTTTTATATGTATTTCCCCATACTTCATTACAATATGTCATGTATGGGAGTATTAATGAATGATACAAGGTGTATAGTGTGGGTTGATTCAGCAAATATTTCACTCTGTGTAATATTGCAATTGATTTGGATACTTTACCTTTAATATAATTAATATGTGACTTCCAACACAGTTTGTTATCAATTATTACTCCAAGGAATTTAGTTTCAGATACCCTTTCAGTCTCTACACCATTTACATTGAGTTTGGGTACTGGGTTGTTGTGATGGTTGTTAAAGACTATAAATTTTGTCTTACTTAAATTGAGCGTTAATTTGTTTGAATCAAACCACAGTTTAAGCTTTCCTAATTCCTTTCCGAGTGTATCCAGAAGTTGTTCCAAATTGTTTCCACTGCATAGCAGATTAGTGTCATCGGCAAACAATATTAAGTCCATTTTTTCTGAAACTTTACATATATCGTTTATATACATATTGAATAATAATGGTCCCAAAACTGAACCCTGTGGGACTCCACAGGTGACCTTCAGCAACTCTGAGTTTTTGTTGCTAACACATACATACTGATATCTATTCTTTAAAGGCCAAATGTCACGTAACAGGGTACTTTAAATATCTTGAAACTAGATATAAAAGGGAACCGATCCGTTCGGGTCTTGGTGCATATGCTTCAGTAACAACAGAATATTCGTTAATTTAAAACTGCCGCGCTTGGCCTGACACGGCCCCTGGAATCGCCTGGGGAAGAAGGCGGAAGTGACGAAATCGATTGTACCCTAGTTTGATGCTTGGGGTATTTCAATTGATTGTTTATATGGAGACTGGAAGGTTGAAGTGAGCAACAAGAAAGAAAAAATTGGATATTTCACCCATACCTTAAAACGGGATTATCAGGGACAGCTGGGTAATAAGGGACACTTCTCTGGGAAATGTTTTCTTACCTGTCAAGTGAGACGTTTTCGCCGTACTTCAACACCGTAAAAAGCGGCTATAAGCAACGGCGGAGCAACAAGGCACACCTCTCTGGGATCTCTGTCTGTTCCGCAACCGCTGCACAGCTCAACATGTTAAACCATTGTCCTAATGACTTCTCATGGTAGTGAGAATTGCTCCCGCTGAGCGATCAGCCTGCCCAGACAATTAAACTAATGAGTGACTCCACACTTCAAACAGTAGTGCGAATAGCTCCCGCTGAGCGATCAGCCCGCCCCAGCTGTGAGTGATCACACACAGGACTGCTCCTCAAGACACTCAGTTTTTTTTCCAGTATATTTTTTCTTTTGGGCGTACAGAAATGGCAATACGCCCGTTTTTGCTAAAATTGCATTTTCCCCGTATTTTCCTTAAAATATTTGACAATAACAACACGAACTACATTTAAAACATTTCCCAGAAAAGTGTCCCAAACCACTGCGCCGTCCCCCACAGCCGCGCTTGGCACCAAAATACGGCGAAAACGTCTCCCTTGACAGGTATGCGCCTCCATTTTCATATTGATCTGGTCAATTTCTTGACAGCAGCGGCTCTCCTCCACTGTAATAATAATGGCTTCCGAAAAATCAATATTTATGGGGCGCCCTCGACAGACCCCCTCCGGCTTCGCAATTCTGGAGGCGATTAATGTCCAGTTCAATGACATTTTCCACTGGTTCTGCTCTCTGGTCATCGTTGGAACTGTTGTCATCAGACAAAGCATCTGATTCCGTCTCGGACGGCTCGAACCGGTAAGGTTCTATGCCTCTGTCACTGTCTGAACCACTGACAAAAAAAAAAGACAAAACTAAACTAATTTGTTCACAATCGCTGTCACTTTCCGTCATGATTGTCCAATGTTGATAAGTGTGAATGTGGATAGGCAGGGCAGCCAGGGTACAACTGGTGATGTCAAAAACATGGGCGTGGTCTGGACTGGCTGTCACAAGCCAGCAAGCAAGGTGGGGCCTTCACCTGGTGTATTTTGTGCAATTATGTAAATACAGGTGGGTGATATGGTCTCCGGTATGAATATTTGGTTTAAGCTATGTGTATTTTATCTAAATTTGTTGTCATTTAGAAAAAAAAATTACGTGACATTTGGCCTTTAAGTAACTACTTAACCAGGATAGTGCTACCCCTCTAATACCATAATTTTGTAGTTTCTTTAATAATAAATTATGATCTACTGTATCAAATGCTTTTTTAAGATCTAGGAATACTCCAACTGAATACTCTTTATTTTCAATGGCTGTTGATATTTTTTCTGTAAATTCCATTAGGGCATATGCAGTTGTCCTCTTGTGTCTGAACTAGGGATGGGCATTCGGTGAAATTTTCTTCACCGATCGTCGGGAGAATTAATGATTAATAATCGGTTAATCATTAACATTTTTAGGTACGTAACAAGGCAGGTAGACTATATTAGAACATCAGGTGCACGGACAGCCGCACAACTCAAATCCACCTCTCTCTCTGTTCGCTGTTGTCATGTTGGCTCGGCTCGGGAATCTCGCAAGCTGATTGGCCGAGACGTTTCACCCCGCAAGCTGATTGGCCGAGACGTTTCACCCCGCAAGCTGATTGGCCGAGACGTTTTACCCAGCTTCTGTCCCTGCCGAGCGGCCACCCAACAAACGAAGACCGCATTCATTGCTCTATCGCTCGTGTTACTTAGTCTAGCCGCGCGGAACTTTTTGCTGTTCTCTTGTGCCATTTTGTGCGAAATAGTCTTCCCGTCGAGCCACGACGCCGCCTCCTGCAGCTTCCCTCGACGATCCTGCGCCTCTAGCACCTGAGGAGCAGTAAAGCTCTCATTAACCTGTGCAGTAAATCATTTTCATCTTGAGTTACGTATCTTGTTATAAGAATAAAAGAGTTCTAAAAACATATTTATGTACACTTTATTTACATCTACGTATGTATGTACACTTACACGTGTGTGTGTGTCTTCTACCGAATCTTCATGACCTTCTCAATAAAGTTTCTGAAAAAAAAAAAAAAAGAATCTTCACCGACCGCCATTACTCAGCGCGCAACCACTGTTGGCGGTTTCTTCGCGTAATAAGGGTGTTCCATGGACCCTGTCGATGAGGTATTTTTGTATGCTGCATTGCAGTGACTGCAGTACACCTGGTCATTTTTTAAATTGAAATGGTCCCACGCAACACTTCGCCGTAACCGCTTCATGATTTGGCGATTGCCCTACGGAAGCGCGCATGTATCAACTGAGGCACGCCAGGGTACGGCGATGGTGTAATGTTGCCCCCTGGTGCCCAAATTTTGCCATTGCATTGTTTGAGGACGCCGTGCACTAATAACCTCGGATTGTTTAAAAAAAAAAACGGTTTGTCGACGAAAATGAACTTCCTCGGTGAAATTCTTAATGATCAATTATCGGTTAATCGGTAAATTATGCCCATCCCTAGTCTGAACCCATATTGCTGCTCACATAATAAATCATTCTTCAGTATGAAGTTGTCAATTCTCTCATAGAATATTTTTTCAAGTATCTTGGAAAATTGCGGTAATAGTGAAATTGGTCTATAGTTTGAGAGTTCCCCTCTGTCGCCCGTCTTGTATATCGGAATTACTTTAGCTATTTTCATTTTTTCTTAATCCTATTTAATCCTATTTTTTCTTAATCCACTGCCACAGCTACTTGGCCTGTCACCAGGCTGCAGTTGTAAATAAGAATGTGTTCATAATCTGTCCTGCCTGGTTAAATAAAGGTTAAATAAAATAAACATAAACATGAATGTTTATGTTTGAGCCTTTCTATCAAAATGGCTCAGCTGAAGCCTCGTGAAACTTCATTTGCTCTACTAGGTCTTGTAGTCTACAAAAAGTATGCAGCATGCAGATTTTTACAAGGGCATTATTGGTTTAATGTGTATTTTTCCATTTCAATAAATGTGCTGTCTTAAGAAATATCAATGATCATAAGGGAAAAAAGAAATAATAAAACTGGGGTGACTCCAGTGAATGTGCCTGTGTTACTTGGTGTGCTTGTACTACTTACCCATTTTTATTAAGAAATAACAGTTATTCATCTCTGTCCTTATTCTCATGCAGGGCACAATAGCAATAGTGCCTCAGCATAATGATGCGTAGTAATGATCCAAGGTCTTTGAAACACAACAGACACTTCACCTTGCAAATAAAAGTAAAATTACAAGAATACCCCAGCTGGGATTCGAATCCCTGCCTCCTACTTACAGACCAGCTGCTTTACCACTAAGCCATCACCTCGGTTACAATAAAGGCCCACTATTTGTGGAAAATACATCAATGGGAGAAATGCGCTCGAACTGTTCCCAAACAGGAGAAGTCCATGTTTCTGGTGCTGGTTCCATCTGAAAATTGGCAGTGACAAATCCCTCACACAGTCAAACACTGACAACACAAAACGTGAGGGACGGGGATTTCCATTGTGTACTGCTGCCCACTTTATTTCGTGCTGAGTGCAAAATCATGAAGGGCTTCCTGATCCAGTCACGTGGTATGACGTCAACACATACGTCAGCAATACACGCCTCGAAACGCGCTTCGCCAAATATTTCCTGGATAAGCTCGGAGCACCCTCGAAGCTCCGGAGTCTGCCGTTCCATCACTACCCCATATACAGACATAACATTTGGCAACAAGGATAAAAGTGGATTACAACAAGATATGGAAGCGTGCGGGTTTGAAATTCGGCCGGTTTTGGAGCTTCCCCCAGCGAGCCATCGGTCCCATGGCTGAGGTGGTGCACTGTTTTCCGGACGTGCAGGGTGGTGCTGGACCTTTGGAAGGTGGAGAAGTGGAAGGCATGTGAGTTGTTGGTGCGCAGTTTTGCAGTGAAGGAACAGTGTGTTCTAAGCACACTGACTGTGATAGTTTTGATGAAGGGGTTGAGCTAATGGCATACTATTTTTGCGCCCTGGAAAACATCATGGTTGGCACGATTCGGTTTCAACAGCGCCACAAACGGGTAGGAGGGTCTATTCAGCTGTTCGTGACCGACTTGGAGCTATTGGTCAGTGGGTGCCAGCTTGGACTATCGGAGAAAGGGATAATTCATGACCAGCTGGCAGATTATAACAACGGCACTATGATCTGGTCGAAGCTGCTTATGTTTTCGGGCAAATTGGTGCTGCCCACTGCCATCGAGTTAACTCAACTGCTGGAAGCTGTGGATGAACTGTCACGGGAGCTGAGTGAGAACTTGTCACACCAACATCACCGTCGATCGCATATGCAGTGGACCCGGTCAGCGTAGGAAGCATGGAGGATGATGCCAGCACTGTGAATGTGAGGTCCGTCCTGGAAAAGCCCAAGGGTGAGGGCTGTAAGTCCATGAAGCACTGTTTCTAGGCTAAGGGTAGTTCGGCAAGAACGGAGCACTGTGGCACGTGTGGCCATTTGCTTCATGTCACCAGGGTATGCCACAGATCCGAGTGAGGAGGTCCGTGGCACAAAGAGGACTCTTGCGCCCTCATGGTTGTCCATGCTGTGTCTCCGAGCACCAACGGTCACGCATACTATATGATGAAGTTGGTCGGGATGGAAGTGTTGTTGTGGATTGACGCGGGAGCGGTGGGCTCTGTGCTAGATTGGACGACCGTGAGATGCTTTTCCCCGCATGTCAGAATTGAGAGGGACCCGGCGCCGCTTTGTGGTTGTGGAGGAAGATGGCTGACCATGATGGGACTGTTGGAACCAATGGCTCGGTGCAAATTGGCCGGGACGTGGGACCGTTCGATCCTAGGCATGGTAGAGATTGTGCAGTGTGGGATGAGGAACTGTCTGGCATCCTGGAGAGTGAGCAAGACCAATATCACCCAGGGCCATCACAGGAGGGTTCCTGTGCCAGAGCCCAAGTAGCCCTGGACAAGAGAACTGGGCGGCACGGCGGGACACCTGTGACGGCAGGTGGCACTGAGTGGCTGGCTCCATCTGTTCCCGGATTTTGGCTGGAAGATACTGGTGAACAAGGGGTCACAATGACGATAGTGGTGGCGAAGTTAAAAGGGGGTTGGGGCAGGACCGGCTGGCATGGTAGAACGACGTACCAAGCAGAAACACTGCAAGCCGAACAAAACCCCTCTGGGAGCTGTGGACTGGATTTGGGCTCAGGGGGTAGTGAAACCATGGCAGTTATGGGCCAAACGGCAGGTGGAGGAGCACCAGGGGTGGCTGCGTGTCGTGGCCAGGCAGGAGGATGCTGCTCCCCAGCTGTTGGATGGTTCATGGGGGCACCCGAACGAGCTGCAGCTCGCCTGGGAGGAGACTGTGAGTGGTGGGCTTGGAAGAGTGAGACATCCGATGGTGAGGAAGAGGAAGCACACCGGTGCCGAGGCAACTTGCTGCAGCCCAGGAGGCGGTCCGCTTCCAGGGGCGGACTGATGAAGGGATGGTCCAAGGGGACCCACTGGCTTATTTATCCTTCAGCCGTGTGGCCATGAACATAGGTTCATTTGTATGCACGTGTTAAGTATAATCTATTGTTATGTGTATGTAGTTCTGGGGGATTATTTTGTACGTTTTATTTATAGTTTAGGAAACACGGCGATATTTTAGTTTATAGATGGACTGTTTCTTATCTAGTACCTGCGGCAGAATAAGCCGCCTGGCTGTGTGGGGGTAGGACGGTAGTCCACCCGTCCCCACTTAGTTTTAGTTGTTTTGGTGTGAATGTGTTTGGCCACTTACAGTATGATATTTCGTCATTTTAGTGCGTGATTCGGGTCCTAAATTGGGGTGGGTCTGAATTGTGTACATGTGTTTTGGACTTTTGTGGTGGGGGGGGTTGTGTATAGATTAGTCTTTTATTTGTGAGGTACGGGTGGCGGCTCCACCTTCCAGTTCCGCCACCACCCGTGGCTATAAGAGGGCGGTGGGCAGGAGGGGTGGTCTCTTTTGCCACCCCTTCTGCCTGGCGGTTACATGTGGTGAACCTGTGCCAACCTCATTAATAAACATGTGCTCAGCTCGACACCTGGTCTCATCCTTAGCTCCATATACAGACATAACAACTACAGCAGCAGATGAAACACTTAAAGATATGACATTCATAACTGCAAAAACACAATCACAAAATTTCACAAAAATGACAAAACTATAAGACAAAAGAAGCATATGTATTAGAAAAGGTCACAAATTTATGAGAGAAAAATCAAAATTACAAGAATAATATTACAAATTTATAAGGAAAAACCTGAAATTGGTAGAAAAGTTACAGATTTGTGAGAAAAAACTCCAATGTTTATAAGGTAGAAGTTGCATATTAATTAAAAAGATGCAAGTGATACGTTGCAAATTTGAGCATATAAAACATTAAAACTCTTAAAAGTTATCAAACTGGTTTTTTTTTCGTTTTTTTTTTTACCAATTTATAAGGAGAATGGTCCAAATGAATCAGAAAAACCTCACACACTGGTGAGAGTAAAGCCGTTATTCACTGCTCGGTTGAATTGATCTCATGTAACGCCATCTCCGCCTTCAGCAGATTGCACACAAACATGGGAGATGCCTTTCCACAGATCTCTGTCCTGGGTTTTCCTGGTGAGCTGCAGAACTTTTAGAAAGGATTAAGCTGAAGAAGATGGATGGATGGATGGATGTTTGCATAGACGGGCAGCACGGTGGAGGAGTGGTTAGCACTGCAGCAGCACAGCAACTCAACCTTGGCCGGGGGCTGGGTTCGATCCCAGCCCCCGGCCAACAGTGATCTGTGTGGAGTTTGCATGTTCTCCCTGTGTCTGCGTGGGTTTACTCCGGTTTCCTCCCACATGCCAAAAACATGCAAGTTAGGTTAATTGGCATCAACTGGGGATTCTAAATTGTCCTTAGGTATGACTGTGAGAGTGAATGTCAATCAATCAATCAATCAAAAACTTTATTCCAGATTCATGGTCCATCAAAAAATAAAATAAAAAAATAAAATAAACAAGACAGTTGAGACAGTTAATAAGAAAAACAATCAAAAGTTACAAATAATAGCTACAAAAAGGTCGCGATTTTTATTCTTCCAAAAATCCGTTAAGTCTGATTTTGAAGATGTTTTCCTTGGATTGGGTCTGGGAGGTTCAGCGTTAAGTTGCTATCACCATGGCGTCCAGACCGGAAGTAAGTTTACGGTGAAGAGTCATGTCTCTATAATTCAGCGGAAGAAGCAACAATTGACATGGCAAGAAGAGGGCTCCCGGTAACGGTGTTTAAACCCGCAGCGAATCTGAGCGAGAAGATCAGAGCTCAAACGTGGTCCACTCAGAGACCTTCAAAATCCACGGGCCAGCAGCAGGAAACCCAGCCCCAGAGCTACAAAGATAAGCTTTCCAGTTCCAGGAAGGAATAGCGACCTTTTTGGGGTTTTTTTCTTTTCAGCCATTCTGCACTTCCATCCCCCCTCCTGCAAGGTAACAAACATTAAAGGAGATGCAGAATCAGCATGTGGTAAAACCTTTCATGGAGCAGTTATAGCATTAGAAACAAATGTCTTCTTAATTTAAAGGGGAAAAAAAATCATGTTAAAATAGAAATGTAACAATGACCCACATGTTCTCTCCACACTAACAAATACTGTATTAGAGTGAATGTTTGCTGTGATGGGGGTGGGAGGGTGCACACAATCTCATAGGGTATAGGCATAAAAAAAAAAAAAATCATTACAAATTCGGATTGGGATCTGAAATTCACGTTAAAAACATGGGACAACTTACAGGGGTAAGAGAGGGCCCTCAACACGTAACAGAGTTTGAGGAATTTCCCTCAGAGCCTACACTCCATCAGGGCTCTTACAGGGTCTTTAAAGAGACCCCAGCTCAGGAAGTTTTTTTGACAGTTTTTTTGTTTTAAAGTTTCGTACACTATGTTCTTAATGTTTTTTATGTTCTTAATGTTCTTTCAGTTTCTGAGTAGCAAAAAAGAGGGCCACCACACTGTTATACTAAATAAGAAAATACAATGGAGAAACAGGGTGTAACCAAAATAGCCTCATATAATGTAAAAGGGATCCTGAATCCAGTTAAAAGATCCAAGATTCTACGCAAAATGAAAAAAGACAAAGCAGAAATAATATTTTTACAAGAAACCCACCTAACAGACGTGGAACACATTAAACTCAATAGACAAGGGTTTAAAATGATCTCTTCATCTTCATATAAATCAGGGAGGAGGAGGGGAGTAGTGACATTGATATCAACCAAAATTACATTTGAAAAAAAATCAGAACACAAAGATAAAGAAGGGAGGTACAGTTTGGTAATTGGGTGGCTAGAGGGAGAAGATATCACCCTGCTGAATGTATATGCACCACCAGGGGCTAAATGGAAATTTTCTAAAATGTATTTGACCTAATGATAACTAAAGCCCAAGGTTTAGTGATATGTGGTGGAGACTTCAATCTAAGACTGAATCCATGCTGGGATGCAACAGGTAATTCTTCACATCAAAATAACACTCAAAATAGGAAAACTCGGATGCTACTAAAAGAAATGGGAATCTGTGACGTATGGAGGGAATTCAACCCCAATGTAAAAGATTATACTTTTTATTCAACACCACATTCATCTTACTCAAGGATTGATTACTTTTTTATGTTTAATAGAGACATTGGAAGAGTAAAAACATGTAAAATAGGACTGATGGATCTCTCTGACCACAGTCCGATCTATATGGACTTAAACATCCAAAAATACACAAATAATACATTTTCCTGGAGGTTGAATTCAAATGTCCTGAAAGGACCACTGAAAGATGAATTGGAATCAGATATTCTCAGATATTTGGAAGAAAACGATAATGGAGAAGTATCCCCTTTAATACTGTGGGATGCGTGCAAAGCTGTAATAAGGGGAAAAATTATTGCAAAACTGGCAACCCAAAAGAAACTGAGACAAGAAAAACTAATCACACTAGAGTCAGAACTCAAGAACCTAGAAAAAGAACACAAAGACAACACTCATTCTAATGGCTCACTCAAGATTAAAGAAATTAAAAATCAAATAAATGAGATCTACACAATAGAAATCCAGAAGAAACTTACATTTCTGAAACAAAAACACTATGAAGCAGGCAGTAAATCGGCAAAATTACTAGCCTATAAATTGAGGAAACAACAAACAGAAAGAGCAATCTACAAAATCAGAGACCCAGTATCAAAGGAAATAAAATTCAGAATTCAGGATATTCTTAAAAGCTTCGAGAATTACTACAAGAACTTATACTCCCACAAAAAACATAAAAACGCATCCGAGACATTCCTAAACACATTAAACCTTCCCCAACTTACGGAATCACAAAATAAAACACTACTGTCAGAAATACAACCTAAAGAATTGGAAAAAGCAATTATGAAACTTAAAGCTAACAAATCCCCAGGAGCAGATGGCTATACAGCAGAATGGTACAAAACCTTTAAACAGCAACTATCTCCTCTCCTCCTGAAAACATTTAACTATGTCCTCCACACAGGGGAAATCCCCCCCTCCTGGAGAGAAGGGGTCATTGCAGTTATACCTAAACCTGAAAAGGATAAACTAGAATGCTCCAACTACAGACCAATCAGTGTATTAAATCAGGACTATAAGCTTTTTACCATTATCCTTGCCAAAAGGTTAGAAAACATACTGACAGACTTAATTCACTTAGACCAAACAGGTTTTATAAGACAAAGACAGACACAAGACAACATTCGACGCACTTTACACATAATGCATCATATAAAAAAATATAACTTAAATGCAGTCATATTGGGATTAGATGCTGAAAAAGCATTCGATTCGGTTGACTGGTCTTTCCTATATAGAATCTTATCCAGTTTCAATTTTCATAACAACTTCATTAGAACTATACAGGCATTATATAAAAAACCAACAGCTAAAATAAGGATTAACGGTAATTTATCATCATCTTTTGAGCTGGAAAGAGGATGTCGTCAAGGCTGCCCCCTGTCTCCACTGCTCTTTGCAATCTTCATAGAACCTCTGAGCCAATGGATAAGACAAAATCAAGAAATTCAAGGTATTACACTTGGTCAGAAGGAACATAAAATAGCACTCTTTGCTGATGACATTTTAATATACCTAGGGCAGCTGGACACTTCTTTACCAGAACTAATCTCACTTTTTTCAGACTATGGAGATTTATCGGGGTACAAATTAAACATGCATAAAACCCAAGTTTTAACATTCAACTATGACCCAAATCATTACTCACTAAGTGAACTCAAAACTAACTGGGAGTTGGAATCTATGAAATATCTGGGGGTCAATATCCCGAAACAACTCGACAAAATTATAACACTAAACTATGATCCACTGGTGACAAAAATAAAATCTGACCTAGCAAGATGGAATATGATACCATTCTTAGGTACTGCACAAAGAATTGAAGCAGTCAAAATGAATATACTTCCACGTCTTCTATACCTTTTCCAAACAATACCGGTAGAACCTCCCAAAAAACATGGCAGGAGCTGGACAGAAGGATCGCAAGATTCATATGGCAGGGCAAGAGACCTAGAATCAGATATAGAACCCTACAGCTAAACAAAGACAAAGGTGGGCTCGTGCTGCCAAATATCAGGGACTATTTTATAGCTGCACAAATTAAAACTTTAGTAGAGATATGTAACCCAGTCTACACTGCACAATGGAAGGAGATGGAATGCCAAATAACAAGTGACATCCCCCTACAGGCGATAATAGGGAACAATGCCTTACCTAAATTCTTGAATAACACTAACCCGTGGATAGAGACCCCGCTAAAAATTTGGTTTAAGATAGTCAGAGAGAATCAAGCTAAAGAGCCCTATCAACTTCTGCAATGGATTGCCTATGATCAAGACTTTACCCACAATAAAACAGACACTAGATTTAAAGAGTGGAAAGAGAAAGGGCTGATAAAATATTACGATTTTTTTAAGGGGCAAACTTTAAGAAGTTTTGAAGATTTGAAAAAACAAGGTCTAATAAATCAAGATCTTTACAGGTTCTTTCAGCTTAGACACCACATAAACAATATACTTAAAAAGGAGGATTTGGAAAGGGCCCAGTCAGGTGTTCTGAAGGTCTTCTTAATGGCATATAAAGGGATCCCATGGATCAGATACATTTCTAAAATATACCAAGGTCTTCAAGACTTAAAAGGAGACAACACATCATATATAAAAGAGAGATGGGAAAAAGAGGGGAATTTCACTTTACAATTGGAAATATGGGAAAAGCTAAATAAACAGCAATGGAAAAGTACCTCATCCCTGCAGTGGAGAGAATTTGGATGGAAAAACTTGGTAAGATTTTTCAGAACACCTGCACAAAACAAATTTACCCATAAGGGGTTGAACTGTTGGCGCTTGAGTGGTGAAAAGTCTGCAAATCATTTTCATGTGTTTTGGTCATGCCCAGTTATCCACCAATATTGGACCAATGTACAGACAATATTGGGGAAAATATTCAAAATTACAGTTCCCTTTTCTTTTGTAACTTTGTATTTGGGTTTACTACCGGACTCACTGGAAAGACGAGGAGATAAATACTTATTCAATGTTTTAATATTGGCAAGTAAAAAAGCCCTAACTAAAAACTGGATGCTGAAGGACTGTCCTACACCTGAAGATTGGATTAACGTGATTCAAGACATTTACTCGATGGAAAAGTTGACATTCACACTGAGACAGGACATGGATGGGTTCTTGAACTTTTGGCAACCCTGAATCGCATATGTGTCTTCCATTAGATCTAATCTTTGACAAATACCATTTCAATAATGGTTCCGCTCTTTGTTCCAATGCTACTCAGATGCTCTTTTACTTTTAATTACTTAATTTTCTGTTTGTTTGTTTTTTGCTGTTCTGTTCTGTTTGTTTATTCATTTTTTTTTTATTTAGTTCTCTTTAATTTCACTTTTTCTTTCACTTTAAAAAATAAAGGGGGTGTTGTAATAACTATCCTACCAATGTTGTCAAATAGCAAAAAATAAGGGAACATGTGATGAAAATGTAAACAATGCAATGCTGTAATGACCTGTATACCCTTTACAAAAACTTAAATAAAAAAAAAAAGTTACAAAACAATAAGATAAGATAAGATAAGCCTTTATTAGTCCCACAATGGGGAAATTCCAGGGTTGCAACAGCACAGGGATAGCAACACTCAGAGCAACAATCAGAAGGCAAGAGATAAAAAAAGAAACAAGAGCAGCAAGTATACATATGTACATATAAACATATATATATATATATATATATATATATATATATATATATATATAGACACAGTGCGGAGCATTGTTGCTAGATGGAATAAATATGTAAATATATAAACACACACAGTGCAAAGCATTGTTGCTAGATGGGATGAAACGGCACAACCGTCTACTTAGTTATCCTACATGGTATGATTATGTACCCATACAGACAACCTGGACAAGAAATTGTAGAATTTGGATTAAACTAAATGGAACACCTGAGCAAGCAAAAAGTATAATGATCAGAGATGCTACTGACTTAGATAAATACAAATGAACACTGACTATGAAACACAGAGTGAGGAAACTCAAACTCTAAAAATATGCCACTATGCTGAACATAAACCACAAGAGATGGAGAATGATATTGATCCTGATAACCACTTTTTCAATAATATTCATAACCACTGTGAATATTACACTGAAAAGCAATTCAAAAGTCAAGTGCAATTAGATGGTAAACTGTCAATAATACACTTTAATAGCAGAAGTCTTAACAAAAACTTCTCACAGATTCAGGACTATTTAAAACAGCTAAACAGAAAATTCACAGCTATAGCAGTCTCTGAAACCTGGCTTA
The DNA here is from genome assembly GCA_020510985.1 of Pholidichthys leucotaenia. NCBI lineage: Eukaryota > Metazoa > Chordata > Actinopteri > Cichliformes > Pholidichthyidae > Pholidichthys > Pholidichthys leucotaenia. Next base: position 104,746,271 of record CM035841.1, on the reverse strand, counting down.
ATGAAGACCAGGCTCCCCTGATGGCAATAGAGGGATATCAGATGTTTAACATTAACAGATCTCAAAAAAAGGGTGGTGGTGTTGCACTGTATATTGATGACCTATATAGATGTAAGCTTGTAAATGAAATGTCCTCAGCACTACCAGGGATTCTGGAATGTGTTACTGTTGAGATTGACCTAGACAAAACAAAAAATCTAATCATAAGCTGCATATACAGAACGCCGGGAACTTGCATTGAGACATTCAGAGATAAATTAGTCGAGCTGTACAATAATATTACTAGTAAGAAAATGGTAGCAATCTGTGGAGATTTCAATATTGATCTACTTAATCCACATCAACAAATGTAGTTACAGAGTTCATGAACTCTATGTACAGCATGAGTCTATATCCCACAATAACACATCCCAGTAGAATCACAGCTCACTCTGCTACACTTATTGACAACCTGTTTGTCAATGTTCTCGACAAGAAAATAGAAAGTGGATTATTGATAAATGATATAAGCAACCACTTGCCAATCTTTGCACTTATCCTTGGCCACACGGGGCCCAACCCAGAAAAAATCTCAAAATCGCTCAGACACAAATCACCAAACGCAATCAGTTCTTTTAAAGAGGACTTGCTGAAGCAAGACTGGACAGAAGTCTATGTATCAGATGTAAATGAAGCCTATGACACATTTATAAACATTGTAACCACTCTTTATGAAAAAAACTGCCCATTAGTTAAAAAAAAGCTTAAACACAAATTTACTGACAAACCATGGTTAACCAAAGGACTACAAAAGGCGTGTAAAAAGAAAAATTTATTATATAAAGCTTTCATAAAGAAAAGGACAAAAGAAGCAGAGCAGCGGTATAAAACATACAAAAATAAGTTAACATATATAATAAGATGTAGTAAAAGAGACTATTACAGTAAAGAACTGGAAAAAAACAAAGACAATATTAAAAATACATGGACAATAATCAACAGTATCCTTGGAAATAAAAGCAGAAATACCAGCTACCCAACTAACATTCCAAAAAATAATAAATCGACTCCGAATGTGAATATAGCTTCACCTGCAGATGAATTTAATAATTTTTTTGTTAACATTGGACCTAAACTGGCCCGAGAAATACCCACTACGGTGCCTACAGGTGATTCAATATGCAATAACACTGCTGTAAAAGACACCATCTTCATAAAGAACACAGACGAAAGAGAGGTCATTGAAATTGTTAAATCGTTCAAAAGTAAAACATCTACTGACTGTGATGGTATTGATATGCTACTAGTCAAAACTGTTATCGAATGCATAGTGAAACCACTGACGTATATCTGTAACCTGTCTCTCCAATCAGGTATATTTCCCAATGCAATGAAAATAGCTAAAGTAATTCCGATTTACAAGACAGGTGACAGAGGGGAACTCTCCAACTACAGACCAATTTCACTATTACCGCAATTTTCCAAGATACTTGAAAAAATATTCTATGAGAGAATTGACAACTTCATACTGAAGAATGATTTATTGTGTGAGCAGCAATATGGGTTCAGACACAAAAGGACAACAGCATATGCCTTAATGGAATTTACAGAAAAAATATCAACAGCCATTGAAAATAAAGAGTATTCAGTTGGAGTATTCCTGGATCTTAAAAAAGCATTTGATAGCTATTAGAATAATCAACAAAGCAGCTTACAGGGAACCAACAAACCCACTTTTTCTTAAACAAAAAACTCTCAAGTTGAAAGATCTGATCGACTTTAAAACCGCAATAATAATGTTCAAAGTGAAGAATCTATCACTGCCCGCAAATATCCAAAAGTTGTTCCAAGCAAGGGAGAAACGATATCACTTCAGAGGAACATGTATATTTCAAAAGCCTACAGTGAGAACAACTACCAAGCAACACTGTATTTCAGTGCAAGGTGTCAGATTATGGAACGATTTTGGACCTGAATTAAAATCATGTACAAAGCTTGGACAATTTAAACAAAAACTAAAGGAAGAAATACTCCAAACATATTTACAAGACGACATGTAAACTCACATAAGGATTGACATTTCCAGCCTGTGTTGTGTTATAGCTTAGTTTTTCTTTTTTCTCTGTGACACTATGTCTTAGATTTGTTTTTGAATAGTAACCGCTTAACTTAGACTAGCTCAGTTTTCTTTTTCTCTCAGTCATATTTTGTCTTAGCCTTGTTTTAAATTGTAATCGCTCTTGTCTTGTTTTCTCTTTTTTCTCCTTTGAATTCTTGGATGGAATATGGGTGGGCAATATAAGCTGCGGCTTCAGCCATCACCCATTTCGGATAACTCATGTGGAATTGTATAGTAGAAGGAGTCTTTGTCTAATTTGACCTTGTTGTTATATTATACAGTTTCTTTTAACCTGTAATGTACTATCCGAAAATAAATTCATTCATTCATTCATACTTTATAGATATCAGTTTGCATGTGTTAACAGCAAAAACTCAGAGTTACTGAAGGTCACCTGTGGAGTCCCACAGGGTTCAGTTTTGGGACCATTATTATTCAATATGTATATAAATGATATATGTAAAGTTTCAGAAAAAATGGACTTAATATTGTTTGCTGATGACACTAACCTGCTATGCAGTGGAAACAATTTGGAACAACTTCTGGATACACTCGGAAAGGAATTAGGAAAGCTGAACTGTGGTTTGATTCAAACAAATTAACGCTCAATTTAAGCAAGACAAAATTTATAGTCTTTAACAACCATCACAACTACCCAGTACCCAAACTCAGTGTAAATGGTGTAGAGATTGAAAGGGTATCTGAAACTAAATTCCTTGGAGTAATAATTGATAACAAACTGTGTTGGAAGCCACATATTAATTATATAAAAGGTAAAGTATCCAAATCAATTGCAATATTACACAGAGTGAAAAATTTGCTGAATCAACCCACACTATACACCTTGTATCATTCATTAATACTCCCATACATGACATATTGTAATGAAGTATGGGGAAATACATTTAAAACAAACATAAATCCACTCTTTATGCTTCAAAAGAGAGCTATTAGAATAATCAACAAAGCAGCTTACAGGGAACCAACAAACCCACTTTTTCTTAAACAAAAAACTCTCAAGTTGAAAGATCTGATCGACTTTAAAACCGCAATAATAATGTTCAAAGTGAAGAATCCTATCACTGCCCGCAAATATCCAAAAGTTGTTCCAAACAAGGGAGAAACGATATCACTTCAGAGGAACATGTATATTTCAAAAGCCTACAGTGAGAACAACCACCAAGCAACACTGTATTTCAGTGCAAGGTGTCAGATTATGGAACGATTTTGGACCTGAATTAAAATCATGTACAAAGCTTGGACAATTTAAACAAAAACTAAAGGAAGAAATACTCCAAACATATTTACAAGACGACATGTAAACTCATAAGGATTGACATTTCCAGCCTGTGTTGTGTTGTAGCTTAGTTTTTCTTTTTTTCTTTTTTCTCTGTGACACTATGTCTTAGATTTGTTTTTGAATAGTAACCGCTTAACTTAGACTAGCTCAGTTTTCTTTTTCTCTCAGTCACATTTTGTCTTAGCCTTGTTTTAAATTGAAATCGCTCTTGTCTTGTTTTCTCTTTTCTCTCCTTTGAATTCTTGGATGGAATATGGGTGGGCAATATAAGCTGCGGCTTCAGCCATCACCCATTTCGGATAACTCACGTGGAATTGTATAGTAGAAGGAGTCTTTGTCTAATTTGACCTTGTTGTTATATTATACAGTTTCTTTTAACCTGTAATGTACTATCCGAAATAAATAAATTCATTCATTCATTCATTCATATTCTCACCCTCCATAGCGACTGGTATTTTCCTAGTTGTTTGCCGGAGGGGACCATTGTATAAGTCTATTGCGTCTTTTGCATTCAAAACTATTAGGTTGTCACGTCTTTTTGCTATCTCTGCGAGCAGCCCTGCTTAGGTTGTACAGTCTGACAGCCGTTGGTAGGAAGGACCTGCGAAACCTCTCGGTTGTGCACCTAGGATGATGTAGTCTGCTGCTAAATGAGCTCCTCAGTGCATTCAGTATGTCCTGCATAGGGTGGAACTCGGACTCCAGCAGAGATGACAGTTTAGCCACCATCCTTCTCTCTCCCATCTCCGCCACTGGGTCAAGGCGCTGCCCCAGGACAGAGCTAGCTTTCTTGATCAGTTTGTTCAGTCTCTTCCTATCGGCTGCCGTAATGCCACTGCCCCAGCAGACCACTCCAAAAGTGATGGCTGATGCCACCACCGTGTCATAGAATGTCTTCAGCAGCGCCCCTTGTACACCAAAAGACCTGAGTCTCCTCAGTAGGAACAGCCTGCGCTGTCCCTTCTTGTAGAGTGCGTCAGTATTGTGTGACCAGTCTAGTTTATTGTTCAGATGAACACCCAGGTACTTATAGGATGTCACCATCTCGATGTCTGTTCCCTGTATATTTACTGGTGCTGTGAGGGGTTGTCCTTGCCTGCGGCAGTCCACCACCAGCTCCTTAGTTTTCCTCGTGTTGATCTGGAGGCAGTTCCGATGGCACCAGTCCACGAAGTCCTGGATAAGTCCTCTGTACTCAGCTTCATCTCCATTGGAGATGAGGCCAACGATCGCAGAGTCGTCAGAGAACGTCTGTAGATGGCAGTGTGTTGTGTTGTGTGAGAAGTCCGCAGTATAAAGGGTGAACAGGAAGGGAGCCAAAACCGTTCCCTGGGGGGCCCCCATGCTACCGATGATCGTGTCGGACACACAGTCCCGGGTTCTCACAAACTGAGGCTGGTTAGTGAGGTAGTCCAGGATCCATGATGACAGGTGCTGGTCCACCCCTGCGCACAGCAGCTTGTCCTTCAGGATCATCGGTCGGATGGTGTTGAAAGCACTGGAGAAGTCAAAGAACATGATCCTCACTGCATTCCCGGGCTTCTCCAGGTGGGACAGAGAACAGTGAAGGAGGAAGATCACCGCATCCTCCACCTCAATGCCATGCTGGTAGGCGAACTGGAGTGGATCCATCGCTGGTCCCACCAGGGGGCGGAGGTGAGCAAGGAGCAGTCTCTCCCCAGGGTCTTCATCATGTGGGACGTCAAGGCCACTGGTCTGTAGCTGTTCAGGTCTTTGGGGTGAGAAGCCTTTGGTACAGGTACCACACAAGATGTTTTCCACAGCTGTGGTACCCTTCCCAGCTTCAGGCTCAGGTTGAAGATGTACGTCACAATCCCACACAGCTGGTCTGCACAGGACTTGAGGAGCTTTGCGCTGATGCCATCCGGTCAAAAAGAAACAACTACTAAAAGAAGTACAAAAACAGTACAGACTTTAAAAAGACTACTGTACCAGTGCCTTCTAAACTGACTGACAGCGAATAGAACTGAGCTTAATGCTAGACATGACTTGAATGATTTCATTTCTAGATACATCAAGCCGACAGATGAATTTATACATAAAATTCCTTATTACTGCATGTAGTGTATTTACATGTGATGAGACAAATAACTTGGAAGCACTGCACCATCGAGGCTTTTTAAGTAAAATTCTTAAAGCATCATTGTAAGCAACCTGTAATTTCTGCATACTTTGTTTCCTATAGTTTATCCATAAATGAGCAGTGTATAAAGGTGTACAATAGGTTTTAAAAAGAACCAGCTTCACCTCATCTGAACAAAAGCCAAACCTGCGTGCAAGAATATTTGCTTGCATGTAGATTTTGCAGCGTTGTCTGAAAATATCATCATCATCAGTCATTCTATCATTAATAAAATGTCCCAGATATTTAATTTTATCCCTGACAATTAATTCCCTGCCTGCCAAATCAAAGACAGGGAATTTCATTATCAAATCTTCTCTAGTGCGGCAAATCAGCACACAACTCTTATTTGTATTATATTGTGACGTATGCAGGGTTCACACAAAGAAAATGGAGCAAGATGGTTGTGATCAACGGGCTTTATTCACACACCACCGACCCCCAACCTGATTCTGAGCACAGACAGGAGGGGAGGTCATTCTCCCAGACCCCCGTTTCAATCATGGTTACACACACATGATACATCTTGCCCTAATCCTGCTAAACACTGCTGTGTCATTATAACGCAGTTATAATGACACAGCTGACACAATAATGACACAGCTGACACAATAATGACGTCATTATACTGTATATATATAATGACGCAGTTATAATGACACAGCAGTATAACTCAGTAATAACACATTTAATACACACACAGTAACATTTTCAACTGGCAAAGCATGCTGGGAAATCCCTGCCCCCCTTAACATGGCCCCGACGTTACACTGCCCCCCCCCCCCCCCTCCGGACTGGTTTCTGTCCCCAGAAAATTCAAAGTCAGGTTCAGGTTCAGGTTCAGGTTACTTTATTTGTACCCGTAGGTAGATTTGTTTTGCAGTTGGTGACATCCATATTTACAAGCCACTAATTACATTCAACATAGACACAAACACAGGCACACATCTTACAAAATAGGTAAATATAAAATATGTACAATATAATTTTTATAGCTTGTTCAACTCTTTGACAGCAGCAGGGACAAAGCTGTTTTTGTAGCGCTGGGTTCTACTTTTTGGGACAGCAAACCTCCGTCTGGAGGGAAGAAGCTGAAAGTTGCAGTGCAAAGGGTGGGAGTCATCATTTAAAATCGAGTCGGCCATCCTCTGTACTTGTCTGGTGTACAGGGATGTCAGGCTCAGCTGTGACTCACCAAGCAAACGAAAAGCAAAAGTCCACTTTCAGAAATCCAACGCGAGTCAGCCCGGTGCCGGGGCGGCATGCACGGGCCATCCAGTGTCCATCTGAGTCTCGGTCGGAGTATCTGGTTGCGGTAGGGTTCCGGTTTGGCCACCAGCGGGCGGATGGACACATCTGACAGCCTCTGTAGGACCACGCACAGTCCCTTCCCTGGCAGCGGGAGTCCCATGCCCGCTCCGGCCGACTCCCACCGCTGCCAGGTCTCCCAGGCGGCCGCTGGCCCGCGTCCATGCGTCCAGCCCTTGCCGTGCCTGGAAAAATGGCCGGATCTCCATCCTGCTCGCTCCGCTGCGTCGCTGCTGCGCCGAGGGCCTCCGTGACGTCACCGAAAGGGAAAGCATCTGCGGGTGGCGGTAGGACACGCACAGTTCCTCCTCTAACAGCGGGAGTCCCATGACTCCCACCGCTGCCAGGACCTCCCAGGCGGCCGCTGGCCTGCGTCCAGGCGTCCAACCCCTGCCGAGCCCGGGAAAAGACCGGATCTGTCCTGCTCGCTCCGCTGCTGCTGCGCTCCAAAGGCCTCTGTGACGTCACCGCCGGGGGAAGCATCTGCAGGAGGCGGCTTTTTCTCCGTCCATGCCACCTCGCTCTAATTTAACGTCGGCGAGGGGCCAGTTTGTCGTGCGCTGTGTACGGGGCAGTACCATGCGATGTACCCTGGCTCTGCACAGCGGAAGCCCCCCCTTCCTTGCGTCGCCGCCGCTCTCTCCTTCGTGCACGCGCTGCTGTGATCTGCCGTAGCTCCTCCTCCCACTCGCTCTCAGCACGGTGGTTTCCTCCGATGACCAGTCGTTCAGCGCGGCAGCCAACTCGACCTGGGCCCGGTGGTCATCCAACAGGTTCTCGCCATTGTAGCGGGGAATCTTGGCCCGCTGCTGGACGGATGGGACGGTCATCTCCAGGTCAATCGCTGCTCCTAATTGCTCTGGAATCGCCAGCCCGTCCTGCCCTGAAAAGGGTGGGAAACAGGGCTGGTTTGCTCTGCTCAGTCCCGTCGGGTCCACTGCTCCGTCCATCGCGGCAAGCCTCTCCGGGGGTGCCGGCGTCTCAGCTCTACTCTCCGTTCCCAGCCGAGCGATGAACCGCTCCGGCCGTTGGACCTCCTGGATCCTCATCTTGCTCCATCCCCACTCCTGACACCAGTGTGACGTTTGCGGGATTCACACAAAGAAAGAGGAGCAAGATGGTTGTGATGAACAGGCTTTATTTACACACCACCAACCCCCAACCTGGTTCTGAGCACAGACAGGAGGGGAGGTCATTCTCCCAGACCCGCGTTTCAATCATGGTTACACACACATGATACATCTTGCCCTAATCCTGCTAAACACTGCTGGGTCATTATAACGCAGTTATAATGACACAGCAGTATAACTCAGTAATAACACATTTAATACACACACAGTAACGTTTTCAACTGGCAAAGCATGCTGGGAAATCCCTGCCCCCCTTAACATGGCCCCGACGTTACAATATTTTATGTCATTTTTCTCTCCATAAGCAGTACACACTCTTAATAACTCCTGAAGACCAGCACTACTTGGACTGAGAATAACTAGATCATCAGCATACATAAAATGATTCACTAACTTATTCCCTATTAAACACCCAGTTTTACAGGCATTCAGTTGTTTTGACAACTCATCTATATAAAGATTAAATAGAACAGGGGACAATATACTGGTTACAATATATATACAATATAATGGTTGTCTGTCTCTCTGTGCTGGACTGGCGATCTGTCCAGGGTGTACCGTGCCTCTCGCCCAATGATGATGGGATCGGCTCCAGCCCCCCCGTGACCAAAAAGGATTAAGCAGAAGAAGATGGATGTTTGCATAGACATCACTCACCAGTACAGACTGCCCTCTGGTGGATTTCTTCTGCAGCTGCACCACAAATTTGTGACTGCATTATCAGTACTTTTTCTCGGCACGCATGCGCCAAAATGACATCACTGCTTATTGCACATTGCCATAATTTCCAGCAGTCGTCAGACTGCTAATAAAGTGTAAAATTGAGTTAATATACAAGAAAAAAAATCACAAATTTCAAATAAACTATTTAGTTTGTAATATATATATATATATATATATATATATATATTACAAAATATTTTTTGTAATATATAAAACAGTCTGACGACTGTTCCAGCAGTCTGACTACTGCTGGAAATTATGGCAATAGCGCAAACAGACAGTGATGTCATTTTGGCGCATGCGTACCTTGATTCAAGCTGGGGGCGGGACGAGTGGAGCTTTGAGGCCTGAACCGAGACTTTGCTGGTAAAACTGTTAAAAGACTTTGGTTGGTTACCAACAAATGTGAGAAAAATTTGTGAGACGACAGTCTAAGCTGACCCAGAAAAGGTTCTGGCTCCGTTTCTGCTTCCGAAACAGGATTTAAAAGAACGGCGAACCAAGCTAAAATCAGCTACCTTCACTAGTTTAGCTTAGCCGCTGTTGTGTTGAGGACTGTTTGATGTGTCCAGCTGTGTTCCTCTACCGTTTATTTAGCATTTCATTTTTTAGAACAGCCGAGGTTTAGGAGAAAATGTGACGTCTGATCAATAAGTAGGCTACAGAGAGGGTAGTGACTAGATGCGTTTACTACATGTGTTCTTTTTTAATGAAGCTTTATTAATTCAACACTGGTCATAGAGGGCATGCTGATGTCTCCGAACAGAATTTATGGCAGTTAAACAAAAAACTAAGCGTTCAGCCACAGCAGTGCCTGTTTGCATTGTAGAGAGCTAATCTTATCATTCATTCCATCTTGTATTAATTGACAAAAAAGTAAATGAACAATTAAGGGCTCGGAATCAGACCTTCATTTATGTGTACTCTTACCCACACATCAGTACAGTCAAGTAAACTGTGGTATTAATACCTAAAGTTATATAAAGGTACTGTGTATACTGCAGTGACAGCCACATACAAACTAAAGCTGCCACGTGTTTGCCACTCAGTGCTTTGTTACTATGGTAACTGTCTTATAACTGACAAGAAATGGTTTGATTTTTATATTTATTTGTCAGGGACCATGTACAAAAATATCAGTCTCATAAGAGAAGAGATTAGGGATGCAAGTTATCGATTAATTCATTAATTGTTAATTGATTCATCTTACCGATCAATTAATGATTAATTGATAAGTAGCAATTTTCCCGAGAATCTGAATTTCCCTAGGTACAATATGGTCTTTCTAGCTTTAATATATAAAAAGGTAATTATTGTTTTTAATATACTGACTAAAACATGAACATCATATTCCTCAATGTGTGTATATTGTACTATTTTCATTTTTTTTCACTACAGACAATGGCATTTTTTTGTCGTTTAATACATTTTGTACTGTATAGTGTGTACTGTTGTGTATGTAAATAGGCTGTATTAGTAAGATGACGGCCGGGTTGGTCACGGGCTAGACCGGGGTGGCTACTGCCAGTTTCCGGTGGTGACACCACCCATGGTATAAAGGATTGGGGGGAAGAGGCTCTGCCTCTTTCGTTGTAGGAGCCACCTGGCAAGCAGGTGAGTGCTGTAAGCCTATGTATGCATGTCACGCACGCTGTTAAATAAAGCTCCGTAAACTGCAGCGACCTTGTGTTTGCTTTACCCAATTATGGACACAACATTTGGTGACGAGGTAAAAGCGGGAATGGATAAATTTATTACTGAGTTTTGGCCGTTTCTGGAGGCCCCGGGTAGGCCTCCCGTACCATGGCGTCATTGGTTCACTGCTTTTACCAACTACCTCGTGGTCTTGACCCTTGGCAAGCATGAGAGGCTTCACGCAAGGGCTGTGTTAGTCCATAAGTTAGGTGCTGAGGGGCAGAGAGTGTTGGAGACCCTGGGTGGGGCCGACAGTTTCGACGGTGTGGTGGAGTTAATGGCACGCCATTTTCGCACTGAGGAGAGCGTCACGGTCCGGCACATCCAGTTTTGACAGCGCCGCCAGCGTTTGGGAGAGCCGGTGACGACGTTCATTAGTGAGCTCCGGAGGCTGGCGAGGGGGTGTAAATTCGGACGCCTGGAAGAAGAAATGATTCGTGACCAACTAGCGGAACACGTTTGTAGTGAAGCGGTCCGGTCCAGGTTGTTGGAGTTTCCAGGAGAGTCGACGTTGGCCACGGCTGTCAAGCTCGCCCAGCGGTTTGAGGCAGGAGAGATCATCGTGGGAGGCCTTCCTGAAGGGGCCTTTCTGAGTGAGGATGATTCTCGTGCTAAATCACTGAGTTGGGACCCTAAAGATGGTAATGCTGGAGGTGACACGCATGCCTCTGTGGTGAAGATGAGGTCTGTCCCTTGGTACGCCGCAGTGTTACGGTTGTGGGTCCTCTGTTCACCGCCATAAGGCCAGTGTGTGCCCAGTGAAAGGAAAGCATTGTGGCAAGTGTGGTTTGTGGGACCACTTTGCCAGGGCGTGCAACAGCTTTGAACGCAGGAGCCGTGGGAAGGAACCAGGTGCTGCGCAGAAGACTCCGACTATCGTACACACGGTCTCCCCGGAGACAATGGGGAGGATCGGTTGTGATGTCATGCTTGACGGTGTCGTGGTTCCACTGTTGGTAGACACAGGAGCTGTTATCTTAGTGTTGAACCTGGCGACCCTGAACAGTTTGTTCCCCCACCGACAGATTAAACAACAGGAGAGAGACTACTACGGCTATGGCCTGAACAGACTGGCTGTGGTGGGCTTTATGGAGGTAAGAGGCCCGTTACAAGTCGGTTGTGGTGCCCGAGTCCGCATTCATATCACCGCTGCAGGGGTTAACATCATGGGGTATAACCTATTTTATAGCCTGGGTTTTTCTATCGCCAATGTGTCGGGTGAGGAGTGGTCGGGCTGCGGACTGTGGAGCCGGCCGACTCCGCTGATGGATGGCGTGGAGGTGAGGAAATCGGACTGGTTGGACACGTGTAACGAAGGAGAGCACGTTCGGCCCTGCGCAAGGCTGCCGCAGGTTGGACCCGATGCCGGTCTGTTTGATGCCCAAACTGAGGGTGCGGGACGGCATGACAGGACCCCGGTGACAGCCTGTAAGGACGAGGTGCCCAGGCTGGATCCGGAAAGAGCGGGACCAGAGAGCCGGCTGTTGCATCGCTCGGAAAGACGGTCTGCCATGGCATGGGTAACACAGACCGGGCCCACGAGTCAACCGGACCATTGATGGAGACCAGTCAAACTCAACCTCACCAGAGGAGGAGGACGTGGGCTTCCCTATGGGGTCGATGACATGGTGCGGCCCAGGGTTGAGGCTCGGATGAGAGGTGAACACGGCTCGTGCGAGTGGCGCAATGAAAGGAGGCGATTCCGGGTGGAGGCCACTCGGAGTGATGGGTATCTGCGCTTGTCTGACCAGACCTGGAGGCATCCGAATGAGCTGCGCAGAGTGGAGGAGAAGAAGCGGCGCGGTGGGAACCCTGAGGTCATGAGATCAAATCAAATCAAACTTTATTGTCATATTGCTGTACATACAACTGTAGTGCAGGCAAGATGAAATTGCGTTTCTCTCAGCATCCATATAAGAAGCAGCATGATTAAGACACACTCCCACATAGCTCCACCCCCTACCCCCACCCCCCCATCCATTCACACATCCCTGAGACATACTTGGGGAAAAAGAATAACTAACTATAATATACAAAATGTCCATAGGTGCAGTAGTGTGTATGAGAGATTCCGGGTCAGCTGTTCAGCATCCTGACAGCTTGTGGAAGGAAGCTGTTGATCAGTCTGGTGGTTCTGCCTCTGATGCTCCGGAATCGTTTACCAGATGGAAGAAGTTCAAAGTGTTTATGCAGAGGGTGGGAACGGTCCTTGACAATGTTCAGTGCCCTGCTCCTACAACGGTTCTGAAAAAGTTCTTGGACAGAGGGGAGGGAGACTCCAATTACCCTCTCCGACCCCTTGACTATCCTCTGCAGGGCTTTTTTGTCTGACATACTGCAGCTGGAGTACCATGTAGCAATGCAGTATGTCAGAACACTCTCCACCACACCTCTGTAGAAGGTCCTGAGGATGCAGATGGGGAGAGAGGCCTGTTTGAGTTTCCTCAAGAAGTGTAGTCTCTGCTGAGCCCGCTTCCTGATCTCCAAGGAATTCTTGCTCCAGGTCAGTCCTGCGAGATCTGCACTCCGAGGAACTTGATGTTCTCTACTCTCTCCACTAAACGGCCGCCGATGCTGAGGGGGACGTGCTCAGGCTGTGACCGCCGGAAGTCGATAATCATCTCCTTCATTTTGTCCACGTTGAGCACCAGATTGTTCTCCCTGCACCAGCCCTCCAGGTCTCTCACTTCTTCCCTGTACATTGATTCCTCATCCCTCTGAATAAGTCCCACTACCGTGGTGTCATCTGCAAACTTAATAATCTGGTTCCCCTCGTGTTTGGATACACAGTCATGTGTTAGAAGTGTAAACAACAGTGGACTGAGTACACAGCCTTGAGGGGTTCCGGTACTCAGCGTGACAGAGTTGGAGATGTTGTTTCCAACCCGGACAGACTGAGGTCTCTCAGTCAGGAAATCCAGGATCCAGAGACATGTGGCAGTGTTCAGACCGAGAAGGAGTAATTTGGAAGCGTCTGGAGAAAGACCCGCCTGAGGACTGAGAGTATCATGTTTTATTTTTCTGTCTGTGTTTTTCTCTCCAGTCCTGATGTGTTTAACTGTTTATTTGCTGCTGGCTTGGTACCCTGATTTGATTAAAAAGAGAGAGAAGAAGAGGTAAAGTTTTCTATTATTGGGAAAGGAGATATGTGTTGGTCAAATTTTAGCCTAAGGGGTTTGTGTGAAAATTGTGGGATTTTGCTGATTTTAGGATTGTAGTTTGATGGGGTGAAATTTTATTAAGATGTTATTTGTGTGCCCAGATTTGGGGTGGTGAGGTGTGTTTGGCCCGTGTAAATTGTTTATTCATTAGTATTTACATACCCATTTGTTTTCTTGGAATGTGCCCAGTGTGGGGATGAGTGTTGGGGGGGGGGGGACCAGTAGCTGTTATCAGTCTTGTGGTTATGTGTTTTATGTGGAGCTGTTCTGGGATTATTTTACTTTATTTTTATTATTGTAGTTACATGGCTTTGTTTTGTGTATTTGGCGGCAGAATAATCCGCCCAGCTGTGTGTGTCTGTCTGTGTGTGTGTGTGGGGGGGTGCTGATAGTCTACCTGGCTCCCCAGTTTAGTTGTGTGCATGGATAGGTTGTTTATTTGTTTCTATAATTGTTTTAATATGTGAGTCGGGAAGCAAATTTGGGAGGGCTATTTGTGCGCTTGGCATTTTTTTTGAAGGGAGGGGTGTTGTGTATGTAAACAGGCTGTATTAGTAAGATGGCAGCTGAGTTGGTCATGGGCTAGACCGGGGTGGCTACTGCCGGTTTCCGGTGGTGACGGCGCCCATGGTATAAAGGTGTGGGCGGAAGAGGCTCTGCCTCTTTAGTCGTGGGAGCCACCTGGCAAGCAGGCGAGTGCTGTAAGCCTATATATGTATGTCACGCACTCTGTTAAATAAAGCTCCATAAACTGCAGCGACCTTGTGTTTGTTTTACCCAATTACGGACACAACATGTACTATGTGCTGCTACATCTCAGTAAATTACAGATGTCATGATTTTAAATTTGTTTTAAAAACTGTTACCAATGTCATAAATTTATCTTTTTTCATTATATTACAAAAAATAACCTTCACGTTGTAATTTACTGAGATGCACTAGTAGACTGTTTTAACAGGAAAATAAATTGTGAGCTGCTTCATCTGTTGCATGTTAAACATTATCCTAGTACCCTGGACAACCCAGTATGATCTGGGCTCCTCTGTTGTCTATTACCTCAGTGGTAACTTCAGTTCGGTCTGCTTTCCCATCTTGCGGCGAGTTGTGTAGTCTTTTTCTTTGCTCTGGTCAGTTTTTCTGCTATATTAATTTGAAGCAGGTGGACCTTCAAGCTCGCGTGCTATTAGAACTTGTTGTGGCGCAGAGGCGATCCAAACTTTTTGTTGCCCTCTGGCGTAATCCGGAAGGGTGAGTTTTTTCACTCTACACAGCACATGCGCTCTGGGAGCTTGGCGTCGTCTTCTGCTTTTTTGGCTGAAATGCTGCAATAAGTGGCCGCATGTGCCCCTGCCTGGATGGTGACACCACTAAATTTTATAGAATAAGCTCCCATTGAAAAGGACTGCTAAGTTATCAATTAATTGACAACTAATTTAATTTATTTGACTAAATTCTTACCAACAATTAATCGAAAGTCAATTAATCATTAACATCCTTAGAAGAGATGCATTGTACCAAATTTAGCCACTGGAAAATTTACATCTGCGGTCCCAGTGCATTCAAGCTAACTAACTAACTAACTAACCTGCACTTATATAGCGCTTTTCTAGTCACAAAGACCACTCAAAGCGCTTTCATTAATACTAACCCTCTATTCTAAGGGCCTATAGGAAACAGATATCTAGGGACAATTTAGAACAGCCAATTAACCTAACATGCATGTCTTTGGCATGTGGGAGGAAACCGGAGAAATCCCGGAGTAAACCCACGCAACACGGGGAGAACATGCAAACTCCACACAGATCACTGTTGGCCGGGGGCTGGGATCGAACCCACGATCCCACGATCCCCACAATCCCCCGGCCAAGGGTAAACTGTGCTGCCGCAGTGCTAACCACTGCGCCACCGTGCAGCCCACGGTGTGCTATGTAAAATTCAAATGGTAGTAGGTTACAATACTTAGAAAATACAAACTAAGCATAAGAAGAAACCATTCAGGACAAAGAAAAGAAAAAAACCCCAAAAGTAAATAAAATCAAGAGGTCTCATTACTCGATAACAAATACTTTTCTCAGTGTCCAAGGCTTGTTTGGTTTTTATATGTTTCAATTCTTCTTCTTCTTCTTTCAGCTGCTCCCTTTAGGGGTCGCCACAGTGGATCATCTGCCTCCATCTCACCCTATCAGAATCAGAATCAGAATCAGATTTATTGCCATTGTTCATGTAGTACACAAACTAGGAATTTGTCTCGGTGCAATGCTGCAACATTAAACATGATAAAATAAAAGAAATAAACTATACATGCAATAAAGTGTAGAATAAGAGTGAGTAATACTGGTCAGCAGTTAAAATATATTAGCGAGCAGCAGATAATGTGGAGAACCATATAGTGCAGTCGGTAATGCAGGAAGAAAACAGTGATGATTGACATGAGTCTGGTTGAGCTGCTGTACATAGTGCACGAGAGTCAATAAGTCACTTAGTGTTCAGCAGTCTGATGGCAGAGGGGAAGAAGCTGTTCATGTGACGGGAGGTTTTAGTCTGGATGGACCGAAGTCTTCTACCTGAGGGGAGGGGGGCAAACAGTACGTGACCAGGGTGTGAGGGATCGGCTATGATCCGGCCAGCACGCCTCCGGGTCCTGGAGATGTACAGATCCTGGAGAGATGGGAGCTTGCAGCCGATCACCTTCTCAGCAGTGCGCACGACGCGCTGCAGCCTTAGTCTGTCCCTGGCAGTGGCTCCTGCGTACCACACGGTTATGGAGGTGGTGAGGATGGACTCGATGATGGCTGTGTAGAACTGCACTAACATCTTGGTGGGTAGCTTGAGCTTCCTCAGCTGCCGCAGGAAGAACATCCTCTGCTGGGCCTTTTTGATGAGGGAGCTGATGGTCGGCTCCCACTTGAGGTCCCTGGTGATGGTGGTGCCTAGGAAGCGGAAGGAATCAGCAGTGGTGATGGGAGAGCCTGGGAGCCTGGGAGGTGATGGGAGAGCCTGTGAGGGCTTGCATCTTCCTCTGTAACACCATCCCTCTCCATGTCCTCCTTCACTACATCCATGAATCTTCTTTGTGGTCTTCCTCTTTTCCTCCTGCCTGGCAGCTCCATCTTCAACATCTTTTGTCCAGTATATCCACTCTCCCTCCTCTGCACATGTCCAAACCATCTCACCCTTGCCTCTCTTACTTTGTCTCCAAACCGGTCAACCTGAGCTCTCCCTCTGATATACTCATTTCTGATTTTCTTCCTCCTAGTTACTCCCAATGAAAATCTTAGCATCTTCAACTCTGCCACCTCCAGTGCCACCTCCTGTTTTTTTGTCAGCTCCACCATCTCCAAACTATACATCATAGCAGGTCTCGCTACCATCTTGTAAATCTTCCCTTTCACTCTTGCTGCTACGGTTCTGCCACAGATCACCTCTGACACTCGTCTCCACTCACTGCACCCTGCCTGCACTCTCTTCTTCACCTCTCTTGTGCATTTTCCATTGCTTTGGATGGTTGACCCCAGGTATTTAAACTCATCTACTTTCACTACCTCTGCTACTTCTATCTTCACTGTTGCACCTGCCTCCCTCTCATTCACACTCATGTATTCTGTTTTGCTTCTACAGACTTTCATTTCTCTTCTCTCCAGAGCAAGCCTCCTCCTCTCCAGGTTCTTTTTCACCTGCTCCCTACTCTCACTACAGATCACAATGTCGTCTGCAAACATCATGGTCCATGGAGACTCCTGCTTGACCTCATCTGTCAGCCCGTCCATCACCATGGCAAACAAGAAGGGGCACAGAGCCGATCCCTGATGTAACCCCACCTTGAATCCATCTGTCACTCCTACAGCACACCTCACCACCGTCTTGCTGCCCTCAGGCATATCCTGCACCAGCCTCACATACTTCTCTGCCACTCCTGACGTTCTCATACAATACTACCTCTCTTGGCACCTTGTCATATGCTTTCTCTAGATCCACAAAGACACAGTGCAACTCCTTCTGACCTTCTCTGTACTTCTCCATCAACACTCTTAGAGCAAACATTGCATCTGTAGTACTCTTTCTTGGCATGAAACCGTACTGCTGCTCACTGATTGTCACCTCTCCTCTTAACCTGGCTTCAACAACTCTTTCCCATATCTTCATAGTGCGGCTGATCAACGTTATGCCTCTGTAGTTACTACAGCTCTGAGCATCACCTTTGTTTTTGAAAATTGGTACCAAAACACTTCTTCTCCATTCCTCGGGCGTCCTCTCACTTTCCAACATTGTGTTAAACAATCTGGTTAAAAAGTCCACTGCCATCTCTCCTAAACATCTCCATACCTCCACAGGTACGTCATCTGGCCCAACCGCCTTTCCATTCTTCATCCTCTTCAAAGCTGCCCTCACTTCTTCCTTGCTAATCTTCGGGACTTCCTTGTTCACCATCTTTCCTTCATCCACCCTCCTCTCTTTCTCATTTTCTTTATTCATCAGCTCTTCAAAGTACTGCTTCCAACTCCTCAACACACTTTGATCATTTGTTAGTACATTACCATTTCTGTCCTTAATCAGCCTAACCTGCTGCATATCCTTTCCAGCTCGATCTCTCTGTCTAGCCTCTAGCTCTGGCCCTGCATTCCTGGGGCCAGAGCAGGTGACATCGAGTCAAATTTGAAAATGCTGGCTAAAAGTAACTGTAAATATTCCACAATTGTTATTCACGCCGGCATTAATGACATCCGTCTCCGGCAGTCGGAAGTCACGAAACTTAATATAGAATTGGTGTGTGACTTTGCCAAAACGATGTCTGCCACTGTAGTATTCTCTGGACCCCTCCCCAATCTGACCAGTGATGACATGTTTAGCCGCTCGTCATCCTTGAACCGCTGGCTGTCTGTGTGGTGTCCTAAAAATGACGTGGGCTACATTGACAATTGGAGCTCTTTTTGGGGAAAACCTGGTCTTATGAGACGAGACAGCATTCATCCCACTTTGGATGGTGCTTCTCATTTATCTAACATTCTGGCATCTTTTTTATCCAAATTTCCAAAACCATGACTACTCAGAGTTGGGACCAGGAAGCAGAGTCGCAGTCTTACACGCCTCTCTGCAGCTCCTCTTCATCCGCCACCCCTCAGCTTAGCCCCTGACTTCCCCATCAGAGAATTGTTGTCTGCTCCCTCCAAAGTGAATAAAAATAGAATGTATAAGCATCCCAAAGTGATAAAGCAAAATATTGGTAAAACTCAAATTAAACATAAAGCCCCTAAATTGAATGATTTGGCCTCTGTTCCTCCTCATAATTTAAAAATTAAATGTGGTTTATTAAATATTAGGTCTCTAACTCCCAAGTCTCTGTTAGTCCATGATTTGTTAATTGATCATCAGATTGATTTAATTTCCCTTACAGAGACTTGGTTAGAACAAGAGGATTATGTTGGTTTAAATGAATCAACTCCCTCTGGTTATTTAAACTGTCAAAATCCTAGAAGTTCTGGTCGTGGAGGAGGAGTAGCAACAATTTACCATTCCAAATTACTAGTTAATGTAAAGCAAAAAACATGTTATAATTCCTTTGAGGGCCTGGTCCTCAGTATTGGGCACTTTAGCAATTTTAGGTTAAACCCAATTTTATTTGCCACAGTTTATCGTCCCCCATCAACCTACTCAGAATTTTTATCCGAATTTGCTGATTTCTTAGCTGATTTAGTGCTGAAATCTGATAGAATAATTATAGTAGGGGACTTTAATATACATGTGGATGTAGATAGTGACTGCCTTAATGTGGCATTCAATTCAATATTAGATTCGATTGGGTTTTCTCAGAAAGTAGGAAATTCTACTCATTACCTCCACCATACATTGGACCTTGTTTTGACATATTTTTTTTTTTTTTTTTTTTTTTTTTTTTTTTTTTTTGTTACTTATTTGTACCCGTAGGTAGACTTGGTTTGCAGTCTGGTGACAAGCCACCGGCTGCTGGTCGCTGCGTGCGCGAGCGCCCTAAACCTACATGTTTTTGGTGTGCGGGAGGAAACCGGAGAAATCCCGGAGTAAACCCACGCAACACGGGGAGAACATGCAAACTCCACACAGCTCACTGTTGGTCGGGGGCTGGGATCGAACCCACGACCTCATGATCCCCGCGATCCCCCGGCCGAGGGTAAAACTGTGCTGCCACAGTGCTAAACCACTGCGCCACCGTGCAGTGGTTTAGTGCATATGGCATAGAAATAGAAAATCTTGTAGTGTCTCCTCTTAACCCTGTACTGTCAGACCATTGTCTGTTAACCTTTGATTTTACTATCTCTGACTATTTGGCTCCTAAAGAAAAATATTATTACAGTAGATGCCTCTCAGATGATGCTGTTTCCAAATTTATGCAGATTGTTTCCTCTATGCCATGTGTCAACACAACGGAAATAAGCTATAGACAGCTTGCTCCTTCTGTAATTGATAACATGGTGGATAGTGTTTCAGCTTCTCTGCATCAGACTCTAGACTTGGTGGCCCCCTTAAAAAAGAAAAAGTCTAATCAGAGATTTCTAACTCCTTGGTTCAACACAGAAACTCGTAGCTTAAAACAGAAGACTCGTCAATTAGAAAGAAAATGGCGCTCTACTAATTTAGATGAAATCTATTCAGCTTGGAGAAATCATCTTTTAATTTATAAAAAATCTCTTAGAAAAGCTAGAACGAGTTATTACTCTGCATTAATAGAAGAGAACAAGAATAATCCCAGGTTTCTTTTCAGTACTGTAGCCAGGTTGACACAGAGTCAGGACTCTGTCAATCCTAGCATTCCCTTAGAGCTTACTAGTCAGGACTTTATGAACTTTTTCAATAATAAAATTTCATCCATCAGAGATAAAATCAATCAGATTCTTCCCACAGTTAACTTAAATACTGTAACTACTACAACTCCTTCTGTTGATGTCTGTCTTGATGAGTTTACTCCAGTCGACCTTTGTGAGTTAGACAAAATAGTTTCCTCATCCAAACCTTCAACTTGTCTTTTAGACCCTATTCCTACCAGGTTATTTAAAGAAGTCTTCCCACTTATTGGTAGCTTTATTCTTCATATAATCAATTCTTCATTAACTTTAGGCCATGTACCGCAGGCTTTTAAAACGGCTGTAATTAAACCCTTACTCAAAAAGCCAACGCTAGATCCAGGAGCTTTAGCTAACTATAGACCAATCTCTAATCTCCCTTTCATTTCAAAAATCTTAGAAAGAGTTGTTGCTACGCAATTATTTGACCACCTGTAGGGAAATGGTTTACTTGAAGAGTTTCAATCTGGGTTTAGAATCCATCATAGTACTGAAACAGCCTTAGCGAAGGTCACTAACGACCTCCTCATTGCATCTGATAATGGACTAGTTTCTGTACTTGTCCTTTTAGACCTTAGTGCAGCTTTTGATACTATCGATCATAATATTCTACTTGATAGATTAGAACACTATGTTGGACTTAATGGAACTTCATTGCAATGGTTTAGATCTTATTTATCTGATAGGTTCCAGTTTGTTCATGTAAATAATGAGTTTTCTTTCAACTCAAAGCTTAGTCATGGAGTTCCACAGGGATCTGTGCTAGGCCCTACTCTTTTTAGTTTATATATGCTTCCGTTAGGCAACATTATTAGAAAGCACTGTATACATTTTCATTGTTATGCAGATGACACACAATTATACCTGTCAATGAAGCCAGATGATAGTAATCAATTAGCCAAGTTAGAAGCCTGTCTTAAGGAAATCAAAGCTTGGATGACTTGTAATTTCCTGCTATTAAATTCAGATAAGACTGAAGTCATTCTTGTTGGTCCAAAAAACCTTAGAAATTCCTTTCCAAATCAAACTTTCAGTTTGGATGCGGTTACTCTTTCTCTTAATAGCTCTGTGAGGAACCTTGGAGTTATTTTTGATCAGGATTTGTCCTTCAATTCACATATTAAATTTGTTTCTAAGACTGCCTTCTATCATTTGCGTAATATTGCCAAGATTAGGAGCATCTTGTCTCAGAGTGATGCTGAGAAACTGATCCACGCTTTTGTTAGCTCGAGATTAGATTATTGTAATTCTTTATTATCAGGCTGTCCTAAAACATCTTTAAAAAGTCTTCAGCTGATCCAAAATGCTGCAGCAAGAGTTTTAACAGGTACTAGAAAGAGAGATCATATCTCTCCGGTTCTGGCCTCCCTTCATTGGCTTCCCATAGAGTTTAGAATTAAATTTAAAATCCTTCTTCTTACTTACAAAGCTCTACTAAACAATCAGGCTCCTTTTTATTTAAAAGATCTGATACTACCGTATTATCCTAACAGAGCACTACGCTCCCAAAATGCAGGATTACTTGTAATACCTAGAATCTCCAAAAGTACAATGGGAGGCAGAGCCTTCAGTTATCAAGCTCCTCTCCTGTGGAATCAGCTGCCAATTTGGATTCGGGAGTCAGACTCAATCTCTGTTTTTAAGAATAGGGCTAAAACCTACCTTTTTGATATAGCCTACAATTAGGGAGGGATCATGTGTTTCTGAACCCTCCCTTAGTTATGCTGCTAATAGGTTTAGTCAGCCGGGGGACCTCCAGTAATGCACTGGGCCTCACTCCTTTCCTCACTCTCTATGAAATATTTTTTTTTTGCTGGTCATTAACATTTGTTTGTTCTCTCCCATAGATTGAGTCCCCATCGTGCTGTTTGCTCTCTACATGTCTGTTCTTTTCTTTTTCTCTATCCCCTCACCCCCCAGCCAGTCGCAGCAGATGACTGCCCCTCCCTGAGCCTGGTTCTGCTGGAGGTTTCTTCCTGTTAAAAGGGAGTTTTTCCTCTCCACCGTCGCCAAGTGCTTGCTCACAGGGGATCGCCTGATTGCTGGGGTCTTTCTGCAACTGTGGGGGTTCCCCCCTACTGTTGATAGTGCTATGAGATGACTGTTGTTGTGAAATGGCGCTATATAAATAAAGTTGAATTGAAGTTGAATTGAATAGCCAATCGATACAAGTCTTTTTCTTCTTCCTTAGTGTTTAGCCTCTCATACAACTTACTATATGCCTTTTCCTTTGTCTTTGTCACCTCTGTCTTTGTCATGCACCTATACTCCTCTCTACTTTTTCCATCTCCCTGACTATCCCACTTTTTCTTTGCTAACCTCTTCCTTTGGATACTTTCCTGTACCTCCTCATTCCACCACCAAGTCTCCTTGTCTTCCTTCCTCTGTCCACTGGATGCACCACATACCTTTCTACCTGTTTCCCGCAATACCTTTGCTGTACTTTCCCAGTCATCTGGTAATTCTTCCCTACTACCCAGAGCCTGTATCAACTCCTTCCTGAACTCTGTGTGACCTTCTTCCTTCTATAACTTCCCCCACTTAATCTTTGGCTCTGCCTTCACTCTCTTCCTCTTCTTGCTTTCCAAAGTCGTCCTACAAACTACCATCCGATGCTGTCTAGCTACATTCTCCCCGCCACCACCTTACAGTCTCCTCTCTCTTTCAGATTTCTCCTTTTGCATAAGATGTAGTCCACCTGTGTGCACCTTCCTCCACTCTTGTAAGTCACCCTGTGTTCCTCGCTCTTCTTGAAGTATGTGTTCACCACAACCCTGTCTATCCTTTTAGCAAAGTCCACAACCATCTGTCCTCTCACATTTCTCACCTTAAGACCATACCTACCCAGAACCTCCTCATCACCTCTGTTCCCATTACCTACATGTCCATTACCCTTGTATTATGTTGAAAAAAAATTACATTGATTATGTTGCGGGTCATTTTGACCCGTACTGTGTAAATCCACTCAAAACAGTCAAAAAACTGGTTAAACCAATAACTTTATTTTAGATTATATAAACATTTTTACAAAAGAGACATAACAATACATTTTTAATTTCAACACTATAAGAACTATTTTGTTCAAGTTTTTCCCTCTGTATTTTTTTTTCATTTAACTTGCTCCTTTTTCTCACATTTTCAATGTTCAACATTTTCAATGCTCTCCACATGATGGACAGAATGTAACTGTGTGCTTTCTGCAGATGTAATTCTTGCATTTCACACAAGAGGTACTTGTTTTACTGTCCTTTCGGGAGGGACAGACTTGGCATCTTTTCCGTTTCTTTACACCTGTGTCCACTGGATCCATTGCAGATTGGTTGGATGACCTGACCTTGACCTTTTCAATGACAGCTGCAGCTGCTGGGGGTCGAGCTGGCCTGGCTCGCCTCTGGATCTTGGGAGTGACGAGTGCTTGGCTGAGTTCTTCCAGGAAAAGCCAACGTTGGTACAATTTGCCGGCATTCCATTGCTGGTTGATTTCAGTCCACAGGACATAGGCATTGTAAGCAGACACATCGACAATGTTGTAGAAAATCACCAAGGGCCAACGGGCAGTCTTGCGCTGGCAGCTGTATGTTGCTGTGACTTTGTCCAGATTGTCAACTCCTCCTTTGGTGGAGTTGTAGTCCAGGATCATTTGTGGCTTCATGTCTTTTCTTGTGCTCAGAGATGCATCTGTGTGCATTGTGCTCATTACAAGAACATTCTTGTTTCTGTTTGGGCAGTATGAAACAACTGCTGCTTTCTCAGTGAAAACAAATATTGAGGAATGCAGAGGTCTGCCCTGCATCTTCAGAATTTCACTGGGAAGTTCTGGCTTATTTCTTCTGACTGTTCCCAACATAGCCAGCTTTCTCTTCTGAAGTTCATCTCCAAGGCGGTAGGATGTAAAGAAGTTGTCACATGTGATGTTATGACCTTGCAACCCTTCACTCATCTACAGCACCACACGCATCCCCTGATTCTTCTCAGATGCTCATCCAGGTAGCTTTCCAGTATACACTTGCATATTCCATGCATAGCTAGATTTTGCATCACAGGCTACCCACATTTTGATACCATACTTGGCAGGCTTGTTGGGCATGTACTGTCTGAAAGGACAGCGCCCCCTGAATGGTACAAGGCACTCATCTACAGTAACATGGGGACCATGATTGTACAACAAAGGTAGAATTTAAACCCATTTATCCCATACATCTCTAAACGCAGCTAGTTTGTCTCTTTCACGTCGACCAGCTCTGGTGTCACGGTTGTCAAATCGGATCACACGAGATATCATGTGAAATGTCTCCAGAGACATTGTTGCTCGAAAGATTGGCCTTCCATACTCTTCATCCCATAGACTTGCAGTTGCTTCTCCCTTTGACCTGTACACTCCAGCTAATACCAGAATTCCAATGTAAGCACGCAAGTCAGTCTGATCCAGTGGCTTCCATTTCTCCTGAAATACACACCTCCTCTCCAAGTTGGTCATTTCCAGTATAATCTTCTCTATTGGTGGGGATATGAAGAGCTGAAATGCTGATTGAATATCATCAACTCGTGTGACAGCAAATCTTGTAGGACCGGGAGTCATTTTGATGACATTGGAAGATGACAGTCTACCTCGGCTTTGGTGTGGTGATGTTGACCATTTTATATTAGCATCTTTAGATGCTCATGTCCCCTCTATGGATGATGATTGCTGCATTCCTTGGCTTTCATCCGATGGAGACACAACGGCAGGCTCGTCCTCTGAATCCTCCTCATCGTCGGAAAATTGACAATCTGGATCATCAATTACATTGTCCTCGGTCTCTGAAATCTCTTCCTCTGCATCACTATCCCAGTTCAAAATATGTGATGAAACTTCTTCAGCTGTAAACCTTCTGGAGCTCATTTTTGGTGTGTTTGTCAAAGAGATGGCATGAGAAAAGTGACAAGGACAAGGGAGAGAAAGTCCCTCCTCGACACACACCTGGGTCTCTGGCAGTCAAAATACAATTAACTGGGCAGTCAAAATAAAGTACATCAAAGAGGCATGTTTATTTTGGATCTGTACAGCTACTTACCCACATAAAAGTGTCCGGGTCAAAATGACCCGCAACATCATCTTTGTATACAAACTCTGCACATACATTCCGCTACACATCAAAGTGTCCAGATTTTACACACCAGTTCATGACCCTAGATGAGGAAAAGTTACAAAATTTTATGAAGAAAAAGAAAGGATAACCCGTACTTTCGTCAACACAAAAAACTAAATGGGTCAATTTGACCCATAAGTCTGCTCCAATCACCACTGTCTCTCCCCCTGGGAACGCTTTCTACCACTTCATCCAACTTATTCCAGAATTCCTCTTTCTCTTCTACCTAACATCTAACTTGTGGGGCATACGCACTGACAACATTCAACATCACACCTTTGACTTCTAGCGTCAAACTCATGATTCTGTCTGAGTCCCTCTTTACCTCCTGAACACTCTTCCTTCAAGATTAGTCCTACTCCATTTCTCTTCCTATCTACACCATGGTAGAACAGTTTAAATCCACCTCCAATGCTCCTAGCCTTGCTTCCCTTCCATCTGGTTTCTTGAACACACAGTATACAGTGTTTCCTCTGGCTTAAAGACCTTGGTGCTATTTTTCCGGGGGGGGGGGGGGCAGAAAACATATGTATGAATATGTTAATTTTATACTATTTTCTTTTTGCACAGTAACTTTGCATATAATAATGCATCAGATTTATATAACGCTTTATCATAGACACTCAAAGATGCTTTTTACAGATACATTATTCATTCACTCCAGACAGACAATGGTAGTGGCAAGCTACTCCTGTAGCCACAGCTGCCCTGGGGCAGGCTGACAGAAACATGGCTGCCAATCCGGGCCAATGGCCTCTCCAGCCACCACCGAACATTTATACACATTCATACCCAGTGTTATGGACACTGGAGGCAAGGTGGGTGAAGTGTCTTGCCCAGGGACACAACAACAGGATATCTGGGGAGAGCGGGATTCGAACCGCCAACCATCCGGTTATTGGACAACCCGCTCTACCTCCTGAGCCACTGCTGTGCATATGGATCTTACATTTTGAAGTATTGTACAACCAAGGCTTGAATGTTGGGATATTGGGCCATTTGGGGTTCCACCTGGATGTCCTGTGTTTGGACTTTTTACTGGTGTCATCCTTCTCTCCTTCCTCTGCTCTCACCTCTCTTGGACCCTCTGCCTGAACACTTTCCTCTCCTTTGCTCCTCTCTTCTGTCTCATCTTGCCCTCTCTGAGCTCTGTCTAATTCAGCTTCTCTCTCTGTCTATGGTGGTATACAAACAGGTTAGAAAATATCAAGTGTAATGTAAATTAAAGGAAACAACCAATAATTTCTAGTTAAGGGTACAAAGAGCAGCCACTTAAAACTTGAGTAATGACTTCAGTCTTGAAGGTTTGAGGTTTTTCTCCAAAATTTATAACAGTTTTCTTATAGTTTTCTTCTTTTCTCTGTAAATTTATCTAAATTTGTGGATTATTTTAAGGCTTATTTTTGTCTGTTTTTTTTTAAAATAAAATTACTGTTTTTTAAATAATTTTGAAACAGACTGTTTTTTTTTTTTTACTTTTTCCTTATAACAATTTATATTTTTGACCATAACTGCAGTCAGAACAGAACAATATTACAAAGAAAAAAATATTAATAAAATTGTATTTAATGATTTAAATTAACTTAAATGACCAAGGATGCTGTTATTTCTGTTATAATATTTCTATATATTTATAGTTTTTTTTTAGAAATCTCCTCACCACCGAGAAAAACCTTCCTTATTTTGAAGTCCAAATGCTGGCATGTTTAGTTTGTCTGAAGGCTGCTGACGGATTAAAGTCACTGACTTGGTGAATTTTGGTCATCTTAACTTGCCAGGCACATAATTGGGAACATAACTTAATATTGTAGTGGCTGGTGAAATGTATCCTCAGTAATTCATCAGTTCCCCTTGTCTTTCCCTTCATATGAAGCTGGCTGCATATGAATTCTAACCACATGTCTTAGCTAAGCGACTCTTTCGTTATTGCTCCAGTTATTGCATTTTTCCCTTTAGTCCGCCTTGGTCCGCGTACGCTTTGAATGAGCCCAACACGCACGCGTTTGCGCATGTGCACAACCATTATTTGTAGTTTCAGTCCCACCTGATAGGTGGCGCCAAGGCACTGATGCACCAGGATTTTCACCAACAAAGAAACAGCGGACTTCTTCACAAAGTTTCTCTTCAAATAGAGTCTGTTTCTGCTGTTATACTTTCCGGTTTTCACTCCTTTTCCACGAAGATGCTGCTGCCGCTAGCGAGACACTGCCTGCTGACTGACTCAAAAGCTCACGTGGGCAGGGTGCTTCTAAACTCCGCACGGATGATGGCCACGCGCGTAGTTCGTGTGGGCGCTTGCAGAAAGTCATTGCTTCATGTACTGTATTTTTCTTAAATTCATATTTCCTTGACGCAGTGGTGAATTTTCTGGTGTGGCGGCCCGCACCGAGAAATGTTACCAGAGGAAACCCTGGTATATCTACCTTTCTTCTGTCCATCATATCAGCCAACTCTCTGCCTTTACCAGTCATAGTCCCTACATTTAACGTCCCTACTTTCACCTCCACACGTCTGCCTTTCCTTTTCTCTGTCTCCCTCCTAACACACCTTCCCCTTCTCCTCCTCCTCGATCTTCAACCAACAGTAGCCCAATTTCCCCTGGCACCCTGTTGGTTAACAGCACCAGTGGTGGTCGTTGTTAACCCAGGCGTATTTATATGTTTCAATGCCTTGTTAAAATGAACCACCTCATTCATGAATGGTACTAAGAACAATGCTTCACAAACGACATGTGTTCAAGTAAATTTTTCAGAATTGTCGATGCCTTTTACTCGGTGGCCCTAAGAGCTGGAGTGTGCTGCAAGTTGGAAAAAAAAAAGACTCCAAATACACAAACAAAATCAAACTCAAAGCATCTGCATCAAAATGGCAAAACTGGGCACTCTTAAAAACTCACAGCACTTGCAAATACAGAAAAGCACAGCAAATGGATAAAAGTGTTGTAAAACCAACCGCAAGGGGAAAAGACATTGGGAGACACTGTAAAAAGTGACCCAAATAAGATGCAATTTTAAAACAATAACTTTATTTACAAATAAAATGTTTTAGGCACTGCCAGACTCTCTCTTTCTCTCTCTCTTTTAAAATATTAACTCTGTGGTTCAAACGGTGACCATCCCGAAGCTAATGTTAACTATGGAAAACTCAGTCGTAAACTGACCTCTCGTGGATGGAGGATAGAAGCCCCCCCCCCCCAAAAAAAAGAATATCATGATTCATAGTTTAATTCAAAGAGCTTAAGTCATCTTCATTAAATTT
This sequence comes from Pholidichthys leucotaenia, assembly GCA_020510985.1. NCBI lineage: Eukaryota > Metazoa > Chordata > Actinopteri > Cichliformes > Pholidichthyidae > Pholidichthys > Pholidichthys leucotaenia. The sequence continues at coordinate 104,717,511 of CM035841.1, read as the reverse complement.
AAAACAGAAAGGTCTAAAATGGCTCACTTTGTGTGATGAATATATAAAATTACACATTTTCAACTTTTTAAATTGAAGTACTATATTCACAGTATTCTATTTTTTTTTTTGAGGTACACTAATATAGAAACTCACAGTTAAAGAAAGGATAATGGAGATTGTCTGTTGGGGTATAATGAGGAATGCATGTCTTTGGTTGTTGCAGGAATGTTGGTGAGAACCTGCCATTGATGGTCTGTCCTGCAGAATAAAGCACCGATATAGAAGTCCACATTCTGAGTCTGAGGACCTTTATTGGGCCTTCATGCAAACTGAACTAGCCCCATCCTGCTAGCTCTCGTCATTAGCAGTCACGTCACAACATCTAGAGGAAGTAAACAAATCGTGACGATGTTTTCAGGTCATCATCTCAGAGAGCGACTAGCTGCTGCTGCTGCTGAAATACCAGAGTGTGAAGAAACCATTGAACAGTACGAGGAAGAAATTGGGCGTCAGAGCAGATGGCTGAATATCTGCTGCCCCCAGATGAATATACACACAACAGGTATGTGGAGCTGTAATGATATGAATGAGGCTTCAGAAAACTCTGAATCTGTTTTTAAATCACTGGATTTAACATCTTTTCCCCACTATAAGTGGCTTCCTGTGACTGGCAAAAAAACTAACAATGACAGTTTTACAAAAAAAGAAATACAAGTTTTATAAATGGTTTTAAAAGGTTTAAATATTCTGGTGTCATGTTTGTCTGGGTGATGCCTCAGCAGTGATGTTGTTGTCCATCAGCTGCTGAGGGCAGAGCAAACACTGGAAGACCACCGTGACACAAGATGTTCATAGTTTACTGTCACTCACACCTCATCAGTAACACTTTTTTGTTTGACCATTTAAGTAAAAGCCACTTGAATTCAGGGATCTCCAGCCTCAGTTATGAATAGATCCATTTTCATCAGTTTTTGTCTGGTCTTTCTGCTTCAGAAAATGTTCTCCAGCTTACAGTGGTAACTTACGGTGAGGTAAAAAAGTATTTAGTCAGCCACCAATTGTGCAAGTTCTCCCACTTAAAAGATGAGAGAGGTCTCCAATTTTCGTCATAAGTATATCTCAACTATGAGAGACAAAATGAGAAAAAAAAAATCCAGAAAATCACATTGAAGGATTTTTAATAAATTAATTGGTAAATTCCTTGGTAAAATAAGTATTTGGTCAATAACAAAAGTTCTTCTCAATACTTTATATACCCTTTGTTGGCAATGACAGAGGTCAAACGTTTTCTGTAAGTTTTCACAAGGTTTTCACACACTGTTGCTGGTATTTTGGCCCATTCCTCCATGCAGATCTCCTCTAGAGCAGTGATGTTTTGGGGTTGTCGCTGGGCAACACAGACTTTCAACTCCCTCCAAAGATTTTCTATGCGGTTGAGATCTGGAGACTGGCTAGGCCACTCCAGGACCTTGAAATGCTTCTTACGAAGCCACTCCTTCGTTGCCTGGGCGGTGTGTTTGGGATCATTGTCATGCTGAAAGACCCAGCCACGTTTCATCTTCAATGCCCTTGCTGGTGGAAGGAGGTTTTCACTCAAAATCTCACGATACATGGCCCCATTCATTCTTTCCTTTACACGGATCAGTCGTCGTGGTTCCTTTGCAGAAAAACAGCCCCAAAGTATGATGTTTCCACCCCCATGCTTCACAGTAGGTATGGTGTTCTTTCTCCTCCAAACACGACAAGTTGAGTTTTTACCAAAAAGTTCTATTTTGGTTTCATCTGACCATATGACATTCTCCCAATCCTCTTCTGGATCATCCAAATGCTCTCTAGCAAACTTCAGACCGGCCTGGACATGTACTGGCTTAAGCAGGGGGACACATCTGGCACTGCAGGATTTGAGTCCCTGGCGGCATAGTGCGTTACTGATGGTAGCCTTTGTTACTTTGGTCCCAGCTCTCTGCAGGTCATTCACTAGGTCCCCCCATGTGGTTCTGGGATTTTTGCTCACCGTTCTCATGATCATTTTGACCCCACGGGGTGAGATCTTGCGTGGAGCCCCAGATCGAGGGAGATTATCAGTGGTCTTGTATGTCTTCCATTTTCTAATAATTGCTCCCACAGTTGATTTCTTCACACCAAGCTGCTTACCTATTGCAGATTCAGTCTTCCCAGCCTGGTGCAGGTCTACAATTTTGTTTCTGGTGTCCTTTGACAGCTCTTTGGTCTTAGCCATAGTGGAGTTTGGAGTCTGACTGTTTGAGGTTGTGGACAGGTGTCTTTTATACTGATAAAGAGTTCAAACAGGTGCCATTAATACAGGTAACGAGTGGAGGACAGAGGAGCCTCTTAAAGAAGAAGTTACAGGTCTGTGAGAGCCAGAAATCTTGCTTGTTTGTAGGTGACCAAATACTTATTTTACTGAGGAATTTACCAATTAATTCATTAAAAATCCTTCAATGTAATTTTATGGATTTTTTTTTTCTCATTTTGTCTCTTAGTTGAGGTATACCTATGATGAAAATTGGAGACCTCTCTCATCTTTTAAGTGGGAGAACTTGCACAATTGGTAGCTGACTAAATACTTTTTTGCCCCACTGTATAAGCAGATCACTATTTCATCAGTTTTATTTTGAGCAAACCTGCATGGAGCCTTAAAATGAAGGTAAAAGACCTGAGTTATCAGAATAAACTGGCCTGTTTGCAGTAGATTATTTTGATTCTGAATTATGAAACCTTGTAAAATTAAGTGTGTGTGAGGGCCTTGTTTTGTAAGCTTCGTAATTAGGCAGTGCTTCTCTTTTTATTAGCTCATTCTAGTGACGCTGAAAAGAGCAAATGTGACAGTGCAGCATCTGTCTGTCTGTCCACATTTCAAGGGAATTCTTGCTCCTTCTAGGCAGTTTCCCCAGTAGTCACCAAACTCGCACACAATTATCCTTGGGTTGTGCTCAAGGTTATTGTCAAAGGTCAGGAGATCTGAAATCAGTACTTGATGATTTTCAGGTTTGTCTGCGTCTAGGTTGGGCTGAAGATTAAGCCAAAGGTCAGGGGATCTGAGTACTGTCAGGGTGAGTCCATCAGGTCAGAATGAATGACTCCATCATTCCAGAGTCATCCTCTCCTGACGGAGTAGCAGGTGATTTTAATCATGCATGCTTAAAAACAGTCCCTCTCTGCTCCTTGTCCCAGCTTGCACCCCCTACAATAGAAAAAACAACCCAGTAGTAAAACACATTAAAACTTGGCCTGGGGAAGCACTGTCACAGCTACAGGACTGTTTTGACTGCACAGCACAGGACATGTTTGAATAGTAGGACCTTGAAGTACAGTGGGTAAAATAAGTATTGAACATGTCACCATTTTGCTGACATTTGGTGAATTTTTCACAAGCAACAACCCATACAATCCACACATGCAGATAAATCAAACCATAGATGTTCATAGATTATGTGCAACAATGACACAGGGAAACAGTATGGAACACATGAAGAAAGGGAGGTAGAAAAGGCATGGAAAGCCAAGACACCAGTAATTAGAAAGCAATTCTGCCCCTTGTCAGTGCAAATTAATATCAGCTGGTTCATTCCCATCTGACGGCCTATAAAAAGGGATCTCATTACCAAGGTGTCACACAAGAAACATCTCATGATGGGTAAAAGCAAAGAGCTCTCTTAAGATCTTCACAGCCTTATTGTTGCAAAACATACTGATGGCTTTGATTACAGAAGGATTTCTGAACTTCTGAATGCTCAAGTGAGCACTGTTGGGGGCATAATCTGGAAGTGGAAAGAACATAATTTCACCATAAACCAGCCAGGACCAGGTGCTCCTCACAAGATGTCTGAGAGAGGAGTGAAAAGAATAATCAGAAGAGATGTCCAAGAGCCAAGGACCACTTGTGGGGAGCTTCTGAAAGACCTGGAATTAGCAGGTACAACTGTTTTAAAGAAAACAGTAAGTAATGCGCTCAACCGCCATGACCTGTATGCGCGCTCTCAATGCAAGACTCCGTTGCTGAAGAAAATGCTCCATCGGCTGCTCTCTGCCCACTCTAGACAACATTTCCAGCTCCTGGTGCCTCAGCAGAGACAGGAAAATCTTAAACGGTTACTCACATCCTGGACACGGTCTGTTCTCGAAGTTTAAAATCACGAACAGATACAAAAACAATTTGCATCCATGAACCATCAGACTGATTCATCAATAGTTGAAATATACTGCTGTTCAGCTACATACAGTTAATAAATTAATATTTTAATTAATTCTTTTAAGTGCAGTGTTTTGGTGCATTTCTTCTTTTTTAAAAATCTATTTTTTATCATTTTAGTGAAATGTTTAGTGCAGTGTGTCGAACAGTTGTTTTTTTAACATAATCATGGGTTTGTCCCTGCACTGTTTCAGATTTTGCTTCGCAAATTTTGTTGTACATTTTTTGCAATGACAATAAAGGTATTTTTCTTCTTCTTGACGGTCTGGTTTAATTATTAACATTCAGGCATGGGAGGTGACTGCCTCTCCCTGAGCCAGTTCTGATGAATGTTTCTCCCTATCAGTTTTTCCTTCCACTGTCGCCTAGTGCTTGCTCATAGGAGATCACTTCATTGCTGGGGTTTTCTCTGAATTATTCATTGTGATTTTTGTGTCTGGGCACCTTTAAATTGTCTTTTGTGAAAAACAGAGTTTAATTAAATTTGATACTTTTTCTTTCATAAACTTTGCGATGTGAAACTCTTTTTGTTTTCTCTTTATCCCCCCAGACTTCCCACAGAAACCTGCCTGTAAACAGGAGGAAGTTCCAACTGGCCAGCAGCTCTGGAACCAGGAAAGGATCTGTGTTTTGGACCAGAAGGAACCAGAACCTCCACAGGTGAAAGAGGAACAGGAGGGACTCTGTATCAGTCAGGAGGGAGAACAGCTGGTAGGTAAGCTGGAGGCCGATACCTTCTTGGTGACTTTTATTTCTGAGGAAAACCAGCAGAGGGAAGCAGAACCAAACAGTGAGCAGTTCCTCTCTCACAACTCTGCTGAAACTGAGATCCAAGATGAGGAAGGAAGCTGTCATGTTGACTCAGGACCGACTAATGAAGAAGAACCCAAACCAAAGAAGAGACGACTGAAAACAAGAAGTCACAGTAACGGTGATGAAGGCTGTATGACCTCAAAGACTCTCTGTGAGAATGAAACAGGTAAAAAGTTAAAGTTGCATTTACTTACACTCAGAAATTTGACTATCGGAATTTTTCATAAATATAAATTAATTAGCAAAACAAAGTTTGAACTAAATTATTCCTGAAATCAGTAATATTCTGGGGGCCGGATGGAAAGCTGTGGCTTGCTTGCGATGTGGCCACGAGCCACCAGTTGACGTTCACTGCCATAGAGTATACTCATCAGTGAAACGACAGAATAAGTGAATGTCTGGCTCTGTTAGCGGCAGGTGACTGCTGCTGGTGAAGGAGCCAGTGTTTTAACACATATGTCACCACTTGACTGATCTGACCCAGTGGAAGCAACATTGTAATGCTTCAACTTCCAATTTATATTTTGCACTTCAGTTCTTTTGATTTAGTGTATTAGGTGGAGTAATTGACTGCTTTAGCTAGTCAGCCAGTAGCTCTTGCTAACAGTTTCTACAGAAAGCAATGCAGTATGTGGTAATGTGCATGAAACTGACAGTGATGTGTTCGGAAGTAAACATTTTTTTAGTAAACTTTTTTTGATAGCCACTCCAGATAGACAAATTCCTGTGCAAAAGCACCGAAAAGGTAACATTTGCATCCTGCATCTGCTTTTAGACCTCAGGGAACCATGTCAGGATTTGGAAAAATGATTTTGCCTCCTTTTAACAAGTTGTTGAAGTTGAAAGAGGGGTTTTTTTGTTTGGTTTTTTTTTTTGCCAGGCAGTGCATGTATTCTTACTGGCATTTTTCCTGTGTCTTTGTCCCTCTAGATGCTTCACAGATACATGACGTTAAGGAGGAGGAGGTTCTCACTGTCGATCAGTTCTGTAACCAGGAGAGGAACTCCAGTCTGGACCAAGAGGAACAAGATGCTGCACAGGTTAAAGAGGAAGAAGAACAATTCTGTAGCGTTGAGGAGGAAGAACACTTTAGACTGAAACAAGAGACTGATGCCTTCATGGTGACTCCTACTGATGAGGACAATGACAACAGTGAAACTGAACCAGACATTGAGCAGCTCCTCTTTCACATTTGTCCTTACACTGAGAACCAAGACCAGGGAGCAGGTAAGAATGTAAATCCAGGATCAAGTAAACATGAAGAGCCAAAGAAGAGACTTCACAGAAACAGAAGTGACAGTAGCAATGTGGACAACTCCTCCATGTCAGAGAACCAGTGTGATACTGACACAGGTGAAAATTCTGTAAATTGGTCTGATAATGACAAAAACATTAAGAATGAGTCCCAAAAGAAGAAATGTCACACAGTGGATAAGCCACATGTTTGCAATACATGTGGAAAAAGTTTTACGAAACATGGTGCTTTGAAAACTCATGTTAGAATTCACACTGGTAAGAAGACTTTTTGTTGTGAAACATGTGGGCAAAGATTTAATGAACAGGGTCATCTTAAAACTCACATGAGAATTCACACTGGTGCAAAGCCATTTTCTTGTGGAACATGTGGGCAAAGTTTCACTGCACATGGTGCTTTGAAAACTCATGTTAGAATTCACACTGGTGAGAGGCCGTTTTCTTGTGAAACATGTGGTCAAAGTTTTAATCAGCATTGCAATTTAAAAACTCACATGAGAATTCATACAGGTGAGAAGCCATTTTCTTGTGGAACATGTGGGAAAAGATTTAATCAACGTAGTAATTTGAAAACTCACCTGAAAAGTCACACAGGTGAGAAGCCATTTTCTTGCGAAACATGTAGGAAAAGTTTTCGTCTATATGCTGATTTGAGAATGCACATGAGAATTCACACAGGGGAAAAGCCATTTACTTGTGAAATATGTGGGCAAAGTTTTAATCAAAGTGGTAATTTGAAAACTCACATGAGAAGTCACACAGTTGAGAAGCCATTTTCTTGTGAAACTTGTGGGCAGAGTTTTAAACATCACAGTGCTTTGAGAACTCATATGAGAATTCATACAGGTGAAAAGCCATTTCCTTGTGAAACATGTGGGCAAAGTTTTAATCAACAAGGTGCTTTGAAAACTCATATGAGAATTCACACAGGTGAAAAGCCATTTTCTTGTGAACTGTGTGTGCAAAGTTTTAATCAGCCCAGTAATTTGAAAGCGCATAAAAGAAGGCACACTGGTGAGAAGCCATTTTCTTGTAAAATATGTGGGAAATGTTTCACTAGCTTGAGTTACCACATGAAAACTCACAAGGTACTGTAGTTCAGTAACTTGTGTAGATTTTTATTTTCAGGTTTAAGCCTCTTGTGTGTGAATGAAATGTTCTTTAAATTTTGTTATTCCATTTTTTTTTTTTAAATTCCAGAATACCAACTTTCTTGGCTATAAGAAACAAAGTGTGAAATAAAGTTGTTGCAGTCAATTGCAATTTTTTATTTGATCAAGCAGAGGTAAAATATATGGAATCCCCTCAATTCTGAGGCAAATATTATGGACTCATCCTGTAATTTGCAGTTCTAAAACAAACAAATGGATCAAATTAAATCTGCTAATTAGTCTGCAGTTAAAAAAGAATGCTTGCACACCTTTGTGAATTGTTGCACCAAACTGATAGACATGAATCATGTCTCCAACACAAGAAATGCCAGTTGAAAGGAAGGAGATGATCATTTTCCAGGATGACGATGCATCTTGTCATCGGGCAAAAAGTGTGAAAGCTTTCCATCAAGAAAGGGATATAATGTCAATGACATGGCATGCAAATAGTCCAGACCACAATATTATTGGAACTCTGGTTCCATTATGGTAGAAATTGAAGAAAATGGTCCATGACAAGGGTTCAACCTGAAAAGCTGATCTGGCAACAGCAATAAGAGAAAATTGGAGCTGGATTGATGAAGAAAATGGTTTGTCAATAGTTATGTCCACACACATTCAGTGTGTGAATGTGTGTGTGAATGGGTGGATTGCAGGATCTGTAAAGCGCCTTGGTCATCAAAAGATGAGAATAAAAGCGCTATATAAGTGAATGCCATTTACCATTTTAGAGAATTCAAGCTGTCATAAAAACCAGAGGTGGGGTGTAGTGTTTTTTTCATGATTCCATAACTTTCCTCAGAATTGAGTGATTCGACATTTTTCCTCTTCTAGATCTAATAAAAAAAAATGTAATTGACAACAACTTTCATTCATTTTCAACATGTCTTACATTATTATTATTTTATTTTAATTAAAATTTGAACATCCTCCAAGAGTGGTGATTCTATACTTTCTGCCAGGGGTTGTAAATGTTGTAGATACCATTTCCTTCATTTGCATATTAAAGCATATTATTGATTGAATTCTTTATTTTGAACATGCAGGGTTTCCTCTGGTAACATTTCATGGTGGCGGCCCGCCACGCCAGAAAAATTTCCGCCGCTCTATCAGGACATATAAGTTTAAGAAAAATTTCTGAAGAAATGACGATTCGCAAGTGCGCACACAAACAACATGCATAACCATCATCCGCGCGGAGAATCAGAAGCACCTCGTCCGCGTGTTCTAGTCGCCAGCCAGGCAGAGTGTCTCGCTGCTAGCATGACTGTCCGAGAGAAACACGAGCTTATGGCCCTTTTCCATTAGTCCCCAGTCAGCCCTACACACTTCTACACGGTTTTACACGGCCCAGTACACTTTTGTTTTGCATTACAGCAGAGTACCGCTTGGGGTGGGTGGGATTTTTTGACAAGGCGGCGCCACACTCCTGTGACGTAAAACACGCAGCACAAGCAAAACACAACATGGCGTCTTACGAGGCGACTGCTCGGTGTCTGGCTTTTTATCAGAGTAATGGCAAAAAATGAGAGCCAGACAAGTGTACAGGCAGCGAGACCAAACACTCTGGAAAAGTACCGGAGCATTTAGGAAGCCATAGAGGCGAAAACGTGAGGATACGAACCAGATCGCATATTAAGGTAAGCTAATGATTGCTAATGCTAGTTTGCTTTAAGTCCGCTGTACTACATTGTAAAGTCTGCACGTTACCGCTATTAGGTACTTAAATATGTATGCTGTGTGTGTGTGTGTGTTTCAGATGGCTCTCTTGTGGGAAAATTACCGCTTCAAACCGTGGGTCTGGGCATTCAACACAGCCTCTCACTGATGTTACCCCAGCTTCACAAACACTCAGTGGTTACAGAACTTCAGAATGTCTGTAGAAACGTGTAGCTTCCTGTGCAACAAATTGCTCTGATCTGTGTGAAAATCACTGAGAGACTGTTGAGACATCATGGGATGTACCTGCTCCAGCAGCACTGAATCTGTGGTGATGTCATGGCAAGAAGTGATCAGCTGCCAAAACTTGATCGCCAGGTGCCATATTGTAGTTATGGGGTTATATTAGCTGTAAAATATATATTTCAACAGGTAACCAGTACTGAGTTAGGTATAATAAGATATATTTAACAATTATGATGCAATTTAAGCCAAAACAAACTTAATCTAGGATTAAAAGCAATTAAAACTAGAAAAGCACTCGGAGAGCGCAGACCTCCGCCAAGCGGCACAGTTCCCCCCATACAGTGTTTGTGTGTACGTTTTCAGATTCCCTGAGCATGAAAAGATATGACTAGCAATTGGATTCACAATGATTATTTGTTTATTTGACATGGACAGTGCAATAAACAGACAATTAATGAATGACAATCAATGTGATAGTGATAGGATTAGTGGTTCAGTAGTGTAAAACGGGGCTATAAGGGACGGCGGGTTGATAAGGGACACTTTTCTGGGAAATGTTTTAAATGTAATTGTGCCTTTTTTATTTTGAGCAGGACGCTGAGTTGTGTTTTTATTGTCAAATATCCATGAATCCTTCATCAAATGTAGGCGGAAGCAAAATTAAAAAAGCAGAATTACATTTAGAAAAGTGTCCCATATTATCCCGCCGTCCCTTATAGCCGCGTTTTACGGTTGTAAAAGCATTGCCTCCTTGGCGGAGGTAATAAACTGAAGTGTTGGTGTGTCCATCTCCTCCACTGACGGATGCAGATTGGTTAGACAGGTTGCCGTGGGTTTTATATTATATTGGGGTTGCGCTCGGCGGCAAAACAGAATTTAGAATTTTCCCCGGCAGAGAGGTCGTTTTTACGCAGCGCCTATAGCTGGGCGGGGAATTTGTGGCAAATAATCGGGCGGCGGACAGGTGGCCGTGTCAGGTTTTGCAGCGTCGCGGAAAAAGCGGGCACGCTGGCGGGCCCAGGCCAGCAGTGTTTTCCGCGTGCTTTTGTGCCTAAAACGTTGAAGAACGCGGAGTTTGTGTTGGTCAGACACGACAAGCAGCGCAATGTGCGCAGCGCCTATGGCTGGCGGGCCCAGGCTACCAGTGTTTTCCGCATGCTTTTCTGGCTAAAACGTTGAAGAAGGTGGAGTTTGTGTTGGTCAGACACGACGCCCAGCGCCGTCCATTGCGCCTGCGCACATGTTGGAAATGGCCATATGTCACAGTGTGGAAAAATGCTTTAAAAAATTCCTGTATGCAGACGGTGATGCGGATCATCCCCAAAATGTAATCAGTTCTTCCTTGTACCATTTCCAACAACGCCTGAAAGTTTCATGGAAATGCGTCCAAGATTTTTTGAGTTATCTTGCTAACCAACAGACAGACAGACAGACAGACAGACAGACAGACAGACAGACAGACCCCGGCAAAAACATAACCTCCTCCTGGCCTTTTCGGCCTGGCGGAGGTAATAATACAGTCACAAGGTTACATGGAAAATACTTGATTTACTGGATAGATACAGGTAGATACTGTATAAATGTATATTCTCTGTGCCAACAATGTACTATACATATATTCATTTTGTATAGCACGAGGAATTTTGACTATAAACCTTTGTACTTTTTGCAGATGTGTGTCCACTTTTGTTTTATGTATGAAGGTTACCACCAAGTTACAAAAATTAAATAGTAAAAGATTGGAAAAGCTGTCTTAAGAACAATCCAGCAGTTTGAGAAATCACTTTTGGTTTGGTGTAAGTCTGCCAACAGAATTATGAATCATAAAGTAGTTTGTGTTAAAATGTTAAATCCCATTAAACTCTAACCCAGGGGTGTCCAATCATGTGCCATGGAGGGCCAAGACCCTACAGGTTTTCTCTTCTACCCAGTCTCTTCAGCAGGTGTTTTCAATGATCTGCAATCAGTGGAAGAAATTCAGTGGAATCTGCTGTTGAAGACACTGGTTTCAGGTAAAGCCTGAAGGGTGTTGGCCCTCCATGGCACATGATTGGACACCCCTGCCCTAACCCATTATGATAAAGTACAGATGCTAATATGGCCTAGAATTCCTCCATATGCTGGTACTATCACTAAAGTGTGCAGTGTCTTCTGCACTGGCACATCCAACAATACAGTCTTCAGTAAATAAAATAATTGTTTTTGGTTACTTTTTCTTAAAAATGAGCCATTATTTTCAAATTCTCTGGTAAGTGGTTTGTACTGTTGACTCTTTTCCCACCAGTGTCTTAACAGACAAAATAGAAAATCATGATGCAAACACATAAGTTACTAAACTGTTTATTACAATCAGCAGAAAATTCCAGATTATTCAGAATGTGCAAAGTTTAAACTGTAAAAAAACCCCAAAAAACTTAGAATGGGTCACACACACCGGCCGCACTGCCTCACTGAGAAGGAACTGGGATGTGCTGCTCAAGCTGGTCCCGGTTCACCAGATCTTCAGCCTGCATCTCTATAAATAGTGACGCAAGGTCAGGTTTGGGGTGGATCATTTTCCTCTTGCCTAGACGAAAGATAGAAATGGATGGTGGTTAATCAAAGCAAATTTAAAACATATTTTGGAAATACACTTGTTGCTAAAAGCCAGTGGTGGAATGTGACAAAAAAGTGCTTTGTTGTTGTATTTAACCACAATTTTCATGTAGCTGTGCTTCAGTAAAGTAGATTTTACAAGGGCTGGGTTACGTTTAAAATCATTTGTTTTTACTGTGGCCTCAGCAATCAGAATGAGTTGATACCTTCAGTTGAATGGAATCTAGTACTTTAAGTGAGGGTGTACATCCCCGAGTATGGAGTCACTCAGTCAAAATATGTAATTTTTATCAAAAGTTTAGCCACCGCTCTGTCACCGCTGTATCGCCCTGGCTTCAAGTGTGGGCAGTGTTTTGTACTTGTATTGCTAAAATTGAGTTTATTGACGATAGACTATAAACTACACATATAAACTAAATTACAGTGGTGACTGAACAACTCCCATTCCCCAAAGTGCAACATACATTCTTATGAATATAACTCAAAAGGGTCACACAAGTCATCTGACAAAATAAATAAATAAATAAGCGGTTTATTTTACAGTAGATGTGCCATTCATTTTCAGTTATTCTGTAATTAATATTCACACAATCAAATAAATGTCAGTTCAGTCCCTTTCATATTAAGTGGAAATTGTGCTACTTTAGTTTTGACACTGGCACTTAAAACGTAAAGTAAAAGATGCATAAGATCACATCACTCACCATCCTCTATATCCGAATATCACGGCTTTCAACTGCCGAAGTTGGGTGCTCCCGCTTCCGTAAATTCATTTCGGGTGGCTCCATCTCGTTCCCTCTGGATTCTCTCATCAGCCAAAACGCCCAGAAAACTCTGCTGGACTGTGGTGTTGATTTCTGTGGGTCTGATTTCTGTGAAGCCATTCTATCGTTTATACTGACGCTTGCTTGCCGGCTCACGGACAAATTTTTTCAAATGGCATCTCGAGATTCTGAATTCAGCTTTCAAACATTGCTCTCATGACGTTACGCCCTGACCAATCAGTGGCCTGCAGTCTGTTGATGTCACATTTTCAGCCCAACTCAGCCCAGTTAGAACCCCCTTGAAATAGGTATGAAAAAAGTACCTGGGAGCAGGTACCAGGAACTAATGGAAAAGCCTACAAAGCACACAGAGTCGAAGTGAGTAGGGCTGAGTGGGTACTAGTGGAAAAGGGGCAACGCGGAAAAAAGCAGAAGAGGTATGTAAACACTGGAGGCATTTATCATGGTTTTAACCCGCTGGTGACGGGAGCAATAATGGAAGAGTCGCTTAGCTAACAGGTGTGGTTAAGAGCTCGAGTAGGTTCATTTTGTTTAATTATTGGTTTTTGTTTTTCTTATTTCAGACAAGAATGAAAAGGAGCTGTTTTTAACCTTTACCTTAGTTAATATTAAAGGCCAAATGTCACGTAACAGGGTACTTTAAATGTCTTGAAACTAGATATAAAAGGGAACCGATCCATTCGGGTCTTGGTGCATATGCTTCAGTAACGCCGGAATATTCGTTAATTTAAAACTGCCACGCTTGGCCTGACATTCCTACTCACGGCCCCTGGAATCACCTGGGGAAGAAGGCGGAAGTGACGAAATAGATTGTACCCTAGTTTGATGCTTGGGGTATTTCGATTGATTGTTTATATGGAGACTGGAAGGTTGAAGTGAGCAACAAGAAAGAAAAAATTGGATATTTCACCCATACCTTAAAACAGGACTATCAGGGACAGCTGGGTAATAAGGGACACTTCTCTGGGAAATGTTTTCATACCTGTCAAGTGAGACGTTTTCGCTGTATTTTAATACCGTAAAACGCGGTTATAAGGGACGGCGGAGTAATAAGGGACGGCGGAGTAATAAGGGACACTTTTCTGGGAAATGTTTTAAATGTAATTCGTGTTGTTATTGTCAAATATTTTAAGGATTCATGGATATTTGACAATAACAACACAACTCAGTGTCCGGCGCAAAATAAAAAAAAAAGCAGAATTCTGTATTTGTAAGGCGATTCCTCTCTGTTCCGCAGCCGCAGCACAGCTGAAAGTGTTAAACCATTGTCCTAATGACTTCTCATTGTAGTGATAATAGCTCCCGCTGAGTGATCTGCCCGCCCCGACAATCAGACTAATGATTGAGTCCACACTTCTCAATGTAGTGATAATAGCTCCCGCTGAGCGATCTGCCCGCCGCGGCCATCAGACTAATGATTGAGTCCACACTTCTCAATGTAGTGCGAATAGCTCAAGCTGAGCCATCTGCCAGCACCCTAGCTGTGGGGGATCACACACACGACGTGCTCCTCAACACACTCAATTTTTTTTCCCGTATATTTTTCTTTTGGGCGTACAGAAATGGCAATACGCCTGTTTTTGCTAAAATTGCATTTTCCCCGTATTTTCCTTAAAATATTTGACAATAACAACACGAATTACATTTAAAACATTTCCCAGAAAAGTGTCCCTTATTACTCCGCCGTCCCTTATAGCCGCGTTTTACGGTATTAAAATACGGCGAAAACGTCTCACTTGACAGGTATGCGCCTCCATTTTCATATTGATCTGGTCAATTTCTTGACAGCAGCAGCTCTTCTCCACTGTAATAATAATGGCTTCCGAAAAATCAATATTTATGGGGCGCCCTGGACAGACCCCCTTCGGCTTCCCAATTCTGGAGGCGATTAATGTCCAGTTCAATGACATTTTCCACTGGTTCTGCTCTCTAGTCATCGTCGGAACTGTTGTCATCAGACAAAGCATCTGATTCCGTCTCGGACGGCTCGAACCTGTAAGGTTCTATGCCTCTGTCACTGTCTGAACCACTGACAAAAAAAAGACAAAAAAAAAAGACAAAACTAAACTAATTTGTTCACAATCGCTGTCACTTTCCGTCATGATTGTCCAATGTTGATAAGTGTGAATGTGGATAGGCAGGGCAGCCAGGGTACAACTTGTGACGTCAAAAACATGGGTGTGGTCTGGACTGGCTGTCACAAGCCAGCGAGCAAGGCGGGGCCTTCACCTGGTGTATTTTGTGCAATTATGTAAATACAGGTGGGTGATATGGTCTCCGGTATGAATATTTGGTTTAAGCTATGTGTATTTTATCTAAATTCGTTGTCATTTAGAAAAAAAAATTACGTGACATTTGGCCTTTAACTAATTTATCTTCAGTATTATGTACCTGGCAAGTTAAGATGACCAAAATTCACAAAGTCACTAAACGTGCCAATTATTTACCTTTTGTTCTTATTAAAGACAAAAATAGAAAGGAGATGTTTTTACCTTCTTTACATGTTTCGACTGTTCACTGCAGCCTTCGTCAGAAGTTGCAGCATTCTGACAAAGGCTGTAGTGAACAGTCCATCCATCCATCTTCTACCGCTTTTCCGGAGGTCCGGGTCACGGAGGCAACAGTTCAAGCAGAGAAGCCCAGACTTCCCTCTCCCCAGCCACCTGTTCCACCTCTTCAGAGGGGATACCAAGGCGTTCCCAGACCAGCTGGGAGACATAGTCTCTCCACCGAGTCCTGGGTCTGCCCCGGGGTCTCCTCCCAGTGGGACGTACCTGAAACACCTCAAGTGGGAGGCGTCCAGGAGGCATCCTAATCAGATGCCCATACCACCTCAACTGACTCCTTTCATTGTGGAGGAGCAGCGGTTCTACTCTGAGCCTCTCCCGGATGACTGAGCTCCTCACCCTATCTCTGAGGGTGAGTCCAGCAATCCTACGGAGAAAGCTCATTTCAGCCGCTTGTATCCGCGATCTCGTTCTTTCGGTCATTACCCAAAGCTTGTGACCATAGGTGAGAGTAGGAATGTAGATTGACTGGTAAATCGACAGCTTTGCCTTAGAACTAAGCTCCCTCTTCACCACAACAGACCGGTACAACATCCGCATCACTGCAGATGCTGCTCCAATCCGTCTGTCGATCTCTCGCTCCATTTTCCCCTCACTCGTGAACAAGACCCCAAGATACTTAAACTCCTCCACTTGGGGCAGGAGCCTGTCCCCAACCCGGAGAGGACAATCCACCTTTTTCCGGCTGAGGACCATGGACTCGGACTTGGAGGTGCTGAGTCTCATCCCAGCCGCTTCACACTCAGCGGCAAACCGTCCCAGCAAGAGCTGTAGGTCATTGCTGGATGAAGCCAACAGGACAACATCATCTGCAAACAACAGAGATGAGATTCTGTGGTCACCAAGCATGACACCCTCCATTCCCTGGCTGCACCTAGAAATCCTGTCCATAAAAATTATGAACAGGATCGGTGACGAAGGGCAGCCCTGGCGGAGTCCAACTCTCACTGGGAATGACTCCGACCGAGTGTTGGCAATACGAACCAAACTCTCACAACGGTCGTACAGAGACCGAATAGCTTGTAACAACAAGCCCGATACCCCATACTCTCGAAGCACCCCCCACAAAAATCCACGAGGGACGCGGTCAAATGCCTTCTCCAAGTCCACAAAACACATGTAAACTGGTTGGGCAAACTCCCACGAACCCTCAAGAATTCTCGAGAGGGTAAAAAGCTGGTCCGATGTGCCACGGCCAGGACGAAAACCACATTGCTCCTCTTGAATCCGAGGTTCGACCAACGGCCGGACTCTCCTCTCCACTACCTGGAGAGGTAGTGAACAGTCGAAACATGTAAAAACATATTTTCTATTTTTGTCTTGAATAAGAACAAAAGGTAAATAATTAAAAGAAGACAAAATGAACCTACTTGAGCTAAACGTGCCAACATTTGGATTTCAAAATAAGGGAGGTTTTTCCTGCTGTCTGGGTGGTGAGGAGATTTCTAAAAAAACAAAACTGTAAATATATAGTAATATTATAACAGAAATAAGATAAGCCTTTATTAGTCCCACAATGGGGAAATTCCAGGATTGCAACAGCACAGGGATAGCAACACTCAGAGCAACAATCAGAAGGCAAGAAAAAAAAAATGAGCAGCGAGTATACATATGTACATATAAACATAACTATATAGACACACGATGCGGAGCATTGCAGCTAGATGGAATAAATATATAGATTGTGGAGTGTGTGAAATCACAGGCAGATTCATTTCAAAATGATTTATTTCACACTCACATCTCACGAGCACAGAACAGACTGAACTTTTTACCAGAGACTCTCCTCTTAAGTTTCACGGCTTACATCACACACAACAGGACATTTGCATCACACTGCATTCAACCCCCTACATCCTTGACTCCTTCCCGCTCTCTCACCAGGAGACTCCTGCTCTTTTGTCTCCCATGCTTATTCACTGTCTCTTGTCTGCCAGGAGACTCCTGCTCTTTTGTCTCCCATGCTTATTCACTGTCTCTTGTCTGAGATGCTAGAAATCTGACTCTCCCAAGGTGCTACAAATACCCCCCCCCCCCCAGCATCTTAGATAGGACAATAGAATAACAGTTCACATGCTGTGATAGAACAACAGAACATCAGTCCACATGCTTTTTGGGCTTCCGTCTCCTCCCGTATCTGCTGTAACTGGGTTTTACCGCCTCCGCGGCGCCGTTGTGCCGATGGGAGGTTGCTGGGAGGGGAGGCACTTCGGTCTGTCCGTGTGGCTGCTCTGGCGAATCGTTTCCCTGGGGAGCTCTCTGTGAGGGTCTTCCACGCCGAGGGGCCCTAGCCAACAGCACTTGCTCGTCCGCCACAACGAAAGCGGGTTTGAGTCTGTCTATGCCAATTTTTTCCCTCCTACCCCCCAAGTCTAGCAAAAAATGCTTATCCCCTGTTTCCAACACTCTGAATGGTCCATCATAGGGTGGGCGCAATGGAGGGCGGTGGGCATCGTGTCTGACAAACACAAACTCTGCGCTCTTCAAAGTTTTAGGCACAAAAACATGCGGAAAACTGTGGTGGGCAGGGCCCGGCAGTGTGCCTGTGTTTGCGCTACGCTGCAAAAGCTGAGACGAGGAGCTGCCCGGAGCGAGATTATCTGGTAGAAATTCCCCGGGCAGCCGTAGTGGCTGCGTAAAAACGAGCTCTGCCGGGGAAGCTTCTAGATCCTCTTTCGGCGCGGAGCGCAACCCCAATAAAACCCACGGCAGCCTGTCTACCCAATTTGCATCCGTCAATGAGGCCCTGAGTGCTGCTTTCAGTGATCTATGAAAACGCTCGCATAACCCATTGGCAGCGGGTTGTACGCAGTTGTGCGGTGAATTGTAACACCCAGGCTGCGGGCCATCGCAGACCAGAGTTCGGAAACAAATAACGCGCCACTCATGCTGTTAAAAAAGCGCACGCTACGTCTGCGGACGTGGTTGCCACCAGCGGAACCGCTTCTGGCCAGCGCGTGGTGCGGTCCACCATTGCCAGGAGGTGCGTGCACCCCTGTGATGGCGGGAGGGGGCCCACGAGGTCCACGTGAACATGGTCGAACCTCTTAGCCGGAATACGAATTGGCTCCAAGGGAGCCTTCGTGTGTCTGTGTACCTTGGCTCATTGGCACGCCACGCAGGCTGCAGCCCACTCTTTCACTTGTTTGCGTAGGCTCGGCCACACAAACTTCTCTCCCACCATTTTGACCGACGCGCGCACTCCTGGGTGCGCCAGAGTGTGAACGGACTCAAACACGCGGCGGCGCCACGTGGCCGGGACCACGGGACGCGGGCGACCCGTGGAGACATTGCAGATTGGGGGGGCATGCCGTCTTGCACCACCCTGCTCTCCAGCCTTAACCCTGTTGGTCCAGACTGGAGCGCGCGCACGTCTGCATCGCTAATCTGCTCCGCGGCCATGGCTGTGTAATCTATCCCCACGCAGACCGGGGCCACCACGGCGCGCGAGAGGCAGTCCGCCACTACATTCAGTTTACCCGACACATGCTGAATATCGGTTGTAAACTCTAAGATCGCGGCCAGCTATCTCTGCTGCCGGCCCGACCACAGTTCTGAAACCTTGGCCATCGCGAATGTTAGTGGCTTGTGGTCCACGAACGCGGTGAAACTGCGCCCTTCCAGCCAGAACTGGTAGTGGCTAATGGCCAGGTGGAGAGCCAGCAACTCTCTGTCGAACGCGCTGTATTTACGTTCACTGTCGCGCAGAGTTCTGCTGAAAAAGGCGAGCGGCTGCCAAGCCCCGGCGATGCGCTGCTCCACGACAGCCCCTATGGCCACATCTGAAGCGTTGGTGGTGAACGCTATGTGGGCCATCGGGTCTGGATGTGCCAGCAGTGCGGCGTTTGCCAGGGCTGCTTTAACTTCCGAGAACGCCCGCTCTCGCTCCGGGGTCCAGTCGACCCTATCCGCGGGTTTCTGTTTTTTGAGCGCGGCGTACAATGGTTGCATGAGCTGCGCCGCGCGGGGAAGGAAACGGTTATAAAAGTTCGCCATTCCCAAAAATTCTTGTAGCGCTCTGACCGTTTGAGGCCGAGGAAAATCCGCCACGGCGCGCACTTTGTCGGGCAGCGGGATCGCTCCTTCTGGAGAGACGCGGTGCCCCAAAAAATCAATCTCCGTTACGCCGAACTGGCATTTCGCCGGGTTGATTATTAACCCGTGCTCCTCCAACCTCCGGAAAACAGTCGTGAGGTGGGTTTCGTGTTCGTCTTCGGACACGCTGGCTACCAGGATATCGTCCAGGTAGACGAACACGAATGGGAGATCGCGCAGCACTGCATCCATCATGCGCTGGAATGTCTGTGCCGCTCCTTTTAACCCGAATGGCATGCGCAGGAACTCGAATAGACCGAACGGAGTTATTACCGCTGTTTTGGGTACGTCCTCAGCGCGCACTGGGACTTGGTGGTAACCGCGGACCAGGTCTATTTTGGAAAAAATGCGTGCCCCGGCGAGGTGAACGGAAAAATCCTGTAATCAGAATCAGAATGAACTTTATTGCCAAGCACGTTTACAAGTAAACATACGAGGAATTTGACTTGACATTGGGCGCGCACGATAGGCGCATCCCAATGACGCGGCAGCCACGACGAGGCGCCTGTCATACAGGAGGGAAAAGAGGGCAAGGGTCAGGGAAAACACAATAGGCAGAGAGAAAAAACATAGTTATCAAAATAACGCTCGTATAAGCTCATATAAGCTCAAATGAGCCAAATTATGATTACACAGAAAAAAACCCTCTATGCACAATTAGCAGACAATAGATCACACATTAACAAACAGCAAATTGAGAGAGGCAGTGTGTGTGTATATGCGTCAGTGTATGTGTATCAGTCATGTGATGTTGAATGCAGTGTGTGTATCAGTTATCAGTTACTGGTGGACAGCAAAAATCCTCTCTCAGCAGATGTTATGTCTTTAGTGTCTGAAACTTAAAAAAGCATGTCCTCGTGAGATCAACCCTCAGTGCATGTCTGATGGTAATTTCTAAGCCAGTCACATGGCGCTGTCCTTGAGAGTTCAGATTACTGCACGCCAGGTTGTTTGTGTAAGAGAGAAGTCAGCCAAAACATTCTACTGCCTTATCTTCATCCAGGAGGAGTGAGAGCTGCAGGGCGCCGAAACAAGGTCAAATCAGCACAGTTCACTCAGAGGAGGAATTTTCATCTCTTATGCGATTCAGTTCTTCATAATTTCCAAATACATTTCCAGGCTTTAAAATCATTTCTTGGAGAGCTCCTAGCGACATCGAGATGTTACCAATCTTCCTGTTCAGTTCGCCATTAGCCGCTATCAGAGCCCTCCCCAGCTGGTCAAATTGATAAAAGAGCTTCGCTGGGTCAGCATTTTGATTAGCTCTGTCCATCTTCTTCAGTTTTCGATACACCAGGACCACACCAAGGCCGATCAATAGTAGTCCTGAGATCGTGACGCCAAACAGGTAGATGTCTTCCACATCTTCGATCGAAAGGTCACACAGACACATAAGTTTCCAATTGTATGTGTCCCTCACATAACCCGCAGCAGCAGTACCTGCAGGACAGTTGGGCTCCCCCGGGCCCGATTTCCTAGTTGAAAAAACGGTGTCAATTGTATTCAAAGCCCAGCTTAGCAAATCCATAATTTTCCGTTTGGATCAAGAATCAGCCAGAAGAATCAGCGACGTAGACACAGACAGTACAGCAAGCTGGGATCAATCGGGAGGGAGAAGAGGAGAGGAGAGAAAAGCGTCTGCTCTCTCTGAAAGCCGGAAGTGAAGGTGTATGTTGTCTGTATGTTGGGAATCGGGTAGCGGTCGGGCGCCGTGGCGTTGTTCAACCTGCGGAAATCACCGCACGGTCGCCACGATCCCTCAGCCTTAGGGACCATGTGTAGCGGGGAAGCCCATGGGCTGTTCGAGTGCCTGATGATGCCCAACCTTTCCAGGTTGGCGAACTCCTCACGTGCTATGGCCAGCTTAGCTGCGTCCAAGTGCCGAGGTCTTGCAAAAACGGGCGGACCGGTGGTAGTGATAAAGTGCTCCACCCCTTGTTTAGCGATGGCCGCGGAAAACGTCAGGACCATGAGTGCTGGGAACTGAGTGAGCAGTGTGTGGAACTTACCGCCTGTAGCTGTGACGTTGGCTTGTGCTGTTGGCCGGGTCACTCGAGCTATACAGGGGAGAGAATCGAAGGACAGTGCATTAACCAGGCGCCTGTTAGCAACATCAACCAATAAACCACGTGCACACAGAAAATCAGCCCCCAGTATATGGTAATTCAGTGCTGCTATGACAAAAGTCCACTCATATGAACGGCCGTGTAGAGACAAGAGCATAGTCCTCTCACCAAAGGTCTTAATATCCGAGCCGTTGGCTGCCACTATCTCGGGGCTGCTAGATCCTGCCAGCCGGTCAGCGTAGGTCGGCCGGATGAAGCTCCTCTGGGCTCCGGTGTCCACGAGGAAATGCCTCCCCGAGCGTGCGTCCGTTAGGTAGAGCAGTTTGTTCACTTCACCGAGGGTCGCTGCTGCTACCGACCCTCGGCCTTGGTGTTTTCCCGAGCGCTGGAATTGGCACGGTGGCATACATCCGCGTGCGTTCTCTCTGAAGTGGCGGTGGTAGGAACAAAGCGTGTCTGTCTGGCGCTCCCTGGTCCCCGCTGCTGCTACCGTCGGTGGCTCCTCGCCTCCTCTGGTCATCTCGCTGGGCTGGTGGCGATGATGATCCGGTCTGCCTCCTGGGCTAGCGCACGGTAGTCTCGCACGGCCAGCCGTGGCGAATTGGCCAGAAGCGCTCTCACTACTGTCAGAAGGTTTTGGAGGAAGAGGTTGGCAAACAGAAAGTGGTCGTCGTCCGTGCCCTTTAACGTCAGCATCTTCTCCATCAGGTCTACGGCCAAACCCTCTCCTAGCTCGGTCTGCGTCAGGAGCCTCTCCGCTCTCTCACAGTCCAAGAGCGTGTAGCGCTGGATGAGCGCAGCTTTGAGCGCCTCGTATCTGTTGCTGGCTGGAGGCTGATCGAGCAGGCTCGCTACCTGTTGAGCTGTGCGGGCGTCGAGCGCTGCGACCACATGGTAGAATCTGGTGTCATCCACCGTTACCCCCCGGAGGGCGAACTGGGCCTCAGTGAGGTGGAACCAAGAGCGCGGGTTGTGCTGCCAGTAATCCAGTAGCTTGACTGAAACCACACACGCGTGGCTGGAGGTTCCGGTCCGGGCTGTCTGTGGGATGGCTGCTGCCTCGCTGTAGCTTCCTGACCGGGCCGGCTCCGGGGATCTTGCCTCGTGTTCCATAATACGTCTTGGGTCACCAGTGTGGAGTGTGTGAAATCACAGGCAGATTCATTTCAAAATGATTTATTTCACACTCACATCTCACGAGCACAGAACAGATGTACTTTTTACCAGAGACTCTCCTCTTAAGTTTCACGGCTTACATCACACACAACAGGACATTTGCATCACACTGCATTCAACCCCCTACATCCTTGACTCCTTCCCGCTCTCTCACCAGGAGACTCCTGCTCTTTTGTCTCCCATGCTTATTCACTGTCTCTTGTCTGCCAGGAGACTCCTGCTCTTTTGTCTCCCATGCTTATTCGCTGTCTCTTGTCTGAGATGCTAGAAATCAGACTCTCCCAAGGTGCTACAAGATATATAAACACACAGTGCGGAGCATTGCAGCTAGATGGAATGAAACAGCATAACCGTCTACTTAGTTATTCTACATGGTATGATTATGTACCCATACATATTGTCACCCTCCGTAGCTACCGGTATTTTCCTAGTTGTATACTGGAGGGGACCATTGTGTAAGTCTATTGCGTCTTTTGCATTCAATACTATTAGGTTGTCACGTCTTTTTGCTATCTCTGCGAGCAGCCAAATAACTGCCTCTTTGGTCATTTAAGTTAATTTATTTCATTAAATACAATTTTATTAATATTTTTTCTTTGAAATCAGAGTTAAATTTTGGCTCTGCAAAATTATGGTCAAAAATATAAATTGTTATAAGGAAAAAGTAAAAAAAAAAAACCCAGTCTGTTTCAAATTTATTTTAAAAAAAACACAGTAATTTTATTTTTAAAAAATAGACAAAAATTAACCATAAAATAATCCACAAATTTATAATAAAGTCTCAAATGTACAAGAAAAGTCAATTTTACAAGAGGAAATTACAAAATTGATGAAAATGATTTCAAATTTAGATAAATTTACAGAGATAAGTAGAAAACTATAAGAAAATTGTTGTACATTTTTGAGAAAAACCTCAAACCTTCAAGACTGAAGTCATTACTCAAGTTTTAAGTGGGTGCTGTTTATACCCTTAGCTCTACGAGAAATTTTTGGTTGTCTACTTTTAATTATTAATTTCAAAGCACTGCTTTTACATGAGTAGAATTTCTGGCTACTATACCCACCTGATCATATAATTTAAGTATGCCTGAGTAAATTACTATTGTGTTTTTTTCCCCCCTTCCCTACTCTCTCAAAGGAAAAAAAAAAGGCACTAGAATAAAAATACAAAAAATACACACATTTTTGTCTTTTATGTAAACCATGACAAAAAAAATCCTGCAGGACAAAACATGACACTTGATATTTTCTAACCTGTTTGTATACCACCATAAACAGTGAACCTGAATTAGAGCTCAGAGAGGGCAAGATGAGACAGAAGAGAGGAGCCAAGGAGAGGAAAGTGTTCAAGCAGAGGGTCCAGGAGAGGTGAGAGCAGAGGGAGGAGAGAAGGATGACACCAGTAAAAAGTCACCTGGGTGTGACCCCAGCTGGCCCAATATTCCAATATCCAAGCCTCAGTTGTACAGTACTTCATATGGTAAGTTCCATATGCAAAGTTACTGTGCAAAATGTAAAAAAAATAAATACAATAAAATTAACATATTCCGGTAACAATAGTGTCACAGGTTCAGGTTCAGGTTCAGGTTACTTTATTTGTACCCGTAGGTAGATTTGTTTTGCAGTCTGGTGACAACCATATTTACAAGCCACTAATTACATTCAACATAGACACAAACACAGGCACACATGAAGCTGACTATAAACAGGATAAAAATACTCAAGGCTCCATCAAACAGGGTATAAAAAGACAAAGAGATGAGGGAGAAACCAGAGGTAAGAGAGAGGGGTCATATTAAAAGTTAAAAACTAGTCAGAGGTTAAAAAACTCAAAGGTCTAAAACCCAATAAAGTATTTAGAACCCAAGTGACATCATACAAAATAAGTAAATATAAAATATGTACAATATATTTTTATAGCTTGTTCAACTCTTTGACAGCAGCAGGGACAAAGCTGTTTTTGTAGCGCTGGGTTTTACTTTTTGGGACAGCAAACCTCCGTCTGGAGGGAAGAAGCTGAAAGTTGCAGTGCAAAGGGTGGGAGTCATCATTTAAAATGGAGGCAGCCATCCTCTGTATTTGTCTGGTGTACAGGGATGTCAGACTCAGCTGTGACTCACCAAGCAAACGACTGGACCATCTAACTACCTGATCCAAGGATTTCCTCTGTTTCAGTTTTATCTGACCAAACCATGACACTAAAGAAAAGGATAAAACAGATTCAATAAAAGCCCGATAAAACATTGTCATTATGGTTCGGTCAATTTGGAAGCGTGCAAGTTTCCTCAAACAATGCAAATTTTGCTGACCCTTTTTGCACACCCTTTCACAGTTCTCTTCAAAGTTTAAATTACTATCAATAATTGTCCCAAGATATTTGTACGATTGTACACATTCGGTGGTCTGGCCTTTTAGTATGGTGACTTTGTGCCTGGGAGTTTTCCTCCTAAAGTCAATAATCATATCTTTCGTTTTTGTTGTATTCAGCTGCAGGTAGGAATCCTCACACCAGTGAACAAAATCATCAACTACTGGGCCGTGGCCACTCTCACCATCCTGGAGGAGACTGACAATAACTGAGTCATCAGCATACTTTATAATGTGTCTGTTGTCATGACTGCTCCGGCACATGTTTGTGTACAGGATGAAGAGTAGTGGTGACAACACACACCCCTGAGGAGAGCCAGTAGAAGAGCACTTTAGGTCAGACAATGTACCATTGACCTTTACTCTCTGCGTTCTGTTGGTTAAGAAATCCAGAATCCAACCCACCAGATTATTGCTCAAATCAAATTGTTGCAGGAGCCTTTCAACTAAAATATGAGGTTGGATTGTATTAAAGGCGGAAGAAAAGTCCACAAATAAAAGCCTGGCGTGTGTCCCATTAAAATCCAGATGTTTAAAAAGCATGTTAAACATAGTGACAGTGGCATCCTCCACTCCTCTGTGAGGCCTATAGGCAAACTGCAGAGGATCCAATGCATGTTCAGTCTGCTTTAGGACCTCACGTCTGACCAGTTTTTCAAAAATTTTCATTAAAATTGAAGTCAAAGCAACTGGTCTAAAGTCATTTACTGTCTTAGGACAGCTGGATTTTGGAACGGGAACAACCACGGCATCTTTCCAGATCTTAGGCACATGTTGTGTCTGTAAGGACTTATTGAAAATGTAATGAAATATAGGACTCAGTTCATGTGCACAGGACTTTACCAAGCGCCCACATATATTATCAGGGCCCTGACTTTTGTTCACTTTTACAGCGCAGAACTCCCTTTTAACATCCTGCACCTCAATATTAAAGTGCTGATTGTCTTTGAGTTTCTGTTTCAAATCTTGGATTTCTGTACTGAAATCAAAGGAGTCAAAACGACCATAGAAACAATTAAGAGCATTAGCCAGCTCTGTGTCTGAATTAAAACCATCTAAAAACACATGATTACTGCGCTCTGTACTCTGAAGGCCTGCAATAGTTTTCATACTGGCCCAGGCCGAACCAAGTTTATTTGCTGCCATCTTGCTTTCCAACTCTGATTTATAATTCTGTTTTGCTCTTAAAATTTCGGACTTCAGCTCCTTAGTGGCAACCTGTAGCTCAGAAACAGACCCCTGTTTAAAGGCAAGTGCTTTCCTCTGTAAGCAGGATTTAACTGATTTAGTAACCCATGGCTTGTTGTTGGGATATATTTTGACACGTTTACGTGGAACAATCTTATTTTGACAGTAAGCCATGTATGAGCATGTGAGCTCAGCCAGAGAGTCCAAATCATCCCCGCAGGCCATTATGAACATCTCCCAGTCTGTACAGTCAAAGCATTCCTGGAGGCTGTGCTCTGAATCTTCTGTCCACACATCTATGTCTCTCATCTCCACCTTGCCTCTTCTGAGAGCAGTTTTATATGTGGGCAGCAAATGTACACAGTTGTGATCTGAGGATCCTAAAGGAGGAAGGGGGAGTGATTTATAGGCCCTCTCTATGGATCCATAGCACAGGTCCAATGTCTTTTTTCACCTGGTTGGGCAGGAGACATACTGATAAAAGTTTTTAAGTGTCTTCTTTAAAGAAACATGGTTAAAATCCCCAAGAATGAAGTTTGGCGCCTCTGGAGAAATTGACTGCAGCCACTGGACCACATCAAAGACGGTTCTGGAGGCGGAGTCAGCGTCTGCCCTCGGGTGAATGTACACAGTCGTGATGAAAAGCTGGGGAAACTCGCGAGGCAAATAAAAGCGGCGTAGTGACACAGACAGCAGCTCCACATCGAGTGTACAGATGCGGCTTCCCGTTACCTCTTCCTGCCGATCCGAGTGCAGCGGGGCTCCAAAGCCGTCAATCCACAGGTCTGCATCTCGATCATGCGCAGTAAGCCAAGATTCAGTGAAATGTGTTTACTGCCCCACCCCCACCCCCGGAAAAATATGTTGCCACCGCGCCAAGGTCTTTAAGCCAGAGGAAACACTGAACATGTAAATAAAAATAGTAGCTGAAGTAACATGCAACTAAACAGCAGAAGTACATTGTGAACTGCTAAAGGAATAAAGACACTGAAATGCCTCCAATATAAGATAAGATAAGCCTTTATTAGTCCCACAATGGGGAAATTCCAGGATTGCAACAGCACAGGGATATAGCAACACTCAGAGCAACAATCAGAGGGCAAGAGAAAAAAAAAAGAAACAAGAGCAGCAAGTATACATATGTACATATAAACATAAATATATATATATATATATATATATATATATATATATAGACACAGTGCGGAGCATTGTAGCTAGATGGAATAAATATGTAGATATATAAACACACACACACATATCCACTCAGTTTACATGCTTGTAAGGGAGTAGGACGTTTAATCCCAAACTTTTGTTGCTAATTAAGTTATTCAGTCAATATCTGTGTATGCATACATAACATTACACAAAACAGTACACACATGTATGGGAGTGAGAGCCTAGTGGTGGAGCATTTGCCCCACCGAGAGATCATGGGTTCAAGCTCCAGCTGGGTCATACCAAGGACCACATAAAAATGCTACTTCCTACCTTCTAGCTTGGTGTTCAGCATTATGATCAGTTCCAACATACTGCATGGACACAATGTATTTCATTTCCCTATTGGGAGGGACAATAAATAGAACATTTACTCGAGAGTAAATATTGAGAGGACCCTGTACGTATTCTTGTATTCAGTCACAAATTTATGAGAAAAATGTACATTTCAGTGAAAAAAACCTGCAAAGTTACAAGAACAAAGTCACAAGTTTATGTCAAAGAAATTGCAAATTTACAAGAAAGTTTCAAATTTACAAAAAGTTAAGTTTGCTTGAAGAAAAGTTGCAAATTTATGAGAAAAAAGATGTAAATTTACAAGAAAAAGTTGCAGATTTAAGATGCAAAATGTAGCAGATTTATGAGGAAAAAAGTAGCAAATCACATCATAGACGCTGGCTTTTGAACTTTGCACTGATAGTAATCTGGATGGTCCTTTTCCTCTTTAGCCTGGAGGACATGATGTCTATGATTTCCAAAAACAATCTGAAATGTGGATTCGTCAGACCACAGCACACTTTTCTGCTTTGCATCAGTCCATCTCATATGAACATCCCAACTTCACCAGAATTGGGGTTTGTATGTATTGATTTTTTTATTTTATTTTTTTTTATTTTGTATACTTTATTGATCCCCAGAGGGGAAATTGAGGGCATCCACCTGGATGGATTGTATCTCAAGGCTGTTTTGTTGTACTACTGGAGGGATGAAAAATCAGTTTATCATATGGTATGTATGCAGTATTCCTCTTCGCTCAGAATATTCTCTCCTGGCCCATTATTGAACAACACTAGAGGCCTCAATGATTTCCAAAGGGAATCTCTGACTGATTGGTTTACCACATCAGCTCAGGTCCATCTTAAATGATGATGAACCAGTGTTTTAAGTGGAAACAAAAAGTAGAGTCAGAGTTTTATGGAATATGGACGCAGGTCTACATTCTACAGCTGAATATGAACTGAAGAATTTTTAATTTTCAGAGAAAAACTGAATACATAATCCCAATGTGTTTCTTTAGAG
Source organism: Pholidichthys leucotaenia (assembly GCA_020510985.1). Lineage (NCBI taxonomy): Eukaryota > Metazoa > Chordata > Actinopteri > Cichliformes > Pholidichthyidae > Pholidichthys > Pholidichthys leucotaenia. The sequence goes on along the minus strand of CM035841.1, from coordinate 104,688,837 downwards.
CTCACTCACCAGTACATACTGCCCTCTGGTGCCTTTCTTCTGCAGCTGCACTACAGTACACCTCTGTTTATGGAAACTTCTGACTTTAACTGCATGGTAAAGTTGATACTTTTTTTCCTCATAATTTTACAATTTTTCATATATTTTCTTTAAAATTTGCATTTTTTTTTTGTAAATTTGTGATAAAGAAATAGTTTTTTATTTTTACACTTCATCGCATAAATCTTAATTTGTACATTTTTACATACATACACATAATGACGTCATTTTGGCGCATGCGCGCCTGGACTCGAGATGGAAGCGAGACCAGTGGACCTTTGAGGCCTGAACCGAGACTTACTGGTAAAATTGTTAAAAAAAAGACTTTTGTTGGTCACCAACAAATGTGAGAAATATTTGTGGGACGACAACTAAGTTGACCCGGAGAAGGTTCTGGTTTCGTTTCTGCTTTCAAACAGGATTTAAAAGAACGGCGAGCCAAGCTAAAACCAGCTAGCTTAGCCGCTTTTGTGTTGAGGATTGCGTTCAATTTTTTTTTTTTTTTTTTCCAGAATTGTAGCCACTTGACGTAGTAGTTTGATTGCAGGGTACTTTTTATACGGCGACCCCGAGAGCTCAAATACGTGTACCCACTCCCAAATCCTAAGGCTAACCTCTTAATTTTAATTCTAAATTCAGTCTCATAATCAAGTAAAATGGTGTGGGTAAGGCACCGAAAGCAGGATGTGAACCAGCAACCTTCCAATCACATATCCACCGTATTGTTTAGCTAAGCCACAGCGCAGCTGCCTTGGAGTTGATCTGAAAGGGTTTGGTCGGATTGATCAGCAGTTCCCTAACAACAGACGATGCGTATTGGGCTACGGCTGATCAATAGCCGGTTCCTTAACAAAACAACCGCAGTAAACAAAACCAAACTCAAAGCATCTGCATGAAAAGCCACAGCCAACCCAGTACTGTCTGGGCTCCCTAGATTGTCTGAATAGTTACCCACACTACTTGAAGTGGCCTTAGTCTACTTTTTTTTTTTTAATTCAGAATTTATTTTATGCTGCTAAAGTTTAATATCAACCAGTGCACAGATTTTCACGTTGAAGCAGCCTAAATCTTTTATTTTTCAGTTTTTATTTTATGTTTAACATGTACCAGATTACAATAAAATCAATTGTTAACAATGCTTAGCTTTTTATATTGTAGATGGCCTGTACTGAAACCAATGGAAATTCAGATTCTCAGGAAGAATGTTGCTTACCAATTAATTGTTAATCGATCGATAAGGTGAATTAACTAATGACGAATGACTTAATTGATGACTTGCACCTGTTGTCTTGAGAAATCTCTTTTTTTTTTTTTTTTTTGCATGGCATGTTTCACATCCCTTTCTGTGGATCACCACCTTACCGTGGTGGATGGGTTTGCAAGCACTAATGACCCCTGGACCTGTGTTGTCAGGGGCAACTTGCCTCTGGTAGGGTCTCCCAAGACAAATTGGTCCCAGGCGAAGGGTTGGACTCATGAGCGGTTCAGTAGATTCTTATTAAAAAAAAGTTACCTAAAGTGCCTGAAGGAGCCACATGAAAGATGCCGTGGTTGTTCCTGTTCCAAAATCCAGCTGTCCTAAAACGGTAAACGACTTTAGACCAGTTGCTTTGACTTCAATTTTAATGAAAATTTTTGAAAAACTGGTCAGATGGGAGGTCCTAAAGCAGACTGAACATGCATTGGATCCTCTGCAGTTTGCCTATAGGCCTCACAGAGGAGTGGAGGATGCCACTGTCACTCTGTTTAACATGCTTTTTAAACATCTGGATTTTAATGGGACACATGCCAGGCTTTTATTTGTGGACTTTTCCTCCGCCGTTAATACAATCCAACCTCATATTTTAGTTGAAAGGCTCCTGCAACAATTTGATTTGAGCAATAATCTGGTGGGTTGGATTCTGGATTTCTTAACCAACAGGACGCAGAGAGTAAGGGTCAATGGTACATTGTCTGACCTAAAGTGCTCTTCTACTGGCTTTCCTCAGGGGTGTGTGTTGTCACCACTGCTCTTCATCCTGTACACAAACATGTGTCAGAGCAGACATGACAACAGACACATTATAAAGTATGCTGATGACTCAGTTATTGTCAGTCTCCTCCAGGATGGTGAGAGTGGCCACGGCCCAGTAGTTGATGATTTTGTTCACTGGTGTGAGGATTCCTACCTGCAGCTGAATACGACAAAAACTAAAGACATGATTATCGACTTTAGGAGGAAAACTCCCAGGCACAAAGTCACCGTACTAAAAGGCCAGACCACCGAATGTGTACAATCCTACACATATCTTGGGACGATTATTGATAGTAATTTAAACTTTGAAGAGAACTGTGAAAGGGTGTGCAAAAAGGGTCAGCAACATTTGCATTGCTTGAGAAAACTTGCATGCTTCCAAATTGACCGAACCATAATGACAATGTTTTATCGGGCTTTTATTGAATCTGTTTTATCCTTTTCTTTAGAGTCATGGTTTGGTCAGATAAAACTGAAACAGAGGAAATCCTTGGATCAGGTAGTTAGATGGTCCAGTCGTTTGCTTGGTGAGTCACAGCTGAGCCTGACATCCCTGTACACCAGACAAGTACAGAGGATGGCTACCTCCATTTTAAATGATGACTCCCACCCTTTGCACTGCCACTTTCAGCTTCTTCCCTCCAGACGGAGGTTTGCTGTCCCAAAAAGTAAAACCCAGCGCCACAAAAACAGCTTTATTCCTGCTGCTGTCAAAGAGTTGAACAAGTTGTAACAATATATTGCACATAATTTAGGTACCTATTTATTAACTCCATTGTATATTTACTTATTTTTGTAGGATGTTATTTGGGTTCTAATTATTTTATTGGGTTTTAGACCTTTGAGTCTTTAACCTCTTTGACTAGTTTTTAACTTTTTAATATGACCCTTCTCTCTTACCTCTGGTTTTTCTCTCATCTCTTTGTCTTTATACTCTGATTGATGGAGCCTTGAGTATTTTTATTATGTTTATAGTCAGCTTCATGTGTGCCTGTGTTTGTGTCTATGTTGAATGTAATTGTGGCTTGTAAATATAGATGTCACCAGACTGCAAAACAAATCTACCTACGGGTACAAATAAAGGAACCTGAACCTGAACATGGGTCTGCCCTCCAGTGGACTCTCCACCTGCAGGAGGGATCATGATACTATGTGGAACAGGCAGCAGTCTGGGCTTCTCTGCTTGGACTCCTGCCCCCATAACCGGACCCCCAGATAAGTGGTAGAAGATAGATGGATGTTTCATGAATCAGCAGATGCTTCTTATGAATAGTAAACTCAAAGTTCTGTAAGGAAGAAAATTCCTCCTCAACTTTGTGCAAGTCTGAGCCGCAGCTACTGGAAGCATTTTTTGGAGGTTTCTGCTGCAAAAGAAGGTCCGAGCAGCCACTAAATCCAAGGGTTCACTTATTTTTCCACCAGCACTGTGAATGTTTAATGGCTGTGTGTTGTATGTGGTATTAGGTTAAGCACATAGTGTTTGTCTATACTTGGGACATAGATGTAGACCAGATCAAATTTTATGACCAATTAATGCAGAAAACTAGATCATTCCAAAGGGTTTGCATACTTTTTCTTACAACTGTATTTAACCTACTCTCAATGAAAGATTTTTTTGCATATTAGCTCTGTAGTACAGTCACCATCCAGAGGCTAGGGCTGGGCAATTTGACTTTAAATTAGCATCAGTTTATTGACCCTTTCTGGTCGGTTTTCTTTCTTTTTTTTGGGGGGGGGGGGGGGTTCCTCTACATCTCCCAGCTGGCTTGGGAACGTCTTGGTATCCTCTCTGAAGAGCTGGAGCAGGTGGCTGGGGAGAGGGAAGCCTGGGCTTCTCTACTTGAACTGCTGCCTCCATGACCCGGACCTCCGGAAAAACAGTAGAAGATGGATGGATTTGGGGGGTTCCCTCCTTTCTTCTCCCTTATAGTTCACTGACGAGGCTCGTAATTAAGCAATGTTACACAACAGTGCGGTATCATATCAGTAGCAGAAGTTGGTGTGTTTACATACTGTGTGTGTGGGTTATATGACTTGTGACAGTGGCCTTGGCTTGTCCATTATGGTCGTCCATCCCGGCAGAAAAAAAAATGGTTGCGATGACGCAGATAGCCATCAGAAGCTAACAGCAGCTTAGCTCCAGGTATCTACATGTTGTTTACATGCACTTCGCTTGCTTTTTCTTGGCATCTTCAGATGAAATAAGAGCCTTGCATGCTTTGAATCCTCATCCACTTCCCTGTCATGTGGGGTCCCACAGGGCTCAATTCTCGGGCCCTTGCTTTTCTCAATTTATCTGCTTCCACTGGGCTCCATTCTTTGAAAGCATGGTGTCTCCTAGCACTGTTACACTGATGATAGTCAGATCTATGCAGTGTTTCCTCTGGCTTAAAGCCCTTGGCGTGGTGGCAACATATTTTTCCCCAGGGAGTGGGGGGCAAAACACATGCATGAATACGTTAATTTTATACTATTTTTTTCTTTAAATTTTGCATATAATAATGCATCAGATTTATATAGCGCTTTATCATAGACGCTCAAAGATGCTCTTTACAGATGCATTCACTCCAGACAGACAGTAGTAGTGGCAAGCTACTACTGTAGCCACAGCTGCCCTGGGGCAGGCTGACGGAAACATGGCTGCCAAGCTGGGCCAACGGCCTCCACCAAACATTTATACCCAGTGTTATGGACACTGGAGGCAAGGTGGGTAAAGTGTCTTGCCCAGGGACACAATGACAGGATATCTGGGGAGAGCGGGATTTGAACCGCCAACCATCCAGTTATTGGACAACCCGCTCTACCTCCTGAGCCACTGCCGTCCATATGGAACTTACAGTTTGAAGTATTGTACAACCAAGGCTTGAATGCTGGAATATTGGGCCATTTGGGATCCCACCCAGACGTCCTGTGTTTGGACTTATTACTGGTGTCATCCTTCTCTCCTTCCTCTGCTCTCACCTCTCCTGGACCCTCTGCCTGAACACTTTCCTCTCCTTGGCTCCTCTCTTCTGTTTCATCTTTCCCTCTCTGAGCTCTGTCTAATTCAGGTTCTCTCTCTGTCTATGGTGGTATACAAACAGGTTAGAAAATATCAAGTGCCATGTAAATTAACCTGCTGCACTCTGGTGTACCGCGGGGGGGGCACGTCTCTGCGTCCTAGAGCGCACGAGTGCGCACGAGGGCGCTGCGTCCTAGGAGGCACTGAAAAAAAAAAAGCTGCATTTCCGTTCTTCCACTACAGACACAGCCACGAACAGATTAGATATGATTGACCTCTCATTCGACTAATAAGAGCCTTGAATTGGGTTTCTGAAACCTTGAAGAACCAATGACTGAAAACCTAGCAAGAAGGACCCGCCTACCAACGGCTGCGAACGCAGCCAGCCAATTGAAGCACAGAAGTTCGAAAGCTGTTTTGTGTAAGGCTGGGTGAAGAGAGACTGACTGCTGCAGCAGATGAAAAAAGGACCCGTAGGAAGAACCGCCACAGACCCAGCAGCACGGAGACCACCCGCAAGTGCGACCTGTGTGACAGGGACTGCCATTCGCGCATCGGCCTGTTCAGCCACAGGCGGTGCTGTCCCAGCAGAGTAGATGTTTAGGATTCTCTTCCATGGTCATCATAGACCGACAGAGGCCAATGACGAAGGCTGGGTGACACACACGCGTTCGCCAGTCTATTTTTCTTACTACTGTTATTTGTTTTGAAAAATCGTTCGCCAAAACCGCAATCATGGAAGCGCAAAACCGCAATAATGGAATTATGTTTTGACCGGGTCGCGAGACCAGAACCACGAGTCCGTAATAAGCGGACCAGCTTCATGTTCATCTGACAATGAGGAAGAGAAGTTTGCCAGCTACGCTGCTGTTGTGAACAGGTAAGTGTTATAAGCTAAATTATTCTTTATCCCTGAAAATTGTAATCAAAAATGACTTTTGACCGATCGGTAAATTACAACTGTGCGGCACACGAAGTCCGAAGTCCGTGCGCCGCGGTACACGGTTCATGCGCCGCGTCTGGACAGTGAACGCCACCCCCCACCCCCCGCTACTCTTCTGTAGCGAGGGGGGGGGGGAGGCGCGGTGACCGCGGGGACTGTGTGCCACGGTCGCCACATCGCCACATGACTGTTCAGTCATGTAGCGATGGCCGATGTCCGTCCTCTGTAATGGGGGGATGGGGGGGTGGGAGTTGTTATTTTCTACATTACAAATATTTTAGAATAATTTTTAGTGCACTGTAGGTTATTTTTTCTTGTAAAAAAAGCCACACATTTTTTACGTGGCATGCTTCTTTGTGTGTGGGGGCTTGTTTGTTCATTCATTCATTCATGAATGAATGAATAAACACACACACACACACACACACACACACACAAACACAACCGGAGTGGTGGCTCAGTTGGTAGAGCATCCGCCCCACACCCGGGAGACAGGGGTTCAAATCCCGGCCGGGTCATACCAAAGACCATATAAAAATGGTACTTTCTGCCTTCTAGCATGGTGCTCCGCATAATGGAATGGGGAAAGTAAAGTTACGCATAGAGCTACCAGAGGACTGACCCCCCACTGTAGTTTTCACTACTTACAGTAGCTGTGTGGCCTAGGGTCAGAGAAACGGAGATAGGCGCCACCCCATACACCAACATGGTGTGAAGGGAATTAACTAACTAACTAACACACACACACAGCCCTGAGTGTCACCTTTCATTAGAGCCCAAGATGAAGCTTCTATATTGAATCATTCAAAAGTTACAGACGTTTTTCCAAACTGTGCCATTTGGCACAATTTGGCACAGTTCAAAAACGCCTGGGAACAACCTGAGAACAAAGCTGTGTAATATATTCATTTTTTGTGGTATTATTACAAAATTTTGACCTCAGCTGGATAACATTTGGTTCTACATTTCTGTTGCATTTTCCAGCCCGGATCTGAAGCTGTGTGTTATTTGCAAGCATTTGTATCCAAAAAAACACCCAGGCGAAATTTATTTTCTTCAAGTTCACTATGTTTAGATGACTGTTACTCAGTGGCCGGAGCACTTAGAGAGATTATGACTGTTTTGCCAAAAAATTCAAAGTGTTTTCTTTTAAATGAGACCAACCCCATGAAGATGCTGCAAAGGGTTGAAGAACAGCTTTTGATTTACTTTGGGCACGTTATTTTTCGGTGTTTTTAGGGAAATTGACCAGAGTGCAAGGGGTTAAAGGAGACGACCAAAAATTTCTAATTAAGGGTACAAAGAGCACCCACTTAAAACTTGAGTAATGACTTCAGTCTTGAAGGTTTGAGGTTTTTCTCCAAAATTTATAACAATTTTCTTATAGTTTTCTACTTTTCTCTGGAAATTTATCTAAATTTGAAACCATTTTCCTCAAATTTATAATTTCCTCTTCGAAAATTGACTTTTCTTGTACATTTGAAACTTTATTATAAATTTGTGGATTATTTTATGGCTTATTTCTGTCTGTTTTTAAAAATAAAATTACTATTTTTTTTAAATAAATTTGAAACAGGCTGGTAATTTTTTTAAACTTTTTCTTTACAACAATTTATATTTTTGACCATCACTTTGCAGTCAGAACAGAACAATAATTTAACTCTGATTACAAAGAAAAAAATTAATAAAATTGTATTTAATGATTTAAATTAACTTTGACCAAGGATGCTGTTATTTCTATATATTTATAGTTTTTTTTTTTGTTTGTTTTTTTTTGTTTTTTTTTTTAGAAATCTCACCACCAAGACAGCAAGAAAAACCTCCCTTATTTTGAAATCCAAATATTGGCTCGTTTAGTTTTTGTCTGAAGGCTGCTGATGGATTAAAGTCATTGACTTCGTGAATTTCGGTCATCTTAACTTGCCATGTACATAATAGGGAACATAATATTGCAGTCGCTGGTGAAATATATACTCAGCAATTCAGTAGTCCCCTTGCCTTTCCCTTCATATGAAGCCGGCTGCATTTGAATTCTAACCACATCTCTTAGCTAAGCGACTCTTCCATTGTTGCTCCCGTTTCCAGTGGGTTCAAACCATGATAAATGCCTCCAGTGCTTACATACCTCTTCTGATTTTTTTTCCCGCATTTAAAGTACTTTAATAAACTCATGTTTCTGTCAGACAGTCAAGCCTTACTCATGCTGCATTTCCCCTCTAGTCCGCCTTGGTCCGCCTACGCTTTGGACGAGCCCGGCATGCACGCGGCACTGTTCATGCTCACTTTTTTCATCTACCCAGGCCAAGCGGTTGACACATGCACACAACCATCATTTGTAGTTTCACTTCCGCCCGATAGGTAGCGCCAAGGCATTGATTTTCACCAACGAAGAAACGGCGGACTTCTTCACAAAGTTTCTCCTCAAATAGTGTCAGTTTCTGCTGTTTGACTTCCCGGTTTTCACTCCTTTTCCACGAAGATGCTGCTGCCGTTAGCGAGACACTGCCTGCTGACTTGACTGGAAAGCTTGCGTGGGCGGGGCGTTTCTAAACTCCGCACGGATGACGGCCACATGTGTTGTTCGTGTGCGCGCTTGCGAAAAGTCATTGTTTCATATATTTTTCTTAAATTTATATCTCCTTCTTGGTGCAGCAGTAAATTTTCTGGCGAGGCGGGCCGCCACCAAGAAATGTTACCAGAGGAAACCCTGTCTATGTACCATTAAGGCAGAAGGGGGCCTTTTCAAAGATTTTAAATTTGTTTGTCAAATTGGTGCAGTAGTGAAGTTCAGCTTTTTTCATTTAAGGCAGTTGGCAAAGGTAAAACCCATCCTCTCAAGGCAGCACTTTGAAACTGTAATCCATGCCTTCATTACGTCTTGGTTGGATTACCACAATACACTTTATTTTGGAGTTAGCCATTCTTCCCTCTCATGTCTCCAGTTGGTTCACAATGCCGCTGCATGTCTTTTAACTGGAACACTTACGAGGGAACACATTACACCCATTCTGGCCTCCCTCCACTTTAGGGTTCATTTTAAAATTCTTTTTTTTAATATAAATTATGAAATGGCCTTGCCCCACCTTAACTCTGAGCTGCTCCATCCTTACACTCCTGCTCGGTCTTTCATGTCAGCTGATCAGCTGCTCCTAGAGGTACCAAAATCTAAGCGGAAGTTCAGAGGGGACAGAGCTTTTTCTGCTGCCGTTTTTAACTGTGGAACAGTCTTCCTTTGCCCATTAGACAGGTTCGTTCACTGTCCATTTTTAAAACTCATCTTAAAACCCATTTTTACTCTTTGGCCTTCAACCCACCATGAGACATTGATTTTATTTGCTTTTATTTGATGACTTTTGGTTTTACTCATCTTGTTTTATACTTTTTTGCTGAATTTAATTGTTTTTAATGGTTTTTTTTTTTTTAATTTTATCATTGATGTGCAGCACTTTGTGTCAGCTGTAGTTTTTTTTTTTAAAAAGTGCTTTAGAAATAAAGTTGGGTTAGATTGGACAGTTGAAACAGAAACATGAAGGAGTTTTTATACTTGCATACTGAAGAATGCATCTCTTTAAATGTTGCAGGATCGAGTTGGTGAGAACGTTGATGTGGTCAGTGTTGGTCGTTCTGCTCCTCATGGATGACTAGCTGATGTAGCTCCATGGAGACCTGCCATTGATGGTCTGTGCCAAGTGCTGGAGAATAAAACCTCAACGTAGAAGTCCACATTCTGAGTCTGAGGAGTTTTATTGGGCCTTCATCCTAACTGAGCTAGCCTCATCCTGCTAGCTGTCGTTAGCCACAGTCACTTCACAACATGTGGAGGAAGTAAACAAACTGTAAAGATGTTTTCAGGTCATCGTCTCAGAGAGCGACTAGCTGCTACTGCTGCTGAAGAAATACCAGAGTGTGAACAAACCATCTACCAGTACGAGGAAGAAATCGGGCATCAGAGCAGACAACTGAGTATCTGTTGCCCCCAGAGGACTAGACACACAACAGGTATGTGGAACTATAACGATAAGAATGAGGCTTTAGAAAACTCTGAATCTGTTTTTGAATCATTGGATTTAAAATCTTTTCTCTACTACAGATGGCTTACAAGTTCTAAATTTACAATGAAGTAAACAAATACAAATGATTTTAAATATATGGTTGTAAAAAGGTGTCATGTTTGTCTGGGTGATACCTCAGCATTGATGTTGTTGTACATCAGCTGCTGAAGGGTGAACAAACACTGGAACACCGCCATGACACGTGATATTAGTTTACTGTCACTCACACCTCATCAGTAAAGGTGCGTTCAGACCAAACGCAAAAGCACAGATTTTTTCAGGTGACGCAATTACATGTAACTTCAATGCAAACATGCAAATAGGCGTGAATTTGTGTCTGGCCGAGGGGCGGGGTTACCTTCATAATTTCTGCACTTGATTTCTTCCTGCTGTGGAAATTCACCAAAATGGTGTCATGTTTAGGTTTATAACACAACTGGGAAAATGTTACTGCCTTCTCCAGTAACTGCAACCTTATTGTCTCTAAATTGTCTCTGATGGGCTCTTAGAGTAGTTACTAATTACGTGCTTTGAGTGGTCTTTGTGGTTAGAAAAAGTGCTCTAAAAGTACAGGTCCTGAGTCCTAAACTTGCAATGTGAAACTCTTCTTTTTTTTTTTCTCTCTTTGTCCCTCCAGACTTCCCACAGCAACCTGACTGTAAAGAGGAGAAAGTTCTGGCTGACCAGCAGCTCTTGAACCAGGGAAGGATCTGTGTTTTGGACCAGGAGGAACTAGAAGCTTCGCTGGTTAAAGAGGAACAGGAAGAACTCTGCATCAGTGAGGAGGGAGAACAGCTGGTAGTGAAGCTGGAGGACGATACCATCATGGTGACTATTATTTCTGAGGAAGCGGAACCAAACAGTGAGCAGCTCCTCTCTCACAGCTCTGCTGGAGCTGAGATCCAAGATGAGGAAGGAAGCTGGCATGTAGACTCAGGATCAACTAAAGAAGAAGAACCCAGCCCAAAGAAGAGACGACTGAAAACAAGAAGGCACAGTAACAGTGAAGACGACTCTCTGACCTCAAAGACTCTCTGTGAGAATGAAACAGGTAAAAAGTTAGAAAATGTTCAGGTTAAGTCTTTATGAAACTGTCCTAAAATGATATTAAAGTAATATTTATAGTAACTACATAAATCTGACATGCTTGTACTGGTCTCAGTTTGTGTTGTGAGATATTGTCAGGAACAAATAGATCGTTGTTAAAAACAAAAGTTTAAGGCAACGTTTCTAATGATCCAAACTGAATTTTGATTTTGTCATAAAATTTATGCTTAAAAAGTTCAAAAAATGTTATAGGGTCAAAAATGTTAGTTCTGATACATTATGATGTCGGCATTTTCATTTTTTTACTTAAATTTAGCAGTCAGAAATTAAAGGTCGTCCAAGTTCTAATGTCCCCTTTATGCAAATGAGGAGTGGGCTCGTGGAGCTGATCGCTTCCTGGAGTTTATGCTGACATTTTAAAATGGCAGATGTTAATCAGATGTAAACACATATTCAGCAACAATATATTTATTTCTCATCTTGATAATTTTCAGAAACATTTTTCACTGTCTATGTTTAACGATGTAGGTGAAAATTCACCGTCCCAGTGTGTCATCAACAGTGTTGATTAAGTTACAAAAAAAAATTGTAACTAATTACAGTTACTTGTGTGGCCTAGGGTCAGTGAAACGTAGCTAGGTGCCACCCCATACACCACAGGTGTGGAAGGGATTAACTTAACTTTAATTACAGTTACTAGTTACTACTTTTCAAAAGTAATTGAGTTACTTTAACAATTACTTCATGATTAAAGTAACTAGCTACTTGGAAAAGTAACTTTCATGTTACTTTTAAATGCATATTTAAATCATCTTGCACACATAGCAAGATAATTTAATTAATGGATTACATTAGGGGCTTATTAATGTCGGCTAAAAACAGACTGTTTCAGACTGAGCTTTTAGAACATGTTCAGTCTGTTTTATCCTGCCTTGAGAGCTCTTAATGTGGGATAAAATCTGAAGAAAATCAACATGATATTGCCAGTAATTTCCTCATTTTGGAGTGAGAGTTGGCAACACTGCGTGAAGCTGTCTATGTTTATCTTACCTTTATGATACGATTCAGTCCAATGTGCAGTGATCCAAAGAAAATGTCCATTATCCACAGTCCAAATGTCTGCTGTGGCAGAGAATGATCCAGTCTCCCAAATTCCTTCTGGAGATCAAAATCCATTTTTGAATAATCTTTATCCAGGTAGCAGGTATATGTGTTTTAACTTCAGTGGATCACAGTCTCAGCTGTCTGATGGAAAGTGGCTGTTTATATCACATCTTCAATCTGTAACAGCATATCTGGCAATCAATTGGTTTAATTCTCGCTGGGTCACAAACTGTCCAGATGCATACCTGTGCTTGAAAGCCAGCTGTGGCTGTTGAGACTGTTCAGCTAGTGTAGATCCACTAACACAGTGTTGTTATCATAGTTAGCCATTACTTGGCACTAGCTTTGTTGGAGCTTTGTTGCTGTTTCAAGTGCTTCTGAAGGTTGCAGTAGGTCTCAACCACCACTTAGCTTCCAACCCACCAATATGCTTTTGTCCTTAACTACAACAAAGGAAAGATAATGTGTCTATTTCCACAAAAACAAAGTAGCTTCATCTTTTCCTCTGCTCAGTAGTGAAGACTCTGTTCTTTGCAACAGGTCACATCGACTGATGGCTCGTCTCAGCTACGGTAGAGTCAGTTTGTATATTCATTTATTTGTGCTAAAAATATCTATCCATATTAATAAAATGAGCAACGAGTAATGCATCTGATCAAATTTCAGTAACTGTAACACATTACTGAATTTTTAAACAGTAATTTCATTACACAGCACGTTACTGCAAAAGTAGTGGCGTTACAGTAACGCATTACTTTGTAACGCGTTACTCCCAACACTGGTTGTGAACAGACTAGAACAGTCTGCCCAGCAGGGTTCGCGTTGACCAGTGATGTCCATGTCGTGCAGATTGGGAAGGGCAGAAGAAACTCAAACTGCACTTTTGTAGTTGAAAATATCGCTTGAACACAGGCTCGTCAAACTGAAGTTCTCTGACCAGGCGATGACACTGGCAAGCAGAGATGCCCAGACTTCCCTTTCCCCAGCAGATGCTACTCTGATCCATCTGTCAGTTTCTTGCTCCATTCTCCTCTCACTCGTGGATACTTGGAACACTTCCACTTGGGGCAAGAACTCGTCCCCGACCCGGAGAGTGCAATCCACCCTTTTTTGGTTGAGGACCATGGATTCAGACTTGGAGGTGCTGATTCTTATCCTGGGCCTTCACACTCAGTAGCAAGCCACTACAGTAACACCTGTAGGTCATTGTTTGATGAAGACAGCAGGAACACGTCATCTGCAAACAGAGACCAGATCCTGTGGTCACCTGACTGCACCTAGAAATCCTGTCCATAAAAATTATGAACAGGATCAGTGACAAACTGCTGCTGTGGGTGGAGTCCAACTCTCACTGGGAATGTATTTGACTGATTTTTGGCAATGCAAACCAGACTCTTGCAGTGGTCATATAGGGACTGAATAGCTTGCAGCAACAAGCCTGATACCCCATACTCCCAAAGCACCCTCCACAAGAAACCACGAGGAACGCGGTTGAATGCCTTCTCCAAGTCCACAAAACACATGTAGACTGGTTGGGCAAACTCACACAAACCCTTGAGGACTCTAGAGAGGGTAAAGAGTTGGTCTGGTGTGCCACGACCAGGACAAAAACCCACATTGCTCATCCTGAATCTGAGGATTGCCCAATGGCCGGACTCTTCTTTCCAGTATCTTGGCATAGACCTTTCCATGGAGGCTAAGGAGTCTGAGTCCTCTTAAGTTGGGACACACCCTCTAGTCCTACTTCTTATAGAGAGGAACGGCCATCCCAGTTTGCCATGCCAGGGGCACTGTCCCTAACTTCCACACAGTGTTGCAGAGGTGTGGCAACCATGACAGCCCTACAACATCCAGAGCATTGAGGTACTCGGGGCGACTCTCATCCACCCCTGGGATCCGGCCACTGAAGATTTTTCTTTTTGACAACTTTAGCAACCTCAGCCCAAGTGATGTACGAGTGAAAACAATGCAATATGTGGTAATTTGTCCATAAAACCAACATAATGATGTGCTTGGAATTAAACTTTTTTTTTTTTGTGATAGCCAGTCCAAATAGGTAAATTCATATTCAAAAGCATTAAATATAAAATTTTCATCATGTGTCCCCTTTTAGATCTCAGGGAACCATGTCAATATTTGGAAAAAAAAAACTGTCCCCTTGTTAAAGTTGAAACAAATTAATTGCTGCTGTATGTATCACATGGAAGGTTTGTAGATATTTTTTACCAGCTGGTGCCTTTTTTGGGGGGGGTGGGGGCATGGATTCTTTATGGTTTTCTATTACTACCATTTTTCCTGCATCTTTGTCCCTCCAGATGTTCCACAGCTACGTGACATTAAGGAGGAGGAGGTTCTCACTGTCCAGCAGCTTTGGAACCAGGAGAGGAGCTCAAGTCTTGACCAGGAGGAACCGGATGCTGCACAGGTTAAAGAGGAAGAAGAACTCTCTACCAGTCAGGAGGAAAAACACTTTGGACTAAAACAAGAGACTGATACCTTCATGGTGGCTCCTATTGATGAGGACAGTAACACCAGTGAGACTGAATCCAGCAGTGAAACCGAGCAGCTCCTCTCTCACAACTCTCCTGATACTGAGAACCCCATGCCCAAGAACCAGTGTGATACTGACACAAATGAAAAGTCTGTAAAATTTTCTGTTATTGAAAAAGTGTCTAAAAATATGTCCAAAAGGAAAAAATGCAGAATCCGCAAAGTGTATGAGGTAGTATGCTGGGTGTGTGGGAAACGATGCAGTAACAGACAAAATTTATCAGTTCATATGAGAATTCATACAGGTGAGAAGCCTTTTTCCTGCAATATGTGTGAGCAACGATTTACAGACACCTCAACACTTAAAAAACATGTCAGAACACACACAGGTGAGAAGCCTTATTCCTGCAAAAGATGTGGAAAAAGCTTCATTAAAAGTTGTAATCTAAATACCCACATGAAAACACACACAGGCGAAAAGGGTTATTCTTGTAGAACATGTGGGAAAAGCTTCAGTCAACGTAGTAATCTAAATACCCACATGAAAACGCACACGGGTGAGAAGCCTTATTCTTGTACAACATGTGGAAAAAGCTTCAGTCAAAGGTGTAATCTAAATACTCACATGAAAACACACACAGGTGAGAAGCCTTATTCTTGTGTAGTATGTGGGAAAAGCTTCAGTCTACTTTGTCATCTAACTACCCACATGAAAACACACACAGGTGAGAAGCCTTTTTGTTGTAGGATATGTGGGAAAAGCTTCAGTCTAAGTTGTAATCTAAATACCCACATGAAAACACATACAGGTGAAAAGGATTATTCTTGTAGAGTATGTGGGAAAAGCTTCAGTCAAAGTTGTAATCTGAATACCCACATGAAAACACACACAGGTGAGAAGCCTCATTCTTGTAGAATATGTGGGAAAAGTTTCAGTCAAAGTAGTTCTCTAAACACCCACATGAAAACCCACACAGGCGAGAAGCCTTTTTCTTGTAAAACATGTGGAAAAAGCTTCAGTCAAAGCTATCATTTAACTACCCACATGAAAACACACACGGGCGAGAAGCCTTTTTCTTGCAGAACATGTGGGAAAAGCTTCAGTCAAAGTTGTAATCTAATACCCACATGAAAACACACACAGGTGAAAAGCTTGTTATAACCCACTAGGGCTGGACAATTTGACCTTAATCAGCATATCGGTTTAATTGACCCTTTCATGTTAGTTTTGATAGTGTTTCGATTGTTATTTTTCCCCCTCTTGTCTTGTTACTGACAAAGTTCGTAATTAAGCAATATTACATAGGAGGATGGTATATCACTGCGGTGCGGAAGTAAATGAGCACAGTGATAAAGAACAGACCTGTTTGTCATTTCACACACAAAATAAACATTGTCCAGTGTTTATAACATTCCTCTTGGGGGTTTGTGGGTCACATCATATGCGCAATAACTAATTAGCCTGTTAGCAGCATTGGTGGAGTTGTTTACGCACCCATGATTTTGATACCGCCACATAGTGATTATGAGTCTCTTATTGGGGTCTTAATACAGCCTTGCTTGTTCATTTTGTTGTCCACTACCTCTGTAAAATGGTTGAAATGACATGGATAGCCATCAGAGGCTAACAGCAACTTACCTTCTGCTCCTTTTTGTGTTGGTGTCTGTGCACTTTGGCTGCTTTTTCTTGACATCTTCAGATGAACTGAAGCATTAATCATCATATACTCTGTAGATGGCAGCCACATTTGTTTTCATTACAAGCCGTCTTTAATTGTTCTGCCTGTGTTCTGCAGCATCTGGAGTCACAGCCCCGTGCCTGTAACTCCGTGGGCACTTCTCTTGGCTGCTGCTCTCTGATGTTTTTGGGTTCACATCAGCAAAAGTACACTCCATGCATTATCTTGTTTTTTCCACTTTATTGAAAATAAACTTTTTTATTGCTATCAGTTCGCATGCCTTTGGGCCAGGATGTGACAACTGTCATCTGGCGTTCGTGACGTGTCACATCAGCTGCTTTAGGTGTGACTAACCTGACAGATTTGACAGCTCTGTGATGGTCTTTGGAGGGGAGAATCATCTCTGTTGAGCAGAGATGATCTCTTGCACACCTAGGATTCATGGATCGGGAGGCAACAGCAGTTTGGCATGACCACATTATGCAGAAGTTATGCATAAGTTAGACTGTGGTTGGGCATAAGTTGTGAATGCCAGTAACACACTAAGCATTTGTTGGTTTAAGTATTTCTACGTTATCTAAATGTTCTATATAAGTTACTAATATGTATATGCAGTGTCTCCTCTGGCTAAAAGACTGTGGCGCGGTGGTAACATTTTTCCCAGTGAGGGGGGTAAACATACCGGAATATGTTAATTTTATACTATTTATTTGTTTTTAAAATTTTACACAGTAACGTTGCATATGGAACTTACCATTTGAAGTATTGTACAACCGAGGTTTGAATATTGGGCCAGTTGGGATCCCTCCCAGACATCCTGTGTTTAGACTTTTTAGTGGTGTTATCTTTCTCTCCTTCCTCTGCCTGAACACTTTCCTCTCCTTGGCTCCTCTCTTCTGTCTCATCTTGCCCTCTTTGAGCTCTGTCTAATTCAGGTTCTTTCTCTGTCTATGGTGGTATACAAACAGGTTAGAAAATATCACGTGTCATGTTTTGTCCTGCAGGATTTTTTTGTCATGGTATACATAAATGACAAAAATATGTGTATTTTTTTGTATTTTTATTCTAGTGTTTCTTTTATTCCACAGAGTAGGGAAGGGAAAGAAACATTCATAATGGTAATGTACTCATGCATACTTAAATTATATGATCAGGTGGGTATAGTAATCAGAAATTCTACTCACATAAAAGCAGTGCTTCAAAATTAATAATTAAAAGTAGACAACCAAAAATTTCTAATTGAGTTAAAGGTACAAAGAGCAGCCACTTAAAAACTTGAGTAATGACTTCAGTCTTGAAGGTCTGAGGTTTTTCTCCAAAATTTATAACAATTTTCTTATAGTTTTCTACTTTTCCCTGTAAATCTAAAGTTGAAACCATGTTCCTCAAATTTGTAATTTCCTCTTGTAAAATTGACTTTTCTTGTACATTTGAAACTTTATTATAAATTTGTGGATTATTTTATGACTAATTTTTGTCTGTTTTTTAAAATTAGGTTTTTTTTAGATAAATTTGAAACGGACTGGTATTTTTTTACTTTTTCCTTATAACAATTTACATTTTTGACCATAATTTTGCAGTTAGAACAATAATTTAACTCTGATTACAAAGAAAAAATAGTAATAAAATTGTATTTAATGAAATAAATTAACTTAAATGACCAAGGATGCCGTTATTTCTGTTATAATATTTCTCTATAGTTTTGTTTTTTTTTTAGAAATCTCCTCACCTCCCGGACAGCAGGAAAAACCTCCGTTATTTTGAAATCCAGTGTTGGCACGTTTAGTTTGGCTAAGGCTGCTGACGGATTAAAGTCATTGACTTCGTGAATTTCGGTCATCTTAACCTGCCAGGTACATAATAGGGAACTGTAGCGGACTCTAAAGACATAATTTACCTCAGTATGTGTTCATGTCCAGAATGATCTGCTTAGGCAGTTATAGTTGCTGCTCTCAGGCTTTCTCATCAGGCACCTCTCTAGGCAGTTGCTGAAGGACCTCAGTTTAGAGTGAAAATAGAGCTAGCGTTTTTAGCTGTTGCTTTTTGTCACTGCCACTGGAGAATAAAAACGGCACGCCTGCTCGTGCGAGAAAACAGAGAAATTGCCAGTCTCTTCATTCTTGCAATTCCTACAGAACATAACTTAATATTGTAGTGGCTGGTGAAATATATCCTCAGCAATTCATCAGTCCCCCTTGCCTTTCCCTTCATATGAAGCCGGCTGCATATGAATTCTAACCACGTCTCTTAGCTAAGCAACTCTTCCATTATTGCTCCCGTTAACAGCGGGTTAAAACCATGATAAACACCCCCAGTGCTTACATACATACCTCTTCTGACTTTTTTCTGTGTTTTAAGTACTTGAACAAACTCATGTTTTTGTCGACAGTCACACTTAGAGAGACACTGCCTGCTGACTAATTCGAAAACTCGCGTGGGCGGGGCTGATTAAAGTCATTGACTTTGTGAATTTTGCTCATTTTAACTTGTCAGGTACATACAGTAATAGGGAACATAATATTGAAGTGGCTGGTGAAATATATCCTCAGCAATTCATCAGTCCCCCGCCTTTCCCTTCATATGAAGCCGGCTGCATATGAATTCTAACCGCGACTCTTTTTTTTGTTTTGTTTTTTTGTTACTTATTTGTACCCGTAGGTAGACTTGGTTTGCAGTCTGGTGACAAGCCACCGGCTACTCTTCCATTATTGCTCCCGTTAACAGCAGGTTAAAACCATGATAAACGCCTCCAGTGCTTACATACACACCTCTTCTGATTTTTTTCCGTGTTTGAAGTACTTGAACAAACTCATGCTTTTGTCGACAGTCACGCTTAGCGAGACACTGCCTGCTGACTGAGTCAAGAACTCGCGTGGGCGGAGCGCTTCTAAACTCCGCACGGATGACGGCCACACGCATTGTTGGTGTGCGCGCTTGCGGAAAGTCATTGCTTCATATATTTTTCTTAATAAAATCATATCACCTTGGCATGGCAGTACAATTTCTGTTGAGGCGGCTTGCCACGGAGAAATGTTACCAGAGGAAACCCTGGTATACATCAAACTCGTTATTGATATGCGATGCATATGGCCAAAAGTGAAAATTTCGGCATATGCCAGCATTTTAGACCAATTTTTATATGTTTTGCAAATGCTGCTTAAATCATCAAGGTGTGACAGGGCCTTTAGGTTCTTTAATTCTTCTAGGACATGTAGTAGAAATTTCAGTGCAGGTAATAATTTGACTCGCCACATGAAAGTCCACATTGTTGTGAAGTGATAGTCTAGTAGTGTAACAGGGGAACAGTTCCCTCTGAATCAGTTTGAAAGACAACACAAGAACTCAAATGGGTAAAGTACTGTGGTTCAGTAGCATTTCCACATCTTTAGGGTTTAAATATTTTAATAAGATATTCTTTAAATTATTTTCTGCATTTGTTGTTTCTTTGTGTTTTGATTGAATTCAATAAATAAGAGTTAACAGTGGTCAAAAAACTTTGTTGTGTCCAAGTTCAAGATGCAAATGATCAATTTATTAATTGTTTGCTGATTTACCTTATCAGTTAATGATTAATTGTTAAGCAGAACTTTTCCTGAGAATCTGAATTTCATTCGATGTTACAGACGTGGACAAAATTGTTGGTACCCCTCTGTTAATGAAAGAAAAAACCTATTTAAAGCCTATTTAAAGGGTGACAAGTAGTCACTGTGCTGTTTGTTGACATGGTGTGTATCACACTGAACATGGACCTGAGGAAGAAAAGGAGAGAGTTGTCTCAGGAGATTAGAAAGAAAATTATAGACAAGCATATTAAAGGTAAAGGCTATAAGACCATCTCCAAGCAGCTTGATGTTCATGTGACTACAGTTGCACATATTATTCAGAAATTTAAGATCCACGGGACTGTAACCAACCTCCCTGGATGTGGCTGCAGGAGGAGACAGATAATACGAATGGTAACAAAAGAGCCCAGAACAACCTCTAAACACATCCATGGTGAACCCCAAGGTCAAGGTACATCAGTGTCAGATCGCACCATCCGTCGTGATTTGAGCCAAAGTGGACTTCATGGGAGACGACCAAGGAGGACACCACTGTTGAAAATAAATCATAAAAAAGCCAGATTGGAATTTGCCAAACTGCATGTTGACAAGCCACAAAGCTTCTGGGAGAATGTCCTATGGACAGACGAGAGAAAACTGGAACTTTTTGGCAAGGCACATCAGCTCTATGTTCACAGACGCAAAAATGAAGCATACCAAAAAAAAAACACTGTCCCTACTGTGAAACATGGAGGAGGTTCTGTTATGTAGTGGGGCTGCTTTGCTGCATCTGGCACAGGGTGTCTTGAATCTGTGCAGGGTACAATGAAATCTCAAGACTATCAAGGTATTCTAGAGAGAAATGTGCTGCCCAGTGTCAGACAGCTTGGTCTCAGTCGCAGGTCATGGGTCTTGCAACAGATAATGAACCCAAACACACAGCTAAAAACACCCAAGAATGGCTAAGAGCCAAACATTGGACTATTCTAAAGTGGCCTTCTATGAGCCCTGATCTAAATCCTATTGAACATCTGTGGAAGGAGCTGAAACATGCCGTCTGGAGAAGGCACCCTTCAAACCTGAGACAGCTGGAGCAGTTTGTTCATGAGGAGTGGGCCAAAATACCTGCTGATAGGGGGCAGAAGTCTCATTGAGTTACAAAAATCGTTTGATTGCAGTGATTGCCTCAAAAGGTTGTGCAAGAAAATATTAAGTTAAGGGTACCATCATTTTTGTTCAGGCATGTTTCATGAGTTTGTCTTTTAAATAATTCTGTTGAACCACAATTCAAAAGCATTGTCTGATTTTCATTGGTTAATTTTCATAGAATTTTATTTATTACCACTTTTTGTCAGATTCAAGTTATTTCTGTGACCATTGTGGATTTTTCTTTCATTAACAGAAGGGTACCAACAATTTTGTCCACGTCTGTAGTACAGTCTGTAATATAAAATGCTAAATATTGCTTACAATATTCTAAAATATTCATCATATTCCTTATTTAATGATTAATAGTACAATTTTGGATGCAGTGCAGACAATGGAAAAATTAGAGTAAAGCTAGGGCAGGGGTGGGCAATCATGTGCCACAAAGGGCCATTCCACTGCAGATTTTCTGTTCCACCCAGTGTTTTCAGCAGGTGTTTGCTCTGATCAGCTTCAAGGAATGCTAATAATCGAAAACACCTGCTGAAGACACTGGGTGGAGCAGAAAACCTGCAGTGGAATGGCCCTCACTGCCCACCCCTGAGCTAGGGTCATAAAGTTAACTGCAAATAAATAACATTTTCCTGTAGCTGTATGCATTGCTTTGACATTTTGATGAAATATGCCTCCCTGGCCTTTTCATTCAATAACCAACCGGTTTCAGTAACCTGACTCTTGAAAACGCATTTCTGTGTACCAGTCTCATGGGAAGAAACAGTCATGCAGCTGATGCATGCCGTCGCCATCACAATGTCTGCACACAAATCAGATCACACAGTCACAAGACATCACTGATAGAAATGAGTGATAAAGAAGTAGTATTTGTTAAGAATGACAGGGACACACACATGCACAGCCCCCCCCCCCACCAAAAAAAAATATATATATAAATATATTGATTTGGATTAAGTAATTAATGAGATAGCTTGGATTAGTCACTAAAATTACAATGAAAAAGAAGTATTTTTAAGAAACCATTTATTGCTTTGTAAGTGCAACAGCTTAATTTTTTAACAAAGCACCAACTGAGCATCAAACAGTTTCATTTAAAAAGTTCTTTTAAGTCTGCAGTTTGACTTATGCAAACTGAAAAACTTGGCCTCCTCTTTTACATTGAGCCAACTGCTGGAACTGTCGCATAGGTGAGGTAAAATATTACATGGCCGGAAAGATAATTACAGAATTAAAATGGTTCTTAAGTAGAGGGCACTTCTGCATGAACAAAACTACAAATAATGTGATGGTGGTTAATGTAGTTTTGCTAACTGTACAGAATTGTAGTCTAATATTTATTAATGTTTCCTAAATTTACTAATACGGGGGGAATATTAAAACATTCCATAGGTAAACAGGTTAATTGGAAACAGGTGAGTGTCATGATTGGGTATGAAAGGAGCATCCCCCAAAGGCTCAGTCATTTACAATCAAGGATGGGGCAAGGTTCACCACTTTGTGAACAGCTGCATGGGAAAATAGTCTCAACAGTTTAAGAACACGGTCTCTCAATGTACATCAGGAAGGAATTTCGAGATTTCATCGTCTACAGTCCATAATGTCATCAAAAGATTCAGAGAATCTGGAGAAATTTCTGCACGTAAGCTGCAAGGCTGAAAACCAACATTGAATGACCGTGACTGACAATCCCTCAGGTGGCACTGCATTACAAACTGACATCATTCTGTAAAGGATATTATCACATGGGCTCAGGAACACTTTGGAAAACCATTGTCATTTAAAACAGTTCATCACTACATCTACAAGTGCAAGTTAAAACTCTACCATGCAGTGCAAAAGCTATACATCGACAACACCCAGAAATGTCGGTGGTTGCTCTGAGCCCAAGGTCATCTGAGATGGACTGATGCAAAGTGGAAAAGTGCTGTGGTCTGAAGAGTCCACATCTCTGGGCTAACGAGGAATAGGACCAACCAGATTGTTATCAGCACAAAGTTCAAAAGCCTGCATCTGTGATGGTATGGGGGTGTGTTGATACCCATGCCATGGGTAACTTGCACACCTGTGAAGGCACCATTAATGCTGAACAGTACATGCAGGTTTTGGAGCAACATCTGCTGCCATTCAAGCAACGTCTTTTTCAGGGATATCCCTGCTTATTTCATCAAGACAATGCCAAGCTACATTCTGCACGTGGTGCAACAATGTAGCTTCATAATTAAAGAGTGTGGGTATTAGACTAGCCAGCCTGCAGTCCAGACCTGTCTCCCATTGAAAATGTGTGGAGCATTATGAAGCGCAAAATTCGACAACGGAGACTCTGGACTGTTGATTAAATATCTTGTCTTTGTAGTGTATTCAATTGAATATAGATTGGAAAGGATTTGCAAATCATCACATTCTGTTTTTATTTGCATTCTACACATCCTAACTTCACTGGAACTGGGGTTTGTAGTTATAGTTGTCCATTAGTCCCTGTTGCAGTAGGTTTAGCTTAAGTGTCATTGTCGTCCAACATCACACCCATCTGAGGAATTCCTCCCCTATAACCTTGTTTCAGTCTTCTGTTTCTCTCAGTGTGAGCTGGTAAAGGTGTCATCGTCTTCTTCCCACTTCACTCACATTTATGCAGTTCAAGAACGCAGAATCAAACCATGACAACAGCAGACTGAATATCAGGTAAGTCTGTGTTGTCTGTTAGTTTTATAGGTGAAAAGTTATACAGAACTAATTTCATTTGATGAAAAAATACTATTTTTTAAGTTTCTTAAAGCGTCAGTGGTGTTATAGTTCAGTGTATAACTGGACAATATGAGTCTTTTTCTACGCCATAGTCAATGATTTACAAGTTGTATTATTCATACATGTATTAAATAATGTATTAATTAATTTTTCTCAAAAATTTGACAGTTTTCTTGTAAATTAAGGACTTTTCTGTTGTAAATTAGATTTTTGACACTAAAATTGTGAACTTTTTCCTCATTATTTTTGTTTTTTGCCACAGTAAATTTAGGGCTATTTCACATTTGAGATTTGTTCTCATAAATTTGTGAGGGGTTTTCTCATAAATTTCAGACATTTTTGTTTTTAATTTATCACTTTTCCCCACAACTTGTGGATTTTTCACTAAGTTTTTGTTTTCAAAATGGATTTACTATGTTTTTCCTGTGTTAAAGTTGTTACTTTTTCCACATATATCTTAATTTTAATTTTCAGAGCCAGAATAGAACAATGATTCTCAAAAACAAAAACAGTGAAATTCATCAAATTAATTAAAATGACCAAACATACAGTCTTTTCTGTTAGAATATACTTTTATGCCTAAACTCTGCAACACCCAGTGAAAACCTCCCATTTCTAAAAACCTACCTGTAAATATTGGCAGGTATGTATTTTCTACTATACTGAGTAATTTTTGAAAGACTACAAAATATTCAGCATTTTGTGTAATAATAATAATAATAATAATAGCAGCCAAGGTAACTTTTACCTTGCAAATCTGCCATTTTCTTACTGTCAACTTGCAACATTTTTTCATAAATTTGTTACTTTTTTCCCATAAGTTTTCAACATTTTTCTTGCAAATTTGGAACTTTCTAAAAAAAAACAAACTTTTTTTTACTGTAAAATTACAGCTTTTCCTGATAAATTTGGGATTTTTTTCTCTCATAAATTTTATTTTTTTCTCATACATTTTGCCACTTTTATGTTAATCTGCAACTTTTTCTAATTTTTTTCCTCATAAATTTGTGACTTTTTTTCTTGTAAATTTGTGAGTTTTTCCTAAAAATTTGCAGCATTTTTCTTGTAAATTTGGAACTTTCTCAAAAAAATTCAACTTTTTTTTTTTTTAAACTGTAAAATAACAGCTTTTCCTAATAAAGTTGGGAATTTTTTTCTCTCATAAATTTTGATTTTTCATTTGCTGCTTTGTCAATTTGCAACTTTTTCTAATTTTTTTCCTCATAAATTTGTGACTTTTTCTTGTAAATTTGCTATTTTTTCTTGTAAGTTTGTAACTCTTTTCACGTACAGTAATTTTACAATTTCTTCTTGTAAATTTGCAACTTTTTCCCCTAAATTTTCACCTTTTTTCTCAAAAATTTGAGACTTTTTCTAGTAAATTTGCTACTGTTTTTTGGAAATTTGTCACTTTTTTTCTTATAAATTTTACAAGTGTTACTGAAACCTGCTCACCCATATCATCCAGTAAAAAACCAGAGTGGTGGCCTAGAGGTAGAGCATCCACCCCACAACTGGGAGGTCGAGGTTCAAGTCCCGGCTGGGTCAAGCCAAAGACCATATAAAAATGGAACTTTCTGCCATCCACCTTGGTGGTCAGCAAAAATGGAACAGAAGAGAGAAATGTAGGCCGCAGTGGCTCAGGAGGTAGAGTGGGTCGTCCAATAACCAGAGGGTTGGTGGTTTGAATCCTGCTCTTCCCAGCCATCCTGCTGTTGTGTTCCTGGGCAAGACACTTCACCCACCTTGGCTCCAGTGTCCATGACTTTGGGTATGAATGTGTATAAATGTTCGGTAGTGGTCGGAGAGGTCGCTGGCCTGGATTGGCAGCCATGTTTCCATCAGTCTGCCCTAGGGCAGCTGTGGCTACAGTAGTAGCTTACCACTATCAATGTCTGTCTGGAGTGAATGAAGAAGGGACTCACTGTAAGTGCTTTGAGATGTCAGTTGACATGTAAAGCGCCATATAAATCTAATTCATTATTATTATATTAAACCCATGTGGGGCCCAGTGTGATGTTGATGATAGGATGTATTATTGTGTGACATGGGTGGTGGCTTCAGTTTTTCGGTTCCGCCGCCACCTGGGGTATAAGAAGGCTGTGGGGATGAGGGGCAGTCTCTTTGACTCCTCTCAGCCTAGTGGAAGCGTTTCTGTATCTACAGTGAGTTCATAATAAAGTCCTGTGCAGTTCACCATTCGCCTCATCATTGTTTTATAGACATAACATTTGGCGACGACGATAAAGTTATGGATGCTGGTGTGTCTTCAATTCGGCCATTTTTTGGAGTCTCCGGGAGAGCCTCCGGTCCCTCGGGCGAGGTGGTTCGCCACATTTCAAAATTGCTTGGTGGCACTAAACCTTGGTGAACTGAAGAAGGTACGGGCACGGGCATTTCTGGTCCACAATTTAGGTATGGAAGGACAGCGTATCCTTGCTACCTTGGGTGCCTGCGATAGCTTCGACAACGTGGCTTGACATTTTCGCACATCTGCAAACGTCATCGTCCGAAGGATTCAGTTTCGGCAGCGCCACCAGTGGATCGACGAGTCAGTACAACATTATGTTGCGGACCTGCGGCAGCTGGCCAGAGACTGCCAGTTTGGTGAATTAGAGGAAGAGATGGTCCGTGACCAGTTGGCAGAGCACACGCTTTGCTCGTCAGCTTGGTCAAGACTCTTCATGTACTCCGGCGAACTGACATTAGCCACGGCTGTAGAGATAGATCAACAATGTGAAGCAGCAGACAAATTATCACGTGACTTCGGTGAGAGAGCTACGCTACACCACTCTGACTCACAATCTACGGTGCAGGGTGTGGACCCAGACAGCGAAGATAGCAAACAAGAGGAATGCGCTACAGCTGTGAAGATGAGGTCTGCCCCGGGATCACCCAGGTGTTTGGGTTGTGGGTCCACTAAGCACCGGTATAAGGCTAGAGAGTGTCCAGCGAGAGGTAAACGCTGTGGTAAGTGTGGACTCCTGCATCACTTTGCCAGGGCCTGTTATAGATTCGAGCGAGGGGAACGACAACACAAAGCGGACACCCCTGCTCCAACTCCCACCGTTATTCACACCGTGTCCCCAGACACCGGTGGCCATACGTATTGTATGGTGAAATTGGACAGAGTGGAAGTGCTGTTGCTGATTGACACAGGTGCAGTGAGGTCTGTATTGAATTGGCCCACCGTGAGGAGTTTCTTCCCGTACTATCGAGTGAGAGGTCATTCAGCGCCATTATGTGGTTATGGAGGAAAAAGGCTGTCCATTGTGGGTTCAGTGGAGCTGATGGCTCGACACAAGTCAGCGGTGGTCGCCAACCTGAAATTTGTAGCGACTGCCAGTGGCGAGAATGTGATGGGCTGTGATCTCTTTTATGGATTAGGTTTCACCATCACCAGCGGTGTTGGAGAGGAGTGGTCGGGCCATGGCTTGTGGGACCAACCGGTGACGCAAGTGGTGGACCATGCAGTATGGGATGAACCTTGGCCTAGTATTCTGAGAGGTGAGCAGGACCAACCCCACCCAGGGCCATTGCGGGAGGGTTCCTGCGCCAGAGCCCACAGTGGGACGCCCGTGATGGTGGGTGGAGCCGAGGGGATGGCCCACCCTGTTTCTGGAGTTCATCTGGGAGGTACTGAGAAACTGGAGATCACAACAGCTTCGCCAGCGTCTCAAATGAAAGTGAGCAGGGCAGGACCAGCTGGCACGGTGAAATGATGTGCCAATCAGGAACACTGTGAGCCGAGTTGGGCTCTTCTGGGGGTCGCTGATGTGGTCCGGCCCAGAGAGGAGGCCCGGTTGAGATGGGTTTGCAGGAAGCGGAAACAGCGGGAGGACCAGGGGCGGCTGGAGGTGGTGGCTGTTCGGGAGGATGGCTACCTTCAGCTGTCTGATGGTACATGGAGACACCCCAACCAGCTGCGGCGCGTCTATGATGAGAGAGAGGTGTCTCGGCGCTGACGTGGGTCGTCTCCGGGCACCAAGAGAAGAAGATGCTCAGGTCGGGACCCGCATGACGGGTCTCTGGGGGGTGGGCTCTCAACTGTGACTGACTGATAATGAGGGCAATTGTAGAAGAGCTGGAAATAACGAGGCGGTTTTGTATCACAAAAGCAGAGTCTTTAATGAACAAACTCTTCTATCTTGTCTCATCTGGTGCAGAGCTTGGCAGAAGGCAAAGAGAGAGAATTCTGCCCAGCTCGCTGGTTAAATACAAGCACACATCAAAGACATGCAAAACACAAGCTGAAATCCCCGTTATCTAAATCCCCCTTTAGTCCTGTTAACTCCTCCCTTCGCCTTGGGAGGTGATGGGAAAACCTCTCCTCCCTCAGGGGTGAAGGTGTCGAGTCTGTTGCCATGGCATCCTGTGACATCATGGGTCTTCACACGGTGGTGAGATTCCTTTGTTCTTTCAGAGGTGTGAAGTTCCTTTGTATATTCTGTCCCAAACATTTCTACATGCTCTAACAAATGTAGGTATGGAATATATGAGTGAATATATACCACAGGCCCCCCAAACAACTATGAAAGGACACAGAAAGATTCACAGTCTAGGGTAATTACTAAGACATACTACGTGTTACAGCTGTTGCCACAGAAGAAACTTTCAAGCAGCCATGCTCCTAAGAGAGTTCAGTGAAAACATAACAGCATAGTATAATCATAAGTCAGTCCTAAACTGTTGCGGCACAATTAGCGAAAAATTGCATAGTGGTGTAATCAGTCTCTGTGCAGTCTGGGTTTCAATCTTCTCCCAAAGCTGCTGTAGGTCGGTTTAGGCGTCCTGCTGGGACCTTGTTGTGGGGAATCTGCAGTGTGGGAAGGAGAGAGATTATCTGTTCCCTGCCTGGGGGCTGAGACTTTTTCCTTGGGGGGTCTACCTCGCCGAGGTGCTTGAGCCAGCTGTGTAGGTTCGTCTCTCAACAAGAAGGCAGGTTTGAGTCTGTCAATGCTGACCGTTTCATTTCTATCCCCATAATCAAGCACAAAGTGTTTGTCACCATTTTCCAGCACTCTATACGGGCCATCGTATACTGGGCGTAACGTTGGTTTTAGAGCTTCATGCTTAACAAAAACAAACTCAGCGTTTTTTAAAGTTTGAGGAACAAAAACTCGTGGAAAGGAGTGATGAGCTGGACCATGGAGAGAGTCCGGTCTGTTACTGCCTAAAAACCTTGAGACTGGGAGGTGCCCTGGTTCCGGGTTTTCTGGTAAAAATTCACCTGGTAGTCTGATAGGTTGGGCAAAGACTAATTCTGCAGGGGAAGCGTCTAAATCCTCTTTAGGTGCCGCACGCAACCCTAATAAAACCCAGGGAAGTTTATTTACCCAATTTGTGTCCGTTAATGAGGCTCTGAGGGCGGCCTTTAAGGACCTGTGAAAACGCTCGCATAACCCATTAGCCTGAGGGTGATAAGCGGTGGTGCGGTGAATTGTTGCCCCTAAACTGTTGGACATGGCTGACCAGAGCTCTGAGACAAATTGAGGCCCCCTATCTGACGTGATGTCTGATGGGACGCTGAAACGTGCCACCCAATTTGTTAGAAAAACGCGAGCGACTTCCTCCGCTGTAGTTGCCGCTAGAGGGACTGCCTCTGGCCAGCGCGTGGTGCGGTCTATCATTGTTAGCAGGTGTGTGAAACCCTGGGAGGAAGGCAGCGGCCCCACGAGGTCGACATGAATGTGGTCGAACCTTCTAGCAGGGATTGGAAAAGGCTCCAGAGGGGCTTTTGTGTGTTTGTGTACTTTGGCGCACTGACAAGGAATGCAAGTTTTTGCCCATTCTTTTACGTTTTTTGCGCAGGCCTGGCCACACAAACTTTTCGGCAACCATTTTGACCGAGGCGCGCACACCTGGGTGCGCGAGGGAGTGAATTGCGTCGAAAATGCGGCGGCGCCAAGCAGCTGGTACTAACGGGCGAGGTCGGCCGGTTGAAACATCGCATATTAGGGGGGGCACGCCGTCGCGCAACCCTTTTCCCTCCAGCCTTAACCCTGTTGGTCCAGACAGGAGCGCGCGCACGTCCGCATCACTACCTTGTTCTTCCGCCATGGCTGCATAATCTATCCCTTCATGGATAGGTGCTGCATATGTGTTTGCGTTAGAGAAAAGCTCAGCTGCTGAAGCAGTGTAATCTGTCTCCTCGTGCTCTGGCGGTGCCACAGCGCGAGAGAGACAGTCCGCTACTACGTTAAGTTTGCCCGCTACATGTCGAATGTCTGTGGTGAACTCTGAAATCGCAGCTAGCTGTCTCTGTTGTCTGCCCGACCAAGGTTCTGAAATTTTAGCCATAGCAAAAGTGAGCGGTTTATGGTCCACAAAAGCCGTGAAACTCCGTCCTTCTAACCAAAACTGGAAGTGGCGGATGGATAAATGGAGCGCCAGCAGCTCCCTGTCAAAAGTGCTGTATTTGTGTTCCGTCGGGTTTAGCGATTTGCTAAAAAATGCTAAAGGTTGCCAGACCCCCTTGACAAGTTGTTCTACAACTGCCCCTATGGCCAAGTCTGAAGCATCTGTGGTTAGAGCAATGCGGGCCGAGGGATCTGGATGGACTAACATTGTGGCGTTAGCTAGGGCGTTTTTAACTTCCGCAAAAGCGCGTTTGCGTTCCGGGGTCCATTCGACCGCGTAGGAAGCTTTCTTTTTTTTGAGCGCGTCATACAGGGGCTGCATGAGCTGAGCTGCATGAGGGAGGAAACGGTTGTAAAAATTAACCATCCCCAAAAATTCCTGTAGCGATTTGACCGTTTGGGGCCGTGGAAAACCTTCTATCGCATGAATTTTGTCTGGAAGCGGAGCTGCCCCTTTCGGGGAGACTCTGTGTCCCAAAAAATCAATTTGCGATACGCCGAATTTGCATTTGGCTGGATTAATTATTAATCCGTGCTCTTCTAGCCTCTGAAAAACGGTAGTGAGATGCTGCTCGTGCTCTTCCTCTGATGAGCTGGCTACCAGCATGTCGTCGAGGTAGATGAAAACAAAGGGGAGGTCGCGTAAGACTGCGTCCATCATACGTTGAAAAGTCTGAGCAGCACCTTTGAGGCCGAAAGGCATTCGCAGGAATTCAAAAAGGCCGAAAGGGGTTATAACCGCTGTTTTAGGAATGTCTTCAG
Organism: Pholidichthys leucotaenia; assembly: GCA_020510985.1. NCBI lineage: Eukaryota > Metazoa > Chordata > Actinopteri > Cichliformes > Pholidichthyidae > Pholidichthys > Pholidichthys leucotaenia. The sequence continues at coordinate 104,657,902 of CM035841.1, read as the reverse complement.
CTCGGACTGGGACTTGGTGATAACCGCGGACTAAGTCTATCTTTGAAAAAATGCGCGCGCCCGCTAAATGCAGTGAAAAAATCCTGTATATGAGGGATGGGGTAGCGGTCATGCGCTGTGGCGTTGTTTAATCTGCGGTAATCTCCGCACGGTCTCCAAGAACCGTCGGATTTCGGAACCATGTGAAGTGGTGAAGCCCAAGGGCTCTTTGAACGTCGGCAAATGCCTAATTTTTCAAGAGCTGCAAATTCGTCCCTTGCTATGTTGAGCTTGGCCGCGTCTAAGCGGCGAGCTTTGGCAAAAACGGGAGGTCCCGTTGTTGGAATGAAGTGTTTAACCCCGTGTTTGGCTACAGTGGCTGAGAATTTGGGGGTTGTGAGTGCTGGAAATTGGGTGAGGAGTTGCTCAAACTTACCTCCTGCCGTAGTGACGTTGGCCTGCACAGGTGGTGGAGAGACTCGAGCTGAGCAAGGAATAGAAGCAAAAGACAGTGCATTAACCAGGCGCCTATTTGCTAGATCAACCAATAACCCGTGTGCACACAGAAAATCTGCGCCTAACAAGTTAAAACTCACCGCCGCTACAACAAATGTTCATCTGTAGCTGCGGCCGTGAATGAGGAGATGCAGGCTCTTTTCCCCGAACGTGTCGATGTCCGAGCCGTTGGCTGCCACTGCTGCATTGCCCCGGGTGCCCATGGCTCGATCTGCGTGGGAGAGCATGACGAAACTCAGCTGGGCTCCCGTGTCGATGAGGAACTGCTTGCCTGTGTGTTCATCCGTCACGTATAACAGCTTATTTTTCTCGCCGAGAACCGCTGCCGTTAACGGCCCTCGGCTTTGGCGTTTCCCGACATCGTAAACTTGCAGGGGGGGAACACATTTCCGGGCTTTCTCAGCGAAGCGGTGGTGATAATAACAGACGTCATTCTGTTTGTTGCGCTTGGGCCGCGCTGCTGTCACCGTGGGTTGGGCCTGCTCCGTGGTTTGTGACTCTCCAAGGTTCGGGGCGTCAGTTTTGAGGTCTGCGGATGCCGCTGTGGGTGTCCAATCTCTGCAGGCGTTGACGAGCCGATAAGCCTCGTTGGCCAGCGTGCGGAAGTCCTGATGATTGTTGCACTTCATACTGGCTAGTGTCCCTCTCATGTGTGGTGGTAGCGTGCTGAGGAAAATAAATTGAAAGAGGAAATTATCATTGTCCTCCTCCTTGAGCTGCAGTAAATCCTCCATGAGGGTCTTTGGATTGCCCTCTCTGTGGCCGTAGACTGCCAGGATTTTTTCGGCTCTTTCTTCCGCCGACGGGACGTAATTCGCTACGATAGTCGTCTTGAGTGTCTCATACTTGTCCCGGGCCGGTGGTCGCTGGATCAAGCTTCGCACACACCTCGAAGTGGCGGACTCGAGTTTGGAGACGATATGGTAGAACTTAGTATCGTCTGCCGTGATGCCCGCCAGAATGAACTGGGCTTCGGCTTGGAGAAACCAAGAGGCCGGGTCTTCTCGCCAGAAATCTGGTAGTTTAACAGCGACGGCGTGTGTGCACATCATCACTGTTGTGCCCGCCGGGTGAGAGTGCCTTGCCTCGGCTCTCACGGCGGTGCTGGAGTTCGGTTGAGCTCTCTCGGTACCTTCTGCCGGGGGGAACAGCTGTCTGCTTGTTCCCTCGACTGCGTTGTCGCTGGCGTAAGTCAGATTCGCCGCGGATGAGTCGCTTGAAGAACGCCTCAGGTCCATACTCGCGTCAAGGTCACCAGTGTAGAAGAGCTGGAAATAACGAGGCGGTTTTGTATCACAAAAGCAGAGTCTTTAATGAACAAACTCTTCTATCTTGTCTCATCTGGTGCAGAGCTTGGCAGAAGGCAAAGAGAGAGAATTCTGCCCAGCTCGCTGGTTAAATACAAGCACACATCAAAGACATGCAAAACACAAGCTGAAATCCCCATTATCTAAATCCCCCTTTAGTCCTGTTAACTCCTCCCTTCGCCTTGGGAGGTGATGGGAAAACCTCTCCTCCCTCAGGGGTGAGGGTGTCGAGTCTGTTGCCATGGCGTCCTGTGACGTCATGGGTCTTCACACGGCGGTGAGATTCCTTTGTTCTTTCAGAGGTGTGAAGTTCCTTTGTATATTCTGTCCCAAACATTTCCACATGCTCTAACAAATGTAGGTATGGAATATATGAGTGAATATATACCACAGCAATGTGTTTAATGTGTGTTGTTGGTGTATACATTGCCCTGGTTTAGATCGTTATGCATGGTGTTACAATGGGCATTATTTGTGTTGTTTATTGAATTTCTGAATAGACGTATAACCTGTTTGTACATATGTTTGTTTTGATAACTGGATTATTTTGTGTTTTGGTGTTTATGTAGGAACTTGGCAGTTTTAGTTTAATGGACTATATCTGAGACGGCAGAATAATCCGTCTGGCCATGTGGGGATGGAACAGTAGTCCACCTGTTCCCCCTAGCCTTAGTTGTTTTGTGTCATTGTTGTAGGCCCTGATATATTTCTGTTTACTTTTAGTACGTGATTTGGGTTCTAAATTGGGGAGGGTCTTGATTGTACATGTGTTTTGGACCTTTTCGAAGGGGGGGGGGGGTGATGTTGTTTATAGGATGTATTATTGTGTGACACAGGTGGTGGCTCCACCTTTCCGGTTCCGCCACCACCCGGGGTATAAGAAGGCTGTGGGGATGAGGGGCGGTCTCTTCGACCACCTGTCGGCCTAGTGGGAACATCTCTGTATCTACAGTGAGTTCATAATAAAGTCCTGTGTAGTTCACCATTCGCCTCGTCATTGTTCCACGTTTTATAGACATAACTCCCATATGGGTTTAAAGTGGGTAAACTGCTTACCTGCACCACAGGTAAAGTCCATGTGGGTAAACACAGATGGAACCAACATGGAACCTGGCGACAAACTCACATGGGACGCATAAGACAGCCCAGATTTATCCTTTGGTGGGGCCCACATGGACATGCTGGCTCTGTTACAGTAAAAAATCCGACTATCTATGGAAACTTTTCATCAATATAAATTAATTAACGAAACAAAGCTCAAACTAAACTATTCAGTAGTTCTCTGGGGGCCCAGTGGAAAGCTTTGGCGGGCAGCATGTGGGCCGCAGGCCACCAGTTGATATTCGCTGCTCTTATGCAAACAGAATTCAAAAGGCTGTGCAGAGTAGTCCTACAGGGACAAAAACAGGTTGATACACGCTGATTGCCATCACAACTTCAGGGCACCAGTCAGAACAATCAGTCACCTGAGAACACACAGATCACAATGAGTGATAGAGCAGTGTCATGTGTCATCAATGACGCACACACACTTTCTTTCAGACAAAAAGGTGGAAGATGTTTGGTTTTTTTACCTCGACATGCTTCGACTGGCATCTGCAGTCATCTTCAGAAGCGTCAGCTGATCGCTGTGACGTGTCATTTATCAGCTCTTTACCTTAGGCGGGATGAGGGCGCGTTCATTCTCTCCCACACCTGGGACTCCATCCTCCAGAGACCACCTGACAACGCCAGGCGTGGCCAGCATGGCGGATCTGTCAGGTGCATCAGGCTGGCCACGCCTAAGGAAAACAGCTGATAAACGACACGCCACAGCGATCAGCTGACGCTTCTGAAGATGACTGCAGATGCCAGTCGAAGCATGTCGAGGTCAAAAAACAAACATCTTCTACCTTTTTGTCTGAAAGAAACAGTAAATGAAGTTCCAAATTTACAAGAAAAATGTCAAATTTATGGGAACAATTGACAAATTTAAAAGAATAATGCAAATTTACAAGGAAAGAGTAACAAATTTATGACAAGAAGTTGCAAAATTATGGTAAAGAAGTTGCGAATTTATGAGAAAGTTCCAAAATTATAAGAAAAGGTTAGCAAATTTAAAAGAAAAAAGTCACACTTTTACAAGAAAAACTACAAAAATGTATGCGGGAAAAATGTTGCAAATTTACAAGAAAAAAAAATCATGTTTATGACAAAAAGTTGCAAGTTTACAGTAAAAAAAAAAGTTGCAAATTTATGAGAGACTTTCAAATTTTCAAGAAAATTTTATCAAATTTGGGGGGGGGGCGTCATAAGTTTACAAAAAAATAGAAAATTTATGAGAAAATAAGTTGAAAATAGGTAAGCATTCATTTCATTTGTGGCTAATAACAAGAGTCATGGAGGAAACAACCAGAGTGCTGGTTGAAAGTTTTGAGCCTCTTCTCCTGTCCTCATGCTGATCAGCACTGATATACTGGACACCTGAGAAGAGAATGAGGCCCCACCTGAAATACCAGAGAAGCTGCCAAGTTAAAAATGATCAGATATATGTGACTCCATTGTCATGTGAGGAGTTTCACATTTTCAAAATCTGTAAATCTTGTCCCTTTGTTAGGGTCCACCTTTGTCCCAGTGTCTTTTAAATGAATAGTTTTGATTAGGCTCCGATACCAGTGACTGTTTAAACCCACACATCTATAATGCCTCTAGTCCAGGGGAGAAAATAATCCACAGGGTTTCAGAAAAGGCTTCCAAAAACATCTTGAAAAATAATCCAAGAGGCTGGAGAATTCCTTGCAATTGTGCATTTTTTAAGTAATACGCAATGTAATAGAATACAGAACAAACCCACAGAATCTTTGCGGGTGGGGGACTGAAAACAGCTGTCCAAGCCGTCGCCTATATACTGGGATTTAATTAGGAGAAAGAGCATTTGTCCTTCATGCTTTTTCAAAGGGAACAAAAATTTTCTGGGATTCCTGATTTATCTACTTAATCCTTTTAAAATTCCAGTGTTCCACCAGCAGAACGTTTCAAATTTTCTACTGCAACTTAGTGAAGAAAGAATAGAATGCTAAATTTAGGGAAACTGGCTGGAATGCTATGGGGTTAATCATTATTAGCCATTTAAGTTTGATTTGGGTTTCTTGATTCCATTCTTGATTTTATTTTACATTGTTCACAGCTGATTCACTGTTCTAGAGCTGATTATGTATCTCAGATTCTGGTTTGTTTTGGTGTTTTTTTGCCCAGGATGGCCTCGGAAATTGGGCTGCTAGCAGAGTTCCCTGACACCGCAGAGCTAATTCCACATTGTTGTTGAAGCAGGAACTGGTCCTGCCCCATCAGCCACTCAAACCACACACCCCTGTCCCGAGTGATGCTTTATTTGGCCAGTTTCATTCTCACATTCAGCCAATTTTATGTTGATGGGCTGGTTCAGATAGCTGAAGCTAACAGCTAGTATTATCATGACATCTCAGTCATGACGAAGGGGGGGGGGGATGGGGGAAATTTGGGGTCATTATCATTTTATGAAACATGCACTGATGTAACATTTTCATTCAAACATTATTCCTTAAATGTTGTATTTAATCTGTTTCTGTTATTTTAGACGTAATGGCAGCACATTTTCTTTTGGAAAAAAAAAGGCTGTAAGACACTGGGTTGTAGCTGTTATTCATCAAAGGTCATTGCTTATGGGTAAGTTTGGTCCATCATATTACTCATGGTCCATATCTATTTACAAATAAATGGAACCTTTGTTCTGTATATGCTGTTGTTATTTTAAAATATTTCACCCTTCTTTTGCAGCATGCATGGTAAAGATGTGCAAAGTGAGCCAGCTGTCATTGCTGATCAGCAAAAGATAAGGTAGAGCTCACATGTAATTAATGATAAATTAGCTCAGTGTTAGAAAGGTTTATGAAGATATTGGGTGTGGGTGTGTGTGTGTGTGTGTGGGGGGGGGGGGGGTTCTCTCTTTTTTCCAGGTTAGGTGGACGTGATTTTTGCCTATGAATGTTGTTGGGATGGGGGGGGGGGGGTGGTGACAGGTTAATAAGGGTATGATTTGGGGTCGGTTTGCTAGCTAGGGGCATCCCCCTTCAAACTGCCTATTGCTGGTTTAAAAGAAACATGTTTCTGATTGTTTTTTTAATCATCTGTAATACTCTTTTGGGATTATTTTGCAGCATAAGTGGCCAAATTTAAAAAAGAAGGAAGTGCTGTGATGGCAAACCAAGTGGAAAGGATGGCAAGTATAATGATGTCTATTTTAAAAGAACCTACTCTATACCAGTGTTTTTCAACTGGGGTTCCTTGGAACTTTGAGTTAATGTGAGAGAGTGTTAAGGGTTCCACTGGAAATTGTCTAATTTCACTTCTTAATTGGTTCAATCTGTCTCATTTTCAAACTAATTTGCTTTCCCAGCAATGGAGAAACACCAACAGTGAATGGCCATTGTGAACACCGTGCCCGAGTTGAACAAAATCCAACCAGCATGGATGTCAACTTGCCTGCGTGTGTTTGCATCTTTTCACTGATTTTTTTTTAATGTAATTGCACCACATTTCAAACTGAGTATAAACAAATACAAGACTAAATTGTCATTAGATATATCGTAATAGTCTATAATGTGTCATTTTATAACATTGCTGGGATGCCATGGCAGTTTGTCAATGTAAAAAGGGTTACATGGCTCAAAAAAGGTTGAAAAACACTGCTGTATACCGTTCATTTGACTCATAACTATAGTGAAATAACAAAGTAAAACAGTTATAGATTTGTAAGCCATGTATAATTTGTCTTTGAAAATGATAAAAATCTAACTGCATGTTTGTCTTCAGTGTCAGGAGGAGGATTTGTCATCTGACATCAAGGACTGGAGCAAACATCAAGTGAAAGAATGGGTTCTTAAGCTGGATGGTATGGATAGCACAGTCGCCCAAATATTGGTCAACGAAGAGATTAATGGGGCTTGTCTTTTGGACATCAGCGTCAAAGACTTGAGAGATATCGGGGTGAAATTTGGACATGCAAGGCTCCTCATTCATGCCCGAGATGAAGTTCTGAAACTGAGAAAAGAGGAACCAGCATACTCCAGAAACCAGCCAGAAAAACCTTGCAAGCCATATCCATTTTGTCGGTACCATGATACATTTAGATACATGGAGGACAGCATTCTTGATGTAAGAGAATCCAATGCATTGGACTTAATTGAACCCCACCACGAGTTTAAAGCTTTCATCAATACCCCGGATGAAACAAAAGCGAACAAGTTTATTTCTGACGTTATTCATTTTGCTGCTGCCTGCATGAATAGTCGCACCAATGGTACCATACATTTTGGAATAGGGGACAAGCGAGAGGGCTATGTCCATGGCCAGGTGTTAGGGGTTATCATTGGGGACATAGAGGCTTATGTGAATGATCTGAAATCAGCTATTAATGCATATTTTGAGCATAAACACAAACACGCTGCTCAAATGTGCATCAAACATCCTCGATTTGTTGGCGTTCTAAACAAGAACATAACATCTTCCGATAAATGTGTCATTGAAGTTGACATAGTTCCACAGTCAGCAATCTGTAAAGAAAACATTTACCACACTTACCCTTCGAAAAAATTCATGAAAGAAGCTGAATCACAGGCATCAAAGTGTTTCTTTGTGCGAGACAGTGGGAGCAGCAAAGATCTTCTTGCACAGCCAGAGACGCAAGAGTACGAGCAGTTCACAGAAAGTGTATCTACAAGATCAAACCTCCGAAAACAAGCTGAAGCGATACACTTGAGTGTGTTAAAAAGCAGTACTCAAGGCTCTAGACTGTGTCACATAATAACCGGTGGTTCTCTCTCTCTAGATAAGTCAAATTTTGAACAGTATGTAATCGTAACCAACAAGTCACATCCAAGCCAGTTTGATTCTCTGCAATTTCTTGTAGACCTTGATCCGACAGCTGTTTTGGATTTTGATCCAGAATCTGCTAAACATGGATTAAAGTGGCACTTTGATGAGCATAGTACAGTAAACCCTCATTTTCCATCACAATACCAAATCACAGAGGGAGCTGAGGACATTGCAAACAGATTGAATTTAACTCGAAACACCAGCTGGGTGTTTTGCAATGGAGGTATTGAGACCAAGTCACCATCAGACAATGACCAGTGGTTGAAGAAAAAGGAGACCTTTATTCAAGATGTCATTTCTTTTTTGTGCCGGAAAGACATACTTCCAAATGAGAGGTTCCTCGTCATTTTCTTGATTTTGTCACGAGTAAGCGACAAAATGGACCCACTTGTTGAGACATTCGCTACTTTCTGGCAGGAACTTGGAAGCACAGAGCAAATCATCTGTATATGCGACAATGAAAAGACATTCACCTCTTTGAAGGACCTAATTGAGGCTCGATGTGGAGTCAACATCTCTGACAAATGTATATATGAGCTCAGCTTTGCAGAAGTCAATGGCACTATCCTCAGTCTGTGGTCAGAAAATCGTAGATCTAAACGTTTCCTACCTTGCGGTGGGGGAGGCAAAGTCCTTCTTGAGAGGAAAATGGAGCGCAGTCTGAACATCTTAGATGTCCTGTGTGTGAACCAATGTGAAGGAGGAAATGGGGATGAAATTGCTATAGAGGAGAACTTCTACAAAGGAAAGATTTCATGGTGGAATTTCTATTTCTCAGAGCAGCCTGGATCCACGCCGTTCATCAAACGAGACTGCTTTGACTACATCAAGGACACAGTCATACCAGATTTGTGCTCTATGAGAAATGCTTGTGTGTTGTTCAACCTCATCCATTTACCTGGGTGTGGCGGGACAACGTTGGCCATGCACATATTATGGGCACTCCGAGACAGATTCCGCTGTGCTGTACTTAAGAACATCAGTGCTGACTTTGCTGAAGTGGCAGATCAAGTGATCAAACTTTTACTGTATGACCATGGGGAGCAAGCACCAAGAGTTCCTGTTTTGCTAATGATAGACAACTTTGATAATATGGATAAAGTGTTGGACTTGCAGCTGCTGATTGACAGTGAATGTGCAGACAAAAACATACCGTCTAAGTCGGCACAGGTCATTCTTTTGAACTGCATGAGGTCGGAGTTGTCCGAAACAACCAAGCAAACGGCAGATACTTTATTCATTGGAAGCAAACTCTCTGAGAATGAACAGAAAATGTTTGAGGAAAAACTTCAAGAAATCAAGAAAACACACGAGAATGCAGAAAAACTGTACGGTTTCATGATCATGAAGGAGAACTTCAAGTCAGAATATATCAAGGAGGTGGTCCATCACACACTAAAAAGCTTTGATATAAATCAGAAAAATGCACAACTTCTGGCTATTTTAGTTCTGTTGGATGTTTATTGCAAGGGGACGTCTCTGTCCATCTCTTTGTGTGAAGAGTTCCTTGGCCTCCAATCTAAACCTGTTTGTGGCACCACTAAAATCGAACAAGGATTTGGGGAATTTTCCACTTTAATAACAAGATGCTCAGTTGAGGGTAAGATAGTGTTCAGTGCTGTGAAAGTGATCCACCCACGTATCTCGAGGCAGTGTTTGCAGGAGCTTACAACAACACATAAAGTGAAGAAAGCAGACATCGTCCACCTTCTTCTTGCTACAGATGAGCTTTATGTGAGCACACAAGGAAAAGACAATCTAATGCAAGATGTTTGCAACATTCTGGTGAAGAAATACCATACACCAGAGGAATCTAAATTCACTCCGCTCATTCAAGACATTATAAAAGAAACACCTGGACTGGAAGAGACAGTGTTGAAAAGTGCCTCAAAAAGATTTGAGAAAGATGCCACAGTCTCTCAGCTACTGGCCAGGTACTATTATCTGAAAAAGAAGGATTTCTCAGAGGCAAAATTTTGGGCGGAGAAAGCAAAGGCTCTTTTCAAGGACAGCTCCAATATTGCAGACACATCAGCACAAGTAATGAAGCATGAGCTCAATAATTTCATTGTAAACCTCAACGGAGAGCTCATCAGTCCAGACAAATTGAGAACGTTTCTAGAAATGGCTGAGTCCACAATAGATGCATTCAAAGAAACACAGAACCTTGCAAAACAGGAGTCACTTCAACGGATAAGTATCAAAACTGACAACTCCCATTTCAACACTTTAGGGTACCTAGGAGAAATTCAGGTTGAATCGTTTATCACTAATGTACTGGAAAAGATCCCTGTGTTTTCTTCTGACAGCAATCGCCAAGAAATTATGAGACAGGTTCTCTCTGGAGATATTCAGCTTGACCGGGTAGAAAGAGAAGATCCATGGAAGCACAGAAACAGACCCTACTATGTCATTCTACAGAAGTTTGAGTATTTACTTTACACCCTCAAACACAGAATGAAGGCAAACTTCGACTTCCTTGACAGTCTACATGTGAATCTTGGCTCCAGATTTGGAATGAAAGACAACCGTGACCAACTGTTCCAGAATGAGCTTTTCAGGTGTTTCAAACAGTATGCAAAGATTTTCTGCAAGTCAGATTCTGAATCTCATTTGAAGAATAAGACCTTGCATATTGGGCTGAAACTTCTCCAAACAAGACAGTCCCTCGAAAAGGAAAAAGTTGACACCCATTGTGGAATTCTCAACTGTCTTTCAAAAGGTACTTCAGCTGAGATGATGGAGATGATTGCCAGACAGTATAGTTTTGTTTGTAAGCATGATGGATCTCCAACAGAGAGAGTCAACCTTATCTATGTCCATGTTGTGCTGAGTTGTATTAAACCAGACTCACAACAATTACAGCCATATCCTGCACTGACAAGTCTCCTTCTTGGTGTTCTGCGTGAGGAAATTCATTTGGCAGACAGTTTAGCACTTCACTTCATTGCAATTGTTCTGTTGTGGCCACAATCATCCAGTCCAGTTTGCAAGGATTTTCAAAGTTATATCTCACAGATGAAGACCTCTTATAATGCGCTGATGAAAGAGGTATACAATGGCAAGAGTCCAATCATCCACTTCCTTTTGGGCAAGAAGCAGGGCTATGAGCGACTGGTTCACGTCGGCAAAATCAAAAAGGGCCTCAAGGCAGGACAGAAACAGCTCATCTCTTTGTGGAGAAGTGGCAAAATATGGAAGGAGGAAACCATGTTGGAGCTCCTTTGTCGGGTCACAGGGGAAGTGACGACATCTAGAGATTGCATTCTGGCCGACACATGTTTCCTAGATCTGAGGGTCGAAGTCTCTCCCATGTATCCAAGTCAGATTAGTGGGCTTGCAGAGGGGTCGAAGGTGTCATTTTTCATTGGTTTTTCCATTAAAGGCCCTCTTGCATTTGACATTGAGCTTCTGTAAACTCCCATCTGCTCTTAAATGAATAGAATTCAGTTGCATTACAGTTTCATCAAAACCTAAGACGCTTTTGTTAGGTTTTGGGTTTGCATGTGTAGATTAAAGGTACTATCTCATTGGGTGCAGGGTCAGCAGCCTTCCCCTTATCCCTAGCCTTGCCTCACCTTTCTTGACCTTGGGTGGCTTGGTGCCACTGTAGGTTGCAGCTGTGTCAATGTGTGCTAGAAAATGACAGGGTTGCACGTCTCACACATAAAACGCCTTGTCATTTTAGTCTCCAAACAGTCACAATTTAGTCTCATAGGTCCCTGACCTCTCACAAAGTTTTCTAACATTTCTTGCACTTTCCGACTCTTGGAACCTCAGTTGAGAAGGTTTTGAAATGGGATTGGCAAGTCTGCGACTATTCTGTGAGAAGATTTGTCACACAATTTTTTTTTGAACATTTTCAAAATTCCTGCAACACAAGAGCAAGAGGATATCATAAACTCCTCGCAAATGTTTAGAGAGTCTTTGAAAACTCATTTGCAAATGCCGCTCTCCAACTAATCTCAATTCTGGAAGATTTCCTTATTTTATCAATTAATATTACATTGTGTTTCTATTATTATGTTTTGAGACACAGAATATCATGTTTCTTCCTTAGACTATCAAGGTCAGTTCTGGGAGACAGCTAGTCTCCGTACTCCCACAGAACATATTATCTTTGTTTGTTTCAAGGTATAAAATCTGCCCACACTGTTTTGTCGGTAACTATTTCTGCCAAACTGCTGCATGAAATCTTTCTCTTGATCAAGAATAAATACCCAGAAAGGCATCTTTGATGCTACACTTCTATTTATTAACCAGATCAACAAGGTACATTTATTAATATAAGGAAAATCCACGACATAAGCTGTCGCAACCCAGTGACATACAGACTTAACAGTCAGTCCTGCTGTACAGCAACTATGGGAGATGGACATGTATCATGTATCTTTTCTTTTGATGGTGGTGGGTAAACAGTTTCTATGGACTTATACCATTGTTACTATATTTCAAAATATTAAGTTTTTCTTAATAAGACTTAATATCATGTACAACCTTTCAGTCAAACTGCCTAAGAAGGTCTTTTATGTTGTATCTGACAAGTTATTGTACATTTGACACATTTTTGAATTTGAAGAATCGCTTTATTATGAATTTATCGCTTTTAAAATTTATTTTTTGTATGATATTGATAGTGATTGTTAACCTTGATGGTACATGACGTGAAGCATAATATAAAATAGATTTTACTTACATTCTTGCAGTATTTTGTGTTTTAAGAAGTTGTGTTCTTTTTGTATTACATGGTAAAAAACTAATGGCCATATATAACTTTTAAATGACACCTGATTCAAAATGATGCAATATTTACAATGTAACTCATAAATTACTTCACACATGAGGATCATTCTGATTAAATGAAAACTGAAGAGATTTCTAAGTCATGAACCTGATTTTTACTGCTGTTTGGATTGTCTATGTACAGATATGATAGAGTGAGCTGTTTTTTAGTGATATACAGGCATGAAGTGAAACATGACTGATATGATGAAGATGTTTTTAATCTCTCTCTCTTCCTCTCTAAAGCAAACACACTGAAGTTGTGGTCCTTAAACATAAATGTATCCTGTATGGTGTGAAATCATTGTGAGTTTGTATTCCATGATAGACGAACATTGCCACAACGGTACTGTTTACATTGTTATTCGGGATGTCACTTTTAATCGTGATTAACTGCATTTAGATGACAGGACAGCTCACTTCTTCTGAATCACATCACACTAATAAGTGTTTTAGTGCATTTAATCGCACTTCAATGGCATAGTGCGATTAATTGTTATTGCCATTAACTCTACATAGCTCTCTATGTGAAGCCTATGACAAAAATTGTGATTAATTGCGATTAAATGATTAACTCACCCGATGTGATTAATCGCGATTCAAGTGGCACCACTAAATTTTATTTATCTACTGTTCCACATTTAGCTTTTAGGTGCTTGTTTTAATATCTTTTAAAATCTTTTTAAAATATTTTGTTTTTGATATATATTTTTAGGTAGTTATTTATGCTTCTTCAGTGAGTCTGTTTCGTTGTGTAACTGTTTTCTGTGATGTTTTATACTGTGATGAGCTGCTTCATCAGTTGCCCCGAGAGGAATAAATAAAGTTGGATTGAACTGGGCCATGAACGACACTGTAAAATATAACCTTGGAATAAATTGAAAATATTGAGTCACCCTAATCCACAAATTTACAAGGAAAAAGTCGCAAATTTAAGAGAAAAACTTGTAAGTGTACAGTAAAAAAAAGCTGAAAGTTTTTAAGAAAGTTCTAAATTTACAAGAAAAATCTTGCAAATTTATGGGAAAAACTCACAAATTTACATGAAAATGCAAATTTACAAGGAAAAAAAGTAAAATTTATGAGGAAAAAGTTGCAAGATTGCAGTGAAAAGGTGGCAAATTTATGGGAAAGTTCCAGAATTGCAAGGGGAAAAAAATCACAATTTTAGAAGAAAAACAAACAAATTTAGCCAGTTTAGGAAGCCTGGGTTCAGACCGCCAAGGTCTCCGCCTTTGACTGCCACCTGATCCACATAGCACCGGACCCCCATGATCCCTCCTGCAGGTGGTGAGCCCACTGGAGGGCGGACCCATGTAACTCCTTCGGGCTGAGCCCGGCCAGGTCCCATGGGCGGAAACCCGGCCACCAGATGCTAGCCATCGAGCCCCTCCCCCAGGCCTGGCTCCAGGGTGAGGCCCCGGTAACCCCATACCGGGCGGGGTACACTGAATCCTTGTTCTAGAGTCTGTTGGATCGTTCTTAGTCTGGCCCTTCGCCCAGGACCAGTTTGTCTTGGGTAACCCTACCAGAGGCAAATTGCCCCGGACAACATAGCTCCTGGGATCACTAGGGCATGCAAACCCCCCACCACGATAAGGTGACGATCCATGAGGGGATTTCTAGGTGCAGCCAGGGAACAGAGGGTGTCATGCTTGGTGACCACAGGATCTCATCTCTGTTGTTTGCAGATGATGTTGTCCTGTTGGCTTCATCCAGCAATGACCTACAGTTCTTGCTAGGACTGTTTGCCGCTGAGTGTGAAGCGGCTGGGATGAGAATCAGTACCTCCAAGTCCGAGTTCATGGTCCTCAGCCGGAAAAAGGTGCATTGTCCTCTCCAGGTAGGGGACAGGCTCCTGCCCCATGTGGAGGAGTTTAAGTGTCTTTTTTTTTTTTTTTTTTTTGTCTTGGGGTCTTATTCACGAGTGAGGGGAGAATGGAACGAGAGACTGACAGATGGATCGGAGCAGCATCTGCAGTGAGACAGACGTTGTACCGGTCTGTTGTGGTGAAGAGGGAGCTTAGTGCTAAGGCAAAGCTGTCGATTTACCAGTCAATCTACGTTCCTACCCTCACCTATGGTCACAAGCTTTGGGTAATGACCGAAAGGACGAGATCGCGGATACAAGCGGCTGAAATGAGCTTTCTTCGTAGGATCACTGGACTCACCCTCAGAGATAGGGTGGGGAGCTCAGTCATCCGGGAGAGGCTCATAGTAGAACTGCTGCTCCTCCACACTGAAAGGAGCCAGTTGAGGTGGCTTGGGAATCTGATCAGGATGCCTCCTGGACGCCTCCCACTTGAGGTGTTTTGGGCACGTCCCTCTGGGAGGAGACACCTGGGCAGACCCAGGACTTGCTGGAGAGACTATGTCTCCCAGCTGGTCTGGGAACGCCTTGGTATCCTCTCTGAAGAGCTGGAGCAGGTGGCTGGGGAGAGGGAAGACTGGGCTTCTCTGCTTGAACTGCTGCCTCCACGACCCGGACCTCTGGAAAAGCGGTAGAAGATGGATGGATGGGCAAACAAATTTAGGAGAAAGTTTCAAATTTTAAGAAAAATGTATCAAATTAAGGGTAAACGTCACAAATTTACAAGAAAACAACAAATTTATGAGAAAATAAGTTGAAAATTGATAAACAGGTAAAGCCCATGTGGGCAAACACAGATGGAGCCAACATGGAATCCATGGACAAACCCAGGTGGACCCAGAAGACAGTCCTGTGATAAAATCCCCCCATGTGTGACCAGCCTTACCATGTTTTCTGGACTGTTTTCTAATACATTCAGTACTTTCCCCCTGGTTCATCATACATAACTTTATTTTTTAGGAACTTTAATGTTTTGATTTCTTTCTATGTGAGCACTTCTTGAAGTCTGGTGTACAGTCGGCTGCTTATTTCTTTCGGCAAAATGCATCTCTTTAAACAGAAGGTTATAGAGCCCTGCTGAAGAGAAAATAATGTATATCAACATTGCGCACCAGATGGCGCCTCTTATGCGGAAATAAACAGCATCACATCCATGAGAAAAATCCACAAGAACGAGTGTTATGTTCTCTGGCAACGTCACACGTTGCAGATTGATTTTTGAGGTAAAAATTTGAAATTAGTGGATAACCGGAGTGGTGGCCTTGACCATAGAGCATCTGCCCCACAACCGGGAGGTCGTGGGTTCAAGCCCTGGATACATCATACCAAAGACCATATAAAAATGGTATTTCCTGCCTTCTAGCTTGGTGCTCAGCATAATAGAATGGGGGAAGGAAAATTGTCTGTGGCAGCAACCTCTCTGATTCTAGATGTGATTGACACTGTAGATAGGAGAAATGTAATTTTGTTCTACTGTACATGATGGACTGGATGACAATAAAGTTGGCTTCTTCTTCTTCTACTCCTTGGTTTAAAGATGATGTTCTGAAAGGCTCAAACTGAATCTTTGTGTTTTTATTTTGCAGTGATTTAATACAAACTGGGCAGAACTCAACTTTGCATTTTTCATTTAAGTGCTTTTCTAATCTCAGTGTCTGCTCAAAGTGCTTTTAACAATTTGCTTCAGTACATCAGACTTTTTGTAAAGAAAATACCAAGTACTGAATGAATATTATCCATTTCAGAGTCACACCTGGGAATTTTAATTAATCATTTACACCTATCCATAATTGTTCTTTTTCTTCTTCTGATTCTTCTTATTTTCCTCTACTGAAAGTGCAATGGAAGAAAAAGCAGTAGTACGTAGAAAAATGAAATGTTAGTCTGATCAGGAATTCTCTCCTCTACTCAGAGACCAAAAATGAATTGACTGACACCTGATGACCCCTCCAGAGGTGAAACTGGGCTGTTTTCTGGGTCCCATGTGGATTCCATGTTGGCCCCATCTGTGTTTGCACACGTGGACTTCACAGGTTTACCTATTTTCAACTAATTTTCCTCATAAATTTACTATTTTCTTGTAAATTTTTGACCCTCCCCCCAATTTGATACATTTTTCTTCAAAATTTGAAACTTTCTCATAAACTTGCAATATTGTTTTAACTGTAAACTTGCAGCTTTTTCTCAGATTTGCAGTTTTTTTCTTGTAAATTTGCAACTTTTTCCCCTCATAAATTTGTTAGTTTTTCTTGTAAAATGGTAACTTTTTTCTTGCAAATATTTCCACCTTTTTTTTTTTACTGTAATCTTGCAATCTTTTCTCATAAATGTGGGACTTTTTTCTTTGTAAATTTGCTATTTTCTAGCAAATTTGTGAGTTTTTCTTGTAAATTTTGAACTTTTTTTTTACTGTAAACTTACATCTTTTTCTCATAAATGTTCATTTTATTTACTCATACATTTGCTTCTTTATTTTGTTAATTTGCGACTTTTTTCTTATAAATTTTTTCTCATAAATTTGTGACTTTTTTTTTTATTATTTTGTTATACATACGTCACCCTGAAAGAATGCATGACGTCACACGATCCAAACCCAATCTCGGGACCAAATTTTAAATCATCCGTCCGTCCTCTCATTCCTCTCCTCGTCAGAGCTCTGAAGTCTAATTGCTCTAATCAAGTCAAACTTTTACAAAAACAGGCTCATTAAAATTCCGGTCCGTGTGAGCGTGGCGCACCAGGGTGGACTCTGAGCAGCAGAGAGGCCACGGAGGCCTGGAGCTCCGCCATGGTGCAGCCTCACGGGGAGACGGTAGGGGGCGGCACCTCTACCCCCTAAAACCTTGACCTGAATCTGTGAGTTGATGCGGTTGACTTTGTCCGGTGGGATCTGCCGGCGACTGCTGCAGCCGTAAAATGTCAGACGCCGTTGTGCTTCTCAGGCCTTGCAGTGTTTCCCTCCATCACTGCAGATAAAATCAGCTCCATCAAAATCCTGGTCTCCATGCATAAAGTTTATTCTGATGGAAATAAGCTGATTTTTTTTTTTTTTAAACTTAGAGGGCACGTGCGAGCACATACCTCCATATAGTCACAAAACTGGAAACTATATGCTATTAATAAATTGTATATATTTCACCAACCACTTTTTGGTTCGCCGGATAGTGAACACTAGCAAGTGTTTAGGACCCTTAAAATTTATGACATTTTCCTTATAAATTCATGATTATTTAAGTTTTAATAGTTTGTTTTTTTCTTGCTAATTTGCAACTTTTTATGATAAATTTGTGCCTTTGTTAACATAAATTTGCAGTTTTTCAGATAATTTTTTGACTTTTTTCCTCACAAAATTGCAACTTTTTCATGTATATTTTTCAGTATTTTTGAAAAAACAAAACAATTTTCAAATCCAAGGTGAGAAGAATTAAAAACCTGTATGATTAAAACAGGTTTTAAAGAATTAAAACAGGTTAATACAGGTTTTATTTAATACAGGTTTATTTATACAGGTGTATTTATTAATACAGGTTTAAAGAATTAAACCTGTATTGTAACTGAAGAAATAAAACTGTACTACTTTCTCAAGTAGTACAGGTTTTACTTCAAAAACTCAGGAAAGAGCAAAGTTTGATGTACAACTTCAGTAGCGCAACACGTCCGGGGTCTCCGTTGTCAATACTTTGCGCTTCATAATGCTCCACACATTTTTCAATGGGAGACAGGTCTGGACTGTAGGCTGACCAGTCTAAGACCCACACTCTTATTATGAAGCCACACTATTGTAGCACTTGCAGAATGTAGCTTGGCATTGTCTTGTTGAAATAAGCAGGGACGTCCCTGAAAAAGACGCTGCTCAGATGGCAGCACATGTTGCTCCAAAACATGCATTTACCATTCAGCATGAATGGTGCCTTCACAGATGTGCAAGTTACCCATGCCACGGGCACTAACACACCCCCATACCATCACAGATGCTGGCTTTTGAACTTTGTACTCATTACAATCTAGATGGTCCTTTTCCTCTTTGATGGAGGATACTGTAGATGAGAGAGACAGGTGACTCTCGTTAAAAATGAGGCCTAAGTTTATTTACAAAAGGTATTTATTCTAGAAATGCGGAAACCTTTCTTGACAATAATTAGGCCCATAAAAGTGGTCAACTTAACAAAACCAAACTAAGGCCCCAACTAAGAGAACTGAGCAACATAAACTGACTACCAAATGACACATATATAGAGGTTGATCAGACCACTGAGACACACTTGGGAGATAAACTAAACATAACTAAGGGAAAACTAGACAGAGAATAAACATTGATATATGGTCAGTTCTAGTTGATTATCAACTAAAGAAAAGCAATTAAGCAATATTATAGACCTAATTAAAAAACTAAAGCAACTGAAAAACTTAATGTTGCCTTCAGCCCTAAACAATCAAGCAATTATCACAGCTCTGCTATTTAAGCAGACATGAATTCACCTATAAACAAATTAAAAAACAAACATCCTCATTTCACCCTCTGATTTCTCCTGTGCTCTTAAAACTTGGTCCTGCCACAATAACGCCAAAATGAAAAAAGCAGGTCGAGGGTAGTAAAAAACAAACTGCAAAGTTCTTAAAAACCAGGTGAAGAGTCACAGGCGTAATCATAGGGGAAAACTTTAAAAAGTAGCTCAAAGGAATTTATTTACATAAATAGATACACAGATGCTCACTTAAATAAAAAGGCCTAACCTAAACCTAAGAAATAATATAAGTTAAAATAATTTCAATCGAATAAAATACTAACTAAAAAAACCCACAGCCAAAAAACTAAAATGCCGGCTAATAACAAATAAAAAGTCCATAAAAGCTTAGGAGGAGGATCCCATTCTTCCAGACCATACTACCATCTGCCACCATGACAACCGACATCCCTCAGGAAACCTGTACAGGGGGGGGAAGACACTGACCGCCATCATAGTGCCTTCGAATGGCTGGATCTGCAGACATTAAGTCCAACCCCTCCTCCCCTCCCCCCGCGACCCATCTCAGTTTGCATACACGTCAAACAGATCCACAGAAGACGCCCAATCTCCTGCAGCTCTCCATCCCAGCCCTCACCCCACCTGGACTCAAAGAACCTCCATATGGAAAATTGCTGATCTTGCACTTCAGTTCAGCATTCAACACAATCATCCCCCAGCACCTAACACAAAAACTCAGACACTTGGGACTCAAAACCTCTCTCTGTAACTGGGTGCTGGATTTTCTCACAGGGAGGCCACAGAACATGTGGGTTGGCAGCAACACCTCCAAGACCATCACATTGAGCACAGGAGCCCCATGAGGGTGCGTGCTCAGCCTGCTGCTCTTCACCCTGCTGACCCATGACTGTGTACCAGCCTACAACACCAACCACATCATCAAGTTTGCAGATGACATGATGGTGGTGGGCCTCATCACCAACAATGAGGAGGCCAACTACAGAAATGAGGTGAGCCAACTGGTCCAGTGGTGTAAAGATAATAATCTCTTCCTGAACGTGGGAAAAACCAAGGAGATTGTGGTTGAATTCAGGAGGGGACCACACAGCATCCCCCTCTGATCATCGATGGAGCAGCTGTGTAGAAGGTGAGCAGCACCAAATTCCTGGAGGTGCACATCTCTGAGGACCTCTCCTGGTCCAACAACACCACATCACTGGCCAAGAAGGCTCAAACTCACCTCCATTTCCTCCGCAAACTGAGAAGCGCACGAGTCCCACCTCCCATCATGTACTTATTCTACCAGGGCACCACTGAGAGCATCCTCACCAGCTGCATCACAGTGTAGTATGGAAGCTGCACCGCCTCCTGCCAGAAGACACTACAACGCTCAGTGAAAGCTGCCAGCAAGCTCATCGGTGCCCCTCTGCCCCCTCCCCCCCGCCAGATGTCTACCTCACCCACAGAGCCATCAACATAGCACGTGACACCTCCCACCCCTCACACTCTGTCTTCAGCTCCCTGCCCTCGGGAAAAAGGTACTGGAGCCTCCAGACCCGCTCCACAAGACTGCTAAACAGCTTTGTTCACCAGGCCATCAGGACCCTGAACTCTGTCCACTCCCCCCGACCCCCACTCCTGGACCGTAACACACTCACTTGCACAATAACTACCTCAACTGTGTGCACAGAAAGACTGGCACACCTACAATAATACATCTGCTGCTGTATGTCTCTGCACTTTACTGCAACCATTTGCACAAATGCCATACCTGCTGCTGTCTGTTATTGCAATATTGATCATGTGCAGTCCAATCTGTCGCTGTCTGCACCTACAGCCGTGGACAAAATTGTTGGTACCCCTCTGTTAATGAAAGAAAAACCCACAATGGTCACAGAAATAACTTGAATCTGACAAAAGTGGTAATAAATAAAAATTCTATGAAAATTAACCAATGAAAATCAGACATTCATTCATTCATTCATTCATTCATCTTCTTCCGCTTAATCCTTTTCGGGTCACAAGGGGGCTGGAGCCTATCCCAGCATCTTTGGGCGAGAGGCAGGGTACACCCTGGACAGATTGCCAGTCCGTCGCAGGGCCAACACAGAGAGACAGACAACCATTCACTCTCACAGTCATACCTAAGGACAATTTAGAATCCCCAGTTTTGATGCCAATTAACCTAACTTGCATGTTTTTGGCATGTGGGAGGAAACCGGAGAAATCCCGGAGTAAACCCACACAGACACGGGGAGAACATGCAAACTCCACACAGATCACTGTTGGTTGGGGGCTGGGATCAAACCCAGAATCCCCTGGCCAAGGGTGAGTTGCTGGGCTGCCGCAGTGCTAACCACTCCACCACCGTGCCGCCCAAAATAAGACAATGCTTTTGAATTGTGGTTCAACAGAATTACTTTAAAAAACAAACTCATGAAACAGGCCTGGAAAAAAATAATGGTACCCCTAGAAAAGATTGAAAATAATGTGACCATAGGGACATGTTCAACCAATATGTGTCCTCTAATTAACATCACAGGTGTCTACAAACTTGTAATCAGTCAGTCGGCCTATTTAAAGGGTGACAAGTAGTCACTGTGCTGTTTAGTGACATGTTGTGTACCACACTAAACATGGACCAGAGGAAGCAAAGAAGAGAGTTGTCTCAGGAGATTAGAAAGAAAATTATAGACAAGCATGTTAAAGGTAAAGGCTATAAGACCATCTCCAAGCAGCTTGATGTTCCTGTGACTACAGTTGCACACATTATTCAGAAATTTAAGATCCATGGGACTGTAGCCAACCTCCCTGGACGTGGCCGTAGGAGGAGACGGATAATACGAATGGTAACAAAAGAGCCCAGAACAACCTCTAAACACATTCATGGTGAAATCCAAGGTCAAGGTACATCAGTGTCAGATCGCACCATCCGTCGTGATTTGAGCCAAAGTGGACTTCATGGGAGACAACCAAGGAGGACACCACTGTTGAAAACAAATGATAAAAAAGCCAGACTGGAATTTGCCAAACTGCATGTTGACAAGCCACAAAGCTTCTGGGAGAATGTCCTATGGACAGACGAGAGAAAACTGGAACTTTTTGGCAAGGCACATCAGCTCTTTGTTCACAGACGCAAAAATGAAGCATACCAAGAAAAGAACACTGTCCCTACTGTGAAACATGGAGGAGGTTCTGTTATGTTGTGGGGCTGCTTTGCTGCATCTGGCACAGGGTGTCTTGAATCTGTGCAGGGTACAATGAAATCTCAAGACTATCAAGGTATTCTAGAGAGAAATGTGCTACCCAGTGTCAGACAGCTTGGTCTCAGTTGCAGGTCATGGGTCTTGCAACAGGATAATGACCCAAAACACAGCTAAAAACACCCAAGAATGGCTAAGAGCGAAACATTGGACTATTCTAAAGTGACCTTCTATGAGCCCTGATCTAAATCCTATTGAACATCTGTGGAAGGAGCTGAAACATGCCGTCTGGAGAAGGCACCCTTCAAACCTGAGATAACTGGAGCAGTTTGCTCATGAGGAGTGGGCCAAAATACCTGCTGAGAGGTGCAGAAGTTTCATTGACAGTTAGAGAAATCGTTTGATTGCAGTGATTGCCTCAAAAGGTTGTGCAACAAAATATTAAGGGTCCCACTGCAGCAGCATGATAAAAAATAATAAGCAGCGATGCTGTAGGTTTTAAGGAAGTTTATTATCATACCGCCGTCACGGGCTCCGCTCCCGGCGCCGTGCATGTGCGCCGGGAGCGAGCCCAAATGGCTCTCAGAGAAGGAGGACACAATGTCTGTGTCCAGCAGCAGCAGTTGCAGAAGTGGGAATGAGAGAGAGTTTGCGTTACAGAGTTGCAGCATATATACTCGACTACAACAATACATCAAGGGGCATACCCCAGCAGTTGGTATGATCAAAGAGATAACAGAACAGGCATAAGACATTTGCATTTGAGAGACATATTGATCTCAGTCCCTAGGTCACAGTGAGGACAGGACTCATGAGCACAATGCATGAAAGGCAACATTAACATCACATAAGTGAGCCAGACGAAACGAGTCTGCCTGTAGACATTAATACACATTTCACTGTTCTGTTATTTGCTCTAGCCGAGCGCTGTGTTTGACCAGTCTGTTTGTGGGGGTTTACAACAAAGCACATCTACATATTGATTCATACATGTGTAATGACAATAAAGTTGAATCTCATCTCATCTCTCATCATCTCAGCCTCTAGGTCACAGTGAGGACAGGACGCATGAACACTATACATGAATGGCACATTACATCACAATACATGCGTGGCACATTGCATCACGATACATGAATGGCACATTACATCTCAGTAGTGCAGCGGGAAAAACCGAGACAAGAGAGCTGAGTGTCCTGTGTGTTGTAGGGGGGTTGAATCAACCCGCTACACTGCTCCCCCCCAGAGGGCACGGTAGGGGACCGTGACCTCGATGTTGCAGTTTGGGCAGCGAGCAGGGAAAAGCTCTGTGCAGGAGGAGGGGGAGGTGGGGTAGCACATGCTGACCGGGTGCGGGAAAATCGTTCGAGTCGTGCCAAAAGTGTTTGCTGCTCCGCGATGTCCCGTCTGAACATGCAGAGATCAGAAGAAGAAAAATTTGTCTCTGACTCCTCCCGTGGCCATGAAGAAAAGCAGGAGCGGCTGTAAGAAAAAAAAAGAAACAAAAGCAGAGGGACTGGCGTGTTGGCTTTAGGTGCAGGAGCAACCCCAAAGCCCCCCGGGAACAGCTGACGGCTGAATTCCCCTTGTGTGCCGTGGCTAAGACCATAAAATCCAGTGAACAAGCTGTGGGCCTCAGGTGTACAAGCAAGCCTGAAGGGCCAGTATGCAGCAGAAGGAAGGCGGTCAGTGAAGCCATTATTGCCCCGTGCGTGGTGTGCCGTCCTCGTAACTCCCCGGTGCGCGCGCGGGGGTTCCGTGCTTGGGTGGGCCGCTGGAGTGACGAGTCAGGGTGCAGAAACTTGGTGGAGATTGGCGCAGACGGCGCCGATAAAATCCAGGTTGATCTGTGGCTGCAGATTGGCCATGGTGCGTTGGAGCGGTGAGAGGAAATAGACGATCTTTTGTCCCTCAGGCTCGTGCAGATGCGTTGGAGCGGTGGGAGGGAATAGACGATCTCTGTTCCTCAGGCTCGGGTAGATGAGATGGATTGCTGAGAGGGGGGAGTAGCGGTGAGAGGGAGAAAACGTTCTGTGTCCCTCGGCTGGTCCAGCATGGACGTCCCGATCTCAGGCAAGGGTCGCGCCATGACGTTTTCTGCAGATTTTCCTGGTTGTGGGTGATGTCCGGGGAACGGTTCGCCTGTGTTGGCTCCGCGTCGAGGTCTCCCTGAAGCCGAAGGGAGGGCAGCTCGTCAGGCTGCTGTGTTCGCTGGCAGCGTGTTTTTTTCAGCCTCGGTTCGCCAGCGTGGCCGTCCAAATCAGAAGGCTGCGTCGCACCAAGCGTGTGCGTCTTCAAGGGGTCACCAGTGCAGCGGCATGATAAAAAATAATAAGCGACGATGCTGTAGGTTTTAAGGAAGTTTATTATCATACCGCCGTCACGGTCTCCGCTCCTGGCGCCGTGCATGCGCGCCGGGAGCGAGCCCAAACGGCTCTCAGAGAAGGAGGACACAATGTCTGTGTCCAGCAGCAGCAGTTGCAGAAGTGGGAATGAGAGAGAGTTTGCGTTACAGAGTTGCAGCATATATACTCGACTACAACAATACATCAAGGGGCATACCCCAGCAGTTGGTATGATCAAAGAGATAACAGAACAGGCATAAGACATTTGCATTTGAGAGACATATTGATCTCAGTCCCTAGGTCACAGTGAGGACAGGACTCATGAGCACAATGCATGAAAGGCAACATTAACATCACAGAAGTGAGCCAGACGAAACGAGTCTGCCTGTAGACATTAATACACATTTCACTGTTCTGTTATTTGCTCTAGCCGAGCGCTGTGTTTGACCAGTCTGTTTGTGGGGGTTTACAACAAAGCACATCTACATATTGATCTCAGCCTCTAGGTCACAGTAAGGACAGGACGCATGAACACCATACATGAATGGCACATTACATCCCAATACATGCATGGCACATTGCATCATGATACATGAATGGCACATTACATCTCAGTAGTGCAGCGGGAAAAACTGAGACAAGAGAGCTGAGTGTCCTGTGTGTTGTGGGGGGGTTGAATCAACCTGCTACACCACCATTTTTGTCCAGGCCTGTTTCATGAATTTGTTTTTTTTAAATAATTCTGTTGAACCACAATTCAAAAGCATCGTCTGATTTTCATTGGTTAATTTTCATAGAATTTTTATTTATTACTGTGGCACACATATTTTGGATGCTCTGACTGCATATGTATAGCACAATGATTGAGATGCTTAAGACTGCATATGTATTTTGTAACCTCACGTCTTAGAAGGAACAATAAGTCTGGACCTCCTGGGGATAACAGTAGGAGGTGGAGGTACCTTTAGCAATGACTCTGAAAGGACTTCCTGACCTCCTGGGGTCAGGTGGAGGAAGAAGAGGCCTGGGGGAGAGGTATTGTCGATGGGGGGTTTAATGATAATGTGATTCTGTACTTTGATGTCCCAGGTATAAAAGTGGGGGATTGGAGTAGTTCGCTCTTTTTTCCTGTTTGAGAGATGGTTGGAGATGTGAGATGATCAATAAATCTGAATTGAGAAATAAATTCAGCCTCTTCATTTCACGCTCTCCACATTGGTGACCTGAAGACGTACAATGACCAGAGACAGTTCCCCCGAGCCAGACTCGCCAGGGACCGCTAGAGTAAGCGCGGTCTCAGTCAAGCTTCCAGAGTTCTGGCAGGACAACCCAGACTCGTGGTTCCTCCTGGCCGAAGCCCAGTTCGCACTCGGGGGAATAACAGCAGATGACACAAAATTCTACCATGTCATCGCCAAACTCAACAACCGCACAGCCCGACACGTGCGGAGCCTGGTGAAGCATCCGCCCGCTGGCGACAAATACAGCGGGTTGAAAGCTGCCCTCATCCAGCGTTTCACGCCCTCAGCCGAGGAGAGAGCTAAGAAGCTCCTAGCTCTGCACGACTTGGGAGGACGCACGCCTGTCGACCTGATGGAAGACATGCTGCAGCTGAGAGGCTCAGACAACGACGATTTCCTCTTCACGCAGATCTTCCTGAGAACCCTACCATCGCAGATGAGGGCGATCCTGGCAGGCTCTCATTTTGTGACCCAGCGGGACTTCCGCGCGCTGGCCCAGGTGCAGCGGATCCTCAACTCCAGTGAGGAGCACACGGCCACCGCAGCAGCGGCAGATCTCGGCGCGGCGACTGGGAGCAGCGGGGGGCCAGAGGCGACGGAGGCGATCCCACCAACAATGGTGGCAGCGAAGTCCCGACGCAGTGGAGGAGGCGACTTCTGCTTTTACCATCGTCGTTTCGCAGAGAGGGCGCGCAAGTGTGTACCGCCGTGCCAGTTCAAGAGCTCGAGAAACGCCAGGACCGGGAGTCGCTAGCAGTGGCGACACTCGGCGAACGGAACAAGCTGCTCTACCTGACGGATGCGCGCTCTGGGAGGCACTTCCTCGTGAACATGGGCGCCCAAGTGAGTTTCATCACCCCAACCTACGCTGACCGGCTGGCAGGCCCCCGTGGTGACGGAGCAACAGCGGCGAACGGCTCGAGCATTAAGACCTTCGGTGAAAGGACTCTGCTTCTGTCCTTGCACGGCCGCACATATGAATGGACTTTTATTATAGCGGCGGTGAGTTTCAACATGTTAGGTGCCGATTTTCTGTGCTCACATGGGTTGTTAGTTGATCTTTCCAATAGACGCCTGGTTAATGCACTCTCCTTTTACTCCATTCCTTGTGCAGCTTGAGTGTCCCCGCCACCAGCACAGACCAACGTCGCCACAGCAGGCGGTAAGTTTCACACACTCCTCACTCAGTTTCCAGCACTCACAGTTCCCACTTTTTCGGCAACAGTTGCGAAACACGGGGTGGAGCACTTTATCACTACCACTGGCCCCTCCGTCTTTGCGAAAGCTCGGCGCTTGGATGCAGCTAAACTGTCCATAGCGCGCGAGGAGTTCGCCAACCTGGAAAGGTTAGGTATCATCCGGCGTTCAAAGAGCCCATGGGCCTCCCCACTGCATATGGTCCCTAAAGCTGACGGCTCGTGGAGACCTTGCGGTGATTTCCGCAGGTTAAACAACGCCACAGCGCATGACCGCTACCCAATCCCACATATTCAGGATTTTTCGGTGCATCTGGCGGGGGCGGGCATTTTTTCTAAAATAGACTTGGTCTGTGGTTATCATCAAGTCCCAGTGCGCGCTGAGGACATCCCCAAAACAGCGGTGATAACTCCGTTTGGACTTTTTGAGTTTTTACGCATGCCGTTTGGGCTTAAAGGCGCCGCACAAACCTTCCAGCGCATGATGGATGCGGTGTTGCGCGATCTCCCTTTTGTGTTAGTCTACCTGGACGACATTTTGGTAGCCAGCGCGTCCGAAGTAGAACACGAAAAACACCTCACGGAAGTTTTCCGGAGGTTGGGAGAGCACGGGTTAATAATCAACCCAGCTAAGTGCCAGTTTGGGGTGGCGCAGATCGACTTTTTGGGGCACCGCGTCTCCCCAGAGGGGGCAGTTCCGCTACCGGACAAAGTGCGCGCAGTGGCAGATTTTCCCCAGCCACAAACAGTCAAAGCACTACAGGAGTTTTTGGGAATGGTGAATTTTTATAACCGTTTCCTCCCCCGCGCAGTGCAGCTCATGCAACCATTATATGCCGCGCTTAGAAAACAAAAACCCTCCAATGCAATCGAGTGGTCCCCGGAGCGTGAGCGCGCATTCGCGGAGGTAAAAAAAGCCCTTGCAGACGCTGCGTTGTTGGCTCATCCAGTTCCAACGGCCCACATAGCGCTCACCACTGATGCGTCAGACGTGGCCATAGGGGCGGTAGTGGAGCAGCACATGGCCGGGGTTTGGCAGCCACTGACCTTTTTCAGCAGGTCCTTGCGCGAGGCCGAGCAAAAATACAGCGCGTTTGACAGGGAGCTGTTAGCGCTCCACTTAGCCATTCACCACTTCCAATTCTGGCTAGAAGGTCGGCGCTTCACCGCGTTTGTCGACCACAAACCGTTCACTTTTGCGATGGCCAAAATTTCAGAACCATGGTCGGGCCAGCAGCAGAGGCAGCTGGCCGCAATTTCGGAATTTACTACTGATATTCAACACGTAGCGGGTAAACTCAATGTAGTGGCAGACTGCCTCTCTCGCGCGGTAACCGCACCAGTCCGCGCAGAGGTAGATTATACTACCGCAGCTGCTGACCAAAGTAACAGCGCGGAAGCGCACGCGGCCCCAGTTCACGTGGGAATAGACTATGCAGCCATGGCAGCGGATCAGGGTAGCGATGCGGACGTAGTCGCGCTCCAGTCTGGACCAACAGGGTTAAGGCTGGAGAACAGGAGGCTGCAAAATGGTATGCCCCCCTTAATCTGCGATGTCTCTACTGGACGACTGCGTCCAGTAGTGCCAGCCGCATGGCGCCTCCGCGTTTTCGACTCGATTCACTCCCTGGCGCACCCAGGGGTGCGCGCATCTGTGAAAATGGTAGCAGAAAAGTTTGTTTGGCCGGGCCTGCGCAAGCACGTTGAAGAGTGGGCACGAGCCTGTATGGCTTGCCAGCGGGCCAAAATACACAAGCACACAAAAGCCCCCTTAGAGCCGTTTCACATCCCGGCCAAGAGGTTTGATCATGAGCATGTCGACCTCGTAGGCCCCCTACCGTCGTCGCAGGGGTACACACACCTTTTGACAATGGTGGATCGAACCACGCGTTGGCCGGAAGTGGTCCCACTGGCATCAATCACAGCTGCAGAGGTGGCCCGCACGTTTTTATCGGCTTGGATAGCGCATTTCGGGGTTCCGTCAGATATTACGTCCGACAGGGGACCTCAATTTGTGTCTGAGCTTTGGTCAGCGATGGCCCAGAGCTTAGGTGTGACAGTTCACCGCACCACCGCTTACCACCCCCAGGCTAATGGTTTATGCAAGTGGTTTCATAGATCATTGAAGGCAGCCCTCAGAGCGTCGCTTACGGATGCAAATTGGGTAAACAGACTACCATGGGTTTTATTAGGGTTGCGTTCTGCACCTAAAGAGGACTTAAAAGCCTCCCCAGCGGAGTTGGTTTTTGCACAACCTCTCCGGATGCCAGGAGAGTTTCTGCCAGATAATCCGGCGCCAGGGCGTTCCCCTGCTCAGTGGTCACTGATCGACACGGGAGCAGACATGCTTCCGGGCCCCGTTCACCACACCTTTCCACGTGTTTTTGTGCCCAAATCTTTAAAAAATGCCAAGTTTGTTTTTGTCAGGCACGAGGCTCAGCGCCCAGCCCTGCGTTCACCCTACAATGGCCCATATAGAGTGCTGGAAACAGGTGATAAGCATTTTGTGCTAGATTTGGGGGACAGGAGGGAAACAATTAGTATAGACAGACTTAAGCCTGCTTTTGTGATGGCCAACAAGACTGTGCGAGTGGCGAGGGCTCCTCGACGCGGCAGACTCCCCAGGGAGCACGCCCCAGACCCCCCGCAGGGATCAACTAACAGTTCTCATCCTCAGATAGCAGATTCACTGCAAGATGGCGCCGCAGGAGCTGCGAAGCCCGCCTACAGCAAGTTTGGAAGACGGTTGAAGCCCAGACAGCATATGGACTGATGTCGTGGTTTCATTATGTTGTGTGGACTATGTTGTATTGTTTCATCTTCGACGTTTGGGGGGGTTATGTGGCACACATATTTTGGATGCTCTGACTGCATATGTATAGCACAGTGATTGAGACGCTTAAGACTGCATATGTATTTTGTAACCTCACGTCTTAGAAGGAACAATAAGTCTGGACCTCCTGGGGATAACAGTAAGAGGTGGAGGTACCTTTAGCAATGACTCTGAAAGGACTTCCTGACCTCCTGGGGTCAGGTGGAGGAAGAAGAGGCCTGGGGGAGAGGTATTGTCGATGGGGGGTTGAATGACAATGTGATTCTGTACTTTGATGTCCCAGGTATAAAAGTGGGGGATTGGAGTAGTTCGCTCTTTTTTCCTGTTTGAGAGATGGTTGGAGATGTGAGATGATCAATAAATCTGAATTGAGAAATAAATTAAGCCTCTTCATTTCACGCTCTCCACAATTACCACTTTTGTCAGATTCAAGTTATTTCTGTGACCATTGTGGGTTTTTCTTTCATTAACAGAGGGGTACCAACAATTTTGTCCACGTGTGTACACTATCGCATTGAACTTGCAACTACGAGTATTACTGTTCTGCCTTTTTCTGTATACAGTATAGGATTGCTGGGTCTCATCATTTATCTTTATTTGCACTACGGGATGTCTGGGTTGTTGGTTTTTTTTGCCATTATTTGCACTATGGGTAGCATTACTGTACATAGACTGCTGCTGTTGTTTTTCCATCCTTATTCCTTTTTTTATATTGTGCACATGACTGAAGAAAAACGGCATTTCAATTCTCCTGTATGTCCTGTACATATAGTAGTATTGACAAATAAAATCTCGGAACACTTGCCAGCAGTACATCCAGATTTCTCATTGTCATCACCATCATCATAACGGGGTGCTACTATCTGGAAACCAGATACTTACAGTGAAGGCAGAGCTCCTCACTCTGCCTCTTGCTATCCTTTGCCTGCAGCACCCCAAATGCTCCACACAGAAGTGTCCTCCCCCAAATGCTGGCACCATGGTGGTCCTGGGCCATTACTGCTCCTCCACCTGTCATGCCCTCCTCCAGCCATTTTCTCCGAGACCAGCTGCCTCCTCTTGTTCAGTAGGCTCTCATCTGGCTGGCTGTCCTGGCAGGACTCTCCTCCGGCTGGGCACCTCCAAGCAGGCCCTTGTCCGGCAGGGCTCTCGTCAGGCAGGGCTCCTTCAAGCAGGCTCACTCGTCTGGCAGGGTCCCCATCCGAGGCCCTCTCCTCAGGCAGGGCTCTCCCTTCTTGTCTGCCAGTGCACCTCTTATATAGTGTGCAGCCACAGGTGCTGCACATCCCCAGTCAACGCAGGTGTCACTGATCAGTAATTAGGGGAAGCACAGGGTGGAAGTTGACATTTCCAATTTAAAAACAGACTGATTAAATATAATTCAATTCAATTCAATTCAACTTTATTTATATAGCGCCATTTCACAACAACAGTCATCTCATAGCACTATCAACTGTAGGGAGGACCCCCACAGTTGCAGAAAGACCCCAGCAATCAGGCGATCCCCTGTGAGCAAGCACTTGGCGACGGTGGAGAGGAAAAACTCCCTTTTAACAGGAAGAAACCTCCAGCAGAACCAGGCTCAGGGAGGGGCAGTCATCTGCTGCGACTGGCTGGGGGGTGAGGGGATAGAGAAGAAGAAAAGAACAGACATGTAGAGAGCAAACAGCACGATGGGGACTCAATCTATGGGAGAGAACAAACAAATGTTAATGACCAGCAAAAAAAAAATATTTCATAGAGAGTGAGGAAAGGAGTGAGGCCCAGTGCATTACTGGAGGTCCTCCGGCTGACTAAACCTATTAGCAGCATAACTAAGGGAGGGTTCAGAAAACACATGATCCCTCCCTAATTGTAGGCTATATCAAAAAGGTAGGTTTTAGCCCTATTCTTAAAAACAGAGATCGAGTCTGACTCCCGAATCCAGATTGGCAGCTGATTCCACAGGAGAGGAGCTTGATAACTGAAGGCTCTGCCTCCCATTGTACTTTTGGAGATTCTAGGTATTACAAGTAAACCTGCATTTTGGGAGCGTAGTGCTCTGTTAGGATGATACGGTAGTATCAGATCTTTTAAATAAAAAGGAGCCTGATTGTTTAGAGCTTTGTAAGTAAGAAGAAGGATTTTAAACTTAATTCTAAACTCTATGGGAAGCCAATGAAGGGAGGCCAGAACCGGAGAGATATGATCTCTCTTTCTAGTACCTGTTAAAACTCTTGCTGCAGCATTTTGGATCAGCTGAAGACTTTTTAAAGATGTTTTAGGACAACCTGATAATAAAGAATTACAATAATCTAATCTCGAGCTAACAAAAGCGTGGATCAGCTTCTCAGCATCACTCTGAGACAAGATGCTCCTAATCTTGGCAATATTACGCAAATGATAGAAGGCAGTCTTAGAAACAAATTTAATATGTGAATTGAAGGACAAATCCTGATCAAAAATAACTCCAAGGTTCCTCACAGAGCTATTAAGAGAAAGAGTAACTGCATCCAAACTGAAAGTTTGATTTGGAAAGGAATTTCTAAGGTTTTTTGGACCAACAAGAATGACTTCAGTCTTATCTGAATTTAATAGCAGGAAATTACAAGTCATCCAAACTTTGATTTCCTTAAGACAGGCTTCTAACTTGGCTAATTGATTAGTATCATCTGGCTTCATTGACAGGTATAATTGTGTGTCATCTGCATAACAGTGAAAATGTATACAGTGCTTTCTAATAATGTTGCCTAACGGAAGCATATATAAACTAAAAAGAGTAGGGCCAAGCACAGATCCCTGTGGAACTCCATGACTAAGCTTTGAGCTGAGAGAAAACTCATCATTTACATGAACAAACTGGAACCTATCAGATAAATAAGATCTAAACCACTGCAACGAAGTTCCATTAAGTCCAACATAGTGTTCTAATCTATCAAGTAGAATATTATGATCAATAGTATCAAAAGCTGCACTAAGATCTAAAAGGACAAGTACAGAAACTAGTCCATTATCAGATGTAATGAGGAGGTCGTTAGTGACCTTCGCTAAGGCTGTTTCAGTGCTATGATGGATTCTAAACCCAGATTGAAACTCCTCAAATAAACCATTTCCCTGCAGGTGGTCAAATAATTGCATAGCAACAACTCTTTCTAAGATTTTTGAAATGAAAGGGAGATTAGAGATTGGTCTATAGTTAGCTAAAGCTCCTGGATCTAGCGTTGGCTTTTTGAGTAAGGGTTTAATTACAGCCGTTTTAAAAGCCTGCGGTACATGGCCTAAAGTTAATGAAGAATTGATTATATGAAGAATAAAGCTACCAATAAGTGGGAAGACTTCTTTAAATAACCTGGTAGGAATAGGGTCTAAAAGACAAGTTGAAGGTTTGGATGAGGAAACTATTTTGTCTAACTCACAAAGGTCGATTGGAGTAAACTCATCAAGACAGACATCAATAGAAGGAGTTGTAGTAGTTACAGTATTTAAGTTAACTGTGGGAAGAATCTGATTGATTTTATCTCTGATGGATGAAATTTTATTATTGAAAAAGTTCATAAAGTCCTGACTAGTAAGCTCTAAGGGGATGCTAGGATTGACAGAGTCCTGACTCTTTGTCAACCTGGCTACAGTACTGAAAAGAAACCTGGGATTATTCTTGTTCTCTTCTATTAATGCAGAGTAATAACTCGTTCTAGCTTTTCTAAGAGATTTTTTATAAATTAAAAGATGATTTCTCCAAGCTAAATAGATTTCATCTAAATTAGTAGATGCATGTTGCATGTTGTGCAGTATAAAAACTGCACAACATGCTAACTATAAACATGCAACATGAACTTAAAAACCACATAAACCCCACAAAACAGTAAAATACTTCCGCCCCATGACAGCAGTGATGGTGAAACTGAAGCCTTGCGAAGCAATGAACAACTCTGAGACAACTGCTTTATGAATGACAGTGTTATGAAGCATTTAATAAAGAGTGCCATTTGCTGACTGAGTGTCAGAACTGCATCTGAGTGGAAGACCTGAAAAAGCCTCAATACTCTATGTCAGGGGCTGCACTACACTTTTTTGTCATCCATCATTTTAATTCACTTTAATTAGCTCACCCTCCACATAATCTGTCAAATGATAGGTTTCAGAATTTTTAGTCATTACTTGAAAAATTCTGTTGAAGGACAATTTTCAGTGAACAGAACCTCTGAGGTATATAGTATAAGATAAGATAAGCCTTTATTAGTCCCACAATGGGGAAATTCCAGGATTGCAACAGCACAGGAATAGCAACACTCAGAGCAATAATTTAGAAGATAAGAAAATAAGAGCAGTGAATATACATATGTACACATAAATATATAAATATACATACACACAGTGCGGAGCATTGTAGCTAGACGGAATAAACAGCACAACCGTCTATTTAGTTACCCTACATGGTATGAATATGTACCCATACATATTGTCACCCTCCATAGTGACTGATATTGTCCTAGTTGTATACTGGAGGGGACCATTTGTGCAAGTCTGTTGCGTCTTTTGCATTCAATACTATTAGGTCGTCACGTTTTTTTGCTATCTCTGCGAGCAGCCCTGCTTAGGTTATACAGTCTGACAGCCGTAGGTAGGAAGGACCTGTGAAACCTCTTGGTCTCGCACCTAGGATGATGTAGTCTACTGCTAAATGAGCTCCTCAGTGCGTTCAGTATGTCCTGCATGGGGTGGGACTCGGACTCCTGCAGAGATGACAGTTTAGCCACCATCCTTCTCTCTCCTATCTCCTCCACTGGGTCAAGGCGTTGCCCCAGGACAGAGCTAGCTTTCTTGATTAGTTTGTTCAGTCTCTTCCTATCGGCTGCTGTAATGCCACTGCCCCAGCAGACCACTCCAAAATAGTCAGGCAGATAAGGGCCAATTTTCATAAGAATCGTTCACTTCTGGATAGAAGCATAAAATTTGGCACAAATGTAGTCCAATAAGTCCTGTTTCATATAAGATTAA
This sequence comes from Pholidichthys leucotaenia, assembly GCA_020510985.1. Taxonomy (NCBI): domain Eukaryota; kingdom Metazoa; phylum Chordata; class Actinopteri; order Cichliformes; family Pholidichthyidae; genus Pholidichthys; species Pholidichthys leucotaenia. Next base: position 104,623,295 of record CM035841.1, on the reverse strand, counting down.
GACTCACTTCGGATCTGGCTTGGTACTTGCATTATTCAAGATGGCGTCCAAATATGGCTGCCAAAAAACACGTTTTTGCTTATAACTAGAAAATATGAGCTTTTAGGGCATAATAATGTATTGTTGACTAATATAAATGTGTACATTCCGCACATTTTGAGCCCAAAATCAAGTCTGTATGACAAACGGTTATTGAGATATGGCTTATTCAAGTAATCACAATAATGCAACTTCTTATGTTCATTTCAGGTACAGCAGTGGGAGTGTCAGTATTGAGATACAGGGATGTCCAGATGTTCGCCTTAGACTGCTACCATTATGCCAGATGGCTGCCCATCCATGTACGGGATATGCTTAACCTACATCAGACTCACCCTGATGTTTACTCGAACTTCATGGATAGAAATTTTGTTGTAAAAAAGTCAGATCATGCTTTCTCGATGATTGCTTTGGACCACTGTCATGAACAAGAGAATGCCAAGATCAAAGGCCAAGGGGGTGCTATAGGCCTCACTGAGGATCCTTTTGCCTTAAGAAGGTGGTTGGTTGCTGGCCCTGAAGTTGCTAGGGTTGTTAGTGAGCTAGAAGAATCTCTGTTGAAGCCCAAGGCAATGAATCTCAAGCATCATGATCAAATTCCAAGTGTCCAGGTTGCATTTGCAAAAAATGTTTGTAACCTAGTAGTTTCATTAGAGGACATGGGAAATCCCTTCAAAGAGACAAGCAATGACCTTGTTAGACTTGACACCAATGAAATAATGCCTCACCATGTTATTAATGCAGTGAAATCAGTGCATGAATTAGGCATTGCTCAGTATCAGGAGTTTGTTGATAACAGACTGAATAAGCGTACAGTTGCTTTAACTGACACAGTTTCAAGAAACAATCTACCTCTGTTTGGTACTTATGAAGTGACAAACAATGTTAGTCAATCTAAGGTGTCTGCTTTGAAATCTGATTGCAATCTTTTTGCTCGGCTCTATATTGCCTGTCAAACCCGTGATGGAAACATAGAGGAGTTTTTCAGACATGAAAACAATGCCCATCCTCCTTCACTATCTGCTCTAGGCAAATTGCGTCAAGGCAAGAAGTCAGATTTGCTTCAGTGCATTGGGGTATCACAAAATCAGTTGTTACCAGCTGTTACCATGAAGGTCTTTGATGGAGCAGCTGTTGTGAATATGCTTGCACCTGGTAAAGCAAAGACTTTCCAAGAGTATTCAAGGGGAGTTTTCTTGCCTTACATCATTGATCAGGCTAAAGATGTGAAACGTGTTGATGTAGTGTGGGACCGATATCTTGACTGCAGCCTCAAAAAGGCAACCAGAGTGTCTCGAGGCAAAGGTATCCGAAGAAGGGTGCTTCCTGACATTGTCATTCCCAGTAACTGGCAGACCTTTTTGCGCTGCACCGATAACAAAGCAGAGCTATTCCAATTCCTTGGTAGAGAACTGGCTTCTCTAGAAGTGGAAGGTGTCTTGTTTGTTTCAACTTCTGATGTGAATGTTGTGAGCAACAGACCAAGTGACATGGCTTCTGCTGGCATTGATCCAACTGATCATGAAGAAGCTGATACAAGGCTTATGTTGCATGTTGCCCATGGTGCAGCTCAAGGCCACAGGAGTGTATTGATAAGGACAGTTGACACAGATGTTGTTGTTCTAGCTGTTACATATGTAAATCAGCTGGACATTGACCTGTGGCTGGCGTTTGGTGTGGGAAAACATTTCACCTACATATCAGCAAACAGCTTGGCAGGTAGCCTTGGTCCTGACAAGTGCAAAGCCCTTCCCTTCTTCCATGCTTTCAGTGGCTCAGACACTACTTCCTCGTTTGCTGGCAGGGGCAAGAAGACTGCATTTGATGCTTGGGAAGTTTTTCCTGAAGTGACACCTGTATTCAGGAAACTGAGCTTCACTCCTGAAGTTATAACAGCAGAGGATGAAGCTGTTCTTGAACGGTACACGGTAATAATGTACAGTCGTACCTGCCCACTGTATCAGGTAAACAAAGCTCGTCAGACCCTTTTTGCACAAGGAACGCAGTCACTTGAAAATATTCCACTAACAAAGGCAGCATTAACAGAACATATCAAAAGAGCTGCTTATCAAGGTGGCTATGTGTGGGGTCAAGCACTGGATCCAGTGCAAAATCTACCAAGTCCTACACATTGGGGATGGACTGAAGCAAGGGAAGGCTTCGTCCCAAAGTGGACCACTCTCCTTGAAGCTTCCAAAGTATGTCAAGAGCTTGTGCACTGTGGTTGCAAGAAAGCTTGTAGGGGCTTGTGCAAGTGCAGCAGGGCAAATTTAAGCTGCACTTCTCTGTGTTATTGTGGTGGTGCATGTCACCAGGCAGAAGGTTAGCGGAGGTCTTCTCGATCACTTCACTCTGTTGATGCATGGGTTGTAATGAGGTTACACTCGATTACATAATATTTGGCATATCACTGACTGCGTTTTGTATTTTTAACTTTCTTGGGGTTTCTCATTATGCTATTATTGATCTTCGAATGTGATTCGAATGAACATATAACATAAATGTTCAATTACTATTGTTCAGCATTTGTATCTCTGTAACTTTTGATATGATTAAGATTATACAGTTTGCGACAATTTTCAAAATGTTATATCTCAAGAACCGTTTGTCATACAGACTTGATTTTGGGCTCAACATGTGCGGAATGTACATATTTATATTGGTCAACAATACATTATTATGCCCTAAAAGCTCACATTTTCTAGTTATAAGCAAAAACGTGTTTTTGGCGGCCATATTTGGACGCCATCTTGAATAATGCAAGTACCAAGCAAGATTCGAAGTGGGTCTTAATCTTATATGAAAGAGGACTTATTGGACTACATTTATGCCAAATTTCATGCTTCTATCCAGAAGTGAACAATTGTTTCACCTATCTGCCTGACTAAAAGTGATGGCTGATGCCACCACCGTGTCGTAGAATGTCTTCAAGAGCACCCCTTGTGTCTAGTAAATCAAGACCTTTACAGGTTCTTTTAGCTTAGACACCACATAAACAAAATACTTAAAAAGGAGGATTTGGAAAGGGCCCAGTCAGGTGTTCTGAAGGTTTTCTTAATGGCATATAAAGGGATCCCAGGGATCAGAATACCTTTCTAAAATATACCATGGTCTTCAGATTTAAAAGGAGACAACACATCATATATAAAAGAGAGATGGGAAAAAGAGGGGAATTTCACTTTACAACTGGAAATATGGGAAAAGCTAAATAAACAACAATGGAAAAGTACCTCATCCCTGCTGTGGAGAGAATTTGGATGGAAAAATTTGGTAAGGTTTTTCAGAACACCTGCACAAAACAAATTTACTCGTAAAGGGTTGAATTGTTGGCGCTTGTGTGGTGAAAAGACTGCAAATCATTTTCATGTGTTTTGGTCATGCCCAGTTATCCACCAATATTGGACCAATGTACAGACAATATTGGGGAAAATATTCAAAATAACAGTTCCCTTTTCTTTTGTAACTTTGTATTTGGGTTTACTACCGGAATCACTGGAAAGACGAGGAGAAAAATACTTATTCGGTGTTTTAATATTGGCAAGTAAAAAAGCTCTAACAAAAAAATGGATGTTGAAGGACTGTCCTACACCTGAAGATTGGATTAACGTGATTCAGGACATTTATTTAATGGAAAAGTTGACATTTGCACTGAGACAGGACATGGATGAGTTCTTGAACTTTTGGCAACCCTGGAACGCATATGTGTCTTCCATCAGATCTAATCTTGCACAAACACCATTTCAATAATGGCACCTCTCTTTGTTCCAACACTACTCAGATTCTCTTTTATTTTTCTGCTCTTTTGTTTGTTTGTTTTTTAATTTTTCTTTTCTTTCACTTAAAAAAAGGGTGTTGTAATAATTTTTTCCAATGTTGTCATAAAAAGGGGAATATGTGATGAAAATGTAAACAATGCAATGCTGTAATGACATGTATACCCTTTACAAAAAGTTAGATAAAAAAAAAAAAATCACCCCTTGTACACCAAAAGACCTGAGCCTCCTCAGTAGGAACAGCCTGCGCTGTCCCTTCTTGTAGAGTGCGTCAGTATTGTGTGACCAGTCTAGTTTATTGTTCAGATGAACACCCAGGTACTTGTAGGATCTCACCATCTCAGTGTCTGTTCCCTGGATGTTTACTGGTGCTGTGAGGGGTTGTCCTTGCCTGCGGCAGTCCACCACCAGCTCCTTAGTTTTCCTCGCGTTGATCTGGAGGCAGTTCCGATGGCACCAGTCCACGAAGTCCTGGATAAGTCCTCTGTACTCAGCTTCATCTCCGTTGGAGATGAGGCCGACGATTGCAGAGTTGTCAGAGAACTTCTGTAGATGGCAGTGTGTTGTGTTGTGTGAGAAGTCCGCAGTATAAAGGGTGAACAGGAAGGGAGCCAAAACCGTTCCCTGGGGGGCCCCCGTGCTACCGATGATCGTGTCGGACACACAGTCCTGGATTCTCACAAACTGTGGCCGGTTAGTGAGGTAGTCCAGGATCCATGACGACAGGTGCTGGTCCACCCCTGTGCACAGCAGCTTGTCCTTCAGGATCATCAGTTGGATGGTGTTGAAAGCACTGGAGAAGTCAAAGAACATGATCCTCATCGCATTCCCGGGCTTCTCCAGGTGGGACAGGGAACAGTGAAGGAGGAAGATCACTGCATCCTCCACCCCAATGCCATGCTGGTAGGCGAACTGGAGTGGATCCATCGCTGGTCCCACCAGGGGGCGAAGGTGAGCAAGGAGCAATCTCTCCAGGGTCTTCATCATGTGAGACGTCAGGGCCACTGGTCTGTAGCTGTTCAGGTCTTTGGGGTGGGAAGTCTTTGGTACAGTTATCACACAAGATGTTTTCCACAGCTGTGGTACCCTCCCCAGCTTCAGGCTCAGGTTGAAGATGTGCTCCACAATCCCACACAGCTCGTCTGCGCAGGACTTGAGGATCTTCACGCTGATGCCGTCTGGTCCCGAGGCCTTCCTTGCCTTGATCTTCCTCAGCTCCATCCTCACCTGGGTCTTAGTGAGGGTCAGGTTGGGGGGCTGTGTGCTGGGAGTGGGGGGGTGTTGGCGGAGTGGGGTGTGGACAGCAGGTCTCGATGACTTTAGAGGCAACAGTGGTTGGTGTGCAGTCAGTGGGGAGGGCGGTTGGTCAAACCTATTAAAAAACAGGTTCAGATTGTTCGCCCCCTCCCTGCCCCCCGTGGCCTGGGAGGAGGTACTCTGGAGCCCAGAGATGGTTTTAAGGTTTCTCCAGACCCCACCGATGTCGCTCTGTTGCAGCTTGTCCTCCATCTTCTCCCTGAAGCTGTCCTTGCCTTCTCTGATCTTCCTCCTCAGCTCCCTCTGTACGGACTTCAGCATCTCCCTGTTCCCCGACCTGAAGATCCTCCTATGTAGTGGGAGATGGGAAAATCTATGTTGTGGAACATCAGGGAACTTGCTGGTACTTCTGCAGCTGAGGAGTGTTATTAAATGGGGAGTGTTTAAAGATTTTTATTCAAAAATGAAGCATTTAAAAAGTGTGTGGTTTCAGTCTGCTCCTCTTGTGGCTTACTACCGCTCCAGCTTTGGAGAAGACCTGCTCACATAGCATTGATGTTGCTGGCATGTGGAGATACGTTTTTGCCATCTTGTAAAGGTTTGGGTATATGGTTTTGCGTGTTGCCCAGTAACAGAGTGGGTCTTCTCCTCTGGAGAGGTAGGGCTCAGAAAAATATCATTGACCTTCCACTGTGGCGTCGGCTATTGCACTTTGACAGTGCTGTGCTTCACCTAAACAAAAAGAAACACAAATGTAATTAGCAATATTTTATAATAAGGAAATGATGCTTAAAGTAATAACATAATGCAAACCAGCTCTGCTATCCAAAAGATCCCACAAGCTGTCTTCTGCTGAAGGCCCAGGTTCTTCCTCTGCTGCTGACTGATGGAAATGATAACATTTTAATACATGTGGCTAGAGAGGTTTGGAAAACACAATAATAATATGGAATAATAAATGGTTACCTGTTATGTTGATGGCATTGTTCTCGCTATCCTCATGGTCGACGTGCATTCAGCAGTCGATTTTGACGTGGCCTCTTGTGCATGTGTTTCATTGCCAAAAACCTAATGTTTTAAATCGTGGCTCCAAAAATGAGGTTGCTTCTTCATGTCCCTCCCTTACTATACTTACACACACACACACACACACACACACTCACATACACTCTCAAAAAAAATGACACTCTCTCAACCACGCAAACAGCTCTCCTATCTATCTATCTATCTATCTATCTATCTATCTATCTATCTATCCAGCTTCCTTCTAGTGTGTTTTGTGAATGAGTGTGTGCGTGTGTATCTCTGTGTAACATTTAGTAAATGTAATGTTTGTGTTTAACGTTACTGAACCAAATTCTAACTTGTATTAATTAAAATTAAATTAATTAATTAAATCCCCCTTATTGTCATTCAACCGTACAACCAATCATGTACAGTAGAACAAGATTGTGCTTTACCTATCTACAGTGTCAATCACACACACCCCAGTGCAGAATCAGAGGGCCGCTGCCATGCAAGGTGCCGCCACAGATTTCCCTCCTCCATTCCGTTATGAGCACCAAGCTGGACGGCAGGAAGTTCCACTTTTACATGGTCTTTGGCATGACCCGGCCAGGATTTGAACCCCTGCCTCCCGGGTGTGGGGCGGATGCTCTACCAACTGAGCCACCACTCCGGTAATATAATACTCTCTATATAATATAGAGTATTATACTCTATAATACTAATATAATACTCTTGTATAATACTCTTCCTCACTTATAGTCAAATAGCCAATGCAATAATGACAACAAATCTGCTCCTCAAAAAAACCCCAGTTTGAGTGGCGAATCAGACCCCTTTTACATCCTTGACGTACCACTGAAATGCCCAACCCTCTCAAACTTCCAGTGAGCCCTCAAGTCACGTGATGTGACCGACATAATGAGACTTTGCTCGCTGTACAAAATCATGTTGTTGTTTTTAATGCAGTGTGTTGTGAAGCTCCAGCTTACAACAGACTGAATGGATGTGACGATGGATGCACATCGTGACGTCATCACGCCGTGACTATATTAAGGGTCCAATGGCAGGAGACTGTCTCTTTAGCGCTCTGCCTCCGTGGCAGATATAGCCTGTGTTAGCTTAGCGTTAGCTTGTTTGCTATACACTGAAACACGTGTATCAAGAGTGTAATGTAATAAAGTTATTGTTTGCTACAACTCCTACCTCCACTGTCCTGTTTCCAGACATAACAACTGGCGATGAGGATGAGATACTGGTCTTCCGGAGGAAAAGTAACCATTTTCCTGAAAATGGACATGCATCTGGAAAGAGTGCATGTTATTCCCACGACTGTTCTGTTATGTTGTTATTAGGACGTATTATTGTGTGACAGGGGTGGTGGCTCCACCTTTCCGGTTCCGCCGCCACCTGGGCTATAAGAGGGCTGTAGGGAAGAGGGGTGGGTCTCTTGACCTCCTCTCAGCCTGACCGGCAGCGCCTTGCATTATACAAGTGAGTTCGACAATAAAGTCATGTACAGTTCAACATCCAGCCTTATCCTTGGTTCTCGTTTACCAACACAACATTTGGCGACAAGGGTAAAAGTATAATGGGGTTTATCTACTATTTCGGCTGTTTTTTGAGCTTCCTGGTGAGCCGCCAATCCCTTGGCCAAGGTGATTCACCATATTTTCAAAATTACTTGGGTGGCATTGAACCTTGGTAGTCTGGATGAAGTTGCAGGCACGGGCACTGTGTGTTCACACACTTGGGAACGGAAGGACAGCGTATCCTTAGTACCTTAGGCGACAGTGAGTAGCTTTGTTGAAGTGGGTTGAGCTAATGGCGTGACATTTCGTGCCCTGGAAAACGTCATCGCAGGAGATCAGTTTTCGGCAGCGCAGCCGGAGAACCGGTGAGGTCAGTGCATGCGGTATGTAGCAGACCTACGTCAGCTGTCCAAGAACTGTCAGTTTGGAGCATTAGAGGAAGAGATGGGTCTGCGACCTCTTGGCAGAACATACCTTTTTGCTCGGCGGCAAGGTAACAGCTCCTATGAACTGGGGTGAGTGACATTACCCATGGCCACTGTGTAGCTCAACACTGTGAGGGCGGCAGGACAAGCTATCACGGGAACTCGTGAAAGAGCGTAACACCGCCATTTTGAACTACAGTCGACAGTGCAAGCAGTGACCTGGACAGCACCAATGCTGTAAAAATAAGGTCTGCCCTTGGATCGCCCAGGTGTTTGGGTTGGTGGGTCCACCGAGCACCGTCATAAAGGTAGAGAGTGTCCGGCAAGAGGAAGACGCAGCAGCACGTGCAGATTTTTGCATCATTTCACCAGGGCATGTTACAGGTTTGAGCAAGGGAATCCAAGACACAAGGAGGATCTCCCCGCTTCACCCCTCATGGTTGTTCACAGTGTATCCCCAAGTGTCAACAACTGTATGGTGGAGCTGGACGGAGTAACAGTGTTGTTGCTGATTGACATGGGAGCGATGGGATCCATGTTAGATTGGGCAACTGTGAGGTGTTCCTTCTTACAGTATTGGGTTGGTGAAGAGTGGTCGGGCTGTGGTTTGTGGGCTTGGCCGATTCCGCGACCGATGGACAGAACTGTGTGGGACAAACCTTTGCCTAGTAATCTGGACAATGAGCAGGACCAATTTCACCCAGGGCCATCGCGGGAGGGTCCTGGAGCCAGCTCCCAAGTAACCCTAGTTGAGGGAACTGGGCGGCATGGTGGGACCCCTGTGACAGCAGGTGGCGCCAAGTGGAGGGCCCATTTTACTCCCGGATTTTGGCTGGAAGGAACCGGAGAGCAGGGGGTCACAACGGCGATGCTGGCAGCAGAAAAGGAAAGAACAGGGCAGCAAACCAGCTGTCACAGTGAAACGATGTGCCAACAGAGACACTGGAAGCCGAGTAGGGCCCCTCTGGGGTTGCGGACATGGCCCGACCCAGAGAGTTGGCCCGGTCGAGAGGTGTTTTCGGGAGCAAATGGCCAACGAAAAGGTGACACAGGGGCGGCTGCAAGTGGTGGTGTTGTTGGGAGGAGGCCTGCCTCCACCTTCAGATGGCTCGTGAAAGCATCCCTGTGAACTGCGCACACCAAAGAGGAGAAGGTGGTGTTTGGACTTTGACGTGGGTCATCCTCGGGAGCGAAGAAAAGAGGGGTGCACCGGAGGGGAACCGTCTGACGGGGTTTTCTGGGTGGGGGAAAGGGGTTCCTCTACTGGGGCAGACTGATGGTTTGGGTGACCTTATATAATGCATGGTAATGGGAAATGGGGGATAACCGACTTGTAAATTAGTTCTGTTAATGGGATTGTTTTTGTTTTTATACTATTTATTTTAGGAACACGGCAGTTCTCTGTTTAATGGACTGTGCTTTTAGTATAGAATAGCAAATAATCTGTCTTGCTGTGTGGGTGGAACGGTAGTCCATCTGTTTCCCCCCTAGTTTAGTTTGGTTTTGAGTGAGTGTGATGGATTGTTTTAGGTATTTCTGCTTAGTTTAGTGCATGATCTGGGTTCCAAATTGGGGGAGGGTTTTGATTGTATGTGTGTGTGGACCATTTTTTTTTGAAGGGGTGGTGGTGTTATGGTTATTAGGACATATTATTGTGTGACACAGGTGTGGCTCCATCTTTCCGGTTCAACCACCACCACGGAGTATAAGAGGGCTGTAGAAGAGGGGCAGTCTCGTGACCTCCTCTCAGCCTGATGGCAGCACCTTGTATTATACAAGTGATCAATCAATAAAGTTGTGTTCAGTTCAACAACTAGCCTCATCCTTGTTCTCGTTTACCGACATAACATTTCCTTATGAACCCAGGTGACCGCCCATCCGATGTCCTTGTTGGTTTAAGTTGCTTCAGTCATTTGTGTCGAATAAGGGCCTAGCTAATGCTTGCGAGTGTAGTTTATGTGCTGGGCTATATGGTAGACATGGTAAAGAGTGGTAAAGCGTGTGTTGGATGCACTGGGCCTCGCTTAGACCTACAGTGAATGTGTCACCTTGTTAGCCGAACATTTCACTGTTCCACAAGAAGTGATGGCCCAGAGGTTTGTGTTTTACCAGCGCCAACAGTGACTGAACGAGTCGTTCATACAGCACATACGTAGATGCCCTTCGCTGTTTGGCCAGCATGTGCGAGGTAGGGCACGCGGAGAACAGGATAATACAGTCACAGTTGAAGTGTTACGCTGCGAATCCATCAATACGGTACATGTTGCAGGAGAAGCCGGACGACCAAACAGTGGCAGACATGGTGAAAAGGCTGCGGGTGACGCTGCTGAGGGCACTGCACCTCCTATCAGAGACAGAGGCAATAGAATTGGTGTCACAGCTGGAGATAATGGCCCAGTTAGTAATGTGGTTAATAGGCCCCAGCCCGAGGCCCCCACAGTCAACTCCACTGGTACAGATGGTTGCCCTGGTTGCTGAGCCCGTCGACCCCACACCTTCTCGGAAGGGTCCCGAGATAAACACCATGGGGCAGCAGGCACCACAGCCCAACAACCCAGTAGTAAACTCAGTTTGGACAACGATGGCTTGAGGTCTGCTGTAAATCAGACATGGACGCAGCCACTCCCTGCCTCGCACCTCATCCGAACAGAACCCAGCAGAAACCGAAGCAGTCACAAGAGCCCCATTCCGCAGGCACACAGGACAGGAGCCGGTCCTTGCCCAGTACGAGCTTTCTCAAGCTGCAGCCTCATCGCAGGAGGGAGAGTGTGAGTTCCCGGACATGGGTACAGCCGAAGATCAGAACACAGAGAGAGAACACAGCACGGAGAGAGAACACAACACGGAGAGAAGGCACAAACCAGACTCGCCTCCAATCCTCGCCCGGCATGAGCCTCAAGGAGCCACCGTGGAGCCACAGGAGAGGGAGTTCAAGGAGAAAGGAACCCCAGTGAACGACAAGACAACCGAGCACCAGGAGAGAGGGGGCAGGAGCTGAACTCATCTCGTATCTTGGCCAGCATCAGCCTCAGGGAGCCACCACAGTACAGCAGATAGAGAGTTTGTGGCCCAGCAGGATCCAGCAGAGCCAATGTCAACTGAGGGCACATCCTGCCGCTGGCATGAATGGCACTGCCGCCACAGCAACACCAGCATCACGGACAAGAGAGCAGCAGCGCCGAGTGCAGCCAAACAGATCACCCGCTTGCTCTACTTGATTGGGCTCGAGTCCAACGATCACAACCGCCTGGACCCACTAGATGGTTCCATCATTGCAGATGAGAATCACCGCACAAAAGAAGGCCAGCTGCCGTCAGATGGCCAATGGTTCGGAGATGTCCCGGCCAGCCGTCTGCGAAAGGTAAGAGCAGCTTGCCTCGGATCAAGATGCAGTCACTGGAGCCGACTTAGCTGGTGTGGGACCCAGGCTGGGACGTTGCTGACTAGCGAGCCATGACTCCAGCAAGATGGCACCCAGGTCTGCTGCAGCCGGTGCCCTCCAGGGGCGTGCCCACCATGGGCTCGACTGAGGTTTTGAATTGTTTAGCAGAGCTCACGGTTGCAATACAGTGGCAAAATAACCCACTCAACCGTGTCAGGGTCTACTCAGCAGTCTACCCGGTGGCCCAGGTTCTGTTTGAGTCTGTTTGGGGGAAAAAAAAAAAAAAGAGAGCTGTTGTGGGTAAAAGCTGCTGTGAGTTAAGAATATTTATTGCGTTTTCTTGGCTTTCCCAGGGAAAGGATTTGGGGGGGATGTTGTGACGCTCCAGCTTACATTAGACTGAATGGATGTGACAATGGACGCACGGTGTGACGTCATCACGACGTGACTATATTAAGGGTTCAACGGCGGGAGACTGTCTCTTCAGTGCTCCGCTTCCTTGACAGATATAGCCTGTGCTAGCTTAGCATAGGGGTGGACAAACTTTTTGGCTAAAGGGCCACATGGAGTTTTAAAAATTGACAGAAGGGCCGGGGGCAGGGGGATTATAAATATAGTGGCTTATAAATAATATAATCTATTAATGTTTGAAAAAAATCAAACAAATGTAGATAACTTGTGCTTGATATTTTAATATGATTTAACAAAAAAATGCCCTCTATTCATGGGTTTTCATTTGTTTTGTTTCAAAAGGGCTGGCAGCTCATTTTCAAAACAGCAGGCTCGGATTGCTTCTTAGGATGGTGATCCCTTTTCACAGCACTGTTTAAAGGGGGAAAACAGGGGGGAAGGGGAATAGGTTCAGCCTTAATATGCTTGTTAACACATCAACTGACATTTGTTAGCAAACGTCATCAACTTTAATTGACTGAATTTAGTAATCAGGCTTATTAACACAAAAATATTGTGTAATGTACTTTTAATTCATTGATCATGGAGACAGTGTTGCACTCAGTGGGAATAGTGATGCTGCGCTTTGGACTGAAGGATGATTGGCAGGTTAGGAGCAAGTTTAGTGGTCGAGATGCGAAGGACATCACAGAGATGGCTGTCAGTCATTCTGGTTCTCAGTCTGCTTTTGTTCAGATTTAACAGAGAAAAACATGTATGTTGAGGCAAAAAGACTCAGCACTCTTTGCGTGGCGTCTCATCAGTGGAAACTTGTCCTTGCCCAAACCCCGGTAGAAGTCAGGTAGGGAGAGAATGTGATGTTGATTCTTCAGAGAATCATCACACTGCATTTCTATGAGTTCTAAATGCAGACTCTCTTCCACTTCTTCTGCATCCATCAGGAAGGGCGTTGAGAACAGCTTGATTTCTCTAATTGGTGTGCTCTCTCTGTCAGATGTTTAGCTACACCTCTGCCTCTTTTAGTGATAACGGTAAATGTAATAAATGTTGTCTTTTTGAGGCGCTCGAAGCGAGGTTGTCTGATTTGGAATCCTGGCTCCGCTGCATTGAAACACCGTCTGCGCCAGTTACTCTTGACGGACGCCCCTTAGCTGCAGCGGAGCTAGCTAGCATAGCTAACCCCGTTAGCGTCCTTCCCGGCTCTCCTCAGTCAGCGAGGAGACTGGTGGGGTTGACGTGAGAAGGAAGCCTAGTCGCAAAGCCCCGTAACGTCCACCAACCTGTTCACGTTCTAATCTGATTTTTCCCCGCTCATCGACACACCCGCTGAGGAAAAAACTCTGATTATTGGCGACTCTGTAGTCAGAAACTGAAGCTAGAGACTCAGTGGCCATAGTCAAATGCATATCCTGGGGCCAGAGCAGGCGACATCAAGTCAAATTTGAGAATGCTGGGCTAAAAGTAACTGTTGAATACGCCACAACTGTTATTCACGCTGGCATTAATGACATCCGTCTCCGCAGTTCGGAAGTCACAAAAACTTAATGTAGAAATGGTGTGTGACTTTGCAAAAACAATGTCTGCCACTGTAGTATTCTCTGGGCCCCTCCCAATCTGACCAGTGATGACATGTTTAGCCGCTCGTCATCCTTCAACCGCTGTCTGTCTGTGTGGTGTCCTGCAAACGATGTGGGCTACATAGACAATTGGACATTAAGAAACGTTGCTCTTAAACTGCTGGACTATTTGCTCATGCAGTTATTCACAAAGTGGTGAACCTTGCCCCAACCTCGTTTGTGAATGACCGAGCCTTTCTGGGATGCTCCTTTTATACCCAATCATGACACTCACCTGCCTCCAGTTAATGGAATGTTCAAGACAGCTGTTTTTTTTGCGCATTACTCAACTTTCCCAGTCTTTTCTGTTGGATGTGTGTGTGTATGTGTGGCAGTGCCCAACCCCTAGGGTGGCATGAGGTTGGCACAGCCCCTCTGTATATAAACGCCAGTTCATGTAATAAAGTTGAGACTTGTTAGCTGCATGAAGTCTCAAAAGAGGCGTCTGTAAACGTCACGTCACATTGTGTCAAAGCGTTAACTTGTCCACTTTTGTTTGTTTTTATTAACTTTGTTTGTTTTTTTTATCTCTTTTTACTGATATTAGCGTTTTACTTAGTATTAGCTTAGTGTTGGCCTAGTAAAAAGCCCAATCAGGCACACAGGTGATTCAGACCCTGGGCAGGGCTGTTTCACCAGGCTAGGCTAACCTGTTTTTACCTGTTTTTAGCTAGCTAGCTGTCCACTTGTCGCCTGGAATGTCATGACTCCATCCCCGACGTGTGTCAGCTGTGTGTCCCTCCTTAAGAAGGTTTCTGAGTTGGAACTGAGACTCTCCAACCTCTATAAGATTTCGGAGGCTGAAGACCACCTGGATACTATAATTCTCGGGTGGACAATGGCCTCGGCAACCGACTCCCAGCTAGCAGAGACGGCTACTTACCTGGGTGAATTTAGCACATCGCCATCCACTTCCACCCCTGCTTCGTTCTCCTCAGCTGTCCAGGACCCCAGCAATAAACACTGGCTTCAGCTCGGAGCTAAACCCAAAGCTCCGGGTGGTTTTTCACATCCTCAATGCATGCCCTGGACCTTGGTTGGGCCAACTAGCAAATATCGGGGATTGACCAGACACGGCCGTGCCTCCTCCCTTCCCCTGTTGCTGGAAAACAGATTCGACATCCTTTCCCTGGAAGATTTTCCCCACCTGGATGTTGATCATCCTCCCATGGCCGCCCCTCCTCCTTCGGCAGTGGCCCAAACCTGCAAGCCCTGGATTAAAACTACTTTAGAGGACTTCCGGTTAGTGGCGCCACGTAGGGAAGACGTGTTTTCACTCTGCTCTGCTCCTAAAATAAAAAGTTAGCTAAAACCTCTCTCAATTGGAACAAAAACCTATCCCAGCGTTTGGGGCGCGGAGATGTGAGGAAGAAACGGCCTAAGGCTGGGGAAATTAGGCGAGAAAAAAAGTGAATCGTCGAAACAGTCCTAGCTAACAGACTTCCACATCGTGACGAAGCAGTAAAATCTCCAGAGACTATGGCGGAGGAAGCTAGCAGCGGGAGCGGTGACTGCTGGGGAGGGCACGAGTGCGGTGCTCGCTGCCATCAGCTCCATGAAGCAGACTTTTCCTCTAAATTTGATGGGATTATAGGCAGCGATAGAAGGAATGAGAACGGAAATAAGTGACGTATGGAACGAGTATTGCAGGTGGAGCTCCGAATTTCCAGCGCTGAGGATGACGGCACCAGCCTACAATTAAAGGTGCGCACATTGGAATTAAAAAATAAACGTCTGGAAGATAGTGTCCTGACTTAGAATCCCATTCGCGACGGAACAATCTGAGGCTGGTGGGCCTCCCGGAGGGAATGGAGGGACGGGGACATAATGTTTCCTTTTTGGAAAAGTGGATTCCAAAGCGCTGAACAACGCAGATCTGCAGATCATCGGTCCGTCTTAGAGAGCGCTCACCGAATCGGAGCCCACCGAGAGATAATAAGATACCACCGAGGGACGCTGATTATGAAGTTCCTCAGCTACAGAGGACAAGATAACGATCACCAACGCGGCGCGAGCTAAAGGAGAAATTAAATACCAGGATCAACAGGTGCGGTTCTACCCAGATTTGGCCACAGGGAATTCAACAATTAAGGAAACAGTTTGACCCCGCCCGTAAAGAGCTGCTCAACCTCGGGATTCGTCACGGAGTGATTCATCCAGCAAGACTGCTGGTCACATATAAAGGGAGAACCCATATCTTCAAGACCCCTCAGAGGCGCAGGAGCTTATCAAGCAGATCCAAGGAGAGAACTGGGTGGAGCTAGCACGAAGCATGAACAAGATATAAAGGGTAGAATATTTAAGCATTTGCACAGGCATCTGAATGATCTGAAACATATAGCAAGTTTACAAAATATAGATTGTATTATATATAAAAAAAAAAACTATGATGTACAAAGGTTGCCTATAAAATTTTGGAGTTAAGTTGAAATACTACAGAAGAGAGTAAATTTTATGTCATTAAAAGCAGTAGGTCAGGGTGATTGAGAGGAAGAAGAAAGAGTGGTTTGACTGATCCTCGCGGGAGTGGAGCAGTCACTGGCTATAGGGCGGGAGACAGAATTTTTTTTTGATTTGGGGGGATTACCACGAATGTGGGGAGGGGAATTTGTTTGTTGTGTAGTTTGTGGGACGAATGTTTAACCAAACATGTTTTTGGCCTTTCTGTATGAGAGCATGTTATATTGCGAGGTATTCTCAAACTCCTTATTTGATCTTAGACCAAAGCTAGTATTCTTAATTTTACTTCAATGGAATTGCAGAGGTCTACAGAATCTAAAAAGAAACTTAAACTAATTAGAATAAAATAAGACATGGGTTCAAAAATTGTGTTTTTACAAGAAAACTCAGCTAATAGAGGAGGATGTAAAAAGTAATTAGGAGAAGATGGCAGGGAAAGTGTGTTCACCTCATCTTTTCATCCCGAGCTAGGGGAGTTAGGACTCTCAGACATAATCAGTCCCATTCAAGTGAAAAAATGTATTGGAGACAAATTAGGAAGCTATCTAAACATCCAAGGATCTTTGTTATTAGAAAATATAAATCGGGTGAACTTATAACGGTCCCAATATAGATGAATCAAAACTCCTTTGCTAATTTATTTCTATTTTTATCATCACTTACAGGCAACATATAATAGCAGGGGATTTTAATTGTACATTGAATCCCAGTAGAGAGAGATCAATACAGGACTGGACTGTATGCACAATGGATGCAGGATGACCATAATCATTTTATGAAAGAATTGAGATTGCTAGATATATGGAGAGAAATGAAACCACAAGTCAAAGCCATACTCTTGTTATTCTAATACCTACAAGACATTCTCACGTATTGACTATTTTTTGATCTCCACAGAATTATGGTCCCAAGATTCATAACTGTTTCTATGATAACATCGTGATCTCTGACATGCACCCTGCTGTCTAATATATGTAGATATGAAATTGACAAAGGATCCAGTAGGTGGCAATGTTCAAGCATAAATGGCTTCAGGATGAGGATTTGGTTAAGTACATAGAAAAACAGATAGATGAGTTCTTTGATATCAATACTACACAAACATCAGCATGTATAAAGTGGGAGGCTTTCAAAGCTTTTATTAGGGGGTGTGGGGAGCGTGAAATGAAGACACTGAATGGTTTCATAATTCAGGTTTTATTCTTGAAGTCACATCCCCGCGCCCTCGCCACCCGTACAGACTCATCGTTCATCACAAAAGCAGGCTTAAGTCTGTCAATACTGACTGTCTCTTTCCTGTCACTCAAATCAAGCACAAACTGCTTATCACCAGATTCCAGCACTCTAAATGGTCCATCATATGGTGGACAGAGAGTCTGTTTAACAGCATCGTGCCTAACAAAAACGAACTCGGCATTTTTTAAAGCCTGGGGAACAAAAACCCGCAGAAAAGTGTGATGAACGGGGCCCGGGAGCATGTCTGCTTCCGCGCCGCTTAGTGGCCTCAGAGCTGGGAAGCGCTCCGGCCTTGGATGCTCTGGTAAGAACTCACAGGCAGCCCGAGAGTTGTGCAATCACTAACTCGGGCTGGGAGGCATTCAGATCCGCCTTGGGTGCAGACTGCAACCCCAAGTAAGACCCCAGGTTGTTTGTTTAACCCCAATCTCCATCCATAAGGTGACACTCTGAGGGCTGCCTCAACGACCTATTGAAAACGCTCACATAAACCATTAGCTTGGGGTGTACGCTGTAGTGCGATGGATTGTTGTCCCCATGCTGCTGGCCATCGCCGACCATAGCTCGGAGACAAACTGGGGGCCTCTGTCTGACGTAATGTCCGAACGGAACCCCAAAGCGCGCTACCCAGACCGTTAAAAAAAACTCGAGGCCACTTCTCAGCCGTGGTTGAAGTTAAAGGGACCGCTTCCGCCAACGTGTGGTTCGTTCCACCATTGTCAAAAGATGTGTGAACCCGTGCGACGACGTAGGGGGCCTCACAAGGTCGACATGCACGTGGTCGAACCTCCTGGCCGGGATTTGGAACGGTTCTAACGGAGCTTTTGTGTGTTTATGGATTTTGGCCCGCTGGCAGGCCATGCAGGTCTTTGCCCACTCTTTCACGTGCTTGCACAGGCTCAGCCAAACAAACTTCTCTGCCACCATTTTCACAGACGCGTGCGCTCCCGGGTGCGCGAGAGAGTGAACCGAGTCAAAAACGCGGCGGCGCCACGCGGCTGGGACTACCGGGCGTGGTCGCCCCGTCGATACGTCGCAGATTAAGGGGGGCATACCGGTTTGCAAACTCCTGCTCTCCAGCCTTAACCCTGTTGGTCCAGACTGGAGCGCGCGCACGTCAGCATCTGTACTCTGCTCTGCCGCCATCGCTGTGTAATCGATCCCCACGTGAACTGGGGCCGCGCACGCTCCCGCGTTGTCATTTTGCCCCGCGGCCGCGGGAGTCAGCTCCACATCCGCGCGCACCGGTGCCGTGAACGCGCGAGAGAGGCAGTCTGCCACCACGTTGAGTTTACCCGCTACGTGCTGAATATCAGTGGTAAACTCCGAAATCGCGGCCAGGTTGCCTCTGGCTTGCCGACCCGACCTAAGGCTCAGACACTTTAGACATCGCAAAAGTGAGCGGTTTATGATCGACAAAAGCAGTGAAACTCCGACCTTTCCAGCCAGAACTGGAAGTGACGGGTGGCCAAATGAAGCGCTAACAGCTCTCTGTCAAACGTGCTGTATTTGCGCTCGGCATCATTTAAGGATTTGCTGAAAAACGCCAGTGGTTGCCAGACCCTGGCGACGTGCTGTTCCACGACCGCCCCTATGGCGACGTCCGATGCGTCTGTAGTAAGAGCTATGCGGGCCGAAGGGTCTGGATGAGCGAGCAGCGTGGCGTCAGCCAGGGCTTTTTTTACCTCTGCGAATGCGCGCTCCCGCTCAGGGGACCACTCGATCGAGTTGGAGGGTTTTTTTGTTTTTGAGCGCGGCATATAAAGGCTTGCATGAGCTGCGCTGCGCGGGGTAGGAAGTGGTTATAAAAAATTTACCATGCCCAAAAACTCCTGTAATGATTGACCGTTTGTGGGCGGGGAAAATCTGCCCACTGCGCGCATCTTGCCCGTAACGGAATCGCCCCATCTGGGGAGACGCGTGCCCCAAAAAATCGATCTGCGCCACGCCAAACTGGCACTTAGCCGGGTTAATAATTAACCCATCTCTCCCAACCTCCGAAAAACGGTAGTGAGATGTTTGTCGTGTTCCTCCTCTGAAGAACTAGCGACCAAAATGTCGTCGAGGTAGACAAACACGAAATTCAGGTCGCGCAGCACAGCATCCATCGTGCGCTGGAATGTTTGTGCGGCGCCTTTAAGGCCAAAAGGCATTCGCAAAAATTAAAAAAGTCTGAAAGGAGTTATTACCGCTGTTTTAGGGACATCTTCGGGCCGGACCGGAACCTGGTGGTAGCCGCGGGACCAGGTCTATCTTAGAAAAATGCGCGCCACCCCGCCAGATGCAAACCGAGAAATCTTGAATGTGCGGAATTGGGTAGCGGTCATGCGCCGTGGCATTATTTAGTCTGCGGTACTCGCCGCAAGGTCTCCAGGAGCCGTCAGCTTTAGGGACCATGTGTAGCGGCGAAGCCCATGGGCTCTTCCGAAACGGCGAATGATGCCCAGTTTTTCCAGGCTGGCGAACTCTTCGCGCGCAATGGAGAGCTTAGCCCGCATCCAAACGCCGGGCCTTTGCGAAGACGGGGGGGGCCCACTGTAGTGATAAAATGCTCCACCCTGTGTTTCGCAACGGTTGCCGAAAAAGGAAGGGACGGTGAGCGGCTGGAAACTGGGGTGAAGAGTGTGTTAAACTTACCACCTGCTTGCGGCGACGTTGGTCTGTACTGGGTGGCGGGGACACTCAAGCTCAACAGGGAAGAGAGTAAAAAGAGAGTGCATTTACTAGCCGCCTATTGGCAAGATCAGACTAACAACCATGTGAGCACAGAAAATCAGGCGCCTAACATGTTGAAAGCGCAACGCCGCTAGTGACAGAAAGTCCTGTCATTATGTGCGGCTATGTAAGCGTAAAGACAAAGTTCTTTTCCCGTAAGTGTTGATGCTCGAGCCGTTTGCTGCAGTGGCTCCACTACCACGGGGTCCAGCCAACCGGTCAGCATAAGTTGGGGTGATGAAACTCACTTGGGCTCCGGTGTCTATGAGGAAATCTCGTCCGGAGCTCGCATCTGTGATGTAGAGCAGCTTGCTGTTTTCACCGAGAGTCGAAGCTGCTAACGACCCTCGGTCCTGCCGTTTCCCGAACTCCTGAAGCTGCAGGGCGGCACACACCTGCGTGCCCTCTCGCCGAACCTCCGATGATAAAAGCAGAGATCCTCTCCTCCGCTGCGTCGGGGCCGCGCCTCTGCCACTGAACCATCACCTCCACCGCATCGAGGCCGCGCTGCTGCCGTTGTTGGCAGGGTTGGGACTGCTGCCCCTGGCTCACCGCTGCCTTGGGTCGCTGCTGCTGTCGTCTGCTCGCCGCAGGCGTCCAGGATCCTCTCTGCCTCCTGGGCCAGCTCCCGGAAATCCTCCTGGTCTCACAGACGTACGCCGGCCAGGCGCCCCTCTCATGTGCGCCGGGGAGGTTAGTTAGGAAGATATACTGGAAAAGGGAAACCATCGTTGTCTGGACCCCCTCCAGCTGCAGCATGTCTTCCATCAGGGCGCTTGGCCTGTGTCCTCCCTGGTTGAGCAAAGCCAGGAGCCTCCTAGCCCTCACTTCGGCTGAGGGCGTGAAAAACTTGATGAGGGTAGCTTTTAACCTGCCGTATCTGTCGGTGGCAGGTGGCTGCTGTACCAAGCTCTCTGCACGCACCGAGCCGTGCGGTTGTCCAGCTTAGTGATGACATGGTGGAACTTAGTGTCATCCGCCGAGTATCCCTGCGAAGCGCGAACTGTGACTTCCGCTTGTAGGAACCACGGACCGTGGATTGTCCCCTGCCAGAACTCTGGCAGCTTGACGGCTACGGCGCTCAGCCAGGGCAGACTCCAGCGAGTCCGAACGTGGAGATTCTCTCCAGTCATTCTCTACGTCGATAGGTCACCAATGTGGGGAGCGTGAAATGAAGACACTGAATGGTTTCATAATTCAGGTTTTATTCTTGAAGTCACATCCCCATCGAATCTCTCAGTAGAAATTCAGAGGCTGAACACAGTCAGTCCTCTCTATTTATACAAGGTGACAACAAGGGTTCATCAACACATCCCTGTTACATCCCCCTCTTGTCTCTAAACCCCCCTCCTGGTCTCTCAGTCTCCCAACTGGCCTCAGGGGGTCAGGAAGTCCTCTCCTCAGCGTGAGGTCAGCACATATGTAATCTCAACTTCATGCTTGGGCTTACACTATATGCAGGTACGAATTATCTAAGCCACAGGGGGCCATATTATTAGTTATACAGGTTCAAAATCGTAAGAGCTGGAGAGGGAGAGAGTCCAATTGAACATATAATAAAAATACTTCATAGTAAAAGTGTATGCAGGAAGTAACCAAAGTAGAGAACGAATTACTGATTCTGAGAGCTGAATATGACAAAAAAATCAGCGAATAGAGCTGCCTCGAGGCTTCTAAGATTTGAAGCAATCTTTTTATGAACAAGGTGAAAAATCAGGGAAATTATTGGCATGGCAGATTAAAACAATTAGAATTTAAAACACCAATTACCAGTATTTATAAGTAACGGACAGGCAGTTGTAGATCCTTTAGAAATTAACAGTGCCTTTGAGAGATTATTATGAAATAAACGATATGATACAAAAAAGAAATCTGTCTTAACAAAACTAAATGGGTTTTTGGACGGATTATCTATACCGTGTATTCCAATTGAAAACAGGGAGATGCTGGAGTCTAAAATTAGTCAAGAAGAAGTTGGGCTAGCCATTGATAATATAAAATCAGGAAATAGTGCAGACCAGATGGTCTTCCAGTTGACCTCTATAAAATATTTAAGAATAAATTAATAAAACCATTTTTTGGAAATGGTTTTAGAAGCATTTCAAAATAGTAATTTACCACTATACATGAATAATGCCTTAATTATACTGTTGCCAAAACCAGGTAAACCCTCTAATAAATGTGAAAACATGAGACCAATAAGCCTATTAAATGCTGACCTTAAGATAATCTGTAAAATTTTAGCAAGACGACTACAAGAAATATTACCAAATATTATTAACCGAGATCAGAATGGCTTTATAATGGGAAGACAAGGTTTCCATAATGTAAGAAGACTATTTAATATTATTTATTCTAATAAAAAAGCACCGGATACAGCTCTCCTATCATTGGACGCCGAAAAGGTCTTTGATAGGGTCGAATGGCCCTTTCTTTTTGAAGTCCTACAAAGTTTGGACTTTGGAAATAATTTCATAAAATGGGTTCAGATAATATACAATAATGCTACAGCAGAAATCCTAACAATTAACAATACTTCAAAAATCAATAAAAATTCAATAGAGGATGTCGACAAGGCTGTCCACTTTCACCTTTACTGTTTACTATGGCAATTGAACCCTTTAGCGAGGGCAGTTCGTTTACATCCACAAATATATGGAATTAAAGTAGGACAACAAAACATAAAATCTCCCTGTATGCCGATGAACATAATTTTGTTTATGTCGAATCTTAAAAAATCACTTCGTACTTGTTAAATTTAATAAAGAATTTTGGGGAAATATCAGGATATAAAATAAATAAAACTAAATCTTCAATATTAATGCTAAATGAGACCCAGAGAAATCACCCAGCTCCTGAGGTAAATCAATTCAATGTTGTAAATCAGTTTAAATATTTAGGAATTCAAATTGTGCCTAGCTAGAATCCAGTCGCCAGTGCCAACTATGAAGCCTTAATGACAGACATTAATGAGTTACTTCAGAGATGGATGTCACTACCAATGTCGATGATCGGGAGAATTAATATACTTAAAAGTAATATCTTACCAAAATACTTTATTTATTTCAATATATTCCTTTACCACCACCTTCAGATCTATTCTCAAGAATTAAAAAAAAAAAAAAAAAGTTAGTGGAATTTATATGGAACAATAGGAAGGCTAGATTACGTCTGTCCTTACTATATTTACCCATTTGATCGTGGAGGTCTGAAATGTCCAAACTTTATGTTGTATTACTGGTCAGCACAACTGAGGTCTATGACATATTATTTTTCATCAAATGATCTCCCTCACTGGACTGAAATGGAATCATACAATTTACCTTCACCTCTTCCCATATTCATATACTCAGACTCAGCTAAAAAAATTACAGAAACAAGTTAAAATCCAATTGTAAAGCATATGCTCAAAATATGGTGTAAAACCAAAAAATATTTAAAAGAACCACATTTATTGTCACAATTTAGCCCAATATGGGGTAATCAATATTTTAAACCAGGGAGAGCGGATGCTGTATTTAAAGTATGGAATTTAAAAGGGATTCAAAAGATTCAAGACTTATATTTGTCATGTTCAGATAACATAATGTCTTTTGAAGAACTGAGGATCAAATATAATCTTAATAGAACACATTTTTTTAAATATCTTCAGCTTAGGAACTTTATTCGATCAAATCAAAATAATGCTCTCACCCGACCTACTTATTCATCCTTGGAAAAAATTTTGATGAAAGATAGTAAGAGAAAGGGTATTATTTCAGAGTTTTATAACTCATTGACATTATCCTCAAGTGAAAACTTACAGAAAAGACTGAATTATTGGAAAGAAGACCTGCAAACTGAAATTTCAGAGGAACAATGGGAATTGGCTTGTACAGAAGCTCAAACCAAATCAATAAATGTACGTCTTAAATTGATACATTTTAAATGGTTAATGTGGATGTATGTTACACCAGTGGAGTTAAATAGATATAACAAAAACATACCAGATACGTGCACAAAATGTATGGAAAGTAAAGGAACCCTATTTCATTGTTTATGGGAATGTAGAAAAATTAGAATGTTTTGGGAAGAGGTGAGGGTAATAATTGAAAAAATAATTTCAAAACAATTCATATTGAATCCTAAATTGTTTTTGTTGGGTCTGTATCCAGAAAAGCATAACTTTAATAAGAGTGAAAGAGCATTCATAGACCTCAGTTTGCTTAATGCCAAAAAATGTATTGCACTACTGTGGAAAAAGACTCATAGACCAGATGTGACTCAGTGGTTAAGACAGATGTTAACAAACCTTCCACTAGAAAGAATAACATACATACTGAAATCAAAGGAAAATGTGTTTGAGAATATATGGAGACCTTTCATTGATCATGTAAAGAATTTAAACATAACTTTTGAAGAAGAAGGTGAATGATGTGTGTGGACCTTGTAAATTCCAAACTGGTGAATGTATAATATGTATATTTATGTAATGGATTGCCTAGACTAAACAGAGGAGCATTGTTGAAGACTTGCCTTTGTTAGTGGTTGTTGGTGTTTTTAGTACTTTTTTTTAATTACTTTAGTGTTAGTGTTTGATTGTTTGTGTTATGTTCGTAAAAAAAAAAAAAAGGTTCAATAAAAAAAATATTGTGGAAAAAAAACTACTTTAGGTGTGCCAAACTATACACCAGCTCCAAAAAGAAGAGAGCGCATCACCCTGCCATCACAACAACAACGGCAAAATTATCCACCATTTCAGAAGCCACCGGCAAAGCCCCTCCAGACGATATTGGTAATTGGTGATTTGATTATGAGGAACGTCAGAAGCAGGTACTGTCACAAAATTTTTTCCTGGGGCTAAAGTGTCACACATTAAGGCTCTTACCCCTGACCTATTAAATGAATACCCCCACACTAAAACTGTCATTGTGCATGTTGGATGCAACAACATCCCAGATGAAGCATCAGAGATCTTAAAGAGTGACTTCAAGAGCCTTCTGTCCACTCTTATGAACTGTGGCAGACGTGTGTTTATTTCTGGGCCATTGGCACCTTTCAGACGGGATTGTAATTATTTTAGCAGAACTCTCAGCCTTAATACCTGGTTGTGTTCTACATGTCCTACTTTTAACATTGGTTTTGTAGACAATTTTAACCTGTTTTGGAACCACCCATCATTTATGAGGCCAGATAGCATCCATCCAAATAGACTTGGTGCACATGTTTTAAGGGACGATCTGTTCTATTCCATTCAGCGTTTTTTAGTACAGTGACTGAAATTTGGTGCGTTAACTCACCCCAAAGTTCCTGGGTCTGCCAACCAGCCCTTCTTTGTTTCCACTTCTCATATTAATCCTATTAATCCAAATAATCCTCACTGTTTAGATCAGTTTTCAATTTATAACCCCATAGAGACTGTGTCTGTCTCCCGTTACCCAAAATATTATAACCCAAGACAATTGTGGCAACCCAAGACAGGTTGTGGCATGTAAGGTGAGGACGCACAGGTAAAGGCTCCCGGTTCGTTTCTTGCTTTAAAACTCAGTTTAGAGCTGGCGTTTTGAGCTGTTGCTTTGTCACTACCGCTGGAGAGTGAACCTGCTCGTGCGAAAAAAAGAGAAATTGCCAGTCTCATAACTTAATATTGTAGTGGCTGGTGAAGCAATCAGTCCCCTCACACTCCGGGAGAACAAAGGGATTTCTCCCACATGTTTTTTTTTTTTTTTCCCTACAATCACAATCAATGTACATCGGCCGGGATCATGGGTCCCAAGAAAGCTCAGCAGACTGAGGAGGTGGACGATATTAAAAGAGCGCT
Source organism: Pholidichthys leucotaenia (assembly GCA_020510985.1). NCBI lineage: Eukaryota > Metazoa > Chordata > Actinopteri > Cichliformes > Pholidichthyidae > Pholidichthys > Pholidichthys leucotaenia. Next base: position 104,597,644 of record CM035841.1, on the reverse strand, counting down.
GGACTTCTTGACTGAAGAGATTTTTGCCGTTAAGCTGCAGCAAAAAAACATTCTGGACCTGGCCGAGGAGGTGAAAGCGCTGCGGATCCAGAACGCCGAGAAGGACAAGAGGCTGGCATATCTGGAGAGCAGAGTGTCGGAACTGGAGCAGAACACTTGGGTGAATGATGTGATCATCACGGGGCTCCACATTAAACCACGATCGTACACGCGAGCGGTGGCCATGGACAGCGGAGAGAGGCTCGGTGAGCTGGAAGACGAATCCACGGAGCAACAAGTGGCGGCCTTCATGCAGTCCAAAGGAATCCAGCTGGACTGTAACACCATAGAGACCTGCCACCCTCTGCCCAGGAAAAACAGCAACAAACCGGCTGTGATCATGAGGTTTGTCAACAGAAAACACAAGACTGCGCTGTTAAAACAAGGTAGGAAACTGAAAGGAATGAACATTTACATAAACGAGCACCTTACAAAAGAAAACGCAGAAATGGCCAGAAAAGCAAGATACCTGAAAAAGCAGAAAAAGATTCAAAACACCTGGACATCAAACTGTAAAATATACATCAAATTAAATGGATCACCTGAAGAAGCCAAGGTCATTAACATCCGTAATATTATGGAACTGGACAAATATCAATGAATATTATGAACTGGAGTCACAGCAACAAAAGACAATTGTAGGACACTGAAGGGATATACTCATCTGCTACAAGACATTTAACAACATGAAACAAAAGATCAACAAACAGGAACAACAGGAACTGAAAGTTTTTGAATATACAGATCACAACCCACAGGACATAGAATATAACATAGACCCTGATAATAATTTATTTAGCTCCATCAATAATAACTGTAGTTACTACACGGATGAACAGTTTAACGCAATGGTCACATCTGATTTCAAAATTTCTATGATCCACTTCAACAGCAGAAGTCTCTATGCCAACTTTAATAACATTAAAGACTATTTACATCAGTTTAAAGAGCCATTCAATATTGTGGCAATATCAGAGACGTGGCTCAGTGAAGAGAAAGGAGTGGATTTTACCATGGATGGCTATGAATTAAATTATATAAATAGAAAAGTGAAAAAAGGAGGAGGAGTTGCAATTTATGTTGACAAGAGCTTGAAATACAAGGTTGTTGAAAATCTGTCAGTAACTGTGGATGATTTATTTGAATGTATTACAATAGAAATCTGTCTGGACAATGTGAAGAATATAGTAGTGAAATGTGTATATAGAACACCTGGATCAAACATTGACTTATTTAAGGACTGGATGGAAAAAATGTATGCAAAACTAACTCATAAAGTTATGTTCATCTGTGGGGATTTCAATATAGATCTGATGAATTCAAAACAACATAGTTTGACAGAAAAATTTATCAACACAATGTACAGTATGGGCTTACATCCAACAATTACCGGACCTAGCAGAATCACGTCACACAGTGCCACACTAATAGATAACAAATTCACAAACATTATGGAAAATAATATCAGGAGTGGGCTTTTATTGAATGATATCAGTGACCACCTGCCGATTTTTGCTGTCAATCAATGTGATTATAGGAAGAAAAAGTATACCAAAAATATTAAATATAAAAGAATAAGAACCGAAGAATCTATGAATTTACTGACAAAGGAATTATTAACACAAGATTGGAAGATAGTTTATGATGAAAATGATATAAATAAAGCATATGATAAATTTTTACAAATATTTCAATCATTGTACAATAAAAACTGTCCTATAAAACAATACAGTGACAGACAACAAAAGAAAAATATTCCTTGGGTCACCAAGGGGTTAATAAATGCATGTAAAAAGAAGAATACATTGGCACTTCCAGTCTGGACACCATGGAGATAGCAGCTTAACGCTGAAGCTCCCAGACCCAATCCAGGAAAATACCTTGAAAATCAGATTTAACGGATTTTTGGAAGAGTGAAAATCAAAAGACAAAGTCATCATGCCTAAAGGAAAACAGAAGAAATCGACATTTACCAGGCCAGGACACGCATCGGCCGGAGAATCTGATCCGGATGATATCCATTCAGAAGACGAGGAGCTGAATGAAGCTAGCAACAAGGTTAGCTTAAAAATGGTACTTAAAGAATTAAGACAATTTCGCCGAGATTGTTGGGCCGAATTTCATGAAATCAAAGACGAAATAAAAAGGACAAACAGCAGAGTGGACCAGGCCGAGGACCGAATCATGGAAGCAGAGGAAAGAATAAAAGGGCTGGAAGATACTGTGCTGGAACTACACAAAAGACAGTCAAGACTGGAGGCTAAGCTAACCAACCAAGAAGGAAGACTAAGAAAAGACAACATAAGAATTCATGGTCTGAAAGAAGGAGTCGAAGATGGTTTCACCACAATGGCGGCATGCGTGGAATCCTTATTGAGAGAGAAGTTGGATATTCCCCAAACCACCGACTTGAAGATAGAAAGGGCGCACCGTACATTAGCCCCTAGGCCGGCGACGGAAGCGCCACCAAGATCGGTGGTGGTGAATTTGTCCAACTCCAGAATAAAAGAAGAGATTGTAAGACTGGCTTGGCAGAAAAAAGGATTTATGCACCAAGAGAGAAAAGTTTTCGTGGAACACGACTACACCCCGGAGGTCCTTAAAAAGTGTCGGGAATACAACGACGCTTAAAAGGTATTACGAGAGAAGAAACTGCGCTTTCAGATGCCATTTCCGGCGAAGCTGCAGGTTTTTTACGGAGATGAGACGTGTCTCTACAACTCGGCGGAAGAAGCAACCACGGATATGGCGAGAAGAGGACTCCCGGTAACAGTGTATAAACCCGCAGCAGACCCGATCGAAAGAATCAAGGCTCAAACGTGGTCCAAACAGAGACCCTCAAAATCCACGGGCCAGCAGCGGGAAACCCAGCACCAGAGCTATAAGGAAAAACTGGCTGTTTACAGGAGGGAATAACGATATTTTTAGTCAATCTGCACATCCAACCCCCCTCCTACAAGGTAACAAACATTAAAGGAGATGCAGAATCAGCAAGTTGTAAAACATTTCATGGAACAGACATAATATTAGAAACAAATAAGTCTTTAAAAAAAAAAAACTTGTTAAAATAGAAATGTGACAATGAACCACATGATCTCTCCACACTAACAAATACTGTATTAACGTGATTGTTTGCTGTGATGGTGGTGGGAGGTTGCACACAATTTCATAGGGTATAGGCATTAAAAAAAAAAAAAATCATTACAAGTTTGGATTGGGATCTGAAATTCACGTTAAAAACATGGGACAACTTACAGGGGTAAGAGAGGGCCCTCAACACGTAACGGAATCTGAGGAATTTCCCTCAGAGCCAACACACCATCAAGGCTCTTCTAAGGTCACTAAAAAGACCTCAGCTCAGGAAGATCTTTTGTCAGTTTTTTGTTTTAAAGTTTTATATACTATGTTCTTAATGTTTTTTATGTTCTTAATGTTCTTTCAGTTTCTGAGTAGCATAAAAGAGGGCCACCACACTGTTATACTAATTAAGACAACACAATGGAGAAACAGGGTGTAACCAAAATAATTTCATATAATGTAAAAGGGATCCTGAATCCAGTTAAAAGATCCAAGATTCTAGGCAAAATGAAAAAAGACAAAGCAGGAATAATATTTTTACAGGAAACCCACCTAACAGATGTGGAGCACACGAAACTCAATAGACAAGGGTTTAAAATGATCTCTTCATCTTCATATAAGTCAGGGAGGAGGAGGGGAGTAGCGACATTGATCTCAACAAAAATTATATTTGAAAAAAAATCAGAACACAAAGATAATGAAGGGAGATTCTGTATGGTACTTGGGCGGCTAGAGGGAGAAGATATCACCCTGCTGAATGTATATGCACCTCCAGGGGCTAACTGGAAATTTTATAAAAATGTATTTGACCTAATGATAACTAAAGCCCAAGGTTTAGTGATATGTGGTGGAGACTTCAATCTAAGACTGAATCCATACTGGGATGCATCAGGTAATTTTCCACATCAAAATAACACTCAAAGTAGAAAAACTCGGATGCTACTAAAAGAAATGGGAATCTGTGACGTGTGGAGGGAATTCAACCCCTGTGTAAAAGATTATACATTTTACTCAGCACCACATTCATCATACTCAAGGATTGACTATTTTTTTTATGTTTAATAGAGACATTGGAAGAGTAAAAACATGTAAAATAGGACTGATGGATCTCTCTGACCACAGTCCGATCTATATGGAGTTAAGTATCCAAAAATACACAAATAATACATTTTCTTGGAGGTTACATTCAAATGTGCTGAAAGGACCACTGAAAGATGAATTGGAATCAGATATTCTCAGATATTTGGAAGAAAATGATAATGGAGAAGTATCCCCTTTAATACTGTGGGACGCATGCAAAGCTGTAATAAGGGGAAAGATTATCGCAAAACTGGCAATCCAAAAGAAACTGAGACAAGAAAAACTAATCGCATTAGAGTCAGAACTTAAGAACCTAGAAAAAGAGCACAAAGACAACACTCATTCTAATGACTCGCTCAAAATTAAGGAAATTAAAAAACAAATAAATGAGATCTACACAATAGAAATCCAGAAGAAACTTACATTTCTGAAACAAAAATACTATGAAGCAGGCAGCAAATCGGCAAAATTACTAGCCTATAAATTGAGGAAACAACAAACAGAGAGAGCAGTCTAGTCTGGAATATGATACCATTCTTGGGTACCGCACAAAGAATTGAAGCAGTCAAAATGAATATACTTCCACGTCTTCTATACCTCTTCCAAACAACACCGGTAGAACCTCCCAAAAAAATATGGCAAGAACTGGACAGAAGGATCTCAAGATTCATATGGCAGGGCAAGAGACCTAGAATCAGATATAGAACCCTACAGCTAAACAAAGACAAAGGTGGGCTTGCGCTGCCAAATATAAGAGACTATTTTAAAGCTGCACAAATTAAAACTTTAGTAGAGATATGTAACCCAGTCTACACTGCACAATGGAAGGAGATCGAATGCCAAATAACAAGTGACATCCCCCTACAGGCGATAATAGGGAATAATGCCTTACCTAAACTTCTGAATAACACTAACCCGTGGATACAGACCCCGCTAAAAATTTGGTTTAAGATAGTCAGAGAGAATCAAACTAAAGAACCGTATCGATGACTGCAATGGATTGCCTATGATCAAGACTTTACTCCTAATAAAACAGACACCAGATTTAAAAAGTGGAAAGAGAACGGACTGATAAAATATTACGATTTTTTTAAAGGGCAAATTTTAAGAAGTTTTGAAGATTTGAAAAAACAAGGTCTAATAAATCAAGACCTTTACAGGTTCTTTCAGCTTAGACACCACATAAACAAAATATTTAAAAAGGAGGATTTGGAAAGGGCCCAGTCAGGTCTTCTGAAGGTCTTCGTAATGGCATATAAAGGGATCCCAGGGATCAGATACATTTCTAAAATATACCAAGGTCTTCAAGACTTAAAAGGAGACAACACATCATACTGTATATAAAAGAGAGATGGGAAAAAGAGGGGAATTTCACTTTACAACTGGAAATATGGGAAAAGCTAAATAAACAACAATGGAAAAGTACCTCATCCCTGCAGTGGAGAGAATTTGGATGGAAAAATTTGGTAAGATTTTTCAGAACACCTGCACAAAACAAATTTACTCGTAAGGGGTTGAATTGTTGGCGCTTGTGTGGTGAAGAGACTGCAAAACATTTTCATGTGTTTTGGTCATGCCCAGTTATCCACCAATATTGGACCAATGTACAGACAATATTGGGGAAAATATTCAAAATAACAGTCCCCTTTTCTTTTGTAACTTTGTATTTGGGTTTACTACCGGAATCACTGGACAGACGAGGAGAAAAATACTTATTCACTGTTTTAATATTGGTGTGGCGGAAGAATAATATGCAGCGAACTGAGAGGTTTTTTTTTTTTAATTTAAGTTTTTGTAAAGGGTATACAGGTCATTACAGCATTGCATTGTTTACATTTTCATCACATGTTCCCTCACATGTTCCCTTATTATTTGCTATTTGACAACATTGGAAGAATATTGGAAGAAAATTGGAAGAATTTTTAAAGTGAAAGAAAAAGTGAAATTAAAGCGAATAAAACAAACAAAACAAAAGAGCAAAAAACAAACAGAGGGAAAAATAAAAATAATTAGTAAAAAATAAAAGAGCATCTGAGTAGAGTTGGAACAAAGAGCGGAGCCATTATTGAAATGGTATTTGTCAAAGAATAGATCTAATGGAAGACACATATGCGATCCAGGGTTGCCAAAAGTTCAAGAACCCATCCATGTCCTGTCTCAGTGCGAATGTCAGCTTTTCCATCGAGTAAATGTCTTGGATCACGTTAATCCAATCATCAGGTGTAGGACAGTCCTTCAACATCCATTTTTTAGTTAGGGCTTTTTTACTTGCCAATATTAAAACAGTGAATAAGTATTTTTCTCCTCGTCTTTCCAGTGAGTCCGGTAGTAAACCCAAATACAAAGTTACAAAAGAAAAGGGGACTGTTATTTTGAATATTTTCCCCAACATTGTCTGTACATTGGCCCAATATTGGTGGATAACTGAGCATGACCAAAACACATGGAAATGATTTGCAGTCTCTTCACCACACATGCGCCAACAATTCAACCCCTAATGAGTAAATTTGTTTTGTGCAGGTGTTCTGAAAAATCTTACCAAATTTTTCCATCCAAATTCTCTCCACTGCAGGGAAGAGGTAGTTTTCCATTGCTGTTTATTTAGCTTTTCCCATATTTCCAGTTGTAAAGTGAAATTCCCCTCTTTTTCCCATCTCTCTTTTATATATGATGTGTTGTCTCCTTTCAAATCTTGAAGACCTTGGTATATTTTAGAAATGTATCTGATCCCTGGGATCGCTTTATATGCCAATAAGAAGACATTCAGAACACCTGACTGGGCCCTTTCCAAATCCTCCTTTTTAAGTATATTGTTTATGTGGTGTCTAAGCTGAAAGAACCTGTAAAGGTCTTGATTTATTAGACCTTGTTTTTTCAAATCTTCAAAACTTCTTAAAATTTGCCCTTTAAAAAAATCGTAATATTTTATCAGTCCGTTCTCTTTCCACTTTTTAAATCTAGTGTCTGTTTTATTAGGAGTAAAGTCTTGATCATTAGCAAACCATTGCAGAAATCGATAGGGCTCTTTAGTTTGATTCTCTCTGAATATCTTAAACCAAATTTTTAGTGGGGTCTCTATCCACGGGTTAGTGCTATTCAAAAGTTTAGGTAAGGCATTGTTCCCTATTATCGCCTGTAGGGGGATGTCACTTGTTATTTGGCATTCGATCTCCTTCCATTGTGCAGTGTAGACTGGGTTACATATCTCTACTAAAGTTTTAATTTGTGCGGCTTTAAAATAGTCCCTGATATTTGGCAGCGCAAGCCCACCTTTGTCTTTGTTTAGCTGTAGGGCTCTATATCTGATTCTAGGTCTCTTGCCCTGCCATATGAATCTTGAGATCCTTCTGTCCAGCTCCTGCCATGTTTTTTTGGGAGGCTCTACCGGTATTGTTTGGAAAAGGTATAGAAGACATGGAAGTATATTCATTTTGACTGCTTCAATTCTTTGTGCAGTACCTAAGAATGGTAACATATTCCATCTTGCTAGGTCAGATTTTATTTTTGCCACCAGTGGATCATAGTTTAGTGTTATAATTTTGTTGAGTTGCTTCGGGATATTGACCACCAGATATTTCATAGATTCCATCTCCCAGTTATTTTTGAGTTTGCTTAGTGAATAATGATTTGGGTCATAGTTGAATGTTAAAACTTGGGTTTTATGCATGTTTAATTTGTTCCCCGATAAATCTCCATAGTCTGAAAAAAGTGAGATTAGTTCTGGTAAAGAAGTGTCCAGCTGCCCTAGGTATATTAAAATGTCATCAGCAAAGAGTGCTATTTTATGTTCCTTCTGACCAAGTGTAATACCCTGAATTTTTTTATTCTGTCTTATCCATTGGCTCATAGGTTCTATGAAGATTGCAAAGAGCAGTGGAGACAAGGGGCAGCCCTGACGACATCCTCTTTCCAGCTCAAAAGATGATGATAAATTACCGTTAATCTTTATTTTAGCTGCTGGTTTTTTATATAGTGCCTGGATAGTTCTAATGAAGTTGTTATGAAAATTGAAACTGGATAAGATTCTATATAGGAAAGACCAATCAACCGAATCAAATGCTTTTTCAGCATCTAATCCCAATATGACTGTATTTAAGTTATATTTTTTTATATGATGAATTATGTGTAAAGTGCGTCTAATGTTGTCTTGTGTCTGTCTTTGTCTTATAAAACCTGTTTGGTCTAAATGAATTAAGTCTGTCAGTATATTTTCTAACCTTTTGGCAAGGATAGTGGTAAAAAGCTTATAGTCCTGATTTAATACACTGATTGGTCTGTAGTTGGAGCATTCTAGTTTATCCTTTTCAGGTTTAGGTATAACTGCAATGACCCCTTCTCTCCAGGAGGGGGGGATTTCCCCTGTGTGGAGGACATAGTTAAATGTTTTCAGGAGGAGAGGAGATAGTTGCTTTTTAAAGGTTTTGTACCACTCAGCTGTATAGCCATCTGCTCCTGGGGATTTGTTAGCTTTAAGTTTCATAATTGCTTTTTCCAATTCTTTAGGTTGTATTTCTGACAGTAGTGTTTTATTTTGAGACTCCGTAAGTTGGGGAAGGTTTACAGTGATCCCTCACTTATCGCGGTTAATGGGTTCCAGAACCGACCGCGAAAAGTAAAAAACCGCGAAGTAGTGTCACCCCTAATGACATCATCCATAAATAATACTTACGTTCATTCGCTCACTCTCTCTCTCTCATATGATACGTGTGTGTGTGTGTGTGTACGTGTATATACATACGTAGATGTAAATAAAGTGTACATAAATATGTTTTTAGAACTCTTTTATTCTTATAACAAGATACGTAACTCAAGATGAAAATGATTTACTGCACAGGTTAATGAGAGCTTTACTGCTCCTCAGGTGACGCCTCATCGTCAGGTGCTGGAGGCGCAGGATCGTCGAGGGCAGCTGCAGGAGGCGGCGTAGTGGCTCGACGGGAAGACTATTTCGCACAAAATGGCACAAGAGAACAACAAAAAGTTCCACGCGGCGAGACTAAAAGTAACACGAGCGATAAAGAGCAATGAATGCGGTCTTCCTTCCTTCATGGGCGCTCGGCAGGGAGAGGAGGTGGGTGAAACGTCTCGGCCAATCAGCTTGCGAGATTTTCGAGCCGAGCCAACACGAGAACAGCGAACAGAGAGGTGGATTTTTTGAGCTGTGCGGCTCTCCGTGTTGATTACCTGATGGTCTAATGTAGTCTCCCTGCCTTCTGCTAGCGCCCGCCCATTATTTCTCAATTTTGAATTTTTGATGAATATTTTTGAAAAATCCGCGATGCACTGAGGGCGCGAAAGGTGAAGCGCGAAGTAGCGAGGGATCACTGTAATGCGTTTAGGAATGCTTCGGATGTGTTTTTATGTTTTTTGAGGGAGTATAAGTTCTTATAGTAGTTCTCGAAGCATTTAAGAATATCCTGAATTCTGAATTTTATTTCCTTTGATACTGGGTCTCTGATTTTGTAGATTGCTCTTTCTGTTTGTTGTTTCCTCAATTTATAGGCTAGTAATTTTGCCGATTTGCTGCCTGCTTCATAGTATTTTTGTTTCAGAAATGTAAGTTTCTTCTGGATTTCAATTGTGTAGATCTCATTTATTTGATTCTTAATTTCCTTAATCTTGAGCGAGTCATTAGAATGAGTGTTGCCCTTGTGTTCTTTTTCTAGGTTCTTAAGTTCTGACTCTAATGTGATTAGTTTTTCTTGTCTCAGTTTTTTTTTGGATTGCCAGTTTTGCAATAATCTTTCCCCTTATTACAGCTTTGCATGCATCCCACAGTATTAAAGGGGATACTTCTCCATTATCATTTTCTTCCAAATATCTGAGAATATCTGATTCCAATTCATCTTTCAGTGGTCCTTTCAGGACATTTGAATTCAACCTCCAAGAAAATGTATTATTTGTGTACTTTTGGATACTTAAGTCCATATAGATCGGACTGTGGTCAGAGAGATCCATCAGTCCTATTTTACATGTTTTTACCCTTCCAATGTCTCTATTAAACATAAAAAAGTAGTCAGTCCTTGAGTAAGATGAATGTGGCGCTGAGTAAAATGTATAATCTTTTACACAGGGGTTGAATTCCCTCCACACATCACAGATTCCCATTTCTTTTAGTAGCATCCGAGTTTTCCTACTTTGAGTGTTATTTTGATGTGGAGAATTACCTGATGCATCCCAGTATGGATTCAGTCTTAGATTGAAGTCTCCACCACATATCACTAAACCTTGGGCTTTAGTTATCATTAGGTCAAATACATTTTTATAAAATTTCCAGTTAGCCCCTGGAGGTGCATATACATTCAGCAGGGTGATATCTTCTCCCTCCAGCCGCCCAATTACCAAACTGTATCTCCCTTCTTTATCTTTGTGTTCTGATTTTTTTTCAAATGTAATTTTGGTTGATATCAATGTCGCTACTCCCCTCCTCCTCCCTGACTTATATGAAGATGAAGAGATCATTTTAAACCCTTGTCTATTGAGTTTAGTGTGTTCCACGTCTGTTAGGTGGGTTTCTTGTAAAAATATTATTCCTGCTTTGTCTTTTTTTATTTTGCCTAGAATCTTGGATCTTTTAACTGGATTCAGGATCCCTTTTACATTGTATGAGATTATTTTGGTTACACCCTGTTTCTCCATTGTATTGTCTTATTTAGTATAACAGTGTGGTGGCCCTCTTTTATGCTACTCAGAAACTGAAAGAACATTAAGAACATAAAAAACATTAAGAACATAGTGTATAAAACTTTAAAACAAAAAACTGTCAAAAGAACTTCCTGAGCTGAGGTCTTTTTAAAGACCCTAGAAGAGCCTTGATGGAGTGTAGGCTCTGAGGGAAATTCCTCAAACTCTGTTACGTGTTGAGGGCCCTCTCTTACCCCTATAAGTTGTCCCATGTTTTTAACGTGAATTTCAGATCCCAATCGGAACTTGTAATGATTTTTTTTATTTATTTTTTTTAATTTTTTTATGCCTATACCCTATGAAATTGTGTGCACCCTCCCACCCTCATCACAGCAAACATTCACACTAATACAGTATTTGTTAGTGTGGGGAGAACATGTGGATCATTGTCACATTTCTATTTTAACAAGTTTTTTTTTTTTTTTATTAAAAAGACTTATTTGTTTCTAATACTATGACTGCTCCATGAAATGTTTTACCACATGCTGATTCTGCCTCTCCTTTAATGTTTGTTACCTTGTAGGAGGGGGTTGGGTGTGCCGATTGACTAAAAAAAAAAGAAGGTCGCTATTCCCTCCTGAAAACAGCAAGCTTATCCTTGTAGCTCTGGCGCTGGGTTTCCCGTTGCTGGCCCGTGGATTTTGAAGGTCTCTGTGTGGACCACGATTTAGCCTTGATCCTATCGCTCGGGTCTACTGCGGGTTTAAACACCGTTACCGGGAGCCCTCTTCTCGCCATGTCAATTGTTGCTTCTTTCGCCGAAGTATAGAGACATGTCTCTTCACCGTAGAAGACCCTTAACTTCGCAGGAAATGGCGTCTGAAAGCGCAGTTTTTTCTCTCGTAGCACCTTTTTTGCGTCGTTGTATTCCCGGCGCTTTTTAAGAACCTCCGGGGCGTAATCATGTTCCATGAAGACCTTTCTCTCTTGGTGCAAAAATCCTTTTTTCTGCCAGGCCAGTCTTACAACCTCTTGTTTTATTTTGAAATTGGAAAATCTCACCACCACCGAACGTGGGGGCGCTTCCGTCACTGGCCTAGCGGCTAATGTACGATGTGCCCTTTCTGTCTTCAAGTTGATGGTTTGGGGGATATCCAGCTTCTCTCTCAGTAAAGATTCCACGCATTCTGCCATTGTGTTGAAACCATCTTCGGCTCCTTCTTTCAGACCGTGAATTCTTATGTTGTCTCTTCTCAGTCTTCCTTCTTGGTCGGTTAGCTTAGCCTCTATTGTTGACTGTCTTTTGCGTAGATCCAGCACGGAATCTTCAAGCACTTTTGTTCTTTCTTCTGCTTCCAAGATTCGGTTCTCGGCCTGGTCCACTCTGCTGTTTGTGTCATGCGGTGGCTCTCGCGAGCCACCATAAGACGCCACACAGTCACCAGTGAGTTTCAGTGAGTTTTATTACGGTGAAAAGTGACAACACAAGATGCAGGGGCAATGACACATAAGTCTACACACATCCGGAGGCGTAAGGCTAAACAGCTCTCTTACAGGTCCATAGAGGAGACAGTCATACACAGGCAAGGTTGACGGAGTAATGACTACACAGGCTGCTGAGGCAGAAACACACAGAGGTCTACTCACACCGGGAGGGGTAAGGCTAACAGCTCATTTACTGGTCCAGGGGAAGCGACGGTCAACCACAGGCAGACGAGGTAGGTAACAGTCCAAAGCATCTGTAGCTCAGACGAAGAACGACTGACACTGCTGCGTCTTACCGCCGCCAGTGCCGGGCTTAAGAAGGCAAAGCACTAACGACGGTAATTACAAACAGCTGACCGACCGTTGACAGGCGGAAGCCCCACCGAGCACTTTCACAATAAGAGCCCGGTGAGGCCAGAATACAGCCCGCAACTGTCAAGGCCGGCAGCAAAACGTAACTTAGCCCGAGCGCGATCAGAACCGGCGCTTGGGTCATAACAGTACCCGCCCTCCACGGGCGGACTCCGAACGCCCCAAGGAACCACCCTGACCCTGCCCCCCTCCAGGGTGGGAGGTTGGGGGACAGATGTGGAGGGAGAGAACCAACCCATGAACGAGACCTTAAACCAAAAGGAAAAAGAATACATCAATTTCTCCCAGAACCATGACGAAACCAGAAAAAACAAGACATGACTAAAAAATACAAGGGATACAAAACCATAAAGAGCATAAGCACCTGACACCGAACGTCTTCCCACAGGGACAACAGACAACCCGTCTAACTCCAAAGTACATAATCCCACGTGGTAAAGAACCCAAAGTAAGGATCTCTTCAAAAACCCAAACTTAACATGCCAAAATCATACTCCCAAACAACCTCAATACATGATAACTATGGAACAAGAAATACCTGGAAACACACAATAACTATGGAACAAGAAATACATGGAAACACACGATAACTATGGAAGAAAAAATACATGGAAACACACATGGAGCAATCCAAAATTGCTTGGCATAACGTGACTATAACTAGACTGCCTTTCAAAAAACACATGAGACAACCTAATCACAAACAAAACAAGAAATACATGCAAACACCCATGGAGCAATCTAAAATTGCTTTGACACAACTTGGCTATAACTAGACCATGGCTTTCTAAAAAAAAAAACATGAGGCAACCTAAAATTGCTCTGACATAACTTAGCTATAGATAGACTGTGGCTTACAAAAAAAAGAAACATGGAGCAATCTAAAATTGCTCTGACTTGACCATAACTAAACTGTGGCCTTCAAAAAGAAAACATGAGGCAATCTCAAATTGCTTTGACTTGACTATGACTAAACTGTGGCTTTCCAAAAAAAAGAAACATGAGGCAATCTAAAATTGCTTGACTTAACCTGACTATGACTAAACTGTGGCTTTCAAAAAGAAAGAAACATGAGGCAATCTGAAATTGCTTTGACTTGACTTGACTATGACTATGGCCTTCAAAAAGAAGAAACATGAGGCAATCTGAAATTGCTTTGACTTGACTTGACTATGACTATGGCCTTCAAAAAGAAGAAACATGAGGCAATCTAAAATTGCTTTGACTTGACTTGACTTGACTATGACTATGTGAAGCAACAAAAAAAAAAATTGCTAAACGTACTTGACATGACTAGGCACCGTATGGGCCCACAGATAGTCCCACAAACATAGTACATGATCAGGTGGCCTACCCCAGTCCCAGGCCCCCAGAAAAAAGTCCTCTGGTGGCCGAACCAGGTCACCCCGTAGCAAACACAGTTTATTGGGTGGCCAACCCAAGACGCCGAACGCACAAAGCAGTTCCTCGGGTGGCCGACCTGCATCTCACAACCACCAGGACCGTGGAGGAAATGCATGCAGCTGCCCGCCTGAAGACGACAAGACAGGAGAGCGCCAGTCTGCCAAACACAAACCTCTAATGGCCCCCAGCTGGTGGCTCCTGAGAGGGGAACAACCAAAGACTTGGACCCCCTCGAATCCTGATTGGGTCACAGCCGCACCTGCGCTGGATCCCCACTGGACCTTGTCGGACCCCGATTGGGTCATCGCTGCACCCACGTCGGACCCCGATTGGGTCATCGCTGCACCCGCATCGGACCCCGACTGGGTCACCTCGGCCCACGCGTCGGACCCCGACTGGGTCACCTTAGCCCACGCGTCGGACCCCGACTGGGTCACCTCGGCCCACGTGTCGGACCCCGACTGGGTCACCTCAGCCCACACGTCGGACCCCGACTGGGTCACCTCGGCCCACACGTCGGACCCCGACTGGGTCACCTCGGCCCACACGTCGGACCCCGACTGGGTCATCTCAGCCCACACGTCGGACCCCGACTGGGTCATCTCAGCCCACACGTCGGACCCCGACTGGGTCATCTCAGCCCACACGTCGGACCCCGACTGGGTCAGGACTGCTCCGGCGACGACCTCCATCTCCGAACCTGGAACCCCCAGTCCCGTGACCTAGACTGGCTCCGGACCGGTAACACTGTGGAGGTGCTCAGAAAACAGGAGAGGACCGGGATCAGTTCCACCGGCAGCGCCAGAGCCCAGCGAGACGAGCTCGGGTGCAGCAGACGGCTGCCCCTTGCTCACCTCCCCATGAGGCAGGCAAAAATGCTCTAACACACCATACAAGAAAACAAGGAAGAGCACTTGCCTGCACTCGGGCTCTGGAGCCGTCCAGGACTTCGCCGATCCAGGTTCAAGAAGACGCTCGTCGTCGGGCTCCCACTCGGCTGCGTCGGGTTCCACAGCCAGCCTGATGGTCTCTGCAGCTGGATCCTCACGCGCTGGCGTCCACGCCAATAACCCGCATGGCGTGGGGGCAGAGGACCCTCGACCTGCTGACTTGGGCTGCATCCCTGAGGACCCCTGGGGACGCTCTCTCGTCAGCACTGGCTCCTCATCGCAGTCCGTTCTCCTCCTCTGTCCAAAACAAGGCTGCAGGGCCGGGATATTTCCCAGAGCCGCAGGCCTCCCCCTCGTTCGACTGCGTGGGACTAACGCCGAGGACCGCTCAGCAGGAGGAGACACAGAGGCAGCAGGTTTAGTACAAATGGCTACAGCTGGGGAAAGAAACTCAGGGAGCTGCGAACCCCGAGCTTCACCCCCAGGAGTCAGACAAGACAGATCACTATGATAAATAGGACAGTGAAATTGGACTTGCCTGTCTCCCGGAGGGAAGATGGTATCAGCTGTAGCGGACATTGCTCCTTCCCTCGCTCGCTGGGTGGTAGAAAAGGACCCATGGACGGAGCCCACCGGCACAGGACTCAGCTCACTCACAGCAGCTGGCTGATTGAGGGGGTCATCCCAGCGGCCCGGAACTGGATCCGGAGCAGGAGCTTGCCGAAGATGCGCCCGGCCATGGCGCCAATGCCTTCGCCGGCCCCCAGATGGTGTGAACTCCCGAAACAGATCGAGGACAGGATCGGGATCCATAGGCAAAGAGCAGGAGTGCCTCTTCTCCTGCTTCATGCCGCGTTCCTCCTCCATCATCAGGTATATTTCGCGTTGCGCGGCGATGTCTTCCCTCCTCGCGTCGACTTCCGGGTGGTCGGCGTAGCGGGGAGAGAGATGACAAAGAATATCTTCGGCAGCGTCCAGGTACCAGTGTATGCCGTGGTCATAATCCAGCAGGGAAGCGGAGATGAGCAGCTCATCCACGACTTCCAGCACACCTGTCAGCTCGTGGCTCGGACTCCAACCGCAACCCCTCCGCGACGACATTCTTCACATACACAGTACCCAGACAGGAAAAAGCAAATGTCCAAAAACTCGAACCCACTGGTGAATTGCGTCTCGGGTTGGCGTCACGGTAAACGGCGTTTTGGCAGCAGTGTACTGTCATGCGGTGGCTCTCGCGAGCCACCATAAGACGCCACACAGTCACCAGTGAGTTTCAGTGAATTTTATTACGGTGAAAAGTGACAACACAAGATGCAGGGGCAATGACACATAAGTCTACACACATCCGGAGGCGTAAGGCTAAACAGCTCTCTTACAGGTCCATAGAGGAGACAGTCATACACAGGCAAGGTTGACGGAGTAATGACTACACAGGCTGCTGAGGCAGAAACACACAGAGGTCTACTCACACCGGGAGGGGTAAGGCTAACAGCTCACTTACTGGTCCAGGGGAAGCGACGGTCAACCACAGGCAGACGAGGTAGGTAACAGTCCAAAGCATCCGTAGCTCAGACGAAGAATGACTGACACTGCTGCGTCTTACCGCCGCCAGTGCCGGGCTTAAGAAGGCGAAGCACTAACGACGGTAATTACAAACAGCTGACCGACTGTTGACAGGCGGAAGCCCCACCGAGCACTTTCACAATAAGAGCCCGGTGAGGCCAGAATACAGCCCGCAACTGTCAAGGCCGGCAGCGAAACATAACTTAGCCCGAGCGCGATCAGAACCGGCGCTCGGGTCATAACAGTTTGTCCTTTTTAATTCCTCTCTGAATTCACGAAATTCGGCCCAAACCTCTCAGCGGAATCATCGTAATTCTTCAAATAACGATTTCAAGCTAGCCTTCTTGTTAGCTACATTCAGCTCCTCGTCTTCTGAATGGAAATCTTCCGGTTCAGATTCTTCGGCCGATGCGTGTCCTGGCCTGGAAAATGTCGATTTCTTCTGTTTTCCTTTAGGCATGGTGATTTTGTCTTTTGGTTTTCACTCTTCCAAAAATCCGATAAGTCTGATTTTCAAGATATTTTCCTGGATTAGGTCAGGGAGCTTCAGCGTTAAGCTGCAATCAACATGGTGTCCAGACCGGAAGTCAGCGAACTGAGAGTTTCTGAGGGAGTTTATTATTCATTCATCCCGCCATCATAGAACTCACTCCAGCCCTGTGCAGGCGGGCTTTAGCGGGTCCTCAGGCTCTCGTGAGGAGACACAGAATGCATGTCGTCAGAAGCAGTGGTCAGAGAGAGAGAGAGAGTGTTACAGAGCAATGCAGTATTTATACCCCACTACAGACAATACATGAAAGGTATGTTATCATCAAAGAGACTGCAGGAAGGCATGGGACATTTGCATTTGAGTACCGAGCAGGAAGTCATACATAACAACAGCAAGACTGGCCGGAATTCGCCTCTGCTCCGGAGCTGTAGGACAAAAGAGGTTACAAGGCACATCTACATATTGTTATCAGTCCATAGATCACACTGCTATGTTAATTGCTCCCGCTGAGCGTTCTGCTTGTCCGTGGCTGTTGTGGGGGTTACCCATACACTCCCCCCCAGAGGGCTCAGCGGGAAGCTGAGGCCTCGATAGTCCGGCTTTGGGAACGAGCTGCGGGGGAAGCTCGCTGCAGGCGGCGGTGGAGGGAGGGGGGTGGGGGTAGCAAGTGCCGGCCCGGGACGGCGAAATTGTCTGGGCCGCGCAAAAATTGCCTGTGGATCCGCGATGTTGAGGGGCTGTCCCGTTGAACGTACGGAGGTCCACAGCAGCTGTAAGAAGAAAAATTAGTCTCTGACTCCTCTCGCGGCCATGAAGAAAAAAAAAAAAAAAAGGAGCTGCAGCAGTGAGGGACTTGGCGTGTTGACTTTAGGTGCGCGCACAGTCCTAAAGTCCTCGAGGACAGCTGACGGCTGAATTCCCTTGTGCGCCGTGGCTGAGACCATTACAAAATCCTGTGAGCGAGCTGCGTGCGTGCTTCAGGTGTGTGAGCAGCCCTGAAGGTTCTGTGTGCAGCGGCGAAGGACGATGGCGGTCTGTGTGGAGCCGGTATTGTCCCGTGCATGGTGCGCTGTCCTCATAACCCCCCGGTGTGCGTGCGGGGTTCGGTGCATGGCAGGTCCACTGTAGAGGCGAGTCAGGGTCAGGGAGCTTGTTGGAGATCAGCGTCGTCGGCGCCAATGGCCATCCCTGTTGAGCTGTTGCTGTAGTTTGGTCATGGTGCGTTCAGGTCCACGCGCTGCGTTCTCCGTCGGCCCTGGAGGTCACCGTCGTGGAGAGAGGATGAGGTGCGTGCGCTCTCGTGTGGAGGAGCTGTGAGAGCGGCCGGTCCCAGCGTGGATGTGCAGATCTCAGGCGTGCAGAACTCACCATGAAGCTTTCTGCAGCTTTCCCGGTCGTGGGTGATCTCCGGAGAGTTTCGCCTGGTGGTGGCTCTGCGTTGAGGTCTCCCTGTAGCAGAAGGGAGGGCAGATCATTTGCGTCAGGCTGCTGCGTTCGCTTGTCGTCGGAGAATCACCGCTGGGTGCTGCGTTCGTTGTCGTCGGGTCACCAGTGTAGCTGTCCAGGCCAGAAGGTTGCGTTGCACAAAGCGTGTGCTTTCTCGGGGTCACCAATGTGGCGGAAGAATAATATGCAGCGAACTGAGAGTTTTTGAGGGAGTTTATTATTCATTCATCCCGCCATCATAGAACTCACTCCAGCCCTGTGCAGGTGGGCTAGAGCGGGTCCTCAGGCTCTCGTGAGGAGACACAGAATGCGTGTCGTCAGAAGCAGTGGTCAGAGAGAGAGAGAAAGTGTTACAGAGCAATGCAGTATTTATACCCCACTACAGACAATACATGAAAGGCATGTTATCATCAAAGAGACTGCAGGAAGGCATGGGACAGTTGCATTTGAGTACCGAGCAGGAAGTCATACATAACAACAGCAAGACTGGCCGGAATTCGCCTCTGCTCCGGAGCTGTAGGACAAAAGAGGTTACAAGGCACATCTACATATTGTTATCAGTCCATAGATCACACTGCTATGTTAAATTGCTCCCGCTGAGCGCTCTGCTTGTCCGTGGCTGTTGTGGGGGTTACCCATATTGGCAAGTAAAAAAGCTCTAACTAAAAAATGGATGTTGAAGGATTGTCCTACACCTGAAGATTGGATTAACGTGATTCAAGACATTTACTCGATGGAAAAGTTGACATTCGCACTGAGACAGGACATGGATGGGTTCTTGAACTTTTTGGCAACCCTGGAACACATATGTGTCTTCCATCAGATCTAATCTTTGACAAATACCATTTCAATAATGGCACCTCTCTTTGTCCCAACGCTACTCAGATGCTCTTTTATTTTTATTTATTTATTTATTTATTTATTTATTTTTGCTCTTTTGTTTTGTTTTTGTTTTTTGTTCTTTCTTTAATTTCTCTTTTTCTTTCACTTAAAAAAAGGGTGTTGTAATAATTATTCTTACAATGTTGTCAAAAAACAAAAAAAAGGGAACATGTGATGAAAATGTAAACAATGCAATGCTGTAATGACATGTATACCCTTTACAAAAACTTAAATAAAAAAAAAAGAAGAATACATTATATAAACAATTCATTAAGTGCAGAACAGTGGAGGCTGAGATCAAATATAAAAGATATAAAAATAAGCTTACTAATATAATGAGGACCTGTAAGAAAGAATATTACAACAGAATATTAGAGGATAATAAAAATAACTTAAGAGGAATATGGCAAGTACTCAATGGGATTATTAGTAATCGACCTAAGAATGCTAATTATCCAGAATATTTTACTGAAAATGGCAATTTGATAAATAATATGGAGGATGTGGTCAGTGGTTTCAATAAATTTTTTGTAAATGTTGGTCCTGAATTAGCAAAATCAATAGTGACAACAGAAACAAACAACAGTGGTTCTGTAAATGAAATAGAAGATAGAAATCCAAACACAATCTTTTTGGGTGCAGTTACTGAAAAGGAAATTATCGAGACTGTGAGTAAATATAAGAACAAAAAATCAACTGACTGGAATGAAATTGACATGACAATAGTGAAAAAAGTAATTGAAGGAATTGTTAAGCCACTCACCCACATCTGCAACCTGTCATTTCAAACTGGTAAATTTCCAAACAAAATGAAAATAGCAAAAGTAATACCTCTATACAAAACAGGAGACAGTCATTGTTTCACAAATTACAGGCCAGTCTCTTTACTCTCACAATTCTCCAAAATACTTGAAAAAAATCTTCACTAAGAGACTGGATGATTTCACTGAAAAACACAACCTCCTAACAGACAGCCAGTATGGTTTTAGAGCAGATAAATCTACATCTTTGGCACTGATCGAACTTATAGAAGAAATTACTAGTTGTATAGATAAAAAAAAGTTTGCTGTAGGAGTATTTATAGATTTAAAGAAAGCTTTTGACACCATTGACCACAGAATACTACTAAGGAAACTGGAAAGGTATGGGATAAGGGGGGTCGGACTGAGTTGGGTGGAAAGTTATTTAAGTAACAGACAACAATTTGTACAAATTGGTGAGCACAAATCACCCTTCATGGACATCACTTGTGGTGTGCCCCAGGGGTCAGTTTTGGGACCCAAACTCTTTATTTTGTATATAAATGACATATGCCAAGTATCAAAAATTCTGAAATTTATTTTGTTTGCCGATGACACAAATATCCTTTGCACTGGTGAGAATTTGCAGCAGGTTTTAGAGGTGGTCATAACTGAAATGAAAAAGTTATCGCAGTGGTTCAACAAAAATAAATTATCTCTAAAGCTAAAAAAAGCCCAACAAAGATTATGTTGTTTGGAAATTATAAAATAAATCATGAAATAATGGTAACGATAGATGATACCAGAATAGAAACAGTACAGGAAAATAAGTTTCTGGGGGTGACGCTAGACAATAAAATCTGCTGGAAACCTCACATCAGTCACATCCGGGCCAAGTTGGCAAAATGTATAGGCATACTGGGGAAGACAAGACACATCTTGGACTATAAATCATTGATCTTACTGTACAATTCACTGTTTCTACCTTAACTACTGTGTAGAAGTCTGGGGAAACACCTACAAGACCAACCTACAGTCAATATGCACATTACAAAAAAGAGCTATAAGGATAATAAATAATGAAGGATATAGAGACCATACCAGTTCGTTGTTTTTAAAGTCACATGTCATAAAGTTCATCAATTTAGTTAAATTTAAGACAGCACAAGTCATGTACAGGGCAATTAATAATCAATTCCCAACTAATATACAAAAAATATTTAAAAACAGAGACAATGATCATAATTTGAGAGGAGACTTAAACTTTACAAAACCCAAGATACGAACAACCAAGAAAAGTATGTGCATATCTGTCTGTGGCATGGATTTGTGGAACAGTCTGGAGCTGGAACTGAAACTATGTACAAACAGAAATCAATTCAAAAAGAGGCACAAACATTATTTGCTGAAAGGATATATGTTAGAAGGGTAGTATTTATATGTACGATTCACTATGCTCACTCTGGGACACTATGGAATGGTGGGTGGGACAGCACTGTGTATATCTGTGTTGTTTGAGGCTGGTTTTGATGTATAGACATCAATGTATGCTAGGATGGATGGGTGTTAATGTTGATATGTACAAAATACAGTTAATTGTTTACTTGGGGTCTTAAATGTGGTAATTTGTATATAATTCACATGGGTGTATTTATGGAATAGAGGAGATGGAATTAATAAGTGTTCACTTCTTCCTTCTCCCTTTCGAACACTGGATACTGTTACTTTAATGCATTTGTCATTTGTTTTGTTTTTGTTATACTTTTTTTGTTCGAAATAAAGTATCTATCTATCTATCTATCTAATTACAACATAACTTGATAAATACACGCCTTTCTGCAGCTCCTCCTCATCCGCCACCCCTCAATCTAGCCCCTGTCTTCCTCTTCAGAGAACCTTTGTCTACTCCCCCCAAAGTTAATAAAAATATAATGTATAAACATCCCAAAGTGATTAAACAAAAAGTTGGTAAAACTCAAACATCAGGTCTCGAAATTTAACGATTTGGCCTCTCTTCCTCCTCATAATTTAAAAATTAAATGCGGTTTGTTAAATATTAGGTCTCTAACTCCCAAGTCTCTACTAGTCCATGATCTGTTAATTGATCATCGGATTGACTTAATATCCCTTACAGAGACTTGGCTAGAGCAAGACGATTATGTTGGTTTGAATGAATCAACTCCCTCTGGTAATCTAAACTATCATAATCCCAGAAGTGCTGGTCATGGAGGTGGAGTAGTGGCAATTTACCATTCTAAATTACTAATTAATGTAAAGCAAAAAACATGTTTTAATTCCTTTGAGGGTCTGGTCCTCAGTATGGGGCATGTTAGCAATCCTAGCTTAAACTCAATTTTCTTTGCCATAGTTTACCATCCTCCTTCAGCCTACTCAGAGTTTTTATCCAAATGTCATGGCTGCCAATTATCTTCAGCTGCGTGCACACCTGCTCTCCATCCCAGCCTGGGTTATTTAAACCACGAGGTCTTGAGATCGGTGCCGAATCGTCTGTCTCCTTACCCTGAGACCTTCACTCGCCAGTCGCCAAGCTGAGCTTCCAAGCCTCACCTGTTCTTCCAGTCCTGCCTGTCAACGCCAGGATTAACCTTTACCTCCAACCAAGTAAGCCTTCATCCATTCCTCTAACCTCTCTGAGTCCCCTGTGCACAAGCGGAGATCCGTGACGGCGGATCGCTTTCCCTCCTGGCAGCGGACCGAGCTACATTACTTCACCTACCAACGCTAACCACCATTGGGACTGTGGGCACTGTCCTCCTGGCCGTAGCTGCTGAGCTTAACCTGAGTTCCACCTTCACATCATAAACAGTAAGCACAGAGCAATCTTGTACATTCCTTCCGGGGTCTGCCACTAATTCTCCCTCTGTCTGTTTGTCCATAGGGTTGCCAGGTTGCACGGTGCTCTGCTCGCCCCAGCAGATGCATATATACACACACGCATCCACACACACACACACACACACACACACACACACACACACACACACACTTTTCACAATAAAAGATAATGGTTAAAAGTAGATGGTTATGCTGTTTCATTCCATCTAGCTACAATGCTCCGCACTGTGTGTGTTTATATGTTTATATATTTATTCCATCTAGCGACAATGCTCCACACTGTGTGTGTTTATATATTTACATATTTATTCCATCTAGCTACAATGCTCCGCACTGTGTGTGTTTATATATCTACATATTTATTCCATCTAGCTACAATGCTCCGCACTGTGTGTTTATATATCTACATATTTATTCCAAACTCCGCATTTTTTAAAGCTTTAGGCACAAAAACGCGCGGGAAGCTGTGATGAACTGGGCCAGGAAGCGTGCTCGATCCCGTGTAGCTCTGCAACCGCTGAGCGGGGGGGGCACTCTGGCGCAGGATTATCCGGGAGAAACTCCCCGGGCAGCCGGAGTGGCTGTGCAAAAACTAACTCAGCTGGAGAGGCTTTTAAATCCTCTTTAGGTGCAGAACGCAACCCCAATAAAACCCATGGTAGCCTGTCCACCCAATTTGCATCCGTAAGCGACGCTCTGAGAGCTGCTTTCAATGACCTATGGAAACGTTCGCATAAACCATTAGCCTGCGTGTTGTAAGCGGTAGTGCGGTGGATCGTTACCCCCAGGCTGCGGGCCATCGCTGACCAGAGCTCAGAAACAAACTGAGGACCTCTGTCGGACGTAATGTCCGACGGAACTCCAAAACGCACTACCCATGCTGTTAAAAACGCGCGCGCCACCTCCTCGGCTGTGGTTGATGCCAGTGGGACCACTTCCGGCCAATGCGTGGTGCGGTCCACCATTGTCAAAAGGGGTGTGCACCCCTGTGACGGCGGGAGGGGGCCTACAAGGTCGACATGCACATGATCGAACCGCTTAGCCGGGATGTGAAAAGGCTCCAAGGGAGCTCTAGTGTGTTTGTGTATTTTGGCTTGCTGACAAGCCACGCAGGCTGCCGCCCTCTCATTGACTTGTTTGCGCAGGCACGACAATACAAATTTCACTCCTACCATTTTGACCGAACAGGCGCGCACCACGGAGTGTGCCGAGAATGGATCGAGTCAAAAACGCGGTGTGGCGCCAACGCAGCTGGTACAACCTGGACGCGGTCGGTCCAGTGGAGGACATCGCAGATTAGGGGGGCATACTGACTTGCAGCACCCCATGCTTCTCCAGCCTCTAACCCTGTTGGTCCAGACTGGAGCGCGCGCACGTCCGCGTCGCTAACCTGCTCCGCGGCCATGGCTGCATAATCTATCCCTACGCGGACCGGGGGCCCGCGCGCGCTTCCGCGTCGCTACCCTGGTCTGCGGCCATGGCTGCAGAGTCTGCCCCCACGGGGCCTGGGTCGCCACAGCCACGTGAGAGGCAGTCCTGCCACTACATTATATTTACCTGCCACATGTTGGATATCGGTAGTAAACTCCGATATCGCGGCCAGCTGTCTCTACTGCCGGCCCGACCAAGGTTCCGAAATCTTGGCCATCGCGAAAGTCAGCGGTTTGTGGTCCACAAACGCGGTGAAATGGCGTCCTTCCAGCCAGAACTGGAAGTGGTGGATGGCCAAGTGTAGAGCTAACAACTCCCTGTCGAATGCGTTGTATTTTTGCTCGCTATTGTGCAAGGTTTTGCTGAAAAACGCGAGCAGTTGCCAGGCCCCAGCCACGTACTGTTCAACGACCGCCCCTATGGCCACATCTGACGCGTCAGTAGTGAGCGCCATGCGGGCTGTTGGGACTGGGTGTACCAACAACGCAGCGTTTGCCAGGGCTGATTTGACTTGAGAGAATGCGTGCTCCCGCTCAGGAGACCATTCGATTTTATTCGTGGGTTTTTGTTTTTTTAGTGCAGCATACAATGGTTGCATGAGCTGCGCTGCGCGGGGGAGGAAACGGTTATAAAAATTAACCATTCCCAAAAACTCCTGTAACGCTTTGAACCGTTTGTGTTGGGGAAAATTTGTTATGCGCGCCTCTTTATCAGGCAGAGGGACCGCTCCTTCTGGCGAAACGCGATGCCACAAAAAATCAATCTGCGCCACCCCGAACTGACACTTCGCTGGGTTGATTATTAACCCGTAGCTCTGCCCAACCTCCGGAAAACTGCCGTGAGGTGGCTTTCGTGTTCGTCTTCGGACGCGCTGGCTACCAAAATGTCGTCCAGGTAGACGAACACGAAAGGGAGATCGCGCAGGACCGCGTCCATCATGCGTTGGAACGTCTGCGCCGCTCCCTTAAGCCCAAACGGCATGTGCAAAAACTCAAAAAGCCCGAAAGGAGTTATTACCGCTGTTTTGGGTATGTCCTCAGCGCGCACTGGAACCTGGTGGTAACCGCGTACCAAGTCTATTTTAGAAAAAATGCGCGCCCCCGCCAAATGAACCGAAAAATCTTGGATGTGCGGGATCGGGTAGCGGTCGTGCGCTGTGGCGTTATTCAACCTGCGGAAATCACCGCAAGGTCACCACGAGCCATCAGCCTTTGGGACCATGTGCAGCGGTGAAGCCCATGGGCTCTTCAAATGCCTGATGATGCCCAGTCTTTCCAGGTTGGCGAACTCCTTGCGTGCTATGGTCAGTTTAGCTGAGTCCAAGCACCGAGCTTTTGCAAAAACGGGTGGGCCGGTGGTAGTAATAAAATGTTCCACCCCATGTTTAGCCACTGTCGCCGAAAACGTTGGGACCGTGAGTGCTGGGAACTAAGTGAGGAGTGTGTGGAACTTACCACCTGCAGCTGTGACGTTGGCTTGTGCAGTCGGCGGGGCCACTCGAGCTGTGCAGGGAATAGAGTGAAAGGAGAGTGCATTAACCAGACGTCTGTTAGCAAGATCAACCAATAAACCATGTGAGCACAAAAAATCAGCCCCTAACATGTTGAAATTGACTGCCGCTACAACAAAAGTCCACTCAAATGCACGGCCCTGGAAAGACAGAAGCAGAGTCCTCTCACCGAAGGTCTTAATTGCTGAGCCGTTCGCTGCTGACACCCGGGGACCACTGGAAGGCGCCAGCGGTTCGCGATAGGAAGCGTGATGAAGCTCAGCTGGGAGCCTGTGTCACGAGGAAATCCTCCCCGAGCGTGCATCCTTCAGGTAGAGCAGCTTGTTCTCCTCCCCGAGGGCCGCAGCTGCTACCGACCCCCGGGCTTGGCGTTTCCCGAGCGCTTGAAATGGCACGGTGGAATGCACTTGCGCGCCCTCTCTGCAAAGCGGCGATGGGAGAAGCAAAGGACGTCGTCCATTCCGTGTCGCCTGGCCCTTGCTGCTGCAGTCGTCGGTGAGTCTGGTGCTGCAGCCTCTGGCCCCATGCCTTCTCCGGACGTTGCGCCTAGCTCTGCTGCCGCGGCCGAAGCCGCGCTCCGTTTGTGGGCGTCGACGAGTCGTTGCGCCTCCTGGCTCAGCTCGTGGTAGTCTCGCCGGTCCAACAGAGGTGAACCGGCCAGGGTCACTCTCACCGCTGGCGGTAGGGTTCTGAGGAAAAGGTGGGTGAAGACAAAGCTGTCATCTTCGGAGTCTCTCAACCTCAGCATTTTCCCCATCAGGTCTGCGAGTCTGTCGTTCTCAAACTCCGTCAACGCCAGGAGCCCCTCTGCTCGCTGTTGCACCAAGGGGGTGAAGTGGCTGATAAGCGCAGCCTTCAATGCGCTGTACTTGTCGCTGTCCGGTGGGTGGTTGACCAGGTTCTCCACCCTCTGGACTGTGTGGTTGTCCAGCTTCGCCACCACATGGTAGAATTTTGTGTCGTCTCTTGAGATTCTCCGGAGGTTGAACTGCGCCTCGACCGCGCTAAACCAGGAGCGCGGACTATTCTGCCAGAAGTCCGGCAGCTGGAAGGTGGCGGCATTCGTCAGGCTGGCTTCTGACGAGTCCGGCTCGGGAGAATTATTTCTGCTCATGCTTCGTCGTAAGGTCACCAGTGTGGAGATGTGTTGAAGGACGAGACTGAGTTTATTCCTCAGGTTCAGCTTTATTCACAATCACATACTCCAACATTCCAAAGCAGAAAAAGAGGATGAATCTTCTCACATCTGTCCTTTTATACCCAGGACATCAAACCTACAGTCACATGGTGTTTAATCAAACATACAGTCACATGGTGCTTAATCCCAGTCACAATGTAACTTCCCCCGATCTTAACACCATCCACCCCCTAGTCTCCGGTGGTCAGGAAATCTCTCAAGGCCATCTCCTTGAAACAAAAGGCCAAATCTCACACCCTCCTGTTACCTCTAGGAGGCTCAGTCCCTTTGTTCCCCTGAGACATGAAGCACACAATAAACATACAGTAATATATCTGTGGAGCATATGAAACCAACATATGTGCCCCACAATAAAATAATATCAGCAGTCTGTACGTGTTACATAAATCTGTTCAAAATACGTACTGCTGCTGGGAAAAAACTATGATTAAACCTGGTAGTCCAGGTTTTATGGGATCTGTACCGCTTTCCCGAGGGGAGCAAGTGAAAGAAATCATGGCCTGGATGAGTGCAGTCTTTAATGATGGCAGTAGCTCTGTTGAGGTACTGAGACCTGGAAATCTCTTCCAGAGAAGGGAGAGAACAGCCAGTGATTTTTTTGCGCAGTCTGGATCACTCTCTGGAAGGCTTTGTGGTCTGCGGCTGAACAGCCCTCATACCAAACCGTGATGCCATATGACAAAATGCTCTCAATAGTAGAGCGATAAAATAAAACCAGCAACTGTGCATTCAGGCCATTCTTCTTGAGGAGCCTCAGAAAGTGTAGACGTTGTTGAGCCTTTTTTATCGTAGCTATGGTGTTAACTGCCCAGGTAAGGTTGTGAGAAATATGAACACCCAGAAACTTAAAAGCCTCCACCCTCTCCACACACTCCTTGCCTATATATAGAGGAGGCGGCTCACTGCTATGCTTCCTAAAATCAATAATGAGTTCTTTTGGTTTTTTTGTGTTCAATAGCAGATTATTATCTGAGCACCATCTCACCAGTTTCTGGACCTCATCTCTGTATGCGGACTCATCTCCTCCTGATATGAGCCCCACTACTGTTGTGTCATCTGCAAACTTCACTATAATGTTTGTGGGATGAACAGGTATGCAGTCATATGTGTACAATGAATACAAAGTGGGGCTCAACACACAGCCCTGTGGCAAGCCTGTGTTAAGCATGACTGTAGAGGAGGAATGGGGTCCGAGTCTAACAGTCTGTGTTCTGTTTGTTAGGAAGTCCTTAATCCAGCTGCAAGTGTGAGTAGGCAGACCAAGCTGAAGCAATTTGGTGATGAGAATGTTGGGAATAATTGTATTAAATGCCGAGCTATAGTCCACAAACAACATTCTTACATAGCTCCCCTTGTCTTCTAAATGGCTGAATGCCGAGTGGAGAGCTATAGGAATAGCATCTTCAGTGGATCTGCTCTGCCTGTAGGCAAACTGGTACCGATCCCAAACTGGTACCGACCCCACAAATTACTGTGATTTGTGGGGTTTCTCCTACATTTGAAAGTGCTATGAGATGACTATTGTTGTGATATGGTGCTATATAAATAAAGTTGAATTGAATGAAGTCTTGCCTCTGACTCTCCTCATTTCAAGACATAACATTTGGCGACAAAGAAAATTGGAGATACTTTGAAGAATGGATGTGTGCTGGCTACCTCCACCACTGAAGCCGTTTATGGAGCATGCAGGAGAGCAGGCAATTCTGTGGCCGACCTGGAGGTCCATGTTTGAGGACTATCTTGAAGAGCTGAGCTTCCACAGATTTGGTGGGAGACAACAGTGGGCACTCTTGGTTCAAAACCTCGGTGCGGAGGGCCGCAGAATCCTCGATACCCTGGATAGTACTGAAAGCTATGAGAATGCGGTCCAGCAGCTGAATGAGCATTTTAGCAAGCAGACGAAGTCTGTTCGACTGCAAGTGTTAGAGCTGTGGGTGCCGGACTTGGCAGAGAGAGTTCGCGCCAGGATGCAAATAGCCCAGTCTAGGTCAATGCTAGCGGACAAGCTAACTTTGTGCCAAGATGAGGCTAAGGGCGCCAAACTGGACCTTGAGGCAGAACCAGGACCACAAGAAGAAGAGTCCTCGGTCGTTAAATTCGGTGAGCCAGCCATGACGCTCAGCTTGACACAGGACCATAGCACTGACGGGTCGGACGGTGAGGTACGCGAAGGTGACGGAGAGGAGGTGCAGCAGGAGTCGGCCCCGCAGCTGGAAGCTACACAGTGGGTGAGCGAGACCATGCAGGCTGAAGGCCCCGGGGAACAGCCGCAGCCGGACGCAGTGACAGCGCAGCGGAGCACCGGAACCGAGAACACTGGATGCAGTGGCGAGGTGCCTGGGCTGGAGGACGAGACCGATGAGAGTGATGTTGACAGTCCAGACGGAGAACAGCCACAACCAGGTATGGTGACGATGCAGCGGCAAGGTGCCTGGGTCGGAGAAGGACAGTAGTGAGGGCATTGTGGTGAACACCGGAGGTGAGCAGCAGCAGCAGCCATGCGTTATGAAGGTCGGGCAGTGTCTCAGTGCCGGAGCCCAATGCTCCTTGGACGAGGTCGCTGGGCGGTACAGTGAGGCGCCCGAGGCAGCAGGTGATGTTGCTGAACAGGCTTTGTTTTTCCCCAAAGCACGGCCACTGGGGGCTGGGGTTTCTGGAGCCATGACGGTGGTGCGTAAGGCAGTCGGGACTGGCTTGTCAGGCACGGAGAGGCGGTGCACCGACCATCAGCATGGCGGGCCCAGAGGGAAGAAGTGCTGACTGTCGGGTAGCGACATTTTTGCCAGGGAGGGGGGTTTCGACCTTGGAGGTAGACAACGGCCAGGGGCGTAGATGCCATGGGGCTGCGCAGGTCCTCCGTGACAGATTATAAGATGGTGGCTACCCAGAGACATTGGGGTCACTTAGTTATTATATGTAAATATGAAAATTCATCAATACTTGTATATATTTCAACATGTGTATATATTTGTTTGCTGGTGTGCATGTGAGTGAATGTGAATAGTATGGGATTATTTTGTGTTTCAAAGAGACAGTCCAATTTTGAGTTGTTTTGTGTGAATGTGATAGGTTTGTTCTAATGCAATATGTTATTTCCCATGTTCTTAGTGCGTGATTCGGGTTCTAAATTTGGGTGGTTTTCAGTGGTGTGTGTGATTTCCCATTTTCTAAGGGGGAGGGAATGTTGGATGTGTATGTGCATGTGTGGCAGTGCCTGCCCCCTAAGGTGGCATGAGCTTGGCACAGCCCCTCTGTATAGAAAAGCCAGTTCATGCAATAAAGTTGAGACTTGTTAGCTGCATGAAGTCTCGCCTCCGACTCTCCTCATTTCAAGACATACATACATGGACAAAATTGTTGGTACCCCTCTGTTAATGAAAGAAAAACCCACAATGGTCACAGAAATAACTTGAATCTGCCAAAATGGTAATCAAAATTCTATGAAAATTAACCAGTGAAAATCAGACAATGCTTTTGAATTGTGGTTCAACAGAATTATTTTAAAAAACAAACTCATGAAACAGGCCTGGACAAAAATGATGGTACCCTTAACTTAATATTTTGTTGCACAACCTTTTGAGGCAATCACTGCAATCAAGCGATTTCTGTAACTGTCAGTGAGACTTCTTCACCTCTCAGCAGGTATTTTGGCCCACTCCTCATGAGCAAACTGCTCCAGTTGTCTCAAGTTTGAAGGGTGCCTTCTCCAGACGGCATGATTCAGCTCCTTCCACAGATGTTCAATAGGATTTAGATCAGGGCTCATAGAAGGCCACTTTAGAATAGTCCATTGTTTGGCTCTTAGCCATTCTTGGGTGTTTTTAGCTGTGTGTTTTGGGTCATTATCCTGTTGCAAGACCTATGACCTGCTACTGAGACCAAGCTGTCTGACACTGGGCAGCACATTTCTCTCTAGAATACCTTGATAGTCTTGAGATTTCATTGTACCCTGCACAGATTCAAGACATCCTGTGCCAGATGCAGCAAAGCAGCCCCAGAACATAACAGAACCTCCTCCATGTTTCACAGTAGGGACAGTGGTCTTTTCTTGGTATGCTTCATTTTTGCGTCTGTGAACACAGAGTTGATGTGCCTTGCCAAAAAGTTCCAGTTTTGTCTCATCTGTCCATAGGACAGTCTCCCAGAAGCTTTGTGGCTTGTCAACATGCAGTTTGGCAAACTCCAGTCTGGCTTTTTTATGATTTGTTTTCAACAGTGGTGTCCTCCTTGGTCGTCTCCCATGAAGTCCACTTTGGCTCAGACAATGACGGATGGTGCGATCTGACACTGGTGTACAGTACCTTGACCTAGGAGTTCACCATGAATGTGTTTAGAGGTTGTTCTGGGCTCTTTTGTTACCATTGGTAGTATCCGTCTCCTCCTGCGGCCACATCCAGGGAGGTTGGTTACAGTCCCGTGGATCTTAAATTTTTGAATAATATGTGCAGCTGTAGGCACAGGAACATCAAGCTGCTTGGAGATGGTCTTATAGCCTTTACCTTTAACATGCTTGTCTATAATTTTCTTTCTAATCTCCTGAGACAATTCTCTCCTTTGCTTCCTCTGGTCCATGTTTAGTGTGGTACACACCATGTCACCAAACAGCACAGTGACTACTTGTCACCCTTTAAATAGGCCGACTGACTGATTACAAGTTTGTAGACACCTGTGATGTTAATTAGAGGACACATCTTAGTTGAACATGTCCCTATGGTCACATTATTTTCAATCTTTTCTAGGGGTTCTATGGCTGTGTTGTGAGACATGTATATGTTGGACACTGCATATGTGATTTAACCACGATGAAGGAGAGCCAGCCCCCTGCGGTGCGGAGCCACAGAGCCTGGACCCCCTGCGGAGGACAGGGGACAGAAGACTTCCTGACCACTGAGGCTCGGGAAGAGAGAAGGGGGAGTTATGTAAATAAAAGGCTAATGAATGTGAATAAAGAGATTTTGAGAGAGATGTGTGATTTCCCCCGCGAGGGAAATGGTTTGATGTCAGAATGTTTAAATGAGAGAACTTTGGTGTGTTCACTCTCTTTGTTCGCTGCTCAAGTATGAGAGCAGACAGTGGAATGATTACTTGAATAAACTGGAATGAAAGGCAATTCGGTTTCGTTATTCAAGTCTCCCCACATTGGTGACTGACGACGTTGAGAATGAACGAAGAAATTCTCAGGGTCCCGGACTCACAGCGCTCAGAGCTGGCGAGCGCAGTGGCCGTTAAGCTGCCTGATTTCTGGCAGGATAACCCACGGTCGTGGTTTCTGCCAGCAGAGTCGCAGTTCGCGCTCGCAGGAGTAACGGTGGATGACACTAAGTTCCACCATGTCATCGCTAAACTGGACAACAGCACAGCTCGGTGCGTGCAAAGCTTGGTGGAGCAGCCACCCGCGACCGACAGGTACGGCAAGCTGAAATCCACCCTCATCAAGTTTTTCACCCCCTCGGCTGAAGTGAGGGCGAGGAGGATCCTGTCTTTGCTAGACCAAGGTGGACACAGGCCGAGCGCCCTGATGGAGGAGATGATACAGCTGAGAGGGTTGGACAACGATGATTTCATTTTTCAGTTCATCTTCCTCTCCAACCTCCCGGCGCATGCGAGAAGCACGCTGGCCGGCAAAAAGTGTCACACCCTGGAGGAGTTCTGGGAGCTGGCCCAGGAGGCAGATGGGATCCTGGACGCCTGCGGCGGGCAAGCAACCACAGCAGCGACCCGAGACAGCGGGGAGCCAGAGGCGGCAGAACCAGACTGGCCGACGACGGCGGCAACACGGCCGCGACGAGGGGGAGCCAATAGCCCGGCGGCAGAGGCGCGGGCACGACACAGCGGGGGAGAAGATCTCTGCTTTTACCATCGGAGGTTCGCAGAGAAGGCACGTAGGTGTGTGCCGCCCTGCATCTTCAGGAGTTCGGGAAACGGCAAGACCGGGGGTCGCTAGCAGCTTCAACCCTCGGAGAACGCAACAAGCTGCTCTACATCACGGATGCGCGCTCCGGACGAGAGTTCCTCATCGACACCGGAGCACAAGTGAGCTTCATCATCCCAACATACGCGGACCGGGTGGCTGGACCCCACGGTAGCGGAGCTACAGCGGCAAATGGCTCGAACATCAACACCTACGGGAGAAGGACCTTGCCTTTATGCTTACATGGCCGCACATATGAATGGACTTTTGTGATAGCGGCGGTGAGTTTCAACATGTTGGGCGCGGATTTTTTGTGTTCACACAATCTGTTAGTTGATCTTGCTAATAGACGGCTGGTAAATGCACTCTCTTTTTACTCTCTCCCCTGTTCAGCTCGAGTGTCCCCGCCACCAGTACAGACCCACGTCGCTACAGCAGGTGGTAAGTTTCACACACTCCTCACCCAATTTCCAGCGCTCACTGTGCCCACTTTTTCAGCGACGGTCACGAAGCACGGGGTGAAACACTTTATCCCCACTTCTGGTCCTCCCGTGTTTGCAAAAGCTCGGCGCTTGGATGCAGTTAAGCTCGCCATTGCGCGCGAGGAGTTCGCCAGCCTGGAGAGGCTGGGCATCGTTCGTAGGTCGAAGAGCCCGTGGGCTTCGCCGCTGCACATGGTACCGAAAGCCGATGGCTCCTGGAGACCGTGCGGGGATTACCGCAGGCTAAACAACGCTACGGCGCACGATCGTTATCCCATCCCGCACATTCAGGATTTTTCGGTGCACCTGGCGGGGGCGCGCATTTTTTCAAAGATTGATCTAGTTCGCGGCTATCACCAAGTCCCGGTCCAACCGGAGGACATTCCTAAAACAGCGGTAATAACCCCGTTCGGACTTTTCGAATTTTTACGCATGCCGTTTGGTCTCAAAGGGGCGGCGCAAACATTTCAGCGGATGATGGATGCCGTGTTACGCGATCTCCCTTTCGTGTTTGTGTACCTCAACGACATTTTGGTCGCGAGTACTTCAGAGGACGAACACGAAACGCACCTCACAGCAGTTTTTAGGAGGCTGGGAGAGCACGGCTTAATAGTTAACCCAGCCAAGTGCCAGTTCGGCGTCGAGCGGATCGATTTTTTGGGTCACCGCGTCTCCCCGGAGGGAGCGGTTCCGTTACCAGAGAAAGTACGCGCAGTAGCGGATTTTCCCCGTCCACAAACGGTCAAATCACTACAGGAATTCTTGGGGATGGTGAATTTTTATAACCGATTCCTGCCCCACGCAGCTCAAATCATGCAACCGTTATATGCCGTGCTCAAAAAACAAAAACCGACCCAGGCGGTCGAATGGTCCCCGGAGCGGGAGCGCGCGTTCACAGAGGTTAAAAAAGCCTTGGCTGACGCTGCGCTCCTGGCCCACCCAGACCCTGCAGCACGTATCGCGCTGACGACAGACGCTTCAGATTTAGCCATAGGGGCCGTTATTGAGCAACAGGTAGCCGGAGTTTGGCAGCCTTTGGCTTTCTTTAGCAAATCTTTAAGCGCGGCTGAACGAAAATACAGCGCGTTTGACAGAGAACTGTTGGCGCTGCATTTGGCTATTCGTCATTTCCAGTTCTGGCTGGAAGGACGGTGCTTCACCGCTTATGTGGACCACAAGCCGCTCACATACGCCATGGCCAAAATTTCAGACCCGTGGTCCGGCAGGCAGCAGAGGCAGCTGGCCGCAATCTGGGAATTTACCACTGACATTAGGCACGTCGCGGGCAAATTAAATGTAGTAGCGGATTGTCTCTCACGCGCGTTCACGACCCCAACACGCGCAGAGGCAGAACGGGCCACCGTGACCGCGCCGCAGGAGAGCGGCACGGTGGCGCGCGCAGCCCCGGTGCACGTGGGTATAGATTACGCAGCCATGGCAGCGGACCAGGCGGCGGACGCAGACGTGCGCGCGCTCCAGTCTGGACCAACAGGGTTGAGGCTGGAGAGCAAGTGTTTACAAACCGGTATGCCCCCCCTGATCTGCGACATGTCGACGGGGCGCCTGCATCCGGTGGTTCCGGCCACGTGGCGCCGCCATGTTTTTGACTCGGTCCACTCACTGGCGCACCCGGGGGTGCGCGCGTCGGTGAAACTAGTGGCGGAAAAGTTTGTTTGGCCGTGCCTGCGCAAGCACGTGAAGGAATGGGCAAAAACCTGCATTTCCTGTCAGCGGGCCAAAATTCACAGGCACACAAGAGCCCCGTTAGAACCGTTCCGCATTCCGGCCAGAAGGTTCGACCATGTGCACGTCGACCTTGTGGGCCCCCTACCGGCATCACAGGGGTTCACGTATCTTTTGACAATGGTGGACCGCACCACACGTTGGCCGGAAGTGGTCCCACTTGCGACGACCACGGCGCGGAGGTGGCTCGCGTTTTTTTTAACGGCTTGGGTGGGCGCGTTGCGGGGTTCCGTCGGACATTACGTCCGATAGAGGACCGCAATTCATCTCTGAGCTGTGGTCAGCGAATGGCAACGGCTTAGGAGCAAAATTCACCGCACTACGGTCTTACCACCCTCAGGCCAATGGTTATGCGTGCAGTTTTCATAGGTCTTTGAAGGCAGCACTCAGAGCGTCGCTCACGGATGCAGATTGGGTGAATAAACTTCCATGGGTTTTATTAGGGTTGCGTTCTGCGCCTAAAGAGGACTTAGACGCCTCCCCAGCGGAGCTGGTATTCGCACAAACTCTGAGGCTGCCGGGCGAGTTTTTACCAGAGCCCCCAGAGCCCCCACCTCTCTCGGCTCTGGGACCGTTAGTCGGCACGGGGGCAGACACGCTCCCGGGTCCGGTTCATCACGCTTTTCCACGAGTTTTCGTCCCCAAGGCTTTAAAAAATGCCGATTTCGTTTTTGTCAGGCGCGAAGCCCTAAAAGCAACGCTCAAACCACCTTACGAAGGGCCATTTCGAGTGCTGGAGGCAGGTGATAAGCAATTTGTGCTAGATTTTGGAGACAGAAAAGAGACAGTCAGTATTGACAGACTAAAACCTGCTTTTGTCATGAAGGACGTGTCTGTACCGGTCGCAGTGGCGCCTTGACGAGGCAGGCCCCCGCAGGGGGCAATTAATCACTCTCTCCCTCAGTCAACAGACCCGAAGCAGAAACGCACCGCAGGCAAGGCGGGGCCAACGCACAGCAGATTCGGCAGACGGCTGAAGCCCAAGCGGCGCACAGACTGAATGTTGGTGTTGATTATTCAGTAGTGAGTAAGGTGCTATTTAATTTTAGGAATTAGTCTGTTCTTCATCGTTTGGGGGGGGTTATATGGCTGTGTTGTGAGACATGTATATGTTGGACACTGCATATGTGATTTAACCACGATGAAGGAGAGCCAGCCCCCTGCGGTGCGGAGCCACAGAGCCTGGACCCCCTGCGGAGGACAGGGGACAGAAGACTTCCTGACCACTGA
This sequence comes from Pholidichthys leucotaenia, assembly GCA_020510985.1. Classification (NCBI taxonomy): domain Eukaryota; kingdom Metazoa; phylum Chordata; class Actinopteri; order Cichliformes; family Pholidichthyidae; genus Pholidichthys; species Pholidichthys leucotaenia. The sequence continues at coordinate 104,561,190 of CM035841.1, read as the reverse complement.
GGCTCGGGAAGAGAGAAGGGGGAGTTATGTAAATAAAAGGCTAATGAATGTGAATAAAGAGATTTTGAGAGAGATGTGTGATTTCCCCCGCGAGGGAAATGGTTTGATGTCAGAATGTTTAAATGAGAGAACTTTGGTGTGTTCACTCTCTTTGTTCGCTGCTCAAGTATGAGAGCAGACAGTGGAATGATTACTTGAATAAACTGGAATGAAAGGCAATTCGGTTTCGTTATTCAAGTCTCCCCACAGGTTCCATCATTTTTGTCCAGACCTGTTTCATGAGTTTGTTACCTCCACCAAGGAGGTTATGTTTTTTTTTTTTAAAGTAATTCTGTTGAACCACAATTCAAAAGCATTATCTGATTTTCACTGGTTAATTTTCATAGAATTTTTATTTATTACCACTTTTGTCAGATTCAAGTTATTTCTGTGACCATTGTGGGTTTTTCTTTCATTTTCTTTCATTTTTCTGAGGAATCAAAGCTGAAGTTACAAGCCTGCTTTGACTGCACAGATTGGAGTGTTTTTGAAGCTGCAGCCATTAACTTAAATGAACTCACTGACACTGTGACGTCATACATCTGTTTCTGCGAGGATATGTGTGTGCAGACCAAGACCTTCTGCACATACAACAACAATAAACCCTGGTTCATTCCTAAACTGAAGCAGCTACGTCAGACCAAGGAGGAGGCCTACAGGACTGGTGACTGGACTTTGTACAAGCGGGCCAGAAACATGCTGACGAAGGAGATCAGGCTTGCTAAGAGGAGCTACAGTGTGAAGTTACAAAAAAACTTCTCAGCCAACAACTCTGCTTCTGTCTGGAGAGGCCTGCAGAATATCACCAACTACAGGAGACCATCCCCCCACCCTGTGGAAAACCTCCAGCTGGCTAACGACCTAAACAGCTTTTACTGCAGGTTTGAAAAGAACCTACAGTTCTCACCTCCCACCCACACAAAAGGATTATCTGCAGCCCCAGGAACTCCATTCCTCCTCCACTCTGACCTCCCACCAGCACTAACGATCTGTGAAGAGGAGGTGCGCCGGGTCTTTCAGAGACAAAAGATCAAGAAGGCTGCAGGACCTGATGGTGTGTCTCCGTCCTGCCTGAGAGTCTGCTCCAACGAGTTGGCCCCCATCTTCACCCGGATCTTTAACAGATCACTGGAGCTGCGTGAAGTGCCTTCCTGCTTCAAACGCTCCATCATCATTCCAGTTCCCAAGAAACCCTCTGTTACAGGATTAAACGACTACAGACCTGTTGCCCTGACCTCTGTGGTCATGAAATCCTTGGAGAGATTGGTGCTGAACCATCTGAAGGTCATCACAGGCCCCCTGATGGACCCACTGCAGTTTGCCTACCGGT